>OY728150.1:1222141135-1223391135 GCA_963277665.1 Viscum album | reverse complement strand
AACGGTCGTTTTGTCGATCTTTGGTACTTGAGTCAAAAATAAACTTCTTATAATTACAAGTTGTTCATGTGGTGAAATATCCATTATATCAAGAATTATATTCATGATTTAGATATCATATATATCATATATATACAGTATATACATTCATTCATAATGTCACGTAACATTTAGAGGTAAGAAATGAAATGCACCGTTCATGGAGACGGTAAGCCGTACGTACGCATGAACGCTACTTTCATTTCAATTTCATATTTAATGGAACTGAATCATAATGATATAAATTTATAATATAATTACAGTATAATATAGTGTATAATACCATTTAATCCATCCTTTATACATCCCACATATGGCATTAACGATTCAAATCACTTTGAGGGGGCGGTAGTCCGCACTTCCTAAAATGAAATTATCGCGTTTTACCCATAATGAAAATCATAAAGTATGCCATAAATGAGAAATACAGAAGCACAAGTAAAACATAAACACATTATATATCATATATAAATATAGTGACATCTTAATGGCCACCTTTGAAGGTGTTATATGAGTGTTGAACAATCATCGTTTCGTGATGCAGAAATTCGCCATCCACAGAAACTGTATGTTCTTTAACCATTAGATGTAGGTGTGTGTAAGTGTAGCTTGAATCCTTATTATAACAACATACTAGTATATTTAGGATACTGGTTTTGTTACAAAATAAATGAATAAAAAGAGCTTAGGGGGGTTGGAGAAGAAAAATAAAACAAAACAACATTAGAGAAGACATTACCTCAAAATCGGGTATCTCTTTTTGATTTGAGCCAAAGGCTTCATTGGGATGAATTCTGCCCAAAGTTAGGCTTCTAGGAGTAAGGGAGGGATGTTGGGAGAGTATTTGGGCAGAGTTTGGCCGAGCCAAATGGCTTGAAGGTGTGAATATGGTGGGAGAGGTGGGGGCCTTTTATAAGTGGAGAGGAGGGGCTCTTTTGGAATGATTGAAATGTTACATTATTACACAATGCTTTTCGGATTCTAAAGGTCCCACACTTATATAATTCGTGGCTAAGGTGATAAGGGTTATAAATATACCCATCCAATAGTCTTTTGACAAGTTTAAGCCTTGGATTTTTCATTATCTTCTCATTTTATTTAAATCGTTAAATAATGAGGTCATCGCTGCATCATAATGATGTCATAAATAATTTAATTTATTTAATGTCTAAAAATTATAAAAAAAATACTATGATGTAGGAAATATTTTTAGCTTTCTAATGAATATTTATAGTCAAAATTTGGACTTGTGTAACCCCACTTTAAAACTATTTTAGTAAAACAACTCATGTTTGTGTCAATTTAATTTTAACATTAAATAAATATATATTAATGTCATTTTCCAACTAAAGTGGCTCCATGGGGTCCCCAAGTTGACCCATGGGTTGTCTTGGTCGGCCATGACTCATCCAATAGGAGTAGGACAAGTTTCAAGCTCATCTCATATTATTAAAACATTATTTTTACCTTAAACTACACTAATTACCTCTAATCGCGATTAAGAACTTAAAAGTTACTATTCACCAAAAAATTATTTTAATCTCATTGAACCACATTTTACTTATTAATGACAACCATGTATGTCGGATTTTTGAAAATCAAATCACAGAAGTGGTAATATTTCATTTAAACGAAAAATCAGTTATTTAACTACCACTTAGTGGTTTCACTATTCATCAAAAATTGAAGTTTTTCAGAACAATGCCAAAATTTCACCCTAAGCTATAATTGATATTCCGAATCCAAAAATGATTTCTATTTTACAAAATTCCAAACATATAAGTTGCATTAATTAATTTTATAATTAATTCTCGCTGTCACAACAAATAGCGTGTTTTAAGAAACAATTTATATCAAAAGATTGGCAATTGTTTATGTCCAATTTCAATGTTAAATTAATTCTAATGACCACCATTGTATAAAATGGTAAAAATATATTCTAATTCAACTTTAAAACCACTAAATAGTATAATTTATCACAATAAATTATTTTGATTAAAAAAGTTGTTTTAAGTATTTTTCACTATTCATAAAAATTAGAAGTTCTCAGAAAAATACCAAAAATTCAACATAGGCTAATTTCGATATTCTGAATTCAAAAATGAAGTCCATTTTGAAATATAAAATTTCTATAATTTTAAAAAGTGGTTATTACTATTCATAACGGCTACTTTAATTCGTTGTGGTGTGTGTTAGAGCTCGAGGTTGCGTACAACACACGTTATTGCATTATTCGAAGTGAAACGTACCGTGGAAGCTTGGGGTGTTACATTAGTCATCACCACATGACATTAAAATTCATATAATATATTCAACCTTAACACATTATGTTAAACTTCATATAATTCTAAGAACTACGTATGGCTTGAATCATGTCATCACAGGATACATAGAGATTCCTAGACCCCTACTTCTGGGCCCAACCATAGGATTGTCTTCCTTTCATGATGAGTGTCCTTCATCCTTAATGCATGATGTTAAACTTAATTGGAATACATACATACCCCATGACTTTAAACTATATGGAGATCTCATAACTACATATAGATTGATTCTCATCCTCATGTGATACTTAGTGATACCAAATCATTTTTTCTTCCAGCCCATCCACGGGTATAATCTCCTTTGGCCCCATTGTCTTGAGTTATCTTGGAAAGATGCATGATTTGGCTAAGAAATTTTCATTCTTCATTTACATTGAGTCACTTCATGTCACTGCATTACACATCTCCCTCAAGGACCCCATATTACGGTCTTAATCAGATGAACCTAAACTATCCTCATGTGTCCCTAAAACGTGACATTAAACTATGCCTCATCGTCCTTACCGCATGATGTTTAACTACATGGGCTCCTTCAAGAAAAATGTGTGGATTGATTACCACTCCCATGAGATACATAGTGACACCCAAGTTCTTATCCTAGGGCATAGCCACAACATTACAACCTTTAACAATAGTTATCACATCCTTACCACATGACATTAAAATGCACGAAGATGAATGTTCTCATAAATTCATGATAGGTCACCTTTTTCCTTACCTCAAGATGTTAAACTACATGGAATATTCCAAGAACTATGTGTGTCTTGATTCTCAATTCTATGGGATAAAAATTTATGCCCATGTATTCATCTGGGGTCCCAACCATAACATTACCACCTTTCACATCAGTTATCATGTCCCCACTATATGACGTTAAACTGCATGGAAGGGTCCTCAATGCAAGATGTTAAACTATATGGAATTTTTTTTCTAACCACATGATGTTAAATTGAATGGAATCACATCCCCACTATAGGGTGATAAAATTCATATGTCATCATCCATCACCCCTCCATAGCAAAGGACCATAATATTCTTACCTTGGACAACCAGAGAATGGAGTGATTCCATCATCTTTTTAAGAACCTTAATCCATGTTTCACACTCCATGTATCAAGTGTCTTGGGTTGTCTCAAACCTTTAAATTCCCTTGAAGAAGAAAATAAGTATCTATTGATGAGAGAGCCTAGACCCAACAACCAGAGACATCTTGGATCAGTGTAAAGGGATTTATGATTATTATGAGCCTGACATCACCAAGGTGGATCCCAGCATCCCATTGTGTTATAGGTTATCCCCAAAATGATTTTACCACATCATCACTAATGATATGATAACCTTGATCCATGATTTATGAAATCTCCATCACCCAATCAAAGGGATGTTGGCGTACTCTTGACCCTAGGTATCCTAATGAGCCTCTTGTGTAATATCCCCATACCAGGTCGAAGTGGAATGACTTTAAACTACTCACACATTGGTCAAAGTCATACGAACATAAACTCTAGAACATAATTATCCAAATCGCATGACATTAAAATTCTAAAAAAAGAGACACAAAACTTATCAGGTCAAAAACCCACAATGGGAAGCCTAAGAAAGAGTCAAGTCTCTGTCCTCTAAACACTTCACCTTCGTATTTTAGGGGGGAAATTAGGGCATAAGTAAATAAGGAATGAAGCTTGTAGGGTCTATTATGTAACCCTAGTAAAATCCAAGCTATGTTCATTGGACCCCCTAGTCTAGGAAATAATTAGAGATGATTTCTCACATCTCATCACTACGAGAATATGTTCGAAAGGTGGTGTCACAACATATAGGGTGATTGAACCCTTCTTGCATATTACATTTTCTATATATCCCATTTCATGATATGAAGAGTCTCACGTCATCACAAATATTTCATTGCACCTGAAGAGGAAAATAGATCTCTCTGATTGGAAATGATATTGATGCAAGGGATCAGACCCACCAACCAAAGACATCTTTTCCTAGTGTAAAGTGCTTTCTAATTCCTGTGAGCCTAACATCATCATAGTGGAACCCAGCACCCCATTGTGTTATAGGTTCCCTCCAGGGTGACTATCCCATTCTTTCCTTATGACCTGAGTGCTTTGGAATATGATTTACAGTCTCCATATCAGACTATCTAAGTAGATATGATATCCTCAATGTTGTGTCATAATTTTTTGTACCCATTCTCAAAGCGAGAATGTGACCCTTCATTCTTGAAAATTTTGATGGATCTCACCACATGAATATAAACCATGAGGTCTAGGGCTTGAGCTATTAAATTAATATCTAAGTTTCCCTATTGTGCTAAAAATCTTCCTGGATAGCATTCATTTCATACCCAACTTCATCATCTTGATGATTGAGCCTTTATAAATATTTCATAGCCCCTAGAAAGAAAAAGAGATATCTCTTCTTGGCCATGCTATTGATGCAATAGATCAAACCCACCAACCAAAAACATCTTGGCCCGGTTTAAAGGGAATCAAAATCCTTATGAGCTTCAATGACTCTCTGGTGAAGCCTGACACCACCATAGTGTCACGGGACATACCTGGAATCTCTACCCCATTCCATATTACCTGGTTCAAATTTTTATATTGTGACTTACATCACCCATATTAAAACTATATAGGTGGATCTAGCTACCCCAGTATTTTTCCACCAACTGTATTCACCCCATAAAATAATACATAGACCCTTGGAAAAGAGTAGATATCAGTTGTTCTTTGCCATGATATTTATGCATAAGGGATTCAACCCAGCAGCTAAAAGTACCTCCCCATTTACATAAATGTAACTCGTATCCTCATGATCCATGTTAGTACCAGGGAATAACATAGCACCCCATAGTGTTTTGAGTCATTTCTGGACTTCTAGCCTCGTATTCCATGATGGTCCAATCTAAAAGACCCTAAAAATAAAGAAATAGAAGTTCTAAGATAAAGTATCATAAACTAAAGCAAATGAAGGTCCAATCTAAAAGACCCTAAACAAAACTAAAATAAATTCTGAGATAAAACACCCTAAACCAATGCAGCATATGGTTCAATCAAAAATACCATAAACTAAAGAAATAGAAGGTCTGAGCTAAAAGACCATAAACCAAAGAAATAGAATATTCAAGCTAAAATACCATAAACTAAAGCATGTGAATGTTTTCTTGGATTCTATTATACATCCTTATTATTCCTGAGATGCTCCTCACAAACATGAAAATCACTCATCCTTTAGGTCATATATCCTACTCCGATGATTTCCCCACACATCAACCATTCACACTCATATATCGTAATGTATGATATGGGACATCACAACAATTCCTAATGAAAAATAATTGTAAATAATCATATGAAGATGAAGATTGGATAGTAAAATAAACTCATCCGTTCATATTATGTGAAAGAGGGAGGAATCTTCACATTTTTGAGTCACTCATCAAAACTCAACAAAAACAGGGTGTAGTAAAAAATTATGTTTTTCGGTGTAATAAAACTGAATTATTGAAAAAAAATGATCAGAAATGCTAGTCATATTGGTAAATATTTGGACGGATGTGTTAATAGAGTGTTGAAGTGTCACCCTTCCTACTTCCCCTACCTCTGCCACATGATGAATAACTTTGACTAGAGTAGTCATCTCTTCAACACTCCTTCAAACAGTTTCCAAACAATCCAATGATATTGCAATATTAGACATAAACTGATAAATAATCTTTTCATACATCCAAATCTTCATCATCCAAGTATCTATATGGGATTCCAATCTAGATGACAGCAGACAACCCTTCTCCAATTACTTCATGGTAACTCCTCTTTTCTACAACCAAGTGTCTCCGAGTTAGAATGATATGATGAAAAATTCTGAATAGAGTATTTTGATCAAAGCCATCTGCCCATAGATCATGGAATAGATGGTAAATCCACTCCCCATGATGATATCATGTCTCCAGATGGGTCTCAGTAATCGTGTCCTGGATACGCTCCTATACCATCCTATAGTGTGACCAAGCCTCAGCAGTCGATGAAGTAGGTATGGCAGAAGGATCACCAACCTGTCAAATCAATGATGAAATAGGAGAAGAGGCCCCATAAACCCCCATTCAATAGGACGATCATCAATAGCCTTCATGGGAGAACTTATTTCCTCAATATAATCTTGGTATGTTGTCTGAATAGATATCATCTTAGCAAGGTTTTTTCCAAGATGCCTCAACCAAACACACCATCAGATTCATCGATTCCAAAGATTGATGAGTCATAAATTCAATTGAAATATCCACATAACGGACTGGTGGTCCCAATACACTATTGGGTTAATCCATCATCCAAGCCCGAGAATTATCCTGGGTGAGGAAACCGGGAGCATCGGTAGGAGGAAATGTAATTACAGACCTGGTGTATTCATGAGATAGAATCTTCCAAAATTAGATAATGATTCTAGGATGTTGTTCCCCATGAACACTGGACATGGGAACGTGGGATACCCTTTTCACACAACCAAATTATTGAGAAAATCGGTGCAGTGAGTATAGTTCACAGATAATAATCTCATCTACCCTAGCTGTAAGGACCCATCCCGAAGGGAAACTATATAAGATCTCTCATCGAGAGAGCCTATTCCATATTGAATGACTGAACTAGCTGATATATATGGGGTAGATAATTCAAAATTTTCAGACTGTCATAGCGCACCTTTAACCTCTACTAGGTTAGTGACCTAGGACCAACACAAAAGATTTACATCAGTCAGGGGTATAATATGGGGTTCAGAATATAAGAAGTATTTTAGTACTAATAGAAAATATTGTGATCCCATATCCAACCAAAAAAGAATTGAAGGGGACCACCAATTCTATTGGGGGCGTTTCCCTCTTGTATATATACTAGAATCTGGTAAAGGTGTGCAAGGACTGGTACCTCAAAGTTGAGACGCCACCCCTCAGTGAGTCATGCCACCATAAAAAGGGTTCTAATATAGATGTCGGAGCATGAATATCAATCTCAGAAGATCTACCCATTTCGAAACATAGCTATAAAACCTTTTAGGATATGGTTTGGAGAGACATCCATGTTCACTAGATATCCCCATGAAGTATGACACCTAGCTTCCAGAATGGCCCAATTTGAGCTATCATCAGAGTGAACTTGCTGGGAGGGACACCGATGAGGGTGAATGGTGCTTGGTTTGACCCCACATCTGCACAAGAATAGTTTTATCCAGTCTGTGAAGGAAATAAGTGAGCACACGGTCAACTCTCTTCCCAATTTCTTCCTCATGAGTAAAACCATCTTTTTTCCTAAAGATAGAGTTTGCATAGGATCTTCCCAAAAAAATTTAGTAGGTATGAACTTTTCATATATCTCTCCAAGAGGAGGGACTCCCCCCGACTGATGAATATCCCACAGACTGATAGCCACCTCATCATGGGGAAGGTTCAATGTATTGGCCCCAGGGCACCAGTTGTTTACCATTTCTCAAAGGAGGTTAGGATTGCGGTAGACAATGAACTGAGATATCCACACAGCTTCATAAATATGAATCCTATATATATCATCATAAAATTTCAGATATCTTTGTCATTCCTATGATAGCCATGCCCATTGATCATAGAAGTTTCCATCGGGGGGAAGGTTCCACTTCGAGTACCACCCACCACCAAGAGTGTTTAAGGAAGAGGAAAATATGGTTGAGTAGATCTAAGTGGTAGGATATTGGGAAATATCACAACCATATGGGCTCGGGGGGTCGTTGGCCAATAGGTAGGACAATTCTTAAGGTTGGGTATTTTCCAGCTAACTATCCTCAGTAATCGTCACCTAAAAATAGTGTATGGAACTAAACCCCCAACAAGACGGAATATTGAATTCGGGGGAGGGAATAGACAAATCGTACACCAGACCAAACTTGTACAATGGAAGTTGGATAGATATATGATAATCTTTAATTTAGGTCTAAAGGAACATCCAAACATTATCAATATCAGTACACACATGATAGCGGGGATCAACATTATGATTCCAAGAAATCATGTACCTTTGAATAGTCATAGCTGAGAAATCTTGACGGGATCAAGAATCCATATGAAAATATGTAAGTGGAATATGTCAAATGAAAGAATAAAAAGTCTTAATAGAGATAAATTCATGAGAATGCCTTGATATCATCATGCACATCGCATGACCCATCCAAGGGTCCATGAGCCACATCAAGAAGTTCGCGAACCACCTAGTCCCTAGAAAACTCGTAGGCCGTATAACCCCTGCAAGGACCCAATCACATCGTATGACCTTCTTGGAGGCTTGTGGTCACATGAACTGTACAAGGTCATGTGAAATATATTGAGAGGCCACACCAGCAGAGCTCACAAAGCCCTCATGACAACCACCTATGTTTATAGAATTAACAAATATTAGTCTATGGTCGAGAAAAATAAGTGTATGAGTATAAATCAGTCTTGTGCAAGAGAAAGGCTCTCAATCGAGACTCGAGGAATAGAATTGGGGAAAGACTCGAGATTGGGGCTAACATAGAGGTCTCATGACAAGGCGATAGTGGGAGTGCTTTGGAGATGGAGATGGCATGTGGAATGAAATTTCCTCTACACCCCCAATATATAGGTGGTCGGCGGAATACCAAAGTTCTCTTTTTATACCAAATTTCAGGACAAAGTCTTCATCCCCTCACACATCGCTCCTGAGGGTGGGAAATTTTTGATGCCCACCAAATAGGCATCAGCAAAACAACAAAGGAAGAAACATCCAAACATGGATATTATTTTCCCCATGAGAGAAAGGAAAAAGATGATGGTTAATGACTCATGATTATGTGACCACTTCAAGGTCACATGATGTCTCCACACAAGGCACCCAACTTGTGGAAAGTCCCACGGAGCCCTCCTTAATGCGCACCCTTTTTCAATAGTGTTTAAATGGTGACATCTAGATGGGAATCCCCCAGGCCACGTGTTTTTTCATTATAAAGTACAAGAAAAACTATCTAAAATCCTTCGAAAATTATGGTAAGAAACATTTCAAAGAAGAGACCCGCTGTGGTTACACAACTCATGCACCAAATCATCATTGGGAAGAATAAAATCCCAAGATTATATCCAATCCATCTCATGATACCTATGAACCTTCATCACAAAGAACAAATGAGATAACTAGGAGGAAGCCAGAGGGGCTCAAGGTCACTGAAGGACATGTGATGTGCCCCTAAAAATATGCACTACACCACGACCTATCTTGTGTGCCACATAAAACCCCTTTATCTAGTTAGCCCCACCGCATGGAAACTTCTCGAACAATATGTGGTGCTCTAAGGAAAGACATGTGGTTTTTTCCACAATACTTGTGAACTCAATATGATCCACATTAGTCACGTGATACACCACTATAAATTGAGTAAAAATAAGAGATTTTACTCGAGATAACTCGCATACCTCTCAAAAATTTTCAGATAATAAAATGGGTACCAAAAGGGAAGAGGTAAGTGGTGTCTACAGTAGCTGAAGGACATAAAACATGTGCCTCAAGCAATCCGTGAGACATCATGAGACCTCAGTGTCATGACCGCCTCACCTCATGAAGTCCCTTTGGCTAGTCAACCTCACCGCTCTGAAGCCCGTATGAGCATACAAAATATTTGAAAATATTTAAAGATAGATAGACATACTTGTCCCCTACATGCTTGCACAGTCTCCATATTCCCCATATTGGTCAAGTGAGACATCACCCAAAAATTGTGCATAAATCCCTAACACTGATCACGAAATCCCGCATAACCACAAAGCTTTGTGAAATAAAATAAAAGAGATAGAAAATGGGAAGTGAGAGGGGTTCGAAATCACTAAAAAACACGCAACGCACCCCTAATGACTTACAAAACACCATGATCACTCAGTTACATTCCTTCCTCACCTCATAAAATCCCTTTCTCTCGAGGTCTTGTCCATAAAAATCTCTCACACCATACGACCCATATTGGTCTTGTGACACGTCTCCAAAAAAATAGGAAATACCCTCAATACCATACGTACAATCTCACGTGACTCCAGAACTTCATCACATAAAATGAAGGAGATAGTAAAGTATAAGTGTAGTAGGTTTCACGGACTTTGAAGGGAATGGGAGGATCCCAAAGCACTCTCGGTGTGGTCACATGAGACACTTAGACAAGCCATCCAAGGACTCGTGAATTCCATACAACAGTCATTTGGATTCCATGAAGACCCTTGGACATGTTGACATGAAGACATGGAAGTCCTTCAAAGTGAAATTCCTCAATATTTGGAAATAATACGATAAATAATGGATGGACTTGTGGCCAGTGAAAATCAAGCGGCACCCTTGATGCGGTCCATCGTCGTGACTCACGAAACCATGTAATGCCAGGCCCCACGTCGACTCTAGCCTAAAATCTCTCCAGATTCCCCCACACAATCCAAAGAGTACACAGATTTCTAGGTCCATATATTCTCTTCTACAACTCAGAAAAATTGTTTAGTTGGTTTGTTCACTAGTTGGAGGATCGAATTCTAGAATTTTTGACCCAGAATGCCAATGTACATGTCAGCGCTCAGACTCCGGGCTTTTGCAAAAAACTGATCACATGACCGGTCAAATTTCCACCAGGTAATACACTGATGGACCACTATAATAGTCATGCTCCAGAAATAAGTCCCTCCAAATTATCAACAAAAGATCAGGAGAAGGACTTATGGGAAGACATGATAAAAGACACGTGACACCCCTCGGTTCACGCTACCATAACTCTCGCGACACCACCCACATGGGTCAATCCAGGTCACATGATGACCTATTGGGTATTCCAACATGATAATGTGACATATTCCAGATAATAAAGCCTATTCACCAGGGAAGCCTCAGTGTGTAATCCCCAAAATCTCTAGGTGAACTATGAGGACTCTGATTCCCACCATAATTGGGATACGTAGGACGCCTCCTTAATGGCCCAAGCTCCATATCGAACACTTCAAGGACTACCCTAATACATAGATCCCACATCTATATTCCATGAGGCTATTCATGCACCCCCTATTTCTCACAATGAGTATGGATCATGTGGGCTTGGGGGGGGGATACAACAACCACCTCAATATGCATCAAATACCCATTCACTTGGGCAGCCTCAGTGTTTAAGCCCCAACATCGGCCGAACTATGATGACTATGATTCCTTCAATTACCATAATATGTAGGAAGTATCTTCCATACTCGAGCTCAAATATTTGGTATTTTGACACCCCCCATATTAGTCTTTACCTAATGACATTAAACTGCATTGATCAACCAAACTACGTGGGTTTTGATTCCTACAATAACTAAGATACGTAGGATGCCTCATAATGGCCCAATAACATCTTTAAAATATTAGCTACCTCTATAAAAGAGAGCATGGATTAAAGAACTTGGTCATATGGTTTTAGCATATAAGAAACTGCTAATTAGAAGAAAATGATGACGAACATCAGACACATACAGATGGATTCACCAAATAGATCATAGTCTATCATACATATAAGAGATTTAACCCATAGTTGTTTGGTTAGGGTAACCAATCCCGCATCAAGATTAGGATGATATTTACAAATGTGTATTAAATCTATAAGAGAAACCCAGAGTGGGAAACAATTCCCCCCCCCCCCCAAAAGGGTATGATGAGCCTGAACACCCATCCTATCAACCAATGCAAGTCCCTAAGAGTAATTGGTCCAGAAATCCTAGATGATTTCTGACCTTTTAAAAGAAGGTTTGTACCCAACTATGGATGGTGAGACCATTGGTAGTTTTAGGGAAAAGTGAAAATGGTAACTCAATGAGATAAATCCATTCACACCACAATATCATGAAAAAACAGTGATATATTTT
The DNA here is from genome assembly GCA_963277665.1 of Viscum album. Taxonomy (NCBI): domain Eukaryota; kingdom Viridiplantae; phylum Streptophyta; class Magnoliopsida; order Santalales; family Viscaceae; genus Viscum; species Viscum album. The sequence continues at coordinate 1,223,378,868 of OY728150.1, read as the reverse complement.
CTAAAAATAGGTTTGGAGGATATCAAAAAGAAGTTCGAAATTTAATTTCAAAATTTTCTACATATGATATGACATAATATGAAATTTTCACAAGGCATGTGAATATTTATTGAAAATTTTATATTAATGGAATTATGTGAAGGGTTTATGATTAAGATATAAAACACATATATAGAAATTATAATGGTAATTTATAGTGTTTATAAATTTAAAAATAAGGAATAAATATAAAAGTGTTTATAATTAAAATTACGAGTTGTTCATAATTACTTAATTTTAATTATTCAAATTAAAGGATTTATTTGATAAATTATTTAAACCATATCAAAAGGGTTTTTAATAATTTATTTGATCAAGGTTTAAATAATATTGAATGTGTAATATTTAGATTATGTAAATTGTTTACATAATATAATTGAAATATAAAATGTTTATATGTCTTATAATATCATATATTAAAAGTAAATTCCATATAATGATTAATATGGAAGAGTAAATATTGGAAATATCTATATATATATATAATTTATATATGCATTTATTTATGTAATTTCCATAATGAATGTGCAAATTATAAAATGTTTATAATTAGATTTTATCTATGAAATGTTTATAAATAATTCATTTGTTCATTTATATCATTTATTATAAATTATATTCATGATTTTTCTATATTATTAATAGATGTGTTCTTTATTTTATGTCTTTAAACTTATTCTATGTTATCAAACATGCATCTAAGGAGTTTCATGGTAGGTATGATAATAGATTTATTTTTTTTCTATCTTGACATTGGATTTTATTAGGTTTTGAGATTGAATTTAAAGGTTAATTATAGTTTATACATATTAGGTGTTATAATTATAATATAATCAAAATATCACTTGAGTAAGGTGTCATTTTTTATATGGACTTTAGGTCGGACTTCTCACTGACCTACAGGCTTATGCCTTTTCTAGAAAATTAGGAATTGACTATATGTGGCTCTAAGTTTACTAATGCGGGAAGTGATAATTTTATATTATTATAAACCCATACATTAAAGGGCTCCATATACCTTGTTCGTGGGATTCATTTAAATATGTATGAATATATTTTATATTTGGTATGGGTTAGTAACACATGTTATGAGTTTTTTAAATAGTTAAAAATATGTATGGCTTTAACATATTGATTAATTTGAAGGAATAGGATTATAAACTAAATCATTATAATAAGGAATATATATAAAGGGTATAACATGATATATGATAGGGATATTGAATCCCCATTAAAAGTATTTAGTTCTATGTTCATTATCATGAAAAAATATGTCAAGACCATGATCATCTTACTGGGTAGTTTCATGCTAAATGTAATATCCTACATCTCACCCTTTGGCTTTTAAAGAGGAAAAATTATAATAAAATTAGGTGACATATTTAAGGCACCAATTGTTGAAAATAAATTCCATGTTCTTAAGAGAACATTGGGGGATGAATTTCCATAATAACCCATACAAACTAACTATATCGAAAAATAAACATTCAATCCATTAAATTATGCATGAGCAGTCAATCACATAGCTAGATAAAATATAAATATAAAAAAATATCCGAGTAATGTGGAAAAATAAATAATAGAGAAAGGAACAAAATACAAATAAAAATACATCAACACTGAAGTGGAACCATCATACAACAAGATGTAGACACTCCCCAACTCCATATTCAACAACAAAATACTGATGTCAATGATCCCCATTGGAGAAGTACGACACATGGCCCTTCCCTATATCTTGTTAAAAGATATCTAAAAATGAAAAAAAAATCCCAAGAAGGGGAGGATTACATTACTTAGTATAATTTACCCAAATATTTCGCATCACACACTTGTAGGACAAGAATGGGTTAGCGAATTTTATATAAAATAAGATAGAATAAGATAAATAGTTTATATCAAAACAATAAGAAAATTTCCTATAATAATAAATTATTAAAAAATTTCTTTCTTTTATTATAACTTCAATAACTTCCATTTTCACAGCCACACACCCTATACATGAAACTATATACCTCACTATACTCACAAGTGGTGATTCATCATTTAAAAAAATTTATCTCTTACTGAACCCATTTAATGATGGTACATCCACCCAAATTTATTCCATTCAATAACTTAAATTGAGGCACTTAAACCCATTATCTATTCCACATGAACATGATCGCATGCCAACACTTTTATGAAAAATTTCTAATAAAAAATTTATTTAAATAGAACCCCCATTTTCAAAACCATACCTTTTGAAATCACATCAAACAAGGGTTTTCCAATTCAATTTCATAGGACATTTCCAAAAAATAATAAGAATAATTTATCACATAATAGGACAACCAATTTTAGAACAGTAGAGTTAGAGAGAAGACACCTACCTTGAGAAAGTTAGTGCAAAGATCCAAGACAATATTGTAGATCAAATATCATCTTCTTGTTCCATTAACAAATCCCAAATAGATTGTATCAATACCAAAACATTCCCAGAGATTTAGTATTACACACCAGTCTATGGTTCCACATAAGGTAAATTAAAGATATCCAATATGAGAAGAAAGAAGAATATCTTAACTTTGAATCCACAAACAAATATTCAATGAATATTTGTAAAAGGATATTAAAAATTGAATATCATCTAAAATCACTTAGGTTAAGCATGGAAGTTGATAGAAAGAAGGAAGCAAGTATAAGAGTATTTATAATGATTTTCCATAATAAATATCACTAGGCCCTAACTATTTATAAAATAAATGGATAATTTACATCATAAATCCAATGACTATCACTTACATAGAAAAACATGCCACCTCAGTTATCTTTCTAATAAAAACCCCTCTTACGACGTAGAACCATTTTATAGTGTAAATTGATTTTACACCCTAAACATCTATCCTAAACTATTTACATCATAGAACCAAAATGTATGGTGCAAATTGTTCCTACATATATTTATATTAAATTTCTATAGGTTGTTTCTTTTTTACACCTTAAAACACTTCCAAAAGCTAACCAAAAGTCTCTAAAGATAAAAAAATGTAAAACGATGGTGTACCTCAAACATGGAGGTTCTACATTCTCCCCTAGATTTGGTATTTCCAAACTTAGGAAGCTGGATATCAACATTACCCTTGAAAAAAGAAAGGAAATTACTCCCAAAAAAAACATTTCCCATTTCTAGGCTTCCTCTTTAACATGACCATGCTACCATAGTACTCAAACCAAGGAAATAGATCTCCCTAGAAGGGAATTTTATTGTCTTTCTGGAAAATATACTATTTTTTGGGTAAAATTAGCATCAATATCAAGAGTAACATGATCTTATCTAATCACATGTTGTGGATCTAGGTGATATTTCTTTAGATGAGAAACATTGAAGTTGTTATGAATAGTACAAAATATTGGTGATAACACTAACTATTACATAATAGTTATAATTCATTATATAACGTAGAATGGTCCTACATACCATGGTTCTAAATTCACTTGTTTCTGATACCATTGGTGACCAAGTTGTGGTGTCACTTTCAAGAATACATGATCAGTCACATAAAATGATAAATTTTGGTGATGATTTTCTGTATACGACTTCTATCTGTTTTCTTTCATAGGAATTAATTTTTGGATCATGGGGATTCTCTCCATAGTCTCACGAAAAAGACTTTTTCCAAACATAGATATCTCTCCTCTTACCACCCAACATAGTGGATAATGATAAGGAAATCCATATATATCATAAAATGGTGGCATCTACTTCAACTCATGATAATTTTTGCTATATGATAATTAAACCAAAGATATAAGATCCTCCCATATACCACGAAATACCATTACACACACTCTGAGAAAATATTCCAATGTATAAATAATACATTATAACTTTCCTTATTTCTATAGATGACTTTTTGTTCTCATTTTCAATTGACTTTCAAGAGCCTATTCAAATGGTCGCAAAAAGGGAGAAGTAAAATGAGGGTATATTTCAGATAAATTCAAAGTTATAACTCCATATAATCTAACCACTTCTCAAATATATAGTTTTTCCATGTCCTATATCATGTGGGATTCTTTAATAAGAATAAAAAGTATTGAATTGTTAATTTGATCCACTAATAACCATATAGAATCATGTTTCTATAATGTTATCAGTAGGCCTATAACAAAATACATAGTAATTTTCTACCACTTCAATACAAGTATAGGCATAGACTACAACATACCAGATAGTATTTAATGTTCAACCTTTACTTGATGACATGTCATACCATTCATTACATATTCTAAAATATTTCATTTCATACATACCCACTAGAAATGATTTTTCATTTCCTTGTATATTTTCTAAACACTTGGATGAATAGACCATTTCAAATGGTGGTATACTAAAAGAAGCTATTCCTAACAATATTAAAGAACTAAAATTTTATTTTGAAATCATAACAAAGTGTTTTCATAATCTATAGAATTTATAGTATTCTTCCCACCATTTAGGTTTAACAAAATAGTGATAAAATTTGGATCTGATGTCTAATCATATTTTTCTAAATTTATCAAGTTTCGAATTAGACTTATAGGAAGAAAATGTATTCTCAAACTATACAACATAATCTAAATCCATATCATTTATCATGTTAATAAACTGATTTTATTCATCAGCTTCTTGAACCACTTCACTATACAATTTCCAACTCAAGGAATCTGTTATAGTATTACATTTATTATTTTTTCATACAAAGTCAAAATTATACATTTTGAAGTACTCCATCCATCTTCATTACCGCAATTTTAAGTCTCACTAAGAAAATATGTATTTCAAACTCTTATGGTTAGAGAAAACTTTGAAATTTTCTCCAAATAGGTAATGTCCCTAAGTATTTAAGTCATGAAAAACCCTAAACAATTCTAGGTTGTATATATGATACTTTTTATCATTTATTCACAACTACCTCAAACTATTGTCCACAACATGATCTCTTTAAATGATAATAAAACTGTGACTAGATCATGATGTATTAAAATATACCACATAACTATTACATAGTTCTAGAAAGATTAGGATGGTTTTTGAGGTTAGATGAGTTTTAATTTACAAAAAACATTTCTATCATTCATAATTCCATATAAATTAAACACTTTTTATTTTCAGATCAATCATGGGAGAAGTCTTGAGAAATCATGAAAAAAGCAGTGATAATAGATTTATAATGCTTCAAAAATACATACCTCAAAATCATTTTAGGTGTCTTACAAGAGACTATTGCTTCTATATTTCCAGCATCAACTGATATTAAATCTATGGAAATGTCATTATAAAGTAAATAGAATTGTCTGATCTATAATTTTCACTTGTAAAATATGTCATAGAAATTATGTTCCCTCAATGCACTCAGTAAAAATTCAAAGTGCTCTTAGTGGTCATTCACACTTCGAGAGTAAACAATAATATCATCAAAAATTACCACAATGATAAAATCAAAGTACCTATGTAAGATATGGTATCAAATACATGAAAAATACTTGTGCATTCATCAGACTAAAAGGCATGAAAACATATTCATAATGTCCACATCTTCTCTATGATGTTATTTTTGGAATATCTGCTCTTATGAATCTAAGATGATGATATCCAGAGAGTAGATTAATCATGGAGAACCACTTGGATCCTTTTAATTAACCGAATAGATCATCTATTAGAGAAAGTGGGTACCAATTTTTAATTGTTACTTGATTCAACATATGATAATCAACACATAATTAGAGTGTATTATGTTCCTTCTTTATGAATAATAAAAATTAATCCCAAGTATATGTACTAGGTATAGTAATTAATTTACTTTCCAACTCTTCTAGATGAACCTTTAATTCCCACAACTCAGTCAGAGTTGTTCTGTAATATTGTAGTGAAATTGGGATTTCTCAAATAACTAGATCAATAGTAAATACAATTTCCATTTTATATGGTAACCTATAGAAATAACTTGGAAAACATACAAGTATAGATATAATATTTTAGGAAGAGTCACATTCCCTATTTCATTGGATATTATCAAAGGCATTACTACTAACTGGCTAGAGATAGTTTTGTTAGTTGTCACTAAAGGTCCTACTCTTCCTATGATTATATACCAATCCCCATTAAAAATGTGAAGGAATCTATCCTAGGATATAAATGTTTCATTCCAAGCATAGTATTTGATATGTTCCTTAACTCCCACCATCCATTCAATACCAAAGATAAAATAAAAAAAATTATCTCCATAACATTAACTACCAAATAAACAACACTAAATCAATGGTAATGAAACATTATGCGAATTTTAAACCACATCACGCCCATTGTCCAAGGGTTGTCCTAATAGTGATATAAGGAATCATTTCCACATGTAGCTCCAATTGTTTAACCATATAAGAATAAATTAAGTAATATGATGTTACATTATCAAACTAGACATTCATAAGATTATATTTCATAAGAATGGTACCTCACACCATAGAGGGGCCTATTTTCTCACTTGAAATATACTTTTCTTCTCCATATAACTATAGATAAGTTGACTTGGTATAGATCTTGATTCCAGTATGAGGTGTCAACTGAATAACTGAAGTAAACCTGGAAACATCCTAGTTCACCTATATATGTGGATGTGAACTAGTCTTATGGGAATATTCTATATGAGCATACGAAATATGAGGATGAGTCATGATTTTTATAGTTCCCGATCTCTGAATTTTATGATAATACTTCTTAATATGGCATCTTTTTCCATATATGTTGAAATTCCTTATTGGTGTAGTAAATTATTTCCTCATATGAATTAAAAAACTCATTTAAAATAACTTTGTTTTGCATAATATCTTGGAGGAAAATTAATTGATTATGTAGTCTGAATTTGAGGTTAACTACCTCTATAATATTAAACATCACTCTTTCTCTTATTTCCATCATTATAGTTAATACTTGTCTTCATGGGAACAATAAAATACCTCCCATAGGATTCCCATCAAGATCTATTTATACCACTATTTCCATGTTTACCATATCTGTATAATCAATAATATATAGAACAGTTATTTTGGATCAAATCTATAGGCGCATTCTTCATTCAAATCTACATGCCTTCAAGGATACACTAGCATATAATTTTGAGGTAAAATGAACTAATTTCATAAACCTAGCTTCAAAATCAATAACAGATAGGTTTTCTTTCTTCAAGATGAGTAAATTTATAGTTATTTCATTTTTGAATGTGTGGGGATAGAATTTTTTGTTGAATAATTATTCAAAATCTTCCCACATAATTCCTCAGTCATATTTACATGGATATATTAATCCCACACCATTAGTGTGCATGTTCTTCCAACATAATGGTTTCCAACTTAATGTTCATCTCTTCTAGTTTATCAAGAAACTTGACGATTTTTTTTATTTTTTTTAGCCACACCTATTATTTTTTAGGATTAGAATCCCCATGAAAAATAGGTTAATTATTCTTCTGAAATGGCACCAAAGGATCTAGTTTCCTTAGTTCATCATTTTTATTCCCTTTTTCAATGGATTTAAATGCATCCATAATACTCTTTAAAAATTGTTTGTTCACCCGTGGCTCAAGTGTACCCCCATTTTTAGAATCTTTTTTCTACAGGTTTCTAAAACATATTCCTGGATCCATTTTCTATAATAAAATCAATACACCATTTAAAATATTTATCACAAGGTATTAAATTCATGAATAAATTATAAAACATTTTTAAACAATTTCTATCACTTAAAAAAAAATAGTACAACCATCATTTCAAGAATAACAATCTTAATAATTTTAATCATTTTTGAAAAATCATCAAACAATAGTTGTATAATTAAATCCTAGTGGGAAGTATCTATGTCAATGTAATATATTCATCACTCATGGGATAAACCTATGATGATGAGATAACAACACTCTTAGAAGTGTCTTAGAACACTTTTTTACTTGGATATCTTGGTAACCTGAAGTTCAACAGAAAAATAATTGCTATGTCTTTTTAAGATATAAATGTCACATTATGTTGGTAATATCTTCTTTCTACATATCTAACGCAAGGGATATACAAAAATGATACCATTTATCCCCAAAATACTGATGAACTGACCAATATTGATAGAATTTGTAACATATCACCCCTCACACATTTGATTAGGAAGTGGTAGAGGTGATACTAACCTTAGGTGACATCCCCAATACACCAAAGGTTCTAAATAAATTACAAGGGATAAATAAAAAAAAATAGGGGATTATTTTCTCTAAGAACCCATACAACAAAACACAATTGAACAATAAACATCCAATCTTCTAAATGATTTATGAAATATCAATCACATAGCTCAATAAAATACCAATACAGATCAATATTATATTATAATGCAAAATAAATAAGAGAGGAAGGATTTAACTAAAAAAAATACATTGGCATCAAAGTGGCACCATCCTAGACCAAGATGCAGACACTCACTAGGTTTAAATAAAGTAAGAAAAATATTATTTTACGGATCACCACTAGAGAAGTAAGACAGATTAACCTTCCATGTATCTCATTAGATTACATCTATAAATGCAAAAAAGTTAAGGGGTGAGTATATCACTTAGTAATATTTATACAAATAATTTCCATCACACACCACTAGAAAAATAACCGGTTATCACATTTAATATAAAATATGAGTTTATCAGATGAATTGTTTATATAAAAACCATATGAATGGTTCATATAATAAAAAATTAAACAAAAAATTATTTCATTTAATATCATTAGAATAAATTATGTTTCCATACCCACACACCCTATGAAAGAAACTATGGACATCCATATACATACAAGTGGTGTGTCATCCTTTAACCAAGCCTTCACTTAGAGAATCCATTTGATAATGGTAAATGTGATCATAATATATCTATACAATAAATTAAATGGTGGTACTTCAACCCTTTACCTATTCTAAAAGAACATGAACACACACATAAGCTTTTATACCAAATTCCCAATAAAACTTTTATTTAAATAGAAATCACATATTTCAAAATCAACCCTTTTGAAACCATAGAAAACAGAGGTTTTTCAATTCAATTTCACAAGAGATTTATAACAAATAATAAGTATAATTTATCAAAGATCAATTCATATAGATCTAAAATATTATATTGAGAGATAATCCAACTACCTTGAAAAATATGGCACAAATGATCCAAGATGATTCCTTGTATCAAACCACTTCATCTCATTAACATAAAAATCCCAAAGATATCACATCAACGCGAAACCATTCACACAGATCAATAATTTCACATCAATCTATGCTTCCTCAAAAGGTAAACCAAAGATATCCAAGACAATAAGGAACAAGTAAATCCTAACAATTGATTCTACAAATTAACACCCAATGCTTCATTTTCCAAGGATTATGAATGTTTAAGATCATTGAAAATCACTTAATTTAAGCTTGGAAGTTGAGAAAAAGAAGGATGGAGGTATATGAGGATTTACAATAGTTGGTCTTAATAATAATTTTTGACCCTAAATATTTATGGAATAAATTGATAATTTACATCATAAATCAATTGAGGGGAACTTACACTGAGAAATCTAGCACCTGGGTTATTTTTCTAGGAAAATCCCATTTTATAGCACAAAACAATATTACGATCTAAATGGAATTTTCAACCTAAAATTTTTTCATGAACTATTTACATCATAAAGAAACATGTTATATAATATAATTAGCATAATTAATAACCCAAATAATTAGGTAACGCTAAGAATTAGGTAACCAAATCCCATGGATTATTTTGTTTTAAACATAGAATAAATGGATAACTCTAAGAATTAGGTAACCAGATCCCATTGTGAACATTGGTTTTTAAAAAGTGGTTAAACTCTTAGGATGGATAATAGAGGAATAGAGTTGAGATTATATATATATATAATGGATATGGGTAATTAGTTTTCCACTCAGCTATCCAAGAGTAATATATAATATAATTAGCATAATGAACTACCTAAATAGCTAAGTGGTTAGATGAACAGTAAAGTGGATTTATTTTTTAGTGAAATATGGATCTTATCCCACTAATTGATATATTGAGTTTAAAAGGGGTCATTATTTTAGTGGGAAAATAGTTAATTAAAGTTTTTATTAAACAAATATAAAACATGATGCTCATCCCATAAATGATTTTGTTATTGATAAATGGAATCATCATAATCAAACTTAACATTGATATCAATATTTATAAATGAGAAGTTTAATTTAATAAACATCTTAAGTGGTAGAAAACAAAAGAATTTTTCTTATGAAATAGAAAAACTGTTTGTTAAATCAAACTCTTCTCAAGTATCCTCCTGTTGGTATAATTAAAAAATTGAATATAAATGCTTATGTAAATTATAGAATGAATCACTTAAGGTTTAAAAATCACTAGATGTGTGATGGCCAAAGGATATTTAGTATTTTCTCATATATTCAATATGATTATGTATGTTAATGAATTATTGAGACTGAAGTTTTTCATTAAGGCTTGTTATGGATTATGAAATCTATTATTATGTCACTATCTGGTATGGAATTTTTTCCATTTTTATATTTATTTATCTTTATTTTATTCCTTGTTTTCAGGTTTCTTGGGTTGTTAGAGCATTGGGTTGTAGGTTAGTTTACACTGTCTCCATGGAGATCATTCCATGAACCTTCCCATCAAGGACTACAATCCTGGATTATAGGTGGTTCATGGTATGTACAAGTAGCTCCAAAAAATGAACCAATCTGGTCCCTCAGACATGGGTTCTGGAAAGGGAATTCACACCGTGATCAATTAGGTTCAAATATTTAACTTTTCCATATAGAGAATCAAAATTTCACTTTTACCATTTTTACTCTCACCCAATTTTACTCTCAAACCCACATTTTTTCTCTAATTTTGACCTTAATTCCTCTATTCTTCATTAGACACTATTTACCTATCCTTATGAAGTTTAATTTGGTGATATTTTTCCTTAGAACTTCAAGAATGAACCTAGTTGTCTTCTCCTTCATTATCTTTTGGTTTTTTCCCTCTTATCCTAGTTCTATCTTGTACCTTGAGGCTATAGAAACCTATGTTATTGTTTGATTCAATTTTTAGGGATATTTTTGTGATGTAGGGTTTTTTATTTCTATTTTGGGATCTTATATTCCTATATTTGATGTTATTCTCTGATGGTAGAGGTATGACATCAAACTCGAGGTAGGATTCCCTACATATCTAGACATTTCCTTTGGCATTCCATTGTTTTTGTGATCTCTGTTTGATTTTATGTATATATTATGATTAAATTAAAATTTTGAGGTTTATTATACATCTATTTTTCATTGATCTTATAATGTATTGAAATATAGTAATTTCTTATCATATTCTTTTGAAAATAATTTCTATGTCTACAAATCATTTTATACAATGTTTCTAAGAAAAATATTTCTTTTGATTGAGATTTAGAAGAGTTTTTTAAAGAGTTTTTTTGGAAAAAACTTGATTATTTGATCATGGGACTCATTAATTATTGTGAATGTGATTATGGGTTGCATATGGGAGACCATGGGTGTGTTGTTTTGTAATAAGTGTTCCCTAGAATTAGTCATAATCTTACTAGGTTTCCATTCTAGCGAGGCCTTGTGAGGTCCAAATCTATATAATTTGTTTGGAATCCAATATACTAGATATTATTATATGAGTAAGTTATAGATACCTTGATCACATAGATAATATCTCCATTAAGTTTCAAAATTATTGATCATGTTGAGACATTGTTATATTATATGTTTTACTAGTGCTTGGATGTGATAGTAATGAAAATTACTTATTTTCCATTATTATTCCTTGAGATTATAATTTCAATGTTTTTTGGATTCTTGTATTGTCTCTCTAAAACCAAAATATTTATGAAAAAAATTAAAATAAATTATTTTCAAAACATTATTTTTTAAACTAGAACTTTTTTTCACTATGAAAATTAATATAAAGGATCGCGGTAGCACCATATTTGAATTTTCCTAACACCTAAAACGTTCCATTTGTAATTTATAGTCTAGGTTTTATATACTTTAGGTAAATATAAAAGAGTTATGTATTATAAAAGAGATTATTGATTCCAATGTCACCTTGTGTGGTATGGATTTGGCAGGGGCCAAGGGGTTTATAAAGATACCTTGATTAGAAATTTTGGGATACTCCATTTTGAGTTTATATTTTTATCATATTGGATCATCCAACCTTGTATACATTTTCATAATTGAGATTATTTATTTGATGTTTTATCTTGTCTTATTTAGGTATATCTAATTATTGATCATGGATTATTGTAATGTTACTGCTTATAATCTATTTGGAGTAATATTTATTATTCTTCTTTATTATGGATAGAATTTATGTCCAACATATATATAGATCATGCTATATCCTTGGATGAATACATATCATGTTTTATTATATTACAAGGGTGAAACTGTTCCCACTGTGTTAGAATTGATACCTTGGTTCTAGTATCCAACCTGAGGTGATCGAGAACATGCCTCAGGCCTTGTCACGAATTGACCTGAGTGATGTGGAAGGTTGACCCAATTTGGTTCATTAAAAAAGGGTATCAAATCCCATCTTGATATTTGGTAAGTGAGGTAGTATTTAGTAGTACTATTGATACTCGAGTGGTGGATTTTGGGGAGTTCTCAGAAATCTATTCATTATGTTGAAACTCAAGTTACCCTAGGTAGTGATTATTTTTTATTGGTTTGTTTTTTTTATGTTTTTTAGGGAATTTTTGAATGTTTCTTTATTATTAAATTTTTGGGATGATCCCATTAGTTGATTCTCTGTGGAGTTTGATTTTTCTTGACTTATTGATCTAACTTTTTAAAAAAATTGTATTGATTTTATTTCATATTTTTCATGTGTTTACAACATTCCACTATTGAAATTGAAATACATGTTTCATAGAAACTTTTGAAGAATGCATGGTCATTTTGAAGAAAATTTGATCCAAAATGGCCAAAAAATAAACTTAAGGGTCTGGTTTGAGAATGTTAAAATCTTCGTGAATATATCTCATTCATGGAGGTCCCCATATACATGGATCTTTGATTCTAACCTCCATGCAACATAATTTTGTTTCATGGAGCTCTATTTCATGGAAGTTTTCGGTAGCACAGAGCTTTGATGGTAACCTTCACACGGTGTAACTCTGGTTTATGGGACCCCATCTGTTCACAAAGCTCATAATCTTTCCTCAAATCCTATTTATTTTTTGAAAACCAAGTACCTATCCTATTTTGGGCCTATAAATACCCTCATATGTCCATATTTTAAGTCTATGTGACCATTTAGCTTTCGAGAAAATATCAAAATTCATGAAACTTTAAAGATTCATGAGTAAAAGTGTAGATGGACCTATAAAGGTAACCATATTTCGTGAAACTACCTCCCATGTGTTTTTGAGGACCTCAACCCAGGGTGAATATTACTTCCATGAAGTTCCATACCCTTTGTATAAGAATAGATCCCTTTGTGGATATTAGGGTTTCATAATATAATTATCCTTCATGAAACTAACCCCATGGTCACCAAGAATTTGCTATGTGGTAGGGTCACACTTTTTTGGGAAATATATTCTTTCAGAAGACCCCTAACCTCCATGGGATCCTTATCCATTGTGAAAACCCAAACTTTTGAAAAAATCCAAGTTTTTTGAAACCAATCCCTTAAGACATTTTATGGTGACTCCTTTCATCCAATACCCTTTCAAAAAAATGGAGTACCTAGGGACCCTATAAAAATCTAGGACTGGTTCAACCACATCCCAAATGTATGTTTGATAGGTACCACTAACTCAACCTTTTTCTTTTATAATTGGTACCCTAATTTATTTTTCTTATAAACATATCCACCATAACATTGAGCATACTAATTTCCACTCATCCACTACAATGTTTACACCATGCCCTGCCCATAGGAACATGAGTAGCATACACATAATCCCTAAAGGTAGAATCATTGATGAAAATAGATTACCTGTCTTGGTTGAGAGTCCTTTTTCTAAATCTTCCTATCACCTTGAAATTGTTTCGCTTAGGTATTAATCTCCATCCTTGTCTAATATGTATGACATAAAAATTCATAGCTCTATGTCCTAGTAAAACGATGATAAACTATACTACAACATCCTTATCACGTGATATAAAACTATATCCTTACACTTTTTGATGAACATAGGATGCCCTGAGTTTAATTGTCATGGGATGACCCCATGCCTCTTACCCTATGTGATAAACCTAGGATTCCGCATTTACAATCGTTATGGGATGCCACCACCTCCCCTACCATGGGATAAAACTCTTTTTTCATGCATCTTCCCTACATAATACTTACACTATCCTCCCTCATTGTGGGATGAAACTCTTACCCTAGGAATATTTCATGCATAATCCACAAACTATCCCTCATTGACATTCCTTTCATCACATGGGCGGCCTTACTACATGACATTAAAAAACATGGACCGGTCTTATCACAAAACCTTAAACTGTAGCATTAAAAAATGGGTATTAACCCCTATTTACACATAGGGTATGTAGGATGCCTCTATGTGGTTAAATCCTGATATCCTCAAAGTGTGAAATCTTCCCCCTAGTGGGAGACACTTTGATAACCTACAAGTGTGAAATATTCCCCCCATAGGGGATACACTCCACAAAATCCAAATGAGAAATATTCCCCCTGGGGGGACACACTCCAAAAATTCCAAGTGTGAAATCTTACCCCATAGGGGACACACACCTTCAAATAAAAGTGTGAAATATTCCCCCAGAGGGGAATCACATCACCAAATACCAATTGTGAAATCTTTCTCCCATGGACATACATAACCACCCAACCACCTCCAAAAGAGGTAAAACATATGAGTGAACAATCTTCACAATATGTTAAACTTTTGATATGATCTAGAACCCATACCACATATAGTAAACATGGGATACCTAAGGTAAGAATCCTTAGATTCATTATACCCCAGGAATCAACTACCATATAACCAACATGGTATGCCTTAGGTTATGTGAATATGATGTCTCATATGAGATTCCCATGACATCAAAAGGGGAAGATTTTACAAGTTCCTAAACTATCCAATGTCCCAATATTCTGAAACATTCCCAACATTACTACCTCCTTAAAATAAAGTTTGTTGTAATATCAAGAAATAAGAAACATAATTAACTAGAATCCACCTCAAGATGTCATTGGGAATGAATTTCCTGAAAATTACAAAAATATATGAAGTTAAATCGTACAAGGTGATGAAATCCAAGGAGGAATCAATTGAAGGAGGAAAAAACATCTCATCATCTCATTTTGATCAAGGGGCTGACATTTCTAATTAATGTGATAGAAGTCACCCACATTTGGAAAGAGGAAATGAGGGGGAAAATTTGAACATTTCACAGCCCTATAGGAAAGCATCAGAAACAGAAATGGTGAACCCATCATGAAACTGTTCTCCTCAAACTATAGGGACTAGTAGTTTTGGTGATCTATAAGATTTTCATGTCACCAGATCCCTATATTCGATGTCAAATTCTACTTGGAATGTGGTGGGCCTAGTATGAAACTCTTCAGCATCTTGGGGTAGATAACATTGGGAATCTTCATTATGTTCCATAATTAGTAAGGATCCATCATCTGTCTGGGGAAGAATATATGATGTTGGGAAATTATGAATTTATTTTAGTGTATTTATAATGATAGTTGAATCCACATTTATTATAAGTCTCAATCCATAAAAAACTGGAGACCTAGTTCTAATAGGCTCAAGGTCAAGATAAAATGTTGGTTTGACAATCCTACATGATGATGCTCTATCCATGAAAGCCACCATTCCATCAATTTCTTGGTTCCCATATCCCATCTCACAATCTAAGATCATTTAGAGGATGGTTATTGGCACCCTTGTTAGATAATTCAAGCATTAAAGGTTCATTCCTACTAGGGATATAGCCCACCAATATCTAAAGTCATTGGCGCCTCAGTAACACCATTTCTCCCAAGCTCCATATAGGAGAAAATTTCCCCTATTTCAAATGGAGAAACACGTTGGGATCCTCTATCTAAAATACTCTGAAATCTCACTCCCATATGCCTAGGATGTAGGGGATGTCCAAGTTGTGCCTCTAGTGACTACCACTCAGGAGCTACCCAAGAAGGTTCCCCTTAGGCCTCTTTAGTTCCTACACTGACTGATCCCACATGTCAACAGGATGATTGAATCCATCATATCTCTCCCAGTCCCAGTTCAGAACGTTTGACCCCAATTCCAAGGGTAGACCCAGAACATTTCCCAATAATAGGTGTATTCGGTAGCTTTAGTAGCCCCTATCACCACAATCATATCCAATCACATCCTTGAATCATTTTAATGGTTATTCATCTTCTCCATCCTGGTATCGAGACCTCAATTTCCTCTTAGGAATGCTAGTTTAACTCTTTAGGTCACTAGAGCCACTAGAAGTATTTATGGGCCATCCCATGATGAGGAATGTTAGTGCAGATGTCTTACCCACACCATCACCAACCCACATGGAGGTAACACTTGTTACACCACTAACCATCATGATGGTCCTCCCCAAGATAAATACATGACCCACTCTCAAGAACCATCCTAGTGAAAGAGGGAGAATACTAGTCATGGGGGTCATGCCCGTGTAATAGTCTGTAACATGCATAGATAAAACTCGAGAAACTCTAAGAAACTATTTCATAGATAAGTCTCAGACTGTCAAAGGTAGTACCCTGGGAAACATTAAGTCACCATATTATTTTCAATCTTTGAGGTGACGTATGACTTAATAAGGGAACCTTTACCCCCACTACTAGAGTCTTGGGTATAATCCTATCAACTAAGGATTATGATCCTAGAATCTGAAGACCACAAGATCCCTAGATCCCTCCATAGATACCAGTAGGTGGAGGATGTTATGACCTTTTTTGAAGGAATCACAATGAAATAGACTCCATCGCCAAATTTGTTTCTCATATCCAACTCTACCCTACAGTATGTAGAAATTTTATGATCTAGACTAACATGATTATATGATGGTGATCACTCTACTGAGCCTAAAATGAATTATGTGTCCCACGTACATGAGGAAGTGGTCAACATGTTGTACTATATGGATATGGTCTTTAATATATATCCATATCTGAGAGTCATTATAGCATGTAGTGAATATTTGACCTATGTAGGACCCCCTCTCCTAGAAGATCATTAGAAAAGTAGGGCTGCATTGGTGTCTCCACCCCTATCTCATCCTACACCAATCAGGTATTAGGCTAAAGTGGAGAAGGAATATAACCATGGTAATGAATAATAATAATTGTGGGACATTTTGGATATTGTTCATGTTTTAGAAACATAAAAAACTTGATGGTTTTATTCTAGAGTCCCTAACCAAAGACCATGCATTTTATTGCTATATTATCTGGGTGACACTTCATCAGCTTTGAGATTTGCATCTAACCTATCCATGGATCCATGAGCACCACAATGGCATTCACCAAAAATAAAATAATGTTGATATAGAAACACTCCTAGTAGCTCAGGCTATTTAGTAATATGTATACCACTAGAAAATCCAAATATCCTACGTTAAGATCCTTGATATTCTCCTCTAGATCATGGAAGCGGCATCTCCATATATAAAAATTATAGGCTAGGGTTAACATTCTTCCCTCAATTTCATCCATATCCAGTGGCATTGATGAGACCTTCAATACGGTCCATATGTAAATAATGTTGGTCCCCCTATAAATACATCCATAGTGAACGTGGTCACCACCAAACTACCGTAGGATTAGAGAAATAGGACATCCAACACACGAAATGATAGGGAAACCCCACATCAAAGGGATACATAGTAGCAAGAAGACCCCTCATAAGGAATTCTCATTAGTTAAAAGAGGCTGGAATTGGTCCTTAGGAGTCCACCTAATGAGGCCTTATCATCTTCTCATCAACATATTGTCAAAGGAAAGGGATGTGCTGAGCCCGAAGACCCATTTGATGTTGTTCCCAAAGTTTGGTTGGACTCCCAAGACAGCCAAATTGTTTTAGGTGCTTGAGGAATTAAAAAGGATCACTATTGATATAATTACTAAACAGTTCTCATACAATGAAAATCTAATAAGGGAAATTATCTCTCCTATAATGGGGGACCAATTCCTCCTCATTCGGATTCCCCAATTTAAACTCAGTGGCCCCATACACCTAGTCAAGGCAGAATCTGAGGGATTTGAAAAATAACCGAGATATGAGTTTTTCACCCTACCCGAGTGTCATGATTATCCACATCAGGATCATGTTAATGTTTATCCTTTAGTTTATGAGACATTCAATGAATTTGTGATGAAATATCCTCACTAATATGATGTGAGAGCTACTCTAGTCACCCATCTTGAGGATCTGGAAACAGGACATGTGTAAATTCCACCGGAAGAAAAATTGTACCCATCATGGGTGGACCATGTTAGAGTTCCCCCAGAGTTTAGTAAACCCATATTCACCCTATTTAATGGGATGGGTGACCCAACGTATCATATGGACCACTTTTCCTCAATATTTGGTCCAATGTTGGGGTCTCCATAAAATTAGAAAACTGTCAAGATCTGATGCTTCATCTAGACTTTGGAAGGAAATTCATTTGTCTGGAACAGTCAGCTTCCCATGGGGTCCATTTCCATTTTGGAGGATCCCCATAGATAGTTCTTATACTAGTTCATGTTCAATTTATACAATATGATCATAGCTGGCCTATTTAAATACTAGAAGAAGATTGATGATCGAGTCGCTAAACTCATCACCTGATGGATGGGACTCAAGTAATTTCTCAATATATTATTGTCCTATGACTAGATGCTTAGGATGTGTGTGGAGCATTTTAGGAATGAGCTTGTCTATACCCTAATCCACCTGAACTACCCCAGTGAATTTTAGGAGTTCTCTAAAAATAATCAATGTTTGTAAGAATACTTTCAAAGGACTAAACAATAGTTATACATATTTCCCCTTCCATCTCCTAGGAAAAAGATCATAATGAAATAAGAGTTATCATTTTGTATGAAGAGGTTCTTGAACTGGTACACCTAATGGACCCTTTCTCAGATGGGCCTTGCCAAGCATATCCTCACCCCTTACAGCCCCTCCATGTACAGCCCCACAAAAAAGAACTGCCATGTTGAGAGAA
The DNA here is from genome assembly GCA_963277665.1 of Viscum album. Lineage (NCBI taxonomy): Eukaryota > Viridiplantae > Streptophyta > Magnoliopsida > Santalales > Viscaceae > Viscum > Viscum album. Next base: position 1,223,359,547 of record OY728150.1, on the reverse strand, counting down.
TGTGTCCCCATCCACCCATCATGGCTAGGCTCCTAGGATACCATTCACAGAAAAAAGAAATAATACCTATTTCTGTAAGAATTCAAATATCCTAATATATTTTATATACACCCTATAAAATGGAATCCTAATGTTTTTGAAATATAATAGACACCTAGAGGTTGGATTCGTTGGTTTTTCTGACCATTTCTCATATCATATGATCCTCAAACACACCATAAATTGCTGATTTGTATTCAAATATTGGCTCTAAGACCAAGTAGATTGTATCTTGGTAAAAATGGGAGATGTTATAGTGAAGGTGGAACATGTTTCTTCTTACCCCAATAGTGATAGTAAAGACTCCAGTAAGTGGAAATAGTTTTCCATCAATAGGATGCAGAAGTAAAATGATTGCTTGTATCACAAGGTATTCTCTCATGTACATGGTATTATTCATGTATGTTTGAGTAGGCAAAAGCCTACTGTAGTTTTTACACCCCTTATGATTGTTACCTCTACATATACATCTTATCCTCCCACGTCTCTAATGAACATAAGTCGATAACATAAAGGAAATAAAATCCCTCCTATGGTGCTGAATCCATCTCACACCATTTAGTGACTTCATGACTCTCAAGTTTGGCGTTGCGCCGAGGGTATGCCCAACTTTTGAATATTCCACTGATGATGAGAAAGATTAAACCTCTTTGAATTATCTTCAACTAGTGGTCTGATTCAGAATTATCGACAATGAGGGATTTCATGGGACCACCTTGGGTACCTCCGGCTGATGCTTTCGAAGGATATTTAGTGGAAACACCATGTGGAAGAATTCTTGTATCAATTATTCAAACTAGGCTATTAATGATACTAATACTAAGAAGTGACAATCGTGTAGGGTGTAGAAATAACATCCCCCCATGTTCCATACCATTAGTTATGCCTATGTATCTGAATGTATATGTTAACCATTCATATCATCCATGAGTGCACCATGATAAGCCACGTCTCACGAGGTCCCAACGTCAGCCAACCAACACCCATCCCTTATCTATTAAGATCAGCCTACCTATCCAGTAGTATACTTTCACCAGTACAATACAGGACCCAATGTTTCAACCAATGACATATGTTGCACACTTTTATAAATAATGACCCACAATGAGAAAAAATGTTATTCTAGCAGAGAAGTATGATGTATTAAAGCACCTCAACAGCATACCTACAAGCTCCCAATTCTCAAGGCACTCCTCCTATCAAAGGAAATGCATGAGGCCCTTTTAAAATACCTAAAGTTACCCCTTTAGTTAGAGTCTCATGTATTTGTTATTGAGGATTACTATGTATAGGTTTCTAAGAAAGAGTAATGTAAAGTTATTATCCTATTTTATAGATTAGATGAGAGAATCACCATTCAGGAGAACATATTCCCATTGTATATCATAGGTTATTTCAATGAAATATTAATTTACTACTTATTAGTTGATAATAGATCTGGGATAAACATCATCCCAAAATGGATTCTCCACAAGCTAGGACTTACTAAATCATATCTAACTCCCCCTAGCCTAAAAATTTAGAGGTATGATATGAGTAAGAAAAATTTGTGTGGTAAGTTTCATTTGAAGGCCCATTTCAATGGTCTAATATCAACCACTGAATTTATGGTAGTCTCTCAGGATACTTCCTTCAATGCACTATTGATAATACCTTGGCTTAATTTACATAAAGTAGTCCCCTCTTCATATCATCAGTGACTCAAATAATCCCTTGATAATCTAGTAGGGGTACTCAAGGGTGACACATCCCCATATAACTCCTATGAGACCCACTACCTAGTTATTGGTTAGTACCAAAGGTAATGAAATAGGTCCATCCCAATGGGGTTGATCGCATCAATACCCCTAACAATCTAATGGCCATTGCAGTTGATCCATGGGTAGACATGACAGACGTTTTTGTTCTCCTAATTAATTAGTTAGAGACTATGACACTATACATGTGGGGTTGTTTTACTATATCAATAAAAATGAAGTGTCATATATTGCCTCATACTCCTACAATGAACAGTCCCAACTAATACCAGATGACCCTGCTCCTATGAAGTATTTAGAATTTCACCCCATTGATACCTACCTATGGAATTCATACATGTTTCATAAATAAGGGATGACTTGATAAAGATTTATTTGATGTCAAGAGTGGACCTAACATCTAGATTATAGACAAAATTGGTTCAACAGCTTCATTCTCCATAGTATCCACATAATGGGAACCCCTTAAAAATGATTTTGTAAATGCTAGAATAGACACTATTTCTCTCCTTGGGTCACCTAGCTTAGATCAGTCACCTCCTCTTTCTGACCCACTATCTCATATGATGAAGAGGATTTGGAAGATTATCCTAATACATTTGAAGAGGGTGTCTCTAAAACTATTGATGAGTTAAACTAGGTAAACCTTAATACCGAGGAATATTGGATATCAAAATTGATTAGTGCAGCCACGTACCCAAAGGAGAAGTAGAAGTATTTTACCTTCTTGAAATAGCACTGTGATGTATTCTCCAGAAGTTATGATGAGATTATAGGGCTATACATTAGGTTATTTTTCATTGCCTTGTCATATAAATGAGACATCATGGGTTTAAACAAAGTCTATGAATGAAGCACCCCTCTCACAGTGTTACGATGGAGACCAAATTTGAAAATTTTCTTAAATACAACATTTTCAGGGAGGTCTACTAGCCGATGTGGCTAGCCAACATTGTCCTGGATAGGTGGAAGAAAGGCCATATCAAAGTCTTTATCAACTATTGGTACCTTAATCTCCATTATCCAAAGGATTATTTTCCCCTTCCAGTGAAAGAGCTTCTCATATATTCTCTGTCTAGGTTCTAAGGCCACTCTTTCATGGTTGGATACTCCATATATAATCAAATATAGATTCCCCCAAGGATGAGGAGTTTGTCTCCTTTCAAAAATTCCAAGGAACTTTATACTATTAAGTGATTTATTTCGGTTTGAATAACTCCATGTATACTTGCCAGTGATCCATGAACCATATATTTAATCTAATTATTATGTTTTTGGTGGAATATTATGTGGATGACCTAGTGGTAAAATACCATAATATTTAATACTGTCTCAATGGTCTTGAGAATTTTTTCAGCTTCCTCTACCCAAAAAACATGAATAAAAACTTCCTAAAGTGTTCATATGGGGTCACCTATGAGAAATTTCTCATCATTGTTATAGGATCCACAAGAATCTATATTGACCTAGAGAAAATCAAGGCTAACAGTCAAATACCACCCTCAAGAAATCTCCAAGAGTTGTTAGATATGCTGATTTATTTCAAATCGGGATGGAAAGTGTAATCCCTTCTTGTGGATCATGAAAAAAGGCACCATTTAACATTGATATAAGTAGTTTCATACTTCCTTTGAGGATATCAAGCAGTGCCTACTATAACCAATGGTTTTGATACTGCCCATTTTAGTAAATCCTTTTGTCCTTGCCTGAAAACTTTGGAAGGGTCCCTAGGCACCCTTTTATCCCATAAAAACCACAAGGGTAAGGAAAATAGCCTAAAATATCTCATCCACATGCTCTGCGACATGAAGACCAGACAATCCCTCATTAAAAAGAGTTTCATCACACTATTTTTTGTAGTGAAAAAAATTGGTACATTATTTACAACACCATGAGATATATTTGTTATCTCAAGTAGACCCACGAAAGTATATCCTCAATTTCTCCATTTTGACATGATGATTGGCATGATGGGTGGTAATCCTATATTAATTTTACATCTTGTTTGTCCCATAGAAGGCCATAAATGGCTATGAATTGGTATAATTCAAGGACATACATCCAACCCATGATGAATTTCCCCTTGATGTTGATTTTCGAGATGAATCCATTATCTTAGTGGAAAAGGTTGTACTATGTTGGGAGTTTCATTTCAATGGTGCCTTCGTGAGCTCGACCAGTAGAATGCTCAGCAGCCCCAACCTCAACAGGGTAGGAATGGAGATCATCTTCATTACTCTAACAAATGTTATCTTTCTATACTCTTTCCATTTTTTAGAATGCTTCACCAAAAATAAGGAAGAGTACTAGTCCTTCATTACTTATCTTGAATTTTCTCTTGATATTGATGTTTATTGTTTACATATGAAGGGATGATTTATGATAGTCATCTAATAGATCAATGGTGACTACGTCATCAGAATGTAAGAGATCATGCCCCAACAATTACACACCCATCAGCTAATAGCCTGGTTCCTTTCCCAGTCTAAGGTGGACCATGTTTGTTGATCATAGAATAGTCAAACTGATTCATTAGTAGGTATGGATTCATATATTGCAGAACCTGACTATGATGACTTCATTCAATATGCCAAGAGTTTTCACATATGTCATATCCCTGCTAACTTTGTGCATAAACCACTAAAGCTCCTCCACAACACCAAATATTATTGTCACATTGGTGTATGGGGGATCAACATTGTCGGTTCATGCCCACCAACAACAAATAGACAGTGCGAGTTTATTTTGAACACAATAGATTTTTTTTCAAATGGGAAGAGGAATTACCCCTCAAAGAAGTAAACACTCATTCTGTGATTGAGTTCCTGATCTCACACATCATCCATTTATTTGGAGTGCCTCACACAATTCTCATAGATAATGAAACCACATTCTAGGTTTATGATATGAAGAAATTTTACACAAAGTACAACATCCATTCCAACCATACTTCTGACTACCATGCACTGGAAAATGGTAAAATAGATCTATTCAATAAGACCCTCACTAAAATTTTGAAGAAAATGGTAATCAAGAACCAGAGTATTCATCCCAAAAAATCTCTCCAATTCCCTTTAGGCCTATTAGGAGATAAATTACAATTCCACCCATGTGACCCCATACTCCCTAGTATAGGGATTGAGGTAGTATTTCCCATTGAGGTTTAGTTTTTGTCACTTCAAATTTAATTTTATGACCAGAAAGCCATAGGAATAATGAAATAATTCCATCAAACTGAGTTGGAATCCCTCAAGTAAAACAGACTTGAGGCCCTGCATAACCTAGAGAGGCACCATAATAGGATTGAGAGAGTGTTCAACAATGATGTTTGACTTCACTTCTTCCTTTAGAGTGACATGGTACTATCTATTTAAAAACTGATGATACCCAGCAAAAAACTTCTAAAGTTAGATTCCAAAGGGGAAAGAACTTAAATTTTCCCTAATGTCTATTCTAATGGATTATACTCCATAATCACCATGGATGGAGAGAATAACACACCTCCCACCAATTCCAAATTTCTCAAGTAGTACTTTACAGGAAACCCATGATCCACACTCAATGACCTTAAACTAGGAGTCATGGTAAAATCTTTGTGACCTTAAACTACAAAAACCACGATTCAAGCTTTATGACCTTGAATTAATAGCAACCCCTTTGGTCTAATAATTATTTCATTAAATTATTTGTAGCTCTTATGTTCAAAGAATTATGTACTTAAAATATTAGTATCCATTGTCCAAGTTATATGAATTTAAATTGAAAATCCCAACATTATCATAACAATATTTTAAACTATATCATTTATCTATATAAAATTGGTATTCCTCATATGAAAAGTATGACACAACCAAAAACCAACATCATTGTCACACAATGTTAAACTGTCACGTTACCCAGTATAAAATCCGGATTCCTTACATACTAAGTGTGGAAAGACCAAAGATCAACATCCTCATAACATGGCGATAAAATATAGCCATACCCCATGGGATTAACATGGGGTTCCCCATGGAAACTGTGGGATGCATCATTTTTTTATCAGAGAGGACACCAGCCCACTTCTAGAATCATTATACTACTATGCCAATTTATAAAACGATGTGTGTCTTGATTATTATCCCCATGGGATATGTAGTGAAACCTAGTCCCCTTTTCTTTGGTCCTAGCCATAAATTCATCATAAACCCTTCCCCTATGAGGGGAAATAGAAATCACATTCACCAAAATTTTTCCCATTAGACACCCTCACAATCCAAGAATTATAACCTTAAACTATGTGCAGTTTGTTTTAGGGTATTTATGTGGCACATAGTCTTCCATAACCCTCCTTTTACATTGGGTTTTACTTTTTTTTATATTCATATGAATTTCCTTAAAACAAAAATTTCCCTAAAACTAATAATTAGAACATTAAAATATTTTCTAAACTTCTCTATCCCAACCTTATGACCTTAAACTATATTTAGCTAGTTCAAGGATCACCTTATGTTATGTAGGGACTTTTCCCCCCTATTTCACATAAATTTTAAAATCATAGGAACCCCTGAAACATCCTTGAAGTACCAAATCCTGGTCCAAGAATTATGACCATAAACTATGGGAATCCTCGCATCATTCACATGATTTGCTTCATCCCTAGTGTTTTATTAATAAAATTACCCTAATGATTCGGAGAACTACGTGTGGATTGATTCATGTTACAATGGGATGTGTAGTGATTTCTATACCTATTATCTTCATGACCATATGTAAATTCATCACAAACCACCCATTACCCATGGCATTATCTGTAATGCCCCGACATTTTTTTGTTTAATAACAATAATTTTATTCATTAATTATCATATTAACCAATGCAGTTGTCAAAGTAAATATTATCTCACTTTTCTTAGAGAATAGAAAAATAAATATTATTGTCAAACATAATTTATTCTTATCGATTAATTATTTAATAGAATATTTTAAATAATAACTATAATAACATAACTAATATTTTTGTTTTCCAAAATGTGAAATATAGATATATATATATATATAGATATATTTTTATATTGGATTTGAATGGAAATACTATTATCGTAATTATAATTTTATATGCGGTTATACATGATATCAAATATTGTCATTTTAAAATATTTTAATGACATTATTTTTGCACTATTATACGGATATTTATTTGATCTATCATTTGAGTTTAAAATTTGTTATATACACATGTATATATAATGTAATAATTTTTAGGTTATAAAATTAACATTTTTTGGAATTTTTCTTAGTAAAATTATAAATAAATTAATGGAATGATTAAAATTGTACATATGAACTTTTAATAAAATTATAATCATAACATATTAACATTTGTTTAAAAGTTTCAAAATAAAAAATATGTGGTACAAAATAGGATAATAAAATTCCAAATATCAATTTAATTTTTACATTAAAAGTATATAATATTAAGTATAAAAATATATATTTTGTAAATAAATTCAATAAATTTTACTTTTTTAAAATAAATTTTAATAAATAAGTTAAATTGATTATTAATTTTTCTTTAATTTTTGACTTTTTCTAAAGTTAATGATAATATACTATATGATATAATGAAATAATAATAAAACATAATAATATCAATAATATAATGGAAATATAGGATGAAATCGAACAAAAAAAGGGAGGAATCCCGTAGGAGACCCGGATTAGAGTTAGGCGCAAAACGGACACACAAAAAAGAGAACGAAATAAAAAAATAAAACATTAAAAAAAGTGGGGGGAGTATATCGTGAGATCTGTGATTGGGGAGGTGTCGCGGGGGTCCGGTCCTTAGGGTTTCAAGCAGGTCCAGTGGGTGTCGCACCGCAGCAGGGTCTGGTGTCGCAGTCGTCAAGCAGGAGGTCAGTTCATCCATGAGGCGATGTCGGGTTCAAGGAGAGGGAGGTGCGGCCCTATGGTGGTGTCCGAGTGGTGGATTCTTGTGAGTCTGGGAAGCCGTGCTATGGCTAGGGTTGAAGTCAGGGTAGTGGTCAGATATGAGCAGGTCGAGCGGCTTTAGTGGAATTGCGTCGGCGATGGTCCGGTTGAAGTTGGGTGGTGGTCGAGTGTCGGTTGCAGCTAGGGTTTCAATCGGTCCAGATTCGAAGTAGGTATCCTATTCGAAGTCTTCCTATATGAATTAGTAATTTTGTTTCCTTCATAGGTGTCGAATCTTCCATATCAAGAAAAACTCTCCATTTATACCCTATTTGTCAACTGTTTTACCTTTATCTTGTAACGATTTTGGTCTGTGAATGTTTTGATAGTCATTATTATTATTATTATTATTACAATTATTATTATTATTTTAGAAACGGTGTTCGCAGCTTGCACAACAAGCTTATTATGGTGTCACTATTCATATTGTGTGTATTTTGTTTATAAAAACCCTTCATTGAAAGCTTAAATAGAAAACTTTACACCCTTAACCTCTCTGGTGCACTTCATAAAATCTCCAGCAAGCCCTCTCTAGTCTGAGCCTCTCATCCATGCCCCTCTTCCCCCTCAAGGAAAGGTAGGGGATTAAACTTTGTCTTGCTTGTGTGGTTTTATGTTTTGTATATATATGTATATACATTTGTGATATAAGATACATCAACTCACGGTTTGAGGTTAATTCCTTCTACAAGGGTTCATTATAATTTATCTCGAATATTTATTTATTAAGATTATATTTATTTTTGGTTTTATACTTTACAGAAAATATGTATACATATAAATATATATATATATATATATTTATCTAAGTTCATATATCTCTATTTCAAAATGCATATATGAACTATGTTCTTATACTAAAATTTTCCAAATCATAAGATTTGTAAGGGATTTATAATATCTATGTTTTATTTCTTTGATATTATATACATAAATATATATATACTCATGAATGTATAACCTTGCAGTTTAGTTTAAAATTTCTTCTGTGTTGAATCTGGGCCTTCATGCTTTGGGTTTGGGTAATATAAAAGTTTTATGGGACTTGCTTATAATTTATTTACAATTAAATTATTATTTCAGTAAGATTTTCTCATTTATTTAAATTATTTTTAATTTCTTAAAACTATGATTGAAGTAGGGGTTCATTATTATTTTTCTCGAATGTTTATTTTATGATCTTATGATTTGTATGGGATATGTTTTAATATTTTTCAATAAATATATATTTTATAAGAGTTAATTAATTTGATCAAATTATGGTAGTTATTTGAGTGTGTATATATATATGTATATATATATGTACACATATATAACTTATTATTTTATCTGTACATAAGTTAAGGGTTATTTTAATTTATAATTATTTTCTGTTGTACACTTAAGGTATAATCAGACATACATACATAATTCAATATAATTCTATTTTATGATATTAAAGTTTATTTATAATATTTAAATAAAGACTTGGGTGCGACATGTACATATTTTATATATATATATACATATGGATAAATGTATGCACCTATAATTGTTAATCATACTTTGAATTAACTTGTCCTAAAATAAAATTCGGTGGTTAAAGTATGTTTTTTATATGTTTAATTTATTATATGAATTATATAAAACAAATGATGTACTACAAATTAATTGTCCTTATATGCTATGTAATATAAGGCATGGCCATTTATTAAGACATGACCACTTATCAGTGCACGCTTTGTGCACAAATGACATCTGTCTTGACTAAAAATTAATCATTAAAAACTATAAATATTCGTCTCTATAGATCAAGGATTTTGAAAATGAAGGAACTGTCATTTTATGTGGTAACTACATCCATTCATTACCTATGTTTTTTAAATTAATATCACATGCGCAAAGAATTTTTAATATTTTATGCATGTTGTTGGAAAATTATCATGTAAATAATAACTAACATATTATGATTTAGTTCGTTTCCAATTTCTTTTATCAGTACATAAATAATGAACATGTATTTTAATGCATTAAAAGTTTGCTACTATGGAAGAGTTGTAAAGTTATTATTTTATGTGATAATCAAACAAATTATTATTAATAATTTATGAGATAAGAATTTAATTATTTAAGGTGGTATGGGACACTTTGAATAATGTGAATTAAGAAACCATGTAAAATGTGTAAGGGAATGATAAGAGATTGAATAAATCAAAGTGGTATGTCATCTTTCATTTAGAGATATGAGGAATTCATTGGACCTAGTATGTTCTGGGGTGGGGACAGGTAAAAGTAAGACCTTCGGGTTGCAGTTCGGTTACAGCAAACCCTCTGGGTTGCTGTCCGGTTATAGAGGCACTCTGGGCTGGTGTCCAGTTATTAGAGGCACTCTGGGTTGGAGTCCGGTTACAGAGGCTATCCAGGATGGGGTCCGGTTATAGTTATCCCCTAGGTCTTGGCATGAGATCTTTACACGGTTCGGAATATGCACTTCCCTCATTATGACTATATAATTTTATTAACCAGAACAATATTTGACTAGTAAAATATTTGGTTAAAGAGATTATGGATTTTGGCCGAGGCCTGAATCATTAGATGTCTTGGCCAAAGCCTTGACAATATGTTTTAGAATGTCTGGAATTATACATCATGTTTATGATTATTAATTAACCAAATGGATATTCAACTAGTATAATATCTATGTTTAAGAGCCATTACTTATGAGTATTATAAAAGTAAAATCTTATGGAATGACATATGTATAGCACTCAGTGATTTTAGTATTTGATGTATGAAATTGAAGTGATTACCATTATGTGAAACTTTGAATATTCATTACACTTAGCGGTTTTATTTGTGCTTACATATTATTATGACATACATGTTTAGAAATTATTTTATTCAGCATGAATATATTCGAATCGTGTATCTTTGTGATTCTGTTAGCATGTTTTAAATTGAGCACCTTTATGATGTGTACATGTGTTACAACTTTTATTTAAGAAGATTTTTTTATGAAATGGTTTATAGAATGTTTTCAAAAAGTTATATTGGTTTATTTTAAAACCCCTTACTAGGAATTCTTATGTTCACCCTACATTTTGCTTAAATTTTTTTAGGTATGGGATTTTAGCAGAAGAAACATTTCAGCAGTAGCTGGTTTCCCAGAGCCTGAACCAAATTCAATCCGCTATATGGCACCAGCCCCGGGTGCACGGGAGCTGGGACGTCACAGTGGGTATCAGAGGATTCGGTTTAGATAAATCTGGAAAACCAGAACTGAATAGTGAAAACATACTTAAGCAATACTAAGAACGATGTTTTATTAATTTTCAGATGGAAAACCAAAGTGATAGTCTTTTTTCTATTCCAATATAAGTATTATAGACCATAGTGGGAAAATAATGTGTTGAAAACTATGAGACTTTTGAAAATATTCTCTTATCATGAAAAACCCTCTTTCAGGTATCCACCTCTCCTCGTGTACTCTAACTCCACCAAGGAGCATGTTTCATCTATTACCTCATAATGAACACTCAATTCCCGTTCTATGTACGAAAATGGAAATACATTGAGGGTATCTTTAAATGTTTTACCCTTGCCAATAATTTCTTTTCTCTTGAGGACTTTGAGTAGGTTGCACAAGGGGATAACCTCCAGGCAGCATACCTATGTCAAAATTTGACCTACGGTCTCTGTGGTCAAGTTGCGGACTTTGAATCCCTTGATAATGAGACTACCAATTTTCATTATCGGTATAAAATTCATAATGATGTCACTCAACATGATACCTGACATGCTTCTCTCAATATTAATTATAGATGTCCACATGTGATTGATCCTAGTTGCTCACGTTGCATCTGGACCAAGGAGATGGAAAATTTTAGAACCGCATTGGGGATCCTTTTGTCTGAGAACTAGGGAAATACCCAAAATCGGTGGAATATATGGAGATTCATCTTAGAGTACGTCAGGAAATCCATACTACTGTTTTGTGAGAGGGAGCAAGAGATTACGCAATTTCCTGAGTTTTATATATCATGTCTAAATGAATGATGTTGTATACTCAATTTTGATATGATTTTATATTAAACAATGAATCTGCTTAAAGTAGAATTACCATACTAAAGGATAACTTCTTAAAAATTTACAGATAGAAGATATGAGTTCACAAACCAATATTTTATCACTACCTACTGAGCTATTAGAGACTATAATTGTCAAGACATTCTCTAAAGAGGGCCAGCCCTATGCCAACATACATCTGACTTGTAAACTACTCCATCAGGTATCAAATCATCCAAACATTATCCATCTTTACCATGGACGCAATATGGTCTATTACCGTATTGAATATGCAAAATTTTGTGAATATAGAAAAAGAGGAAAGTATCATGAAGCTCTTTTTCTATGTTTCACTTTGGATGCTAACTATCGAGCTGTAGGTAAATTCCTAGAAGCTGTTTTGGATGGTGACCATCGAGCGGCCTACCTATTCCAAGTCTTGAGTTTTAGTATGTATGGAGAAATCTACGAAATCAATATTTTCAAGAATGATGCGGTGCGTGGGACTTATAGGGATTTAGTTGACTCTGACTTGTCCAACCTCAACACTTCTCATGCCTCTTTATGGAAGGTTGAGTGCTTTAGGCACAAATTCGACCCCGGTTGTTTGTAGTGTGTCTAGGCCAAGGAAATCGAGCAGCTGAATACTACCTTATGGATCCACCTGAGATCGTCTGCACCCTACCATCGGTGGTGTTCCCAGTAAAGGGATCTCGGGATTGACGTGTGTCTGGTGTTGTTGTGGTTTGTGTACGAGCATTTTAGAATTGCGTGGACACAATTCTATGTAGGGGAAATAATGTAATGCCCCGACCTTTTATGTGTAATGATAATAATTTTATTTTATAATTATTATGTTAACCAGTGCGGTTGTCAAAGTAAATATTATCTCACTTTTTTAAAAGAATATAAAAATAACTATTATTGTCAAACATAATAAATTCTTATAGAATAATTTTTGAACAGAATATTTTAAATAATAACTATAATAACAAAACTAACTTTTTTGTTTTCACAAATGTGAAAACTATATATATATACATTTTTTTTATTTTTATAGAATTACTATTATCAGAATTTTAATTTTGTATGCGGTTATACATGATATCAAATATTGTCATTTTAAAATATTTTAATGACATTATTTTTGCACTATTATATGGACAATTATTTGATCTATCATTTTAGTTCAAATTATGTTATATACAAATGTATATATAATTTAATAATTTTTAGATTATAAAATTAAAAATTTCGAAATTTTTCTTAATAAAATTATAAATATATTAATAGAATGATTAAAATTGTACATATGAAGTTTTAATAAAATTATAATCATAATATATTAACATTTGCATAAAAGTTTCAAAATTAAAAATATGTGGTACAAAATAGGATAATACAATTCCAAATATCAATTTAATTTTAACATTACAAGCATATAATATTAAGTATACAAATATATATTTTATAAATGAATTCAATAAATTTTACTTTGTTTTGAAAAAAGTATTAATAAATAAGTTTAATAGATTATTAATTTTTCTTTAACTTTTGACTTTTTCTAAAGGTATTGATAATATAATATATGAAATAATAAAATAAGAATAAAATGTAATAATATCAATATTAAAATGGAAATATAGGATGAAATTGGACAAAAAAAGGAGGAATCTTGTAGGAGACCCAGATTAGAGTTAGGCACAAAACGGACCAAAAAAAGAGAAGGAAATGAAAAATAAAACAATAAAAAAGGGGGGAGTATCTTGTGAGATCTTCGATTGGGGAGGCATTACATGGGTCCGGTCCTTAGGGTTTCAAGCAGGTCCAGTGGGTGTCGTGCCATAGCAGGGTCTGGCATCGCAATCATCGAGCAAGAGGCTAGTTTATCCGTGAGGTGACGTCGGGTTCAAGACGCTGGAGGTGCGGCCATGTGGTGGTGTCTGAGTGGTGGAGTCTTGTGGGTCTAAAAAGTCGTGTTATGGCTGGGGTCCAAGGCAGGGTAGTGGTCCGGGCCGAGCAGGCTGAGCAGCTTCAGTGGAGTCACGTCGGTGATGGTCCGGTGGAAGTGGGGTGGTGGTCGAGCATCGGTTGCAGCTAGGGTTTCAATCCATCCAGATTCTAAGTAGGTATCATGTTTGAAGTTTTTCTATATGAATTAGGAATTTTTTTCTTCTTCATAGGTTTCTAATCTTCCACATCAGGAAAAACTCTCCATTCCCACCGTTTGTCAACTGTTTTACATTTATCTTGTAACTATTTTTGGTCCGTGAATGTTTTGATGGTCACAATTATTATTATTATTATTATTATTTTATCCAATGTGTTCGCATCTGGCACAGCAAGCTTATTCTGGTGTCACTATTCGTACAATGGGTATTTTGTTTATAAAAACCCTAAATTGAAAATGAAAATAGAAAACTTTGCACCCTTAACCTATCTGGTGCTCTTCCTCAAATCTCCAGTAATCCCTCTCTGGTCTGAGCCTCTCATCCAAGCCCCATTTCCTCCTCAAGATAAGGTAGGGGATTAAACTTTTTCTTGCTTGTGTGGTTTTATGTTTTGTATATATATGTATATACATTTGTGATTTATGATACATAACCACACGGTTTGAGGTTAATTCCTTCTATAAGGGTTCATTATAATTTGTCTCGAACATTTATTTATAAGGATTATATTTATTTTTGATTATATACTTCTTGGAAGATATGTATATATAAAAATATATATATATTTATGTAAGTTCATGTATATCTATTTCAAAACGCATATATGAACTATGTTCTTGTACTAAAATTTTAGAAATCATAAGATTTGTAAGGGATTTATAATTTCCTTGATTTATTTCATTTAGAGTATATACATATATATATATATATATACTCATGAAAGTATAACCTTGCAGTTTAGTTTAAAAATTCTTCTGTGTTGAATCTGGGACTTCAGGTTTTGGGTTCAGGTAATATAAAAGTTTTAAGGGACTTACTTATAATTTCTTTTCAATTCATTTATTATTTTAGTAATATTTTCTCATTTATTTAAATTATGCTTAATTTCTTAAAACTATTTTTGAAGGGTTTATTATAATTTTTCTTGAATTTTTATTTTATGATCTTATCACTTGTATGGGTTATGTTTTAATATTTTTCATTAAATATATATTTTATAAGAGTTTAATTAATTTGATCAAATTGCGGTAGTTATATGTGTGTATATACAAATGTATATATATATATATGTGTGTGTGTACACATATATAACTTATTATTTTATGTGTACATAAGTTAAGTGTTATTTTAATTTATTTTTTATTTTCTGTTTTACACTTAAGGTATATTCGGACATACATACATAATTCAATCTAATTATATTTTATGATATTAAAGATGATTTACAATCATTAAATAAAGACATGGGTGCGACATATACAAATTTTATATATATATACATATGGATAAATGCATGCACCTATAAGTTTTAATAATAATTTGAATTAACTTGGCATAAAATAAACTTCAGTGGTTAAAGTAAATTTTTGATTTGTTTAATTTAATATATGCATTACATAAAAAAAATGATGTGCTGAAAATTAATTGGCCTTATATGTTATGTAACATAAGGCATGGCCATTTATTAAGACATGACCATTTATCATCACACACTTTGTGAACAAATGACATCTGTCTTGACTAAAAATTAATCATTAAAAACTATAAATATTCATCTCCATAGATCAAGGATTTTGAAAATTAAGGAATTGTCATTTTATGTGGTAACCACATCCATTCATTACTTGTGTGGTTTTAATTAATATCACATGCACAAAGAATGTTTACTATTTTATGTATGTCAATGGGAAAATTATCATTTAAATAATTACTAATATATTATGATTTAGTCTGTTTCCAATTTCTTTTATCAGTGCATGAATAATGAAATTGTATTTTAATGCATTAAAAGTGTATTACTAAGGAATAGTTGTAAAGTTATTATTTTATGTGATAATAAAACAATTTATTTTTAATAATTTATGATATAAGAATTTAATTATTCAAGGTGGTATGGGACACTTTGAATAATGTGAATTAAGAAACCAAGTAATATGTGTACTGGGAATGATAAGAGATTTAATAAATCAAAGTGGTATGTGCTCTTTGATTTAGAGATATGAGGAATGAAATGGAACCAGTATGTTCTGGGGTGGTGACCGGTAAAAGTAAGCCCTCCGGGTTGGGGTCCGATTATAGCAGACCGTCCAGGTTGATGTCCGGTTACAGAGGTACTCTGGGTTGGTGTCCGGTTATTAGAGGCACTTCAGGTTGGAGTCCGGTTACAGAAGCTCTAGGGGTTGGGCTCCGATTACAGTTAGCCTTGAGGTCTTGGTATGAGGCATTGACGCGGTCCGGCATATTCACTTCCCTCATTATGACTATGTAATTTAATTAACCAGAAAAATATTTGAAAAGTGGAATATTTGGTTAAAGAGCTTATGGATTTTGGCTGACGCCTTAATAATTAGATGTCTTGGCCAAGGCCTTGACAATATGTTTCAAAATGTCCAGCATTATACATCATGTTTATGATTATTAATTAACCAAATGGATATTCGACTAGTAGAATATCTATGGTTAAGAGCCATTACTTATGATAATTATAAAAGTAAAATATAATGGCATGAAATATGTATATCACTCAGTGATTTTAGTATTTGATGTATGAAATTGAAGTGACTATCATTTTTCGCAACTCTGAATATTCATTACACTTAGCTATTTTATTTGTTCTTACATATTCTTATTACATACATGTTTAGAATTTCTTTTATTCAGCATGCCTATATTCAAATCGTGTATTCTTGTGATTCTGTTATCATGTTTTAAATTGAGCACCTTAATGATGTGTACATGTGTTACAACTTTTATTTAAGAAGATTGTTTTATGAACTGGTTTAAACAATGTTTTCAAAAAGTTATATTGGTTTATTTTAAAACCCCTTACTGGGCATTCTTATACTCACCCTACGTTTTTGGTTAAAAATTTTCAGGTATGGGATTTTAGCAGAAGAAACCTTTCAGTAGTAGCTATTTTCCCAAATCCTGAACCGAATTCTATCCCATGTATGGCACTGTCCCCAGGTGCACGGGAGCTGGGGTGTCACATTATCACCCCAAAATTCCTTTATGGGAATCTTCTTTCGTTATAATCCCTAATCATATTCATTGACCCATTATAAGGCTAACATCCCATCATGACCAGACATGATCAAGAAAGGAATGGGTGGCTCAATGAAAAATCCCCTCCAATACCCTCAACATTGGATGTTAAATTGGAGCCTTATCCTTGATTAATTCAGGATGCCTCATATCAAAAATATGAGATGAGTCAATGTCCTCACTTGAGAGGACATCCCCTTACCATCCTTGGTCTCTTACCACACCATTACCCATAACTATGTTTTTCATGATTCTCTTTTCCATTGGATATGTATCGATGCCTAGATCTCATATCCTAGGTCTATCCTCTACTAACGACTCATTGTGAGGTTCTTTTCCACAATGTCATGACATTGACTTGGGTATTATTATTATAATTTTGTGTTGTAAAGGTTATCTATGTCCCTCCTAGTACATCATTCTATCACCCTTTCATGCCACAAAATCCTCATTAGGAAACATATTCCCCTTGGGTCCAAGATCTACAACCTTAAACTATGAGCTCACCCTATGGTCTAAGATCTATAACCTTAAACTAGTAGTAACAATAGTCTTAGTTATGTGAATTTAAACTGAAAAGAAAAAAATCATTAGCACACGATGTTAAACTTTAGTCTTACCCCTTATTAAACTAGGAAGCCTAATATGATAAATATGGTATGAAAAAAAAACAGTATCCTCAACACAAAATTTTAAACTTTGGCCTTACCCCATATAAAATTGGTTTGCCTCATATTATAAATATGGGATGACCAAAAACTAACACCCTTAGCACATAATGTTACACTTTATCCTTAACCCATATAAAACCGGGATACCTCATATGATAAATATAGTATATCCATAATAAACATCCTCAGTGCATGATGTTAATATCAAGTCTTTCATTATGTAATGGATATAAGATTATTTGTATGACCAATATGAGATGATTCTATATCCTCACAAGAGAGGAAACTACCCTAGTCGACATCAGCATTCTACGACACTGAGTTCCCAAACTATAGGTGGCTCTATTCCCATTCTCATGGGATACATAGTGATTCCTAGATATCTCATCCTAGGCCCAACCCTTCTATGGACTTATTTTTTGTTCTTTACCATATGGACCTAGCTTGATTCTATCCTACCATCATGTTCATCCAACACATTTGAGAACATGCTAAAATAGCTCCTATGGAACCCAATATACCCTTCAGGAAATTCCCCAATTCCACTTCTATAATTCAAGCATTCTTAAAATTTGGATAACTATCATCCTCTAAATTAGAATGGACTCCCCATGGGAAATGGTTCTTGGACACATTGGATTACCTACCATCTTGGTCTCACTCCTATAAGGATCCTCTGTAATAGGTATTTCCTACAATTTTTTGAACTCGGTTAACAATTGATATTACATTAGTTCGCACTATCCTTGATCAGAGTGGGAGTAAAAAATCTATTTCAAATACAATCAATTGTTGTTCTCTAACCTTCCCCCATTCACTTTTTACTATCTAGGTCTCGAAAGCCATGATCTACCCTTATGGAACTTTCCATCCACTTCATCCCCTTAATATGTTCTCCATTTAGAATAATGGGAACTTTGTACTGCTCCTTGTTTCTTACATTGATAATGGATCATGCAAGCTTATTATTTGGGAGGTATTTTTCCTCAATCATGGTCAAGATGCATGGATGAACCATAGAGTCCAAACTTTATGAAATTATACTAGGAACCGAAGTCCATGCATCATAACATTAAACTGTTTGTAAATCATCTTGCGAATGTTTCTTGTGATTATGGGCCTACTTAACCCTTATTTCACATTGGGTCACCTCCCTTTCATGGAATGACCAATTTTTAGATATGTGAAACCCAAGGTTAAGGAATTATGAACTTAAACTATTTTCAATTGGTCCAAACTCTATGACCTTAAACTAAGAGCTCAGGTCCAAGTATCATGACCTTAAATTGTGTGTAAGTTGTATCACAGATATTCAACATGGAAGGGCCTCTTATAATCGTCATTCACATCAAGTTAACTTTCCCCTATGCCACATATATTCCTTTGAGAAACACAAACCTTGGTCTAAGAATCATGACCTTAAACTATGTGAAACTCTCTCTAGATTATTTTTCCTTGTAGAGAGCCTCCTAGGTGCACCATTACGATCGGTTTTGAACCCTCTAGCATCATAAGAAATTTTCTGGAATAATCCCCCTAAGGTCCAAGCATTAAGACCATAAAATATTTGATGCACCATATTCCAATCTCTATAACCTTAAACTAGGATTCTTGGTCCAAGAATTATGACCTTAAACTATTTTCAACCACATGGTCCAATAATTATGACCTAAAACTATTTCCAACTTCTTGGTTCAACCGGTATGACCTCAAATATCCAAAGGCAAGAGACAAAAATGTTTGTCAGGATGAAAACCCATTAGGGGAAATGGATAAAAAAAGTTAGAATCCCCCCCCCATCAGGTCACTCTCACTAATTGGGAAAAAATTAGGGGATAAAAAAGTTACAAATTCAGTTGGGATCCACAATAGACCCCAGAAAAAACCTAGTTGGGCTCATTAAACCCATCAGATTAGTCAAAATTTAGATCCAAATATTAAGTTATTTTGCATCACAATCTCCTCTAGGCATCCCCCATTTTGTTACCCTCTTACACCTTCAACACCTTGGCTAGGTGAGTGTTATTCACATCAGTTCACACATCCCATTCATATTATGTTGAATTGTGTGATACATCATCCTCACTATATGAAATTAAACTATGTGTACATCATCCTCATTGTAATATGTTAAACTTCATGTCCATCATCCTTGTTTCATGGAGTAAAAATATGATTCATCTTAGACCTTCACCTAAGAAGCCTCTTTCCACCTTTGGGGGTGGTAACCTACCACATCATTTATGTTACTCATCCATCACATGGAATCTTAGATGATGCTCCTCTTGGAGAATGAGTCAAACATTTGTTAAGAATCATATGCCTACCTAATTGTTTCAAAGACATGGTAGTATAATTATCAGAATGTAAAAGTCCATTAGAAAATTCCACAATTTCACCCCCATTCTTTGCATATCTCTTGAATTGGATCCCCATCATCTTACATGTATGAATGGAACCCATAATAATAATGGTTCCTAGAAAAAAATATATCATCTACTATACTCAGTACATTCCCCAAAATAATTATAATGAAATTTTGATATAGGTACCATGTTTAAAAAAAATTTAGTGGTCTTCCCTCATTTTCTTCTCTCTATACTTAGAAAAATGATAATGGGTTCTTTGTTTTGAACTTGGTCATCAGTTAGCCTCCATCATCATGATACCCTCTTTGTGTTCCAGGTCTTGGGAATCTCGAATCACTCTCTAAATCCCCCTTATTCAGGTATAATTCAATGACCCTATAATTACCTCATTCATTCACTTCCACACATTTAGAAATCAAGTTAGGTGTGGAGAGACTCTTGTGCTCCAATTAGAACTTTCTCAATCATAAAAATATTGATGTTAAATAAACAAGTTCAGACCTTGAGTGTTAGAACCTTTTCTAGAACTCTCATATAAATTAGAAAACATTGTGTTTACCTTATTTCCCACACCAATAATGACTTTCATGGGACAATTGAATCATTTTTGGTTGCTTTTTTAATATGATCATTGATGAAAAAACTATTTTAATGAACACATGGAATTTAAAACTATCCCTCCATGTTTTATAGGGGCATAAAAATGTTGGAGACTCTCCTTTATTTTGGGATAAGATTAATTTCCATAAGGATAAACCTAAGTGATTGAGAACTTGAGCTCCACAATCCTCTATTGAGTGGCCTCCATAGTCTGCTTCTTCTCTTCCAGGTTAGCTTCCACATCCTTATTGATAGGGAAAACTTCTTCGACCCTAATTCTCACCTGATCTCACTAATCTTGGAACTTGACCACCATATATTCCATATCTTATTCCTTTTCCTCAGTCACTGCCAACTAATCACTCATTTAGCTGATGATTTTTACTTGAGAAGTGATGATGGATTCATGCACTTGAACATGCTCCTCCAGATGAAAAATATCTTCCTCCACACCAAAATATACTTGGTTCCCACATCCTTCTTATTGTTATAGGAAACATAAAACTCCTACCACTCATCATTTTTCCATTAAATGAAAAAATTATATGCTATTGAATGGAGGCCACTAGATTCAACCCTTATAGTCCCCGTATCGATTAAACAATGGTGGAGAGATCCCACCCATTATGGAAGGTCAACCATTGGAGTGTGGGTGATGAAATTACACCCCCCCCCCCCGTGCATTATATTGAATGACTTGGTTCTCCTCATAAATTTCTGAGTTATAATTCTTGAATACCTTGGGTATTGAAGGCTCGTACTAAGGAAATGTCACTAAGAAGTTAGTAGTCTGTTTGTCTATAATCAGATCCCTTGGTGAGCTGAGCCCTAGGTCTAGGAAAATTGAATCCTCACCAAACCCCTCACATATTGAAAAATACCCAACTACATATTTTAGTTTTTCTTTGGAAGTATCAGCCACTATATCCTTATAAAACACCTTCTTCAAAGGAATATACTCATCCACTACTACTACCCCTGGATCTAGCATCACCATAGCTGGCTAAGCTACAAACAAGGTTTTAACTATCAATTAATGAATATGGTAATTGAGTGTAAATTATGAGAGGAAAAACATGAAGGAAAATGTGATACGGGGAAAGGAGTTACAATAATGGTATAACATTATGATAAACTCAGAAAGGTTCATGGGAAATCCCCTTAGTGAGGGAATTCCCCAAGTGTTCATCACCTTGGATTCTCTAACCACTTTAACTAAGAGTTGGACACTTGTGAACACAACATCAGGGACAGGCCTCGTACCCTCCCCCTCAAGGGTTGAGGATCCCTCTTCCTCTATTAAAGTTCATCATGAACCACCCCATCCTTTGTGAATGATTATTTCTATGTAAGTAAAAAATGTGTTAGGCAGAAATATCAAAGGATGGGTAATATACAAGGCGTACATGATCAGAAGATTTAACTAGTCAACAATATGACCCCCTTCAAAATGAGATTTCCGATAGGAATCACTTCCCCAAGACTCCTTATTTTTCCCCTATTTAGGAGGTTCGTGAACATATAGGTCAGCTACTAAGAGATCAGTGGATGAGGTCATGGGCAACAACACCTTCACTTGGCTAGCCATGGAATTCAAAAATCATCACGAGTGGACCAACTCTTCCCTCTCTATCATGAATTCAACCTCTTAGGCTTGGGGGATATGGAATACTTCCCTTGTATAACCAAACATGGCGAGGAATATCCTATATTTTTTAGCAGATTCCAAATCCCATGGAGAGTAGTTATTTTTCAATGGATTCCCCAACTCTCCGAGGCATCTGAAAAAACACCATCATTGGGAGCATCTAGGTAGCACTGTTGCTTCCCCAGACCATGGATGTTCACCCTCAGGACTAACCTAGAGGGTTCACCTTCATCCCAAATCCACTTACCTAGTATTATCATGCCTATTTCTTATCCACTCCCTTTGGATTCTACCTATGTAGGACCAGTGATTTCTAGTTCAGTAGCTACTGCTCCACCCACTAGACTGACCCTACCTCTACGGCATGCCCTACCCATCGTACGCCCTTGAACTCATGGAAATGGGACCACTTTACCCTCATTCGATTGAGTGACTAATCACCTTATCATGTATCTGAGATACTTTCTCTACAAACTCATCACATAATCATGGGTGTGCCCATAAGCAATCATGGGAAGTGGAAACTCATTATTCCACTTGTCATCTTTGTACGCAAACAAAAACCCTTTCTATCTGAGGACTGATGGTTTATGTTCACTACGCACCCCTATGTTCACCCTTGGGTTCAACCAATGGAGGAAACAGAATAGCCCGGTGAAGGGATGTGGGGTGTATGGCTCACAGATCTCCTTAAATGCCACCCTCACTAACAATACACTACCTCGAAAGGCCAGCAGGTATGACCATTATTAAATTGTCCATGTTAAATCATCAGTCACCATTACTATATGGATAATAAATTAATAGAATATGAATTGGTTTGTCGGCCCTATCCTCTCCAGCACATCCACTGAGCCCAAGTTGAGAGGGAGACTCTATTGATGTTTGGGATCGACAGTTAGAAGATTGTGCTAGGAGGAGAGATATGATTCAAATACTCATATCCTTTAATGTGTGTATCTATCCAACCATATAGGAAGTGGAAGGTCCTGAATACATGGATGGGGGTTTTCCCTTGGATGATGTGATGAAACACCTTAAATAGATTTTCCAATATCAGGACTGCCAGGTTGACATGCTACCCTATCCCCAGCACTATCTCCTTGATAAAGGTTCTTGGATACACCCCTATGTAAGAATCGTGAATCAGGAGAGTCCATATGTAGATCAATGTAGTGATAAACTCAGCTAGCCTGACCACATGAGCCTTGATCTTCACACTACATCCCTATAATTGTCATTCATTTACTTCTAGGATCACTCAGTATGAGTTCTCCTTGTCGCAATGTAACTTCTTAGGTTATTATTCTGGCCTCCCTAGTATCATGTCTACTGGTTCATTTAGAAAATACATGAACCATTTCTTGACAGGGATATCCTTCATCCATGGTTTTTCATCACTTTTACACTACACCAAACATGACAACACCCTTTCTATGGTTGGTAGCTTCTCTATTCCTCCCAAACATTCTATATGAGGAGTAATTCCTCATAAATGGCCCCTTAGATTGGAATCTCAGCAATATAGTAGAGATCCCAAAAGCTAATTTTGACCTACCCATGGTGTAGATAGAATGTGCTGGTCCATGTGGATCACCTGCTCAACTGCCCCAGCATTATTTCCATGTGATGGTATATATGGAACTATGAGGACCATGTCGCCTTATAAATTCAAACACACTTCAGCTCCACCTCTATTTTGTGATAGGAGTGGCATACCCAGTATGTCCAAGACCATTCATCCATGACGTTTCCCAATAATACATGTCCCATTACATGGTATAAACTTTGAGATGGAATATCAGCTCTTCTGTGAGAATATTCTCACACTAATGGGGAGACTCCTTTGCCTCCAACGCCTCCTTGTTTAGGTTTTTCACATGGTTCCATAAGGCGTGTCCAGTAAGAGATGTGTAGTCCTTCATGATGTTTCCCTCAATAGCCACATCCAACTGGTGTTATCCCTAGGTTATCTGAAACTAGTAGGTAGGATCATCTTGGTTGGCACTGGGAATGATCACATTATCCCTCAGCTCCAAATTATACTGTGGTAACCTCTTGCATAGCAGTTATTCCTATTGATCCTTATTCATTTGTGTAGTGAGTGTTCCATGGTTTGACTTAGAATGAAGTATCTCCCTGATCATAAAGTTTCTATCCACCCCCCTTCATTGGTCTGTGATATGTTCCACACCTTCAATGGCCATTTTTCAGGACATATAATGTTTTTAGAATATGGTTCATGGAATTTGGTTTGAAAAGGTTGTTTGTCAAAGTTCAATTCCATGGAGGTTGAAAACTCGTGAAGGTCTATTCATAGAACAAAAATTCGAAAAGGAGGTGTTTCTAATGAGTGGAAATGATCAAAATAAAAAAAACACTCTTGAAGGTCTTGAGTTTCATGAAAAAAGAGCATGGGAATATCTTTTGAGAACAGCTCGTGGTCTCCTAAGGGACCCCCACCCTTATTTATAGGTGTATGTTCATACCAAGATTCAATTATAAGACCTTATAATTACTAATGATCAGTAGTTTTCACTCAAAATCTAACCCTACTCTCCCATGTTAGATCCAATTCTAATGGGGGCATATGTTGATGCCAAAAAAAGATTTTCATGGGAGAGGTTGAGGAAGGTGAGGTTGCTTTGAAGAAAATGTGAGCTAAAATGGACCAAAAGTCAAATTAAGGGTCCAGGTTGAAAAATTCAAAATATTCTTGAATGGATATAGTTTTTTTATGTCCCTAGATATGTATATCATTGATGGTAATCTTTGTGTAGCATATTTCCAGTCCAAAAAATCTCTATTTTTGGGATGTCACTGGTGGTGTGGAGCTTTGGAGGTAACCTACATGCAATATAACTCTAGTTCACAGAACCCTATTAATTCTCAAATCTCATAATATTTAGTGAAATAATCCATATTTTGTGGAACCAATTTTCTTTCCTCCTTTGGGACTATAAATACCCCATATTTCTAATTTTTATGTGTATTCATCCATTCAACATTCAAGAAAATCTCTAAATTCTTGAAACCTAGAAGCATCATGATTGAAAGAGTAGATGGGCATCCAAAGGTATCCATGTTTCATGAAACCAACTCCCATGGGTTCTTGAGAATCTTAACCCATGGTGGGGATACCTTTCACGAAGTTCCATGGGCTCTATATAAGAATAAATACCTTTATGGATCTTGAGGTTTCATAATATAATTATCCTTTGTGAAACCAAGCCTATGGGAACCAAGACTTCAGTCTGAGGTAGGGTCACCTTGTTTCATGAAACACATTATTTTGTGTGACCCTTGACCTCCAGGATACCCATGTCCTTCTCAAATCCCCAAACTTTGATGACACCCCAACTTTTTTGAAAATCATCCTCTAAGCCTCCTTGTGGTTTCTCCTTTCATCCAATACCCTTTCACCAATGTTGAGTTCTTGAGGGCGCCACACCAATCCAATACCAATTAAACCACACCCTAAATATTTATGTGACCAATACCACCAACCCTACCTTTTTCTTCTAAGTATTGGTACCCTAATTCATTTCCATCCTTGGCATAGGTTCCCTAACACTAGGCCTCCTCACTGAAACTCCACCATAACAATGTTTACGCCATGCCCTAGCAAGAGGAACAAGAGCAATATAAACTTAATCCCTAAAGGTGGAATCATCATGGGAAACTTCTTTCCTTTCTTGGTGGAGAGTAATTTTTTGATCTTATTTTTACCTAAAAATGGTCCCCATAAGGTGTAAGTCTCATCCATGTCTAAGTTGTCTGATGTAAAACTTCCTAGCACCATATCCTAGTCATACTATATTAAACATCACAATAATTTCCCCAACACATGATGTAAAAATATTTCCTTAACCTATTATATGAACACAATATGCCTCATGTATGACTAACATGGGATTACCCCACACCTCTTACCCTATGTAATGATCCCAAGATGCCCCATGTATGATCATCATGGGATTCCACCTCCTCACCTACCATGGGATGAAACTTCTATTCCAAGTAGCTTACATGTTCAATAAACACACCATCCTCCCTCACCAATGGATAAACCTCCTACCTTAAGGTGTTTTCATGCATAATACCCACAGCATACCTCATTTATTCTCATTCTGCAACATGGGTGTCCTTACCACATGAAGTTAAACTGCTTGGACTGGTCCTATCACATCCTTTAGTTGTGATATAGAACTATGTGCTCTTTGATCCTTTTTTACTGATAGGGTGCCTCCATGTGGTTCAATCCTGACAACCTCCATGAGTTAATTCTTCCCCCCTATGGGGGAATACTCTAATAACCATCATGTGTGACATCTCCCCCATAGGGGGATGAACTCTATGAAATCCAAGTGTAAAATCTTCCCCCCAGGGGTACACACTCTAATAAATCCATGTGTGAAATCTTCCCCCCTAAGGGGACACACTCCACCAAATCCAAGTGTGAAATCTTCACCCAAGGAAACACTTAACCAACCAACCTTCTCCAAATTATGTTAAACTTTTGACCAAAACATCTTCATAGGATGTTAAATTTATGACCTAATCCAAAACTCCTACCCATACATTAAACATGGTATGCCTGTGGTAAAAATCCTTAGATGCATTACACTCCTAGAGTCAAGTACCTCAAGACTATCATGGGATTTCTTAGGTTTGGTGCATACAATACTTCATATGAGATTCCCATAACTTAAAAGGGGGAAATTTTATAAGTACCCAACCTACCAAAAATTTGGAAATTTCCAAACATTCCAATGTTATTACCTCCTCTTGATGAAGGAGGCTACCCTATTGATACAAAATTAGTGTAATTAACTTCTATCCACCTCGATATAGAACTAAGAATGAGTTTCATGAATACTACTTAATTCTATGAGGGAGGCCATGACTAGGATATGAGCTCCAAGGAGGAATCCAAGGAAGTAGGAACTGAAATTCCATGATCCTTTTTTGATAAATGATCCAACATCGCTAATTTAGGTGATGGAATTCTCGAGCCTTTGGAAAGTGGGAATTTAAGAAAAAAGCAGTGTGTCAGGTGGCCCCAATAGAAAGTGTTGGAAATATCTTTTTGGAAAGGACCATAGGATTTGGAGGGAGGATTTTTTGGAGAATAATATTTTTTCCAATCCTCCTATGGATCCCCATATCATTGAATGAGTGTTCAAGACTATTTAGAGTCTGGGGAAAATTGGTAGTCCATAGAATTTCTGATCGATGTAACATTCCCAAAAGTTCTTGAATAACATTAAACCAACATTATGAGGTGATAGAGGGACCCAATAAAAAATGGTTTGATTAAAAAATATTTAATATATCTTTCATTTATTTCAATCCCTTGAAACATAAAAGTTAGACTTTTCTACCTATATTCTATAAATGTCGAGTCATAGATAGTGGGGATCAGTTGTTCTAGCTAATCTTCATGAGAATCACACATAGACTAAGTTAAAGGATATGTTCAATTAAAAATTTTATATAGATACTCTAATAGTGGCGAAGGCTAGGGAATTTAAGACTTTGAAGAAGGGGTACCAATTTGTAATTGAGTTCCCTACCTGGTTTACAGATTTGGTTCACCTCTCAACTAAGCTCTTCACAAATTAATATTTGATGGTGCCTCATTTTGAGATTGTATTGAAGCAATAAATCAGGTCTAGGATTAGTATTTTATGTATACTAACCTATAAATAAAAATTTTATAAGGTAAAATATATTTGAAGAATATATAATAGGATTGATTGGTAAGATTTATTCCCCTTTGGTCATGAGTGGGAAACAAAGTTCCTCATTAGGGAAAATAGTAGTCGAGAGGTGTCTCAATAGGTTATTTGTGGGGCTCTATAGTGACCCTCTGATTCTACTCATATGGATCCTTTAGGGATAATTCCAATAGTGTTATATCAGTTTGGAAAGGTAGGTTATACTAAGTATGCCTTAAAAGAGTTCCAAGAGACTTCATGTTGAGTCAATAAGGTTTCCTTAGGACTTTTATATTTCTTTATGTTTTGAAAATCACAAACACTCTATCTCAAGAAAAATTTTATTTCCTTGAAGATTTATCTTAATAAGGAAAATTTTCCTTCCCCAAGGAAATTTTCTCCTAACCTTTTTTTTCATTGTTCATGTTATAGTTTCTCTAAATCTAACTCTTTTTATTCCTAAGTATAAAATTCAGTTTCATATTTAAAACTTTGGAATCCTATAAGTACTTAGATATAGGCTATTCTGTTTTTAGGTTCCAAATTCAGGTTCTGAATTCATTGAATTTAGACATCTAATTTCTTTGAATTCAGATTTGGAAATCTCTGAATTCAGACTCTGCATTCCTCTGAATTCATATTCCGAATTATCAGAATTAAGAATCTGAATTCTTTGAAATCTAGAATCTGAATTCTCTAAAAATCAGATTCTGAATTCTCTGAAATTAAAATTATTAATTCTCTAAATTTCAGATTCCAAATTCATTGAAATTTAGATTCTGATTTCTCTGAAATTCAGATTCCAAATTCTCTGAAATTCAAATTCAAAATTCTCTAAAATTATGATTCTGAATTCCCTAAAATTCAGATTCTGGATTCTCTGAAATTCAGATTCTGGATTATTTGAAATTCAGATACCGAATTCTTTTAAATTATGATTCTAAATTCCCTGAAATTTAGATTCTGAATTCTCTAAAATTATGAATCCTAATTTCTTGAATTAAGACTCCCAATTCTCTAAAATTCAGAATCTTAATCCTTAGAATTTAGACTATGAATTCCTTAGAATCCTGTTTCCGAATCCATTGGAATTTAGACTTCGATGTCTATAAAATTATGATTCTGAATTCCATGAAGAAAAGAATATGAATATCCATGTAATATGGAATCTGAATGTTTATTTTATTAGACTTAGAACTTTATTTTCTTAGACTCCTAAAAATATTTGGTTAAGAAACCTTATTTTGATTACCCTTGCTTTAGTTATGAAACTATGTCATGCAATCTGTTTCTAACTAACCGTTGTTTGAGTGACAAGTGTGCAAGACCCTCTGAGATTCAAGGAAAAATATGACCATTGGAGGAGGGAGTTGACCATTATTAAAATGCCTATAAATACGAGCTGATTTGAACGAGCTCATTACTGATCCATGAATCTAGAGATTACATGATACTAAAGTTATTTCTAGAATGAGAGATTCTCATGCTTTGTGCATACTTAACATCTTGTTCAAATTGATTTGTGCGACTCTAATTGTTGTTGTGTACAATCGAGGACTTTCGGGGATAGGAAGACAGGGGTGCCGACTACCTAAAAGTTTGAGGACTTCCTTATTGAGGAAGATAGAGGTGCCGACTACCTTGAAATTTGAGGGATTGTCGGGATAGCAAGACAGACTCTTATATTCTTATCGTGGTATTACCCTGGTGTGGGTAATATAGAATTTCTTGAAAGTATAAATCAAGGGACCTTTATCCAAGTTTGTTGGATACCCTAATATTTTGGTTAAAACATTTCATACTTGTTACTTGTATTGTTTCAAGTTTATTTTCTGCTGCTTTTTGATTAATAAGGAAAGTATAACTATCTTATACTTTCTTGTACTAGTATACTCTGATTAAAAAGATTTTATATGCTTTAAGGTAGAATCTTTTTCCTTGTATACATTTCTTAAGTTTCATTTCTAGAACCATATTTCTGGAATTAAATAAGTTTGTAGAACTAAGAGGTCTTGAGAATTTACCTTGTTTTTCTTTGTTAAACATAATTTTTCTTAAGGTTGGAAACGAAAGTTTTATATCAAATTTAAAGGTTCAAAAGGAATTTTTAAAGGATACAAGTCACCCCCCTCTTGTATATTGAGAATCTAAATCAAATTTTGATCCTACAATTGGAATCAGAGGAGGTCTCTGAAATTCTTATATTCACATATAATTTATCTTTCTCAAGTTTTCATTGTTCTGAATATATTTTCCTTGATTACAATTTCTTATCCTTTTTTACAAACTTTTATTATTAACACGTTTCTGTGGAAAGATATTTTTTAGATGGTAGGAATGAATGTTGGTTCGATTGACAATCTTAATCCTACTAAAACACCTATATTTGTTGGTAAAGATTATGAATCTTGGAGAGATTGTATGAAGACTTTTGTAATTAATACTAGAGTGGACAACTTTGTTATACTTACTGGAGATTACAAGATTCCTGATAAGGATTTCAGAACTTTTACGAATCAAGAAAAGTTAGAATATCATCTAAACTACAAGGTATGCAATAATTTGTTGTGTTCCATGACCAGGAATAAATATAGTCAGATTTCTTCTTGTGAAGCTAAAAAATTTATTTGGATGAAATTAGAGGTTACTCATTTTGGTATATCCAAAGTTATAGAAACAAGAAGAGAAATGTTTAGAACAGAATATCATGGGTTTCTATTTTATTATGGAGAACTAGTGTGCAAGGTACAACAAAGGTTTATGACTATTGTTAATAGTTTACAATCCATGGGTGAGAAAGTTTTAGATGATGAGGCAATTGTTGACTAGATTATACATATCATGCCTAATGAGTGGGAGTCTAAGATAACAGCTATTGATGAGAATAGGAAAGTATCTCATATTACTCTTTATGAGATTTTTGGAACTCTTCTTCAGCATGAGACAAGAATAAAAAGAGATGCCAATTTGAATAAAAAAAGAATGGCAGTGGAAGTGTAGCCTTTACTACTACTAAATCAAAGAATACTGAAAGGGTTACAAGATCCAATTTGAATAAAGTCACTATTTTATCTAATTCAATTGAAAGAGAACATTCTGAGAATGAACTAGATAACCTTGCTCGAAGTATGAACAAAAGAGTTGGGAAGAAAGACTTTTAGTATAAATATGAGAAGAAATAATGAAAATACAAGAAATACTTTGAATTCACTTGTTATGAAGCCAAAATAGTAGGGAATAAAAGGCCAGATTGCCCTATGCTTAGGAGAAAGGATAAGAAGTAAATGAATTCTGAGAAAAATAGAAAGAAGTATTGCAAATAAAAAGCTAAGAATGTTTTGAAAGCTAATAACACCTATAGTGCCAGTGGTGGGGACTCTTTTAATGAATCCTCAGAGTATGAATCTTATGGTCAGAAGAATCTTGGTTTACATGCCATGTTATCCATTAAAAATCATTGTCTAATGGATTAGTTACACAATGCTGAATCTATAACCAATGTATCGTTGAATGGTAATTGTAGTGATAATAAATATTATGAATCTTTGGATGAATAATCTTCTTCTGATGAAGATAATACTTTACCTACTTATGAAGAAGTGTTTACATTTTCTAAGCTTCTTGGGAGTGAAAATTCTAAAGCCAAGAAAAAGCTTAATAATAAAAATTCTATAATTTCTATTCTTACTAATAAAGTATCATATCTTTCTAATGATCTTGATAAGAAAATTTATGATTTTGAAAGTATTTAAAAAACCCTTGAGGAAGTTAATTCTGAAAAGGATAAACTTTCTAAGACTATGAAAAATTAATTTCTAAGAAAAATATTTTAGAGACTAACTCTAGTACTAAAACTAATTTTTTTAGGATAAAAACTTAGTTATTATACTGAAGTCCAAAATATTTTCTTTGTAGAAGTGTTTTTCAAACATTACCATAGGAGGGGAAAACATTGATAATATGTATTCCCAAATTATAACTCAAAAGAATAATTTTGGATATGGTTATACTCATTCAAAACCGGTTTTTAGTAATAATTATTTTTTTTCATAAAAGGGCTCTATTCTGTACTAAGTGTCAGTGTGGTAGGAATTGGGAAAAAATTATTCCTTAATCAAAACTCAGTCTTTAGGTTTTCATAAAGCTTATTTTTATATTAAAATGTGGATTCCAAAAAAATTTCTTTTTGAAGTTTCTGGATCCAAGAATTTTGGGTTCCAAAATCCTAACACTCTTATTTTCATGAAATTATATATAGTAACAACAAAAATACATGGTACATGTATAGTGGATGTTCCTGGCACATAACTGGTAACAAAAACTTCTTTGAAAAAAGTATCTAGATGAAAGGTGGAAAATTAACTTTCGGAGATAATTCTCAAGGTTAAATTATTGGTATATGTAACATTGTTCTTCTTGGAAAAATTTGATTTCTAATGTTTTATTTGTTAAGGGTATTAACAATAACCTTATTAGTATAAGTCAGTTATGTGATGAAGGTTACCTTGTGAATTTTAGGAATGATGAATGTTTAGTACACAATTTCAAGGAAGAGTTTATTCTTTCTACCCATAGGCAAGATAATGTATACACACTAAACATATAAGACCTTAGAATCCAAGATCTACCTTGTCTTAGTGCAATGGAAGATCATTCATGGTTATAGAATAGAAGGTTAGGACACTATAACCTTAGGAACCTATGAAATATCTCTAAGAAAAGACTAGTTAAGGATCTACTGGAGCTTATATTTTATTCTTCAAAAGATTTTTATCCTTGTCAATATGGAAAGAAACATAAATCAAGTTTTAAATTAGTCGGTGAAGTCTCAACTACTGATGCGTTGTAGTTGGTATATATAGATCTTTTTGGTCCAACAAAAATCGGAAGAATTGGAGGAAAATATTATGTATTTGTCTTAGTTGATGATTACACTAGATTTGCATGGGTCTATTTTCTAGCAAATAAATCTTATGCTTTTTTTATTTCAATGTTTTTAGATCCCAAGTTAAAAATGGGAAAAAATTTCCTTTGATAACTATTCATTGTGATCATGGAGGATAATTTCAAAATTCTGATTTTGAAACTTTTTTAGTAGAAAATGCATTACTCATAACATCTCACCACCATGAACTCCTCAATAGAATGGTGTTGTTGAAAGAAGAAATAGAACTCTTCAAGAGATAACTAGAACCATGTTGAGTGAATATTCAGTAGCTAAATTTTTTTGGACTGAATCTATAAGTACTACTTGTTATACTATAAATCGAGTTTTGATTAGAAATTTTCTTAACAAAACCCCTTATGAGTTATGGAATGGTATAAAACCTAGTCTTTCCTACTTCATGGTATTTGGATCCAAAGCATTCATTCTGAATACTAATGATAATCTACATAAATTCACATCTAAATATGATGAAGGAATTTTCTTAGGCTACTCAACAAATTATAAGGCTTATAGAGTTTTTAATAAAAATACTTGTACTGTTAAAGAAACAGTACATGTTAAATTTCATGAAACTGATCTTTTTGAATTTAAACAACCACAACCTACATATTCTGATGTGTTTTCAAAAACTGATTATCAACCCTTGATAGAAGATCTTTCTAATAAAGAAAATGTTCAAGAAAATGTTTTTGAGACATTTAACCCAGAATATTTCCTACTATATGTTGATGAACAGGTTTTATAAAACCCAAATCAGTTGTTTCTTAAGAATCGTCCCAGTGATAGTATCATTGGTGATGTAAATCAACAGGTAAGGACTATAATTTCCTTAAGAAATGAAGTAGAACATCTAGCATTCCTTTCTCAATTAGAACCCAAAATCACTGATGAAGCTTTAGGTGATGATGATTGGATAAAATCTATGCAAGATGAGCTAAATGAATTCAAAAAGAATAAAGTCTGGACATTGGTTGAAAGACCAAAGGAGAATTCTGTTGTTGGAGTAAAATGGGTCTTCAAGAATTATTGTGATGAAAATGGAATCATAGTAAGAATTAAAGCATGATTGGTCGCTAAAGTCTATAATCAACAAGAAGGAATAGACTATGAGGAAACCTATGCTCCAATAGCTAGACTTGAATCTATTCATATTCTACTTTCCTTTGGAGCATTCTTTAATATCAAACTTTTTCAAATGGATGTTAAATGTGATTTTCTTAATGGTTATGTTATAGAGGATGTTTTTGTTGAACAACCTCCTGTTTTTTGAAGACACAAAACATTCTAAACATGTTTTCAAACTTACCAAAGCTTTATATGGACTTAAATAAGCCCCTAGATCCTCGTATGATAAAATGACATGATTTTTATTACAAAACAATTATGTTAAGGGAAATGATGATCCATCCCTTTTTATAAAGAATGATAAGAAAAATGTTTTGATTGTTCAAATTTATGTTGATGACATTATATTTGGTTCAACTCAACAATATTTAACTAATTAATTTGCAAATATAATGAAATTTGAGTTTGAAATGAGTATGATGGGTGAGTTAACATTTTTCCTTGGTTTTAAAATTTATCAAAAACCAGAAGGAATTTATATATCCCAATATAAGTATATTAAATATCTTCTTAAAAATTATGGATATAACAACTCTAAGAGTATATGTACTCCCATTGGTACCTCAATTTCACTTGATCTTGATGAAGCTAGGAAATCAGTAGGCCAAACATCTTTTAGAGGTATGATAGGAAGTCTACTTTACTGGACAACAATCCATCCAGACTTATTGTTTTCAGTATGCTTATATGAAAAATATCAATCCAATCCTAAAGAATCTCATTTAAAGGCAGTGAAAAGGATTTTTCTTTACTTAAAGGAAACCATGGATTTAGGACTCTTTTATACTTCTGAAAATGATTTTTTTTTAAATGTTTTTTTGATGCTAATTTTGGTGGATGTAGAATGGATATGAAAAGCACATCTAGAACTTTTCATTTATTAGGAGATTCGTTAGTTTCTTGGTCATCCAAAAAGAAACACTCAATAGCACTTTTCACTACTGAAGCTGAATAAGTAGCAGTTGAAGTTTTTGTGCTCAAGTTTTGTGGATGCAACACACACTCGCAGACTATGGTATAAGTTTTACCAAAACACAAATAATTTGTGATAATAATAGTTCCATTTCCATATGTAAAATCCCTTCACATCACTCTCATGAAAAACACATAGACATTAGGCATCACTTTCTTAGGGATCACACACAAAAAAGAGATATCATTATTCAATTTATCAGAATGCAAGATCAACTTGCTGATATTTTCACAAAATATTCATCCTCTGATAGATTTGAATATATTAAACAGAAGTTAGGAATGATAAAAATAAGGTAAAATTCCATATTAACTTCTTATTGAAACCTATATCCTTATAGTAAGAAACCCTTTTTCATAGGGGGAGTACATTCTCCTGTTAGTCAAAAAAATTGTAATTAAACATTTTTTCGTAATCAATTTTTTTCATAATCTAAATTTTTCATAATAAAATTTCTTTTTCGTAATTTAATTTTTTTGTAATCTAAATTTTTCGTAATCAAAATTTTTTTTGTAATCAAAATTTTTCGTAATCTAAATTTTGTCATAATCTAAATTTTTTCATAATCTAAATTTCTCATAGTTAGAATTATTCATAGTCATTTTACGGAATCTAAAGTTCTTCAAGAAGAATTTTCCTCATTATAAATAATTTTCCCTAAGTAATTTGAAAGGTATGTTTCATTTTCTATGTTTTCATAATCAACTTTTACTTATTGGTATTTTCGTTTTGTGTTAAATTTTTCGGATTCACTTTTACTTAAATCCAAATGTTTATATTAAAAACCTCAAAAGATCGAAACCTATCAAAATCCTTCTTCGGTTATCATCTCAACCATAAGAATTGATCAGAAGTATTTCAATCATTGGATCAACCAAGGAAGTTGAATCGTCACCCCAATTTCATATATAAAGCCTCTCTGATGGTTGTCCCACATCATTTTTTCAAGCTTTCATGTGTTGAATCTATGTCTCTGTATATAAGGTTGTTCCAAATCTTCAAAGTTTCCTCAGTTATGAATGTCTTCTGAAGCCTCTCCTTAAAAAGATATGTTGACTGTCAAGGAAATATCCAAGTGGCAGATATATAAAGAATGGTTGGTCGAACCAATGTTTTATGATAAGTTTGACTCTACCATATCTTAGAATATTAAGTTGAATGGCTAGGAAATCCTTTCTATTTCAAAACTGAAGGCACAAGATCCAGTCTATCCGGACTTGTTGATTGTGTTCTATGAGGCAGCAAGTTTCTTCAAGGAAGAAGGGAGAGACAAGTTCTCTTTTTAATTGTTATAGAAAGACCTAATATCTTTCTTACAACAAGGCAGCAAGTCTGATTAGAATTCCTTATGAAGGAGAAGTAGAATTATATACTCACAAATTACCTAATGTATTAGGATCTTCTGATAAGGAAAAGGCAATAGAGTGTCTTGTCTTGAAAGGAGTGAAGACTCCGAAGATTGTTCATTTGTCTACGAACTTAAGGATTCTTGAATTGTGGGTTCAAGGCTTTATAATTCCAAGGAAAGGAGATAAGGATACTCTGAAGAAGAGTGATATCTATATATTGGATTTCTTTGTGAACCTCATGAAGATAAACATGGTTAAATATATCTTAGCGATGATTGATAATATCAAGAATGGAAATCTGAAATATCAAATCATTATGTATCTAGCTATACTCTCAAAGATTATAGTTCTTTGTTTAGAATATTTCAGAATTCCATGCAGTTCCATACCGAGAAATTACAAGGTAATGTTTTTGAGTGATGACACCTTAAGAAGGATGAAGGTTGGCTTCTCTAATGAATTTGGATAATTTTTTGATCTATCTAAAGAAGAATTAGAAGCTTTGTCAAAGAATCCCGAAATGGAGGAAACCTCTAAGAAAGGTGGAAGGAAGAGAAAGGCTAAGGAATGAGAAGAGAGAAGAAAACCCACTAGGGCTATGGAGACTCAGTCAACACCACCAAATCCAAAGAAGAAAAAATATTATCCTGATGAAGTAGTGGATAAGTGGAGAGAAGATAAGAAGAATAGGAAGGAAGGGGAGCCTAAGTTTGGATTGCACCCTACTGAGGAAAAATCGTTAAAATTAAAGGTTTCTTAAGAGCATGAGAAGAAACAAAAATAGAAGAAGTAAAAGAAGAAGATGAATGAGTCTGATATAGTACAATATCTTTTCAAAGATTCTAATAAAGCATCTGAAAAAATCCATGTTCTAAAATCTTTTTTTCTAGAATCACTTCCTGTGACTCTGGGAAATAAAGTGGAAATTACATAATCACATCAAGAAGAAGAAATAGTTGAAGAAGAAGAAGTGGAAGAAAAAGGATAAGAAGAATTAGGTTGAGATATTGAGGACATGATAAGGAAAGTAGCGGATTATCAGGAGAAGGAAAGTCTTTTTGAGAAATTATTAATCTAAAATTATGAAGCTGAGTCTTCAAAACTTGATACTCTAGAAAAAAATGAGAAGGGTGAGGAAGAAGTGAATAAATTGACCGAAGAGTAAAGCATCAATCATGATTTTCTTCAGCCAGAGGATGATGAGGTAGGAGCCGAGAAAGAAGAAGTAGATGAAGATAAGACTGTTCAGCTATCATATAGTGAACCCGAATCTCCCAAAACATAAACATCATTCCAAGAGCTGATAAGGGGAAGTAGGTGGTAGTAGATACACCTAGTGAATCTGCGGTGAAGAATAAAGATATTGGTGCTTCATCAAAGAGGAAATCTGAATACATATAAAAATAATCCTCACCAACCAAACACTCAGATTCAGAATCATCTTCCCTTGGATATGATTTTTCTGTTCAGTCATTAAAAAAGCTGGTTGGTACTACTCCCATATTCCCAAGAAAATACTCAAGTTGCAAGATGCTTCAGCATATTATAAATCAGAAATCAGATTCAGTTGTCATGGTTATGGACAAATATTTCAGTCTAGAGGAAGATTTCATAACCTTTCTCATTAGTTATGAGTCTCATAAAAGATCTTGTAAGAAAATTACAAGTTGTTCAAAAAATACAATCAAAGAAATGATAATCTTTGATGAATTTCATGAAAATTTCAAGGATGATTTTGACACTAAAGATAGAAAGATCAAGGATCATACAAATAGTTCTGAGAGAAATTTAAGCCTAGAATAGACTACTCGGAAGAAGAAAGTTAAGGATCTAAATGGAAAGCTTATTTCTATAGACATGAATTGGAATATGGAAAGGGATCTTAGAATTGAGATTGAAGAGAAGATTTTAAAGTAAGAACAAGTGTTCAAAGCTCAAATAGAATGTCTTAAGGCTTAGGATGAAAAAAATAAATCCATAGAGAAGAAAAGTGAAGATCAGGATCAGTTTCTTAAGCATGCAGAAGAGGATAACACAGATCTCATGAATCTAAAAATCATTGTGAAGAAGCTGATGTTGAAGGATAAAGAAGGATAATTTATTTCCATTTCAATTTTTTGTTGTATTTTCTTCATTATAAAAAATATTTCAACATTAATGAAATTTTGGTTGTTCATTGTATATTTTGTTTGTGGTTGTTTAGTAATACTATTTTGGGTACCAATTTTTTCATTCTCTTTATTCCTTTTTGAAAATCACAAAGGGGAGAAAGGAATGATAAAAAGAATACAAAGTAAAGAAGATATTTCTCTATGTAAGGGGGAGTTCATCTAGAGTAAAGTTCTTATCAATGAAGTCTTTCATATGCAAGATATTGTAAAATCTTATTCAAGAAATCAAGAATACGATCCTTAGTGATTTCAAAGACTAAGGAGGAGTTAGTCATATTCACTATGATCCATAAGTAAAAGAGAGATAAGTATTTATTTTCAAGTCCATAAAATTTCCAAGTCCTTAGATTCTTTTTAGTAAGGATGTTTGTGCTTTCCAAACAATGGGAGATTTTTGAGTCAATTAGTTTTCCTTATGACTTTTCCATTCTTTTATGTTTTGAAAATCAAAAACACTCTATCTTAAGGAAAATTTTATTTCCCTAAAGATTTATCTTAATAAGGATAATTTTCCTTCCCCAAGTAAATTTTCTCTTTACTTTGTTTTCATTGTTCATGTCATAGTTTCTCTAAATCTAACTCTTTTTATTCCTAAGTGTAAAAGTTGGTCTCTTATCTAAAACCTCAGAATCCTATAAATACTTAGATATAGATTATTCTATTTTCAAGTTCTGAATTCCGGTTCGGAATTCTCTGAATTATGAATCTGAATTCCATGAAATTAATATTTCGAATTCTCTAAATTTAGACACCGAATTCTCAATTATTCAGACTCTGAATTCTCTAAAATTTGGAATCCGAATTCTCTGAAATTTAGATTCGGAATTCTCTGAAATTCATATTCTGAATTCTCTAAAATTTAGATTCCTAATTCTCTGAAATTCAGATTCCGAATTCTCTGAAATTCAGATTCCAAATTCTCTTAAATTCATATTCTGAATTATCTAAAACTCTGATTCCAAATTCCCTGAAATTCAGATTCTGAATTCTTTGAAATTCAGATTCAAAATTCTCTGAAATTCTGATTCCAACTTCTCTGAAATTATGATTTTTAATTCCTTGAAACTCAGATTCTGAATTCTCTAAAATTTAGATTCTGAATTCTCTAAATTCCAACTCCAAATTCTCTAAAATTCAGACTCCAAATTCCTCCGAATTCAGACTCCTAATTCCTTAGAATTTAGATTCTGAATCCATTATAATTCAGACTCCAAAGTCTATAGAATTATGATTCCAAATTATTTGAAAAAAAATCCTAATATCCATGTAATATAGACTCTGAATGTTTATTCGATTAGACTCCAAACATTATTTTCCTAGACTCTGAAAAATATTTGGTTAAGCAACCTTATTTTTCTTACACTTGTTTTAGTTATGAAATGATGTTGTGCAATCTATTTCTAACTATCCATTGTTTGAGTGATACGTTTAAAGGACCCTCTGAGATTCAAGGAAAATTATGACTGTTAAAGGAGGAATCAAACTATTGGGGAAATTCCTATCAATAGGATCTCATTTGAATGAGCTCATTACTGATCCATAAATCTAGATATTACATTATGTTAAAGTGATTTCTATAAAGAGACTCTCATGCTTTGTGCATACTGAACAACTTGTTCAGATTTCTTTGTGCGACTCTAATTGTTGTTTTGTACAATCAAGGAATTTCGGGGATAGGAAGACAAAGGTTCAAACTACCAAAAAGTTTGAGGACTTCCTTGTTGAGGAAGATAGGGGTGCCAGCTACCTTGAAGTTTGAGGGATTGCGGGGAAAGAAAGACAGACACTGATATTCTTATCGAGGTCTTACCCTGGTGTGGGTAAGACATAATTTCTTGAGATTATAAATCAAGGGACCTTTATCCAAGGTTGTTGGATACCCTAGTTTTTGGGTTAAAAGATTTCATACTTGTTACTTGTATTGTTTCAAGTTTATTTTTCACTAATTTTTGATTAATAAGGAAAGTATAACTATCTTATAATTTCTTATACTAGTATACTCTGATTAACAAGATTTTATATGCTTTAAGGTAGAATCTTTTTCCTTGTAAACTTTTCTTATGTTTTATTTATAGAACCTAGTAAGTTTGTAGAACTAAGAGTTCTTAAGAATTTACCTTGTTTAACTTTGTTAAACATTGTTTCTCTTAAGGTTAAAAGTGAAAGTTTTATATCAACTTTAAAGGTTCCAATGGAATTTTTAAAGGATACAATTCACCCCCCCTATTATATTGGGAGTCTACATCATATTTCAATCCTACAATTCCAACTATTATGGGAACCTTGGAAATATTTCATGATATTATAGGTAGGTACACTCATTAATGCAATAAAGTGGGTTCTTCTAAAGGTTCCCAGGTGTAGTCATATTTGATGAGGGGGTTGAGATCTAATTCTTTGGTGAAATGAGATCCTCATTCCACTAAGGAACCTTAGAAAATATTTGAATCTAGTTTCTTTTATAGTATAGAGCATCAACCATATGTTTCATAGGTGGGTAGAACAACCATCAGAGGTATAGTGTTTATTACTTTGTATATGGATTCATATTTATTTGAAAAAGGTGAATCCCATTCATTTATCAGGAATAATATGATTGATTCTTTGGTACTATGGTCTAATTTGATGAATTCTATAATTATTCTTTCCACTATTTTGGGAAATAATATAGGGAAGGACTAAAAGTTCTCTAAGTGTTGTGTGATCAACACTAATGTTGAGGTTGATTGGGATTTCTTAGTTATAGATCATGAAATCTTTGACCTTATATTTTTTATGGATTGGATGGTTGTCATTAAATATCATATTGACTAATACCATAATAAGGTTCTATTTCTCTATATTGATTGGAGCAATCATGTATTTCAAGGTGAGTTGGATCCCATGTTAAGTAGGGAAAGTCTTGTTGTCCCGGTGGTAGGGTATCTTTGATGATAGTTTCGCAAGATTCTTTTTGATGTTATCAAATGGGGTTCAAATGTCCAACATTCATTGGTGGAGGATATATAATATAAGGAATTCCCTAATTATTTTCTAGGATTACACCATAGAGACTAGAATATTTCACTATCGACCTGCTTTTTGGGATATCCCTAAAACATCCCTAACCCGGTTGCCTCCGAAGTAACTAAATTGGGTCACTATATAGTATCATGTGAACCTCCCCATATCCAAAAAACTACCAACAAGTAGTGAGGGTCTAAGAGGATATCATGGGGTGTATAGACCCCCTGGTCAGATAAAAAATAAAAAATGAAAATAGACCAATAACATTTATCACGTACCATCACAAGTACATACAAAAGAAAGTACCAAATTATATGAAATTTATAACCATGATGAAATAAAAAAATCATAAGGTAACTAAAAAATCCTAAAATAGTGTGAATAGAAAGTTAAATACCATCTAATTCTAAGGAAATCCTACTCTCACCATATATACTCCAATACAGACACATCTAATCAACTATCAAACACAAGGGCATTTCCTTTTTCCAAATCTACGTCCATTAAATATTCTAGGGTACTGAAGGTGGCCCAAACAAAGTGTATGTAAAACTCAGTAAGCCACCACCAAAACCTTCTAAATCATATACAGGCTGAATGATGTATATGCAGATGTTCAAGTAAGAAGTAAAGTGTGATATAATAATTAATAAGTTAAGATACCATTAATCCTTGAGTCAATGGTGGCACCCTAGTTCAACCACAACTTCTTTAGCCAATGTTGGATATCCATGTCCATCGCTCCCAGGAATATTTTATAAATATACGAGCATACCTGGTCCTTGGAAACATAGAAAGGTCCCCCAAGTAATAATAAACAATAATACAGGCATACTAGATCCTTGGAGTCATGTCAAGGTCCCCCAAAATTAATAATCAATAATACAGGCATACCAGATACTTGGAATCACGTCAAGGTCACCAAAAAATAAAAAATAATTATTATCATTTTACCAAGTTCAAACCCACATAACATTATTTATTACCCAATTCATTCACCAAATTACATATCCATGAATTTAAAAATCACAATACATCAAGGGTTAACATCAATTAATTTTTAGATAAAACACTTAAAGTAAAAGTATGATACAAGAATCTTATAAGGGTCCACAAGCCATTGATTAAGCCCAAATCACCCTTAATGTCACCAATTTAATTCCCTTTTTAGTTTTCAAAGGTTTTAATTTCATTTTAGATACCCTAATTTCTATTATTTACGTGCCAATGGACCACTTGGGGTCTATGGGAAGCCTAACACTATTAATTAAGGAACACAATTAAATTATCAATTATAAAATGCTAATAGTGAATTATGT
Source organism: Viscum album (assembly GCA_963277665.1). Lineage (NCBI taxonomy): Eukaryota > Viridiplantae > Streptophyta > Magnoliopsida > Santalales > Viscaceae > Viscum > Viscum album. The sequence goes on along the minus strand of OY728150.1, from coordinate 1,223,316,622 downwards.
CTTCAAGGTCACACATCATATATATATGGAGAAGCATCAGGATCTCAAGGGATAGCTTGAGACCACCTATCTCAAACACGGAGAGTTTCCAATAATCGAACATGATCCACAATCCGAATGGAAAGGGGTATCCTCTAGTAAAAATGCACAAAACAATCTACCAAAACATATATTAAAGAGAGAGATCATATAAGGTGTCCCTTAGAACCATGATCAGTCATCCAGATATCACCCTAGAATCATTAGGGTCTGTAAGATCTCATAAAGGATGAGTTAAAAGGGGTTTTTTGGGAAGAAAAAAATTAAGGATTCATTAAAACTATAACACCCTATGATTTTATGATATATTTATTTTCAAATAAATTTAATTTCTTTGATAGCTTGTGATACATGCAACACATGTTTAAACGAACAGTGATATATTATTGAAATATTATTATTAATGTGAGATTTTTTGCCTCATAGTTGGATAAGTGGGTATTAATAGGATTAACTAAATTTTGAGAAAATACCCATTTATTAAAAGAATTAATTAGTTATCAATTGAATATAATTGAAAATAAAAATCATTTAAATGTAAAAGATAATTTTTTCTTAAAAAACTACTTTTATGCATAGAATGTGTTTTTATCTAAATAAATTAAATTGATCACTACTGGTGAATGATTTCAATTAAATTAATATATTATATATTCAACAAAAAATTTAAAATTCATCTAATGTTTGATATATGGAATTATAATAATTCCCATTTTAGGCTTAAAAATCTATTTTTCTAAACAAAAGTTTTCATTTTGTTTTGCAAACTTATTTTAAAATAAATTTATACCACTTATAGAAATTGAATATTAAAAAAATTATCCCATTTTTTGAATCCAGATATTCAAAAAAAATTAATAGGTCCCTTTTATTTTTTCTCACTATGAATAGTATCCTTGGTTGATTTTTGACACCTTGGTAAGGGTAAAATATGGTTAAAACTTTGGGATTAGGATTAAAAATTTCTATAACACATTCCTTTATCATATTATATGTGTGTATTTAGGACATTTCCATCCAATTATTGAATATATATCCACTTGGTTCCATTTTTAATTGATTATGAAATTTATATTAATTTTAGAAAAGAATAAATACAAAATGCCACTCTCTTGACATTAATAACTCTAATATTTTTACATAAGGGTAAAAAGATGATAAGTTCATTTATAATTGTTTTTTTAAGGAATTAATTTTTTTATCGTTTTAATTTATTTTTATTTTTTATTGATTTAATAATTACCTTAAATTATTATGAAATTCCAACATAGTGTTTATTAAATTAATAAAAAATAAATTAAATTATTTTCAAAATATTAAATGTGATACAATTTCAAATAATTTTTTTTGTTCTAAAATTTTTTTATTTAAAATATATCATATTAGGTATGTTTTAAATGTTTATATTTGAATTAAATTTATATTAAGTGGTTTTAAAATTCAAATTAAATTAATAGTACCAAAAATGAAATTAATGATATTATATAATAAATAATATTTTATTAAATGATTTAAATGTCATGAAAATATTAACTTGGTCCAAGTGAATGGGATATGGTTTAATATATTAACCATGGTCTATTTAAGGTTACTTGTAGCATCCTGGACCCATTTAACTCATAATTATCCTAACCCAGTGGGCCACATGGCCTCAAGCATGCCTCTTTATATACAAGAGGTTACCTACTAACAGTGAGGGTATGTGATGGTATGGTTGATAGATTATCCCCTCATGATAAATGTGGATCATAGTGGTGTAATAAAAAGATAAATAGTGGAAAATTTAATAATTTTTAATATAACCATAATAAATCATAAATATATATAAAATAGGTGAAGGAAAAAACAATTTGAGTCATGTATAAAATGATGTCATGTTTCTATGCTATATCAAATGAAATCAGGCATACATGGTAGTAGGCATAAAATACAATACATGTATAATAAAAGATAATAATGACCAAAAACTATCTCATGAGAATCCTGATAACTAGATCAGTCATCTTCTACCAAGATCCCATCCTACAAAATAATAAGGCATCCATAGCCAGATGCTTTCCTTTATCCCTACCTACATCCATGTTTCCTTTTTGGGTACCACATGGTGACATGAACATGGTGTGAGTAAAAATCAGTAGGCCACCACAAATATCATCTCGTTTAATCCATACATTATAAATAAAATGATTAGTGTTCATGTATAATGAATAAATAAGATGGTAAAATAACTAAACCCAACTAGCTAGGGTCCAAAAGCACACCCGTTTGACACTACCTGCTTAGGACCAAGAAAGAATGTCTCCAAATACAAGTCTCCATGTATATATAAATAAGTATATATCTATTTATATATATACTATATATTTAAAAAAAAATATAAAGACATATATATATACGTAGTATTATCTAGGACCTAAGGTGCAACCAAAGCATCTATGCATAATCGCAAGATTCTCATGTTGTAGATAAGGGAATCGGTCCAAATATTCAATCAATGATATAGATGTCATAATATCCATAAACAAAATGATTATTATAAAACTTCATGTCCAATAACCTCTTGGAGAATATGATGCATCATTTCTAATTCCCAAATAAATCATGTGGAATGTCGTGGCCAATATCACATGTCAAGGGAGCATATAGTGTCATGTGCAATACTAGCCTTATACATGTCTCAACAACCATCATAAGGTTGTGAAATTATAATAATAAATCATGCATGTAATGATTATACATAATATTAGGGATGGTTTCCAACCATTCATCATTTTATTAGAAAATTTTATAATACAAAATTTATATAAAGGTCATGTGACTAGGTCGTACCATTTACTTTAATTTAATTTCTATCAGGCACAACCCACTTAGATATTGGTTTGGTCCAAATTATCATTTTTTAAGTCAAGGGCATAAGTGATAACACACATAAGGGTGTCACTTGTTGAGGTAGGTGACCTTCGATAATGGAAAGGGAATATGGAAGCATTTCTAACTTGGTTAATAATTAAATTAAGGAAAATCATATTTTTAACACAACATGCATAAGGCCCAGTGTATGGAATCACATCACATGATATAAAAAATTGTCTTTTAAGGAAAAATACTATTCCACCTACCATATGGAAGTAGATTAATCCTTATCAATTATTGGCCTCTAATTAGATATAGAACAGATGAAATTTTAGAAATAGTTGAATACCTAGAAAATATGGAATAAAAGATCATATGGATTTAGCATTCCATACAATGAGATAAAAAAATAAAGAAATAAATAATTATTATTAAGTCACTAAAAAATCACTATCGAATATTATGAATGGAAATAGAAAGGGATGTCAGACAAAAGAGGGTTGCTCAATTTTTATGGGAGGAGAAGATGGGGGCTTGAGTGGCTTAGGGAGGTTTTGTATGTGAGTGGGGGAAGAAAAAATAGAATGGAGTTAAATAGAAAGAGGGGGAAATTTTTCATTTCCAGTTATTTTAATGGGTGCATGGTTTGGCCACATAGTTGTAAAAACCATGTGCTAACCATGTTCTATCACTATTACATGGTACACACGCCTTGCATAGTTTGTGCATGGTTGGGAAAACAATGTGCACACTGTGAGAATCAACTATTCAACCCACCTGCACTGCTTAATATGGTCATGCAGCCTAGGGTGCACAATTTGAAAAACCATGTGAAACTATCTAGGGCTTACGTGGTTTAAGTGTATGGTTAGCACTAATCATGTTTTAACCATGCACCTCAATTGTTCTTCCCAAAACCTGGGTCTTCAGGCTCCGCACAAGCCCCATACACTCTCAAGGGTTAAAGGGGGTTGTTAAAATAAGAAGATAGGGGTCTAGAATATGACCATAAAAAATAACTGAAGGGTCAATGGGGGTGGTTAAAATAAGAAGATAGGTGTCAAAAAATAACCTAAACCTGTTAAAATTTTATTAGATGAGACCATTTTTAAATTATCCTAATATTATCATTGAATTATATAAATTTGGACACATTTTTTCAGGAAAAATAATGTATATTAATTTAATGCTTTAAGTAATTCCAAGAGTGCCCCTCCCCTCAATTATAAAAGGGAACCTCATATCCTTTATTATTCATAATGTTTGATCCTTATAAATTATATAATACCAAACATATTACCATTATATCTTTCTTTAACACATCCTAGATCTTATGGACTTTGTAAAATAACATCCTTTCAAGCCACAAGGTATAAGCGAAATATGGTTACTCAACGAAGATGTATAACTATTAACCAAGCGTTTTTAATTTTATTTATTTATATAAATGATATAAATACATGGTATCCATTAATATATAATCAATTTAGTATATTAAATATACTTAATTTTTATTATTATGATGTAAAACCCATTATCCACCTTCTTCTCATTTGTTGGAAAATGATAACATCGCTCTTGTGTACATGTGAACTAACACATCCACGAAGTGTTCTGATTAATTTTTTATTTATAATTTAAATGGGTATTAATGAGGATATATTTAATGAATATATCTATAATTTTTAATTATTATTGAACTTTATTTTGTTTCATCTGCCAAAAAGTAAAAATAGTGTTCATGCGTACGTACGACTTATCGTCTCCATTAACAGTGTAATTCATTTTTATGTCCCAATATTGTATGTATGACTCTATTTATATATATGTATTCATTTATATAATGAATAAATATATATGAAATATATATCATGAATAAAATGTTGGATCTGATGGAACCATGATCAAATTCAAGGACCCAAACTACTTAACCAAAATTCTTATGAAAAAAAAGAAACTGTTGACACCAAAAAATGATAATTTTAATAAGGAATTATTAATAAATGGGTGTGAAAATGTTATATATAGATCATATATGATATTAAAATTAATTAAATAATTATTTTTTATATTTATAATAAATTTTAATTTATTATACAGTATTTTAAATCACTTTCAAAGAAATTCAAACTCGATGTAATGGTTTTATGTTACAATATCATTGTTTGATAGAATTGTTTATGATTAAATTTATAAAGATTAAATTTAATTATATACCTATCAATAATTCTCATGAAATATAATCACCTTTATTCATTTGTAGATTTTTTATTTTTTTTATTTTTTCCCTTTAACTACTCAAGATACTAAAAGATTTTTCTTTGTAAAACTGACTTTCTTTCTCTCTTCATCCCAAAATATTTTTTATCCAATTTCAAATTTTCATAAACTTTTTTCAATAATGTTTTATTATTATCATGTGATTTTTTAAATTATTTTTTCCTATTATATAATTTTTACAAAATGCTCTAAAACTAATTTTCTGTTCATTTTATAAATAAGGTAATTTTGACATTTTACCAGAAATGTTAAAGGTATCTTTGATTTTACATACACAACATGAATGGAATTTAATGCACTCAAGACTACTCAATTCTTGAAATATTGCTTTAAAATTTCCCATTTACATTTTCAAATAAAATATTTTCCCACAATATTTTGTAAATTTTTATACTTTAAATAAGTGATTCCAACATTAAAATGAAGGTTTCCTCAATAAATATCCTAAGTAATATTTTAAAGTAATTTTATTTAACAATATAATAATTTGATGTTACTTGTGGTTTAATGTGGATATGGATCATAAAATTTTATCATTGGAAACATAATCATAAACATTCTCGATAAATGATGAGATTATAACATAAAATCTTTACAACTTTGGTAACATTAACATGTAAGACCCATGAAAGAGGGATCTTAAAATGGTTCTGTGAATACACATAATTTTAAGGATAATAATCATAAAATAGATTCATGGGTAGTGTAACATTATGTAATTTTTTTTTAGGTACTCCTCAACCATTCTTTTGATCATGCTTTGGTTGGCTCTTGTTTAGGGGTGCTTTTGGTAAATTTTGGAAAAATTTGGAGGCTCTTTGGGCTATTCAAAATTGGCACATGACTTTCCCAAACTGTTCACCCACCTAGTAAAAACTATGTGCCTCATTAAAGGGGTGCATGGTTGGGGTGCACGATTTGTCTAATTGTGCAGCCTTGCCCATCTAACCATGCTCACATGAATTTTTATTTATGAAAATTATTTTAAAAATACACAAGTCCCTATTTAACCTACCACTCAACCCCAAATCCTCATATCTTAAATTCATATTTCTTTGGGGCTTCCAATAACCCTTTTTCATCCTTCAAACACCTTCCTTGGTGGATCAAAGTGTGTAAAACCGCATCTAATACATCTATGATAAGTTATTCTCTTCTCATTCCTTCTCTCTCACTCTATATTTATTTCCTCCATAGTGTTTTTTAGATAATCCCATGTTTTATGGATCTAAACTCTATTTTTGGATATTTAATCTAGGTTGGATTTATAGATCTTTTTTTTCCATCGTTCTTTGTTGGAAAATTCATTTTTGGGTGTTGTGTTACATGATCTCTGTGAAAATGGTAGGTGGTTCTATTTAATATTTTTCAATTGATTAATCCTTGAATTGATTGAATATTTTAGATTGATTTAAATTAAGTTTTGAAACCCCAATTTGATAAAAATTGGAATTGGAATTGATTTGGAATTAATTTTTGTGGAAAACCCCTAATTCCAATGGAATTTGAATTTTGGGTGAAATTTGAAATTAATGGAATTTATTAATTTATTGTGAATTTATTTTGAGAAAAATAAATTAAATTAAAATTAATGAAAACTTATGGTTGTTTTTTTTAAAAATAAATTAATTTATTAAAATTTTTTGTTTTGTTTTTTAAGTGAATTAGTATTTTGAAAAGTAAAATGGGGAAATTAAGCTCTGAATAATGATTGATTTGAATTGAAATGATTTTCCCATTTTCAAATGACTGATTGATTGAGAATATGTGATCCTATTTACTTAGTGGGTTATTTGGGAAAAACTCTAGGATAGTAGTTCCCTAGAAATTGATTGACGATGAAAATCCTAATAAAAAATCTAGTTAGGAAGATCATATTCCTGATGGAATGTTGGCGAGTCCTGTTCGGCTTGATCCTAAGGGATGTGTATAAACATATTCCACAATAATTGATATGAGAGTATGAGTATCTTATAACTTGAAACTATCATACTTCAGGGTAGATAACCATGGTTCTTACTATGGATTTTTTGATTATAAATTCCATTTATTATGAAATTTATTTACTCATTCCTATTAATTTATATAAACTATTTTATACAACTGGTTTATTTAATCCATGTTTGAAATGTTTTCCATCATTCTAAATTAAAATAATATTTTGTTTTCAATATAAAATTTTACTACCATGTCCTATTTTATTTAATATTGAAATAATGATTTGGTTAATTAATATGATATCTTATTATGGAAGACTTGGTGATACCCTATTGGGATTTTGTCTCACAACTTACCTTTTACTTTAGGAATTTTTATATTTTCTTGTGCCGGGTCTGAGTAAAGGGAAAGCGCGTCTTGGAATTCGTGAATGTTCTTGATTTTTTTGGACTTGGATTGTTGATTCCATTGAGATTCTGAGTTTATCCTATCTTATTTCAAGTTCGTTGAAGATGTTTTGTTTGGGTTTTATATACCTATTTTGTTTCTAGTTGTATTTCCCTTTTGAATTTATTTTTATCATATTAATATGTATCTTTAACTTCCACTATTTTTTGGGGAAATTTATTCAATATTTTAATTTGTATGATTTCAGGTGCTACTCGCCAACCTGTGGGGATCAGTAATTCAATTTGGGATATATAAGGACCATCTTAGGTATCATGGTACAAGTTTATCCAAACTAGTTCATGAAAAGGTGGTATTAAAGGTATAAGGAGTCTAGTTTTCCTTGATGTAAGTATGTAGTTTGAGATCTTCTAAGGAATTAGGTGGTAGTTGCGAGTGAGTTTCTAGTCATCTCTCCTCATAATGACCCTTAATACACCATTGGTGGTTTGTGAAAGGCCTCTTGTAGAATAATTATACTATTTTACCAACATTATATTGGGGTATATAGAAATCCAAATCATTTTTTCTTGTCTAATGGGATTAATTTACCTATTGGTATTATTTGAGTGTTATTCTGAGTAACCTTATGATGTCTTCAATGTTGTTTTTTAATATTTTAAGAATCATTTCTCTGAAAAGAAATATGAATAGGATCTATGTGGATTCTACTGATGACCCATAATGAGAAAATCATTCCATGGACTAGAATCTCTTTGAGATTATCATGCATGCTGTATAAGATCTGGGACAGGAACCTAAACCCATTCTCATTTAGGCTCTAATTGTGGAACCTCAGAGGGATGAATTTCATATTCATTATCAAGTGTTACTTTTTTAAAGTCTACTAGTGTTCTAAGGATCTAATAATCCTCAAGAGGCTGAGGATTGGTTGAGCAAGATAGAGCTTTTGTTTGATTTCTTAGACATGTCTGCTGCGATCAAGGTGAAATGTGCCTCCTTAAATATGGAAAAAACTATAAGTATATTATGGTACATGATTGTGATTGTGAAGAATCATGAGGGTTTAGAGTGGAAGGAATTAAAAATTCCTTTCACTGAATAGTTCACTCTAGATTATATGGTGTTGGTTAAGGCCATAGAGTTTTTCAAACATGAGCAGGATGATAGGACTGTGATAGAATATGTGAACTGATTTGCTGATCTTGTGCAGTTTTCACCTAATATTGTATAAAATGTGAAGTTTAAGACTTTGTGGTTTGATATGGATCTTTGATCTAATATTAACTCTTAGTTTTTATTTCAAAATATTTCCACTTTAAATGATGTGATGGATAGGGCACTAATGGTTGAAATTGACTTGGCTAGTAAGTTAGGGTTGATAGGGGTTCTTTTTTATACTAGTGAAAATTAAATGAGTTCCCATTAAGTTAAGAGAGTGTGTGATGATTCTCATATCATATCTCAATATTATAGGTATTTTATACCTCCTACGGTGCTTAATAGAGACCCTTTTACTTGATTTTGGTGTGGAAAGATAGGGAATTTGAAATTGGTTTGCACTGAGACACCCAAGATTTATAGTTCTTGTATGCATTTAGGGAACTTTCATAAATTTTATTATATCATATATTCTCTACATAGTGGTATGAGATCATACAAATCAAAAAGTACTATGGTGAAATCAGATTCTTCAATATCTAAAGGGGTTCCATCCACATGCATTTAGAGTGAAGCTTCTTCATTCAATGGAAGATTCTATAAAGGAACTAGATAAAGTTATAACCAATGTGATAGGTACTATCACAATAGAATTATCTTTAGTTATTATTTTATTTTATACTGTTAAATCACATTCATTAATTTAGAATAGTACTTTGAATCTTTTAATGCTTTTTATGAAGAGTTTATCTTATGTTATGGATATTACAACACCCCACAAAAAGAAGAGAGAGCAGGGAATCCATTTTCCAACTTGTTCTTTATCTTTTTCAGAGATTGATCTTACTTGGGATTTTCTAGTTATCGACATGAAACCTCTTGCAATCATTTTCCAGATAGATTTGATCAATTTTAATAAATCTTCAATTGATTGTGATATTTTATGGATCTTCTTTACTGCACCTGATGAAGTGTGTTGTATATTTCAGGGAGAATCAGACCCGAGGAAGAGTAGATATGGACCTTATTATCTATAGTTTTTGAATGTAATATATGTGTTTAATTTTTATCTTGAGTGATAATATTTTTCTAGAAATCTCCCCACAATTGTTATAGAGTTTCCTGATGATTTTCATTATGACTTCTCTGGTTTTCCACTGGTAAGGTAGGTAGATTTTTATATTCATTTAGTTCCTAGTACTCAACCAGTGTCTATAAATTCTTACCATATGAAACTAACTAGGATGAAAGATTTAGGGACATATTTGGATGATAATTTAGAGAAAGGATTTATACATTTGAGTGTGTCACCTTCGGCAACACTTGTTCTCTTTTTTTAATAAATCGGATGGGTCACTTTTCCAATGTGTTGATTACCGAAAACCCAACTGAGTATTGGTAAAGAACAAGTTTCTATTTAGAAAAATTGATGATCTTCCTGAACATCTGAAAGGGTTTTATTGGTTCTTGATTATTGATCATTGATCTGGTTACCACCAATTTAGAATAAAATAATTTGACATTCAAAAAATCACCATATGGAGAAAGTAATACCATTATGAGTACCTTGTCATGCCATTAGGTCTAACCAATACTCCTATGGTATTTATGGATTTTATGAACAATATATTCAATGAGTATCTTTATACTTTCATGGTGATATTTTTGGATGACATATTGTTTTACTCTAAGATTAAAGGGGATCATGTGTTTCATCTGAGAGTAGTTCTAGAAGTATTAATAAATCAACAAATTTTGTCCAATCTATCAAAATGTGATTCCTAAATTCGAGAAGTGAAGTTATTGAGACATGTGGTGTCAGAATATGGTATCTTAGTTGATCGTGAAAAGTTGAAAGTTAATATAAATTTTAATAAACGACATTTTTTATTTGATATTTTAAGCTTCTTAGATTTGGAGAGATATTATCACCAGTTCATAAAGGATTTCTCAAAGTTTTATTCTATAATGATCAATCTCACTGGGAAGGGGGTAAAGTTTTCTTGGTATGATAATTTTCAGAGTTCTTTTTTTAGATGAAATTTCATTTGACTTATGCAATAGTGTAAACTCTTCCAGAGGTTCGGCAAGGCTATGTGGTCCTTTACGATGTAACATGTTTGGGTTTGGGTTTGGGTTGTGTTTTTATGTAGGGTGATCACATAATTTCATATAGATCTCAACATTTTAGGCTACATGAGTATAATTATCAGACCCATGACCTTGAACTCATATTTTTGATTCATGCTATTAAGATTTAGCAGTATTACCTTTCTAAAAATAGGTTTAATGTGTATTCTGACTATAAAATCATGAGTTATATCTTCTCTCAAAATGATTTGAATCTCTTCCATAGTAATTGGGTGGAGTACCGAAAGACATTAAATTTTGATGTCACCTATATACTAGGGAAAGGTAATGTCATTATTGATGCTTTGATAAAGAAACTTCCAATCCATGACATAAAAGAATCATCAGAAGAGTGGAACTAGGTGTATTTTTTTCACACTTTCATATAGGAGTTCAGGAAATAGTGGATGAGGTTGTCTTGGCTAGTGTTTAGTTGACCTGTTAGATTATCAAGATGATTCTTCAGGAACCGAATTTTTATGATGAGTTCTGTATCATTAGAGGCTTTCTTTATTGTGGGGAGACCATTTCTAAGTGGTTATCTATATAGGGTATTCTTTGTTTTCAAAATTAGTTGTTGTGATGTTGTCTATGAGGAAAGTTGTAGTGGGGAATTTATATCATTCTCATTGGTTCATGAACCCAAGAACCATAAATTTGTTTTATGATATGCTGCATTGATTCTAGTGGTCAAGTATGATATGGGATATTGTTGATTTTGTCTCTCATTATTATACATTCCAACAGGTTAAGGATAAGAAATAGATACCTTCAGGTTTTCTTTAACCACTTCTAGTGATAACTCGGAAGTGTGATGATATTTCTATGAACATTGTGTTTTGGTTTACTCATACCCCGAGAAAGAATAATGTGATATGGATGGTGATCAATAGGCTAACCAAATCGGCACACATTATTCCCATTCGATATACAACTGATATTGAGGAGTTGGGGAATATCTATGTGAATGATAATTTTTATTTTCATGGAGTTCTATCTTCTATAGTCTCTTCTAGAGATCCCCATTTTACTTATTTCTTTTGTATAGGCCTTCAAGAGGCACTAGGATATCAGGTATGTATGATTATGAAATTCCATATGCATATGGATGACTAGACATAGAGGTGTTGTATGGACAATATTGTAAATATCCATTATTTTGGTCAATAATTGATGGAAGCTCCTTAGTTGATCCAAGATTGGTTCTAGAAAATATAGAAAATATTTACTTGATTCATTATAGGACGTTTATGACACATAGATATTATAAGTCTTATACTTATCTTCTTCACAGACCGTTGGAGTTCTTAATTAGTGATTGGGTGTTCTTATATGTTTCACCTCATTTACCAATCAAAGGATTAGGTGAAAATGGTATATTAATATTTATTTTATGGGACCTTTTGAAGTTATTGAGTGGGTGGGGAAAGAATCTTAACATTTATCAATTTTTCCATAGTTTTAATTGATACATAATGTGTTCCATGTATCATAGATGTGAAATTATCTTTCTGATTTGTCCCATGTTCTGAGAAGGAGTGATCTAGAGGTTGATCCTCATTTATCTGTGATTGGACATACTGTCATGATAGTTTATTCTAAGACAAAGGTACATCATGTGAGGATTATACCTTTGATTTAAGTGCTATAGAATCATGGTTTTCATATGCATGAGACCTATAAGAGAGAGTCACTAAAGAGAGACTAGTATAATCATATTTTTATATGGAAAATTCCTGATAAGATTTCTAGGGATATAATATTTCTATGGTGGGGAGGTTGTAACATCATTTTATGGGTTTCAGGAACTCTTAAACCCTCATTCTAATCATTCTTTGGTTGGGTCTTATATAGGGGTTCTTTAGGTGAATTATAGAAAAACATTTAGGCTCTTTGGGTTGTCTGTGGTTGGTGGATGGTTTTCCCAAACCATACACCTAGCCAGTGAAAACAATGCAACCCTAGGTAGTGGGGTTTTCATGGTTCGTTCATGGATTGAAAAAAATTTCACCCACCTAGTAGAAACGGTGCACCCTATAAAAGTATTGCATGACTAGGGAGCATGGTTTATTTAACTATGCATCCCTACCCAGTTTATCAGGTGCACAAGACTTTTTATCTAAAAAAACAAATTAAAAATACCCAAACCATTTATTAACCTTCTACTCAACCCCAAATCCTCATATCTCAATTTACTAGATCTTGGAGGCTCTAAAGAACCCTTTTTTAATCCTCCAAACCCCTTCCTAGATGTATTTAATCATGGTGAATCTCATTTGATCCCTCTCCGGTGAGTTATTCTCTTCTCATTCCTTCTCTCCCGCTCTAACTTTCCTTTTTCCATAGGGTTTGTTAGATCATCACGTGTTTTATGGATCTAAACTCCATTGTTTTGGATCTGGAATCTAGTTTGGATTTCTAGATTTATGTATCCATCATTCTTCATGGGAAAATCCCATTGCATGTGCTATATTAAATGATCTCCCTGAAAAAGGGTAGGTGGTTCCATTTAAGATTGGAAAATTGATTAAACCTTGAATTTATTAATTGTTTTAAATTTATTTTAATTAAATTTTGAAAACTCAATTTTATGTAAATTGGAATTTGGATTGATTTGGTATGGAATTTTGAGGAAACCCCCAATTTTAATGGAATTGGAATTTGGGGTGAAATTTGAAATTGATGGAATTTGTAAACTGATTGTGAATTTATTATGAAATGATTTTGAGAAAAGGGGATTAAATTGAAATTAATGAAAACATATAATTGGTTTTATTTTTAAAAGGAATGAATTGATTAAAAACTCATGTTTTGTTTTTTAAAGTTAATTAGAATTTTGAAATGTAGAAGTGGTCAATTGAACTGTGAATGATGATTTATTTGAAATTAAATAATTTATATTTTTAAATGATTCATTGATTGATCACATGTGATCCTGGGTATTTATTGGTTTATTTTGGGCAAGCATTCTAGGATGTTAATTCCCAAGAAACTGATTGATGATTACTACTCTAACAAAAAATCTAGTTAAGAAGATCTCATTAAGAATAGAAAATTGATTAGTCCTATTTTTTCAAAGACCATGGGAAGTTTGTTCACATATTTAATGAACTCTGATAAGAGAGTTTTATTATCCTATAACTTGAAACTAGCGTACCATAAGAAATAAGACCATGGTGCTTACTATGACTATTTTGACTATAAATTCAATTGATTCTGAAACTACTTTACTCATTCCAATTGTTTTATAAAAAAAATTTATAAAGTTTTTTAAAGACATTTTTTTAATGTTTTCCATAATTTTGAAATGAAAATAAATTTTTTTTAGTGATACAATTGTATTTTCATTGCCTATTTTATTTAAAATTTAAACCATGATTTGGTTTATTATTATGGAATATTATTATAGGACACTTGGTGAGATCCTATCGGGAATTTATCTCACACCCTACCTTGTCCTTTCAGTTTTTTGTAGATTTTATTCTTTTAATTCTGAGAAAATAAAGACTACCTCTTATAGGTGGTGGATGTTATTGATCTTTTTGGGATTTCACTATTGACTCCTTTAGGATGATGAGTTTATATTGTCAAATTTTGAGTAATTTTATGATGTTATGTATGGGTTTTTTATGCATTTTTAGTTTCAATTATTTTATACCTTGGGAGTTTCTTTTTAGCATACTTATATGTATCTTTAGTTTCTACTATTTTTGTATAAAATTTATTCCCTTTTTTATATTGTATGACTCCAGGTTCAAATCACCAACACATGGGGATAAATAATTCCATTTATTCTATCTTATGATTGGATCGGGTATCAGGGTACTAGGTTATCTAGTCTAGTACATAATAGGTAGTATATAAACTGCATAAAAGAAATAGGTGGTGAATATTTCATGTGTATCACATAAGTAAAAAAGCGATATGGAAATCCCTAACTTATGTGTTGACATAATTTGTACACATTCAAACCCCTTGTATAATAAACATAACTTTATTATTCATCTAATATACAACCATATATATATATATATCATATTATATATTATTTACTTAAGATATTTTATTACCTGTTTATTAATAATTCCATGTTAAAGTTACATTTCCATTAATAACCGATTTGTTTTTTGTATGTGTTTTGATTTTTTTGATTTTGTTTATTTTACTTTGATAAAAATTTAATCAATATATAGAATGTTAAAAACATATAAATATCATATATATTCAGTATATATTGATTTAGAGTAATCCATAAAATATATATATATAGTAAATGAAATTCATCATTCATGGAGATGGTAGGTCGTGCGTACGCATTAATGTTGTTTCAATGTTTGTCTACCTATTAAAAGAATGAAAGTTAATATTAAATTTTTTTCTACGTATTAAAATAATTAAAGTTAATAGATATATTATAATTTGAGAATAATTTTTATTTTATAAATTTCACATGTGTTCATTAATACAATCCTTATTACCTCCAATGTAAATCGTGAATGAAACACATCGCTTCATGAGACGGTAGTCCACCGTAAACACGAGAAACATTATAGTATTCCAAAAAAATGTTGAGTAAGAAGGTATGTTTTATATAATAATTATATAATTATATTAATGAAAAAAATATCGTATTTAAATAATAATTTCATCATTACTTTCATCCTTGAGAGGTGGTAATGGAAAAACGAATGATATCGGTTCGTGAGGCGGTAGTCTGCCATACACACAAATGATGAATTTGTAACCCATTTGATGGAAGTGGATGTCGTTATAAAACATGAACTTAACATAAAAATATCTCAATATATAGAATATAATAAGGTTATTATATCATAATTGTACAATAATAATTTAATTATGTGGAGGAAGAAATAAAAAAAATGGTCATGAATTAATGTTACCTCTTATTCAAGTATCCTCCTTAGGTTTGCACCAAAAGCATTCCTAGATTGAATTTCTATCCAAAATATGGATTCTAGGATTTGTGGATGGATTTTGGGAAGTAATTTGGTCAGATTTTGATCGATCCAAATGTATTTAGAGGTGTGAAGAAGTGAAGGATGGTGGTTTCCTTTTAGAAGTGGGGGAAAGGAACCCATTTAGAGACTACATGGAAATTTTCCAAGAGACTCCAAAATAATAAATTCATTCCATAGAAAAATGATTCCAAATGACTCTATATTTGATATAGGGAAGTATAATACTAAAATTTGTCCATATAATAGGATTTATACCTATTTTGAGTCGTTTTTAACCCTTTTCATTTTAGTTTAACCCCTAGTAAACTCATTTTTACCATAACTACGGTAATTAATTTTTACTATTTTCACTATTAATTTTGGTAAAAATTTAAGTTAAAATTATTATATAATATAAATTATGTATTTTCCAAATATATAATAATTTTTTATAAATACCATTCTTATAAGTGTAAAATTATAATTTAAAATTGATCTTGTGGACGTAATGAGAAAGAGTGTTTCCAAAGTGAAAAATGTTCAAAAGTTTACAAATTTTTTATATACAATTTAAATATAAAATTGATTAAAATAAATAAATTGGATTAATATATATATATTTTAACAAATTATACTTTAAAACAAATTTAAAATATAATTTATCTTTTTACAAAAATTAAAAAATTGATGTTTTCTATTAAAATTCATTATTTTTCATTATTCATCAAAAAACGAAACATTTCAAAAAAATCCCAAAAAAATTACCCTAATATAATTTTGAAATGCTTATTAATAAAATAAAATTTAGTTTATCATTTTAATTTTCTAAAAGTGTGAAAAATTAATTTTATTAAATTCAATAAAAATAAATAAATAAATAACATTTTTTGACAAAATAGTATATTCAAAACATATAAATAATTTTCAGAAAAATAAGTACTTATTTGTCAATATGTTTTATTTATATAAAATAATTATACTAAAGATTTAAAAATTATTTATTACCATTCTTATCTCCAATTTTAACTATTTGAAAATAACTATAATATATCATGCTTCTGCTACAACTTAGTGTCGTGTGTAACATAAGTTGATCCAGTATAGCATGTAGTGAAAGATTAACTTGGTGTTTCATGTAAAGTTAGTCAAACTCAGTGTTGTTTGTTATAAAAAAATATAGAATAAATTAATTTTTAAAACAAAATTAAAAAAATCTCAATTTATTATATTCTACTCCCTTAAAATGAATTTTTCCTCAAAATTCATCACTCTAATACAAATAAATGAGGTTAATTTTGCCCCATCATTTCCTCAATTTCCCATATAGATTGCTAAAACTAGTGGTTTCACCACCAAAATTTTACCCGATGATTGGTCTTGTTATATATAACTTTCTCTATATTCCCCAGAATCTCTACTGGTAGTTCTATATAAGAAAATTATTTCTCCAACGGTATGACCTATGAGTTTAGTACATGTGAAGGGTTATGTATGTAATTCCTCATGAGAGATACATGGAACACATCATGGACTTGATATTGGTTTTGTGGAAGTTCCGATTTATTGGATACCATCATGACAAGATCAACAATTTTAAAGAGACCTATATACCAAGGTCTGATTTTCCCTATATTCTCAACTCTTATAACCTTTTTCCATTGGGAAATTCTTGGAAAAACCTTATCACTATCTTAAAACTCAATATCACACTGGTGATTGTATGAATAAATGTTTTCTAACTCTGAACTACCTTGAAGTGTTTCTGGATGACTCTAATCTTCTCTTCCATTTCTTCATCTATCTCAGGTCCCAATAGATTTCTTTTTCCAAATTCATTCTAACATGTTAGAGCTCTACATTTATTTACATACAGGAATTCATAATTATTCATCTAAATGATCAAGTGATATCTACTTTTGTATAAAAACAAAACTATTGGAAGATATTGATCCCAACCACCTTTAAAATCCAAATAACAAGATTTCATCATATCTTATAGGGTTTGAATTGTTTTATTAGACTGAACATTAGTGTGGGGATTTTATATAGTGATGAAAATCAACTCCATATGAAGATCATACTAAAGAATTAAGAAGAACTTTGAGGTAAAATTTCTATCCTAATAAGACATAATATAATATATTACTCCATGAAAATTTACCACTTCTTTAATGTATATCTTGTAAATATTATATAAAGAGAAGTCTTCTTTGATATTTATTAATTTTGATGACATTGTGTGTTGATCGAATACAACCCATATAGTATTATTCCATTTAAATGTTTTGGAGAGTCTAATGACCAAATCCATTGTTATTTTTTAACATTTACATTCTAGTATGGGAAATGGATGTAACATCCCCTTAGTCTTTTGCCTCTCAGCGGTAACTTTATAGCATACCAAGAACCAAGATACAAACTCTACGATATCTCTCCGAATTCCATCCCACTATAAATATTCTTTCAAATATCTATACATATTCATGATTACTAGATTAATATATAATAAAGAACTATGAGCTTACTTTAACAACACCTTCTTAAAAAATGGTAAGGGCAGAGTTCATACATAGGTTCTGAACCGTATCATTCCATCATGATCAAGGTTAAACTAATGGAAATTTATAACCTTCTTTTATATCTCTACATCTTCCTTTTATGACTCATTAATTTTTACTTGGATATATGGTTAAACATTTAGTTTATAAAGATAATATTTCTCCCCTTTATTCAAGATTTCCATATATATCCTTCATAAATCTAGGAATATTGGATCTTTTTTTATCCTCATCATGCATAAGCTAGCATGATCCTTTCAACTAAAACCATCATCCACCCTGTTCAATTTCCCAAGGTGGTAATGTATTGAGAATTTATACTCTTTAATATACTCTAACCATGTTCTCTAGTTCATATTCATCTCCTTCTATGTGAATATATACTTTAAACTTTTGTGATCAGAATATATATCACACATTTTTCTATAAATATAATGCCTAAAAATGTTTAATAAAAAAATTACGAAACATAACTCTAGATAATTATTTTGGGTAAGTTTTCTAATTTAACTGAAATTATAATGAGGTATAAGATATAACCATTTAATTATATATAATAACACATCCCAATCCCTTCTTGGATGAATCATAGTATATTAAAAACCCTTCTCCATAATAGGGTAATGTAAGAACAGGTGTGCTGACTAACTTTCTCTTCAGTTACTTGGAATTTTCCTCAAAATAATTTTTCTAATGGAACTTGGATCCCTTCCAAGATAAATTTATGAGTGTAATGAACTAACCCCGGTCAACTATAAAATCCACCTGAACTGGAATGGCACATGATATAGGAAAAATCCGATAATAGAAACCATTTTTGAATTAAGTAAAATAAGACGTACAACCAAATATGAATTGAAAATAGGTGAGATACCACAAATACATATAATCCAAGACAAACCAAGCTAAACTAGAAAGTATATCAAATCCCCATGTGACCAAATGTTAATCTAGACCAAACTAAACTGAAAGTACCAGCAAAAATAGAATACAAAATGCCATAAGATTCTCTTCCCTTTACCAGAATCCTATAATAAAACATCTACAAATTCCCAAAGGCACAAGAAGGGTGTAATTGAAATCCTAGTAGGATACCAATATGGTTTCTATAAAAGTTATAATATTAAGAATTCAAAAATTATAGATTTTAAAATAAAATTGTTGTACAAATTATATTTATAAATCCAAACCATTTATAAATAATTTTCCTTTTAACTACATTGTTTTTGATAAAATCCTTTCATATTCCTAAACTAAAAATATGAAATGTATAAGTGATAAAACATGAAATAATATCCATGAATCAAGAGGTAAACAAGTAAACATATATTCATGAAACAACCAATCATGCTATGCTATGAGATAAAAACTCATATATAAAAAACATGTTAGAAATAATCCATGACCAAAAAAATAATGGGATGAATAACCATAAATGAAAAAGAACCTCGCATATAGGCTCTATCCCCCGGGACACTATTTGATATAAACTAAAAATCCTAAACATAGATAACATTAGATCCAACTAATATCGAGTCTTGACATTTGACATTGCAAAAGGTTTCCACTTAGTGGTGCAACATGCATTAAGGATACCTGTGTCTCTTTCCCAATGCACATAAGGTTCCCAAAGTGAAATTGTCCAATAAATTTTCAAAACCATTGTCATAATTTTATAAAATGTTTTTAATCAAATCCAATCCACTTTGAAGTTAAAAAAACCCATTTCCAAATCAAGAAAATACATTTTCAAAGAAAACACCCCTTTTGAAATCATTTGACTTTCCAACAAATCATTTGAAAACATTTATCACTTCAACTTAATGAACAGTCCAAAGGAATTTATCAATAACGATATGAAATTCTTCATCTTAAACCAATGTATAGAAACACCTACCTCAACTTGGTATAAACCTAACTTCTTTCAACAATGGTGATAGGAAACCAATATAACATCCCTCGAAATACAATGAATGCCAAGAAACTGAAAAGGATCAATATAAAACACTATCTGATCATAAATATATAGCCAAACATTGGATAAAACCAAAATAAAATAAGAACCAAAAGGATTACATACCCAAAAAGATTAAATAAAACCACAACGGTGATCAATAACTGAATAAAGCGATTCAGATGGGAGGGAGTCAACCAAAATTTCATAATAAGAGCCTCTAGATCGAGAGTAAGGAGACTTGTATGAATAAAATAAGAATTTCAAGAAAAATGATTACTTAAAACCAACCCTCACAAGTTTACAAGGCATGGAATCCCATTACACATCATATATTCGTTGAGTCCTACATATGCTGAAAAACTGGTGACTTTTTATTAAAAACAAGATATTTGGTCATTTCATGACGTGTACCCTTTATATGGTGTGTAAAATTCACACAATATTAATCTAGTTATTGGATTATTTCCAGTGACTATTACACATCGTGTTCTCCCATTACATGTTATTTAGTGTCCTAGTGAATAGAAAAAATAATATATTTTATACTGAAAATTCCAACAAATACCTGAATTCGCCATTAAAGGTATCCTACCATTTACTTCATAGAATTACTGAACCAATGAAAAAGGAAAACCAAAACAAATTTTAAAACCCAATTGATTGAAAGGTAATGGGTCATTACAATCTCTCCACCATAAATTCTTTCTTCACCTAGAAATCCCTCGAGATCTTGGATTTTCAAAAGGTTGTGGTCATTATTGTTTCATCAATGGCTCTGGATCTACATCTTAGGGATATCTTGTTTTCACTACCACAATACCCATACTAATTGTATTCTTTTACCACGTATTACCTTATAATGGAAATTCATAATGTAAATTAGCTTATCAACTAAATTTTTATTAGGATCAAGATCAATATACTCTCATATAATCACATTGGAAGGATCTGGTATATAAATCCTCAACTGGGAAGCATGAAACATGTCAGGGATAGTTGTAAAACTAGACGACAAGTGAAACTGATAGTTTAACCTCCCAATTATTATAATGATCTAAAAGGGGAAAACAAAATTTGGTGTTAAATTAACCTTATTATCCAACTAATGATGTCCCAAGTGAGGTTAAACTCTGGTAAAGACCCAATCAACAACCTCCAACTCTAGTGGACAATGCCATCCATATTCAAAGAATTTATGATGACTCTTTATTATGATCAAATACCTCTGGATCAACAACACCATATGTTCCATCTCTTAAACAACACATTGCTCAAACAAAGCCTCGTTGGACACTATATTTATCAAATCCTGACAATTATTGTTATATCAAAAGTAAGCCAAAAGTAAAAAAAATCCAAGATCCTCTAAGATCAAGCACATAATCTCATATCATATCCTCTAGAACCTGAATATCCCTCTATTTTTTTCAACCATCTATAGATGATATGTTGTGCTTAATTTAATATAGGAACCCATCACCCCCTTCAAAACTTTCCAAAACATCTATCTGGATATTGGATCCTGTCATAAACAAGTATAGATAGAACCCAATAATTTCTAAAAAACTATTGGACATAAAATTTCCCAAGTTGCACCACTTTTTTCATTTACTTTATAGGTAGAACATGTGTTGATATAGTGAGTTGTTCAATGATCACCCAAATTGAATTCTTCTTACTAGGAGTCCATGGAAAACCAATAATGAAATAAATGGAAATATTTTCCCACTTCCACACTAAAATTGGTAAGGGATGCAACAACCATGTAGATATATGGTTCTCTACCTTAATTCTCTAAAAATTAAGGCACTGTGAAAAAAAATATCACATCGATCATATCATCCCTTTCCACCAATATTTAAGCCTCAAGTCATGAAACATATTAATAGCCCCATTGTTCATGGACCAACAAGAATGGTGTCTATTGTCCAATAAATCATGTCACAAGGAAAATGAGAAAACCAAAATTCTATGAAAGCATAAATATTTACTGGGAGGATTAGACCACTCATCTAAGTTCTTCCCACTATAAAAGATTTCACTAAAGCATTGTCACTCATTATTTTTCACTTTCTCGATCCAAAATCATTAATCAAAATATGAGTCTTATTTTATAAAATTAGGGAACATATATTACAAAACTCTTCCACTTCTAAGATCATATCATCAAGAAAACTCATCAGAGACTACTCCTTAACAGACTCTTTCTTGGCTTATGTCAGTAGTTTTCTGCTCAACACATTGGTAACCACATTTCCTTTCCTAAGGGTATAGTAAATATCAAAATCAAAAGTATAAATACACTCCACCTTCTGTCTCTTTAGAAAATTTAGATCCCTCTAAGTAAAAATATATTTTAGGCTCTTTTGATTAGAATACACTGTAAACCACTCCCCAAATAGATAGTGACACCATATTTTGAGTGCATTCATAATAACATCCAACTCATGATCATGGGTAGGGTATTAATTCCCATGAGGGAATAGATATAGAAATCCATAATCCACAAACTATTTCCCCTAAATCAAGACACATTCCAAAACCATACTAGAACCATCGTAGAAAACATCATAACCCAACCCCAGATCCAGAAGAATAAAAAATGGTGCTGAATTCAACCTCACCTTCAACTCCTCAAAATATCTCTGACACTTTTTAATCCATTAAAAATTTACACCCTTACAACTGAAAGTTGTCATCAATGTAATGAGCTTGGAGAATTCCTGAACAAACTATCTATAGTAACCATCCAAACCCAAGAATATCTATATATCAAACTTATTTCTAGGATGGTCCTAATACAAAACTTCTTGTAACTTTTCAAGAAATACTAAGATGACCCTATCAAATATCACATTCTCTATAATCTCTACCAATCATATCCTAAACTCGCACATGGAAATCTAAAAATATAGGTGATGTTATTTCAGTTTTCTAAGAATTAAATCTAAAGGGTCCTTAAGATCCTCCACTATATTTGATTAAACCAAAATATCATCAATTAACACACACAAAAAGAGTCCAAGAACTAATGAAATATCTAGTTCATCACATCTATAAACACCATTGGACCATTAGTGGGATCTTTTATTATAAACAGAAACTCAAAATGCATATATCAAATCATATATATTTTATTATGTATATCTTCTTCTCAAACTCTCAATTGGTGATACCCTACTCATAGGTTAATCTTAGAAAACAAAAAATCCTTTATAAGTTTATCAAAGAGTTCAATAATCCTTATCAAATGATATTTTTTCTTAATAGTCACCTGATTCAACTTTTTATAATCAATGAATAGTATATGGATAGTATATTCCTTCTTAGAAAATGGGATAGGAAAAACCCACAGTGACATGCCAGGAAGAATAAATCCTTTATCCTCTAGGACCTCTAGTTGTAACTTATGTTCCATCAACTCTTTAGTTCCCATATGATAATATGGTATAGAAATTTAAATAAAAAAATAGAGTATTTAGATAGTAAACTTGACCTCTCTCTATAGAAAAAACCCATAAAAATCATCGAAAACGACCTCAGGGTACTCACACTCATCTACAAAAAGTATACCACCCAATAAAGGATCAAATACATCAAGAAAATTCAATGAAAACTAGCACAATATTACCCTGTAATATGGAAAAACTTTCCCTGTACTTTTTGATATAGAGTCCTGCTCACCCTAGAAAACCTGAGTGACCCCACCGACAGATACGAAATAAACTGAAACATGATAATATTTACTCTGAGCCTTAATACTAATTAAAAAATACATGTCAATAGTTAATTCAAAAATGTAAAGATCTTTCACTAAGAAGTCCCACTCTAACTCAAAGTCATCTATCATCACTTGACACACAAGACATCTAAAACTTTGTTAATAACTCTTTCCTAATTTCTTGGAAAGATCCAATAATAATGGCATAATTTTTGAATTCATTCCCAACATGTTAACTAACTTTATTGGTATAAAAGAGTGATTATCACCAATATCAAAAAAAATTAGCACCATAAGAAGATTATACAAAAATAATATCTCTAATAGTAGTTGTTCCTCCTTTAGATTCATCTGGTGCATAATCTACTTCACAAAGTCATCTATTATTATAAACATGAACATCTCCCTTATCGTGAGGATTTAATCCATACCATTTGAAGAATCTTCACAAACCTATGAACCGTTATTGAGAGTGGATCCTTCCCTACTCCCCTGAAATAAATTTTAACAAAAGAATAGTAGATGGAAATATTTTTCACAAAGATGAAAAATACTAGAAGCCTCCACATAGTTAGTCCAGTATGACCTCACCTTCTATACTTGTAGCAGACAACCTTTTGTTTCCCTTTCGTAACCCCTAAGACTGTTCCTGAGGAAAAATGACCACTCTTACACTTCTTTATCTATCCATAAGGCACAACCTAGCTAACCACTAAACTAAACAAAGACCCACCCAAAACTATCTTCCCAATTATGTCTCTCTCATACAAATATCACTTTTCAACTACTTCCACAAAGGTCATAACGAACATGAGTATCAAAATAAATGGAATATAATGCCTCATTCATATCTCAAACCTTGTGCCTTCTAGTACTCATTAGTGAAAATATCTTAATCCAGATGAACTAACTCAGAAAAATGACTACAATACTCTAGAATGGTAAAATCCCCCTACTTGAAGTTCAAAAACTCCAAGGTCTTTATCACACATAATGTATGAAGATAGAAATACTAGCTAAATATTTACATTAAGGAATTACAACTAATATATTTATGCAACATAACTTTCACAACAGATTCCCACCATCTCATACCCAGCCCCTTAAGAATATACATGGAAAATCCCACCTTAAAGACTTTAGGAGTCTCCAAGAATTAGAAGATCCTATCTATATACTCAATATATCCCTCAGATTCCCCAGTTCCTTTATCACCATGAAAGAAAGGTGTATTCTGCTTCGTAAATATGATCCATATTCCACTACATGTCTGGGGTTCTCGACAACCACTTGGACCATATTTTGAATAGTGTTGATAATAGATTCTACAAAAGTAGTGCCCAATGGAAGATTTTCCTAAAAAACCTATCTCATAGCTTAATCTATTGGATTTGGAAGACCACTTCTTGGAGGTATTGTCTAACAAAATACAAAAAACATGAAATCATGAGGAAATTAAAAAATCATAGGACCAACTTCTGGTATTGATTAAAAAGATTTAAAACATTAATATTTTAATGAAAAACTAAAAATGAAAAACCTTACATAAAAAATAAAAAATCCCATTAAAATAAACTTCTTGTTTATTCTATTTAAATTAACTTAATGTCCAATTCACAAACTTTGTAAAAAATCCCTAACCACCTATGGTAACTCAGTTTCAGTCAGGGAAGTGAGATGGCTAGACCCTTTTCCAAACTTACTATCCAAATTTTGATATTCCTAACTCCAATATACCCATGAAAAAAACCAAACTCGTGTAGTTTTAACACACTTTAGGCTAAGTATCCCTTTGATTCTAAATTGTAACAAACCAACTTGGTTCAACCAGAAAATCCATCTGAACCAACCCATCACATGATATAGGTAAAATTAGAAAACTGAAACTGGTCCTAAATATAATAAAAAAAGACATAAACAAGTGTATAAAGTAAAAATATATGAGATACCACAAATACAGAAAATCCAAGCTAAATCAGGCTAAAACAAAAAGTATATTGAATCCCCACATGACTAACTATCCCCTCCAGACCAACTAGAACTGAAAACATCAACAATAAGAGAAACCATAATACTACAAGTCTCTCTTACCTTTACCTAAATCCTATAATACAATAACTAAAAATTTCCAAAGGCACAAGTAGGGTATGATCTAAATCCTAGTAGTATACCGCCACAATTTTTATACAAGGTCTAATATCAAAAATAAAACAATTATATCTTTTAAAACAAAATATTTTTAAAAAGAATTTTTATAAATAAAAACCATTTATAAATCATTTTAATTTTTCTCATTTGGTTTTAATAACATAATTTCATATTATTAAGATAGAAATATAAAAAATAAAAGTTATAAAACAAGAAATAATATCCATACAATGAGAGGTAAATAGAAAAACACATATCTATGAAACAAACTATCATATGAAGCAATGTGATGCAGCCTCATAAAAAAACTTATTAGCAACAATATGTGATAAAAAAATTAATAAATAACCATAAATGGAAAATCACATCACATATGTGCTCTTTCCTCTTTGGAAATGTGTGCTAGAAATTAAAAAACCTAAATAGGCATAACGTTTGATCCAACCAATATCGAGTCCTTATCGATGTTGTAAAAGGTTGTCTCCTATTGGTGGAACAAACACTAAGGCTACCAATGTCTCTTAACAGATTCACCCAAGGTTCCAAATGTGAAATTGTTAAATAAATTTTAAAAACCATGCTCACAATTTTATAAAACATGTCAAATCCAAGACAATATTATTCAGAGTTTGAATGCCCATTTCTAAATTAAGTAAATCCATTTTCAATGAAAAACCCCTTTTGAACACACTTTACTTTCCAAGAAACCATTTTAAAACATTTATCAGATAAAATCCATGAAAAAACCAAATAAAATTATCAAGAAATACATTAAAATCATCAAATTAACCCATTGTACAGGAACTCTTACCTCAACAACGTATAAACTTAGCTTCTTTTGATAAAGGTGATAGAAAACCAAGAGAATACCCTCTAAAAGACCAGAAATGCCAAAAAACGGAAAATTATCAATAAAAAATAATATTTAATCAGAAATATGTAGCCAAAACAAAGTGGAAACCAAAACCAAAGAAAACCCATAAGGATAACATACTTGTAGAGATGTAATCCAACCACAATAGTGATCAATAGCTAAACGAAGTGGTCAGGATGGGAGGGAGTCACCCAAAATTGCCTATGAAGACTATATAGGTAAAGATAAATGAATATTATATTAATGGAATAATAATTTCAGTTTAAATTATTACTTAAAACCAACCCTTAGAGGTTTACATGACATATAATCCCATTACCCAACGTGTGATCCTTGAGTCTCATATATACTGATAAACTGATCAATTTTTATTAAAAAAACTAATATTTTTTCACTAAATAATGTGTACCATTTACAAGATGTGTAAATTTCTCATGATGTGAATACATATCATAGGTTATGTATGGAATCTAGTATATTTCATTCACTCTCATTACATGTTGTGTAATTCCCAATGAATAAAAAGAACTACAGGTTTTGTATTGAAAATTCCAAAAAATCCCTAAATTCACCAGTAAAGGTATCCTCCAAATTCCTTCTTGGAATTACTCAAATAAATAAAAAATGAAAACCAAGTTAATGGTTAAAACCTACATGAAAGAATTCTAACAGGGGGTTATAGTGAGTGGATTAGATAGTTTGGAGAAATCCTCTAAAAAACATCGATAATATCTAACTAAACCAAGAAAAATTTGGATCTTATTCATCATGGTTTCACTTGGCCAACATCCAATAGCATCCATATTTGATAGATATACTGATATAACTTATCTTGAGATTATATGACCCAAAAATTACACCTTTTGTAGCCAGAATTTACACTTTATAAATTTTTCATATAGTTTCTCCTTCCTTAGGGGTTTTAGTACAATTCTCAAGTGATATTCATGATATTACTTGCACTTTGAATAGATAAGAATATAATCCATAAAGACTACCAGAACATGATTAAGGTAATATCTAAATACTCTATTCAATAAATCTATGAAGATAATATGGTAATTAGTGAGATTGAATTGTAACACCCTATAATTCTAAAGCAATAACATTGTATTCAAAAGCGTGTATGACACGCAACACCAAGTGTAAAAGGGGATATAAAAACCCAACACTTTATTATATATTTATGATTTAAAATAAATTAAATCTACTAGATATCTTGAAATGAACACAATACTAGTTTTATCTTGTGTTAGCCGCTATAGATAATTTCATTGAAAGCTTGCATTACACACAAGACTAAGTTTTATCAACCAACAATATACTATTAATATTATTATTTAATATGATAGTTATCACCAAGATGTTAGAATGGATGGAATTAATAGGATTAAATAGATTATGAAAATATAAGTTTTTTAGATTATTATTAGTTATCTATTAATTATGAATAAAATAAAAATCATTTAAAATAAAAAGAAATTTTTTCTGAAAAACAGTATTTGTTATAAAATACAGTTTAATCATGCATGGAACACATAACTTAATATTAAATTTTTATACTTATTAAAAATTTATATGAAAATTTTAACTTCATTTATGAAAGAGTAATATCAAAATTATCTTGTGGCGGATTTTCGTTACTTTTTGGAGAATTTTCATTTTTTGATGAATAGTAAAAAATACAATATTTTAATGGAAAATTGACTTTTTTTTAAATTATTTATAATGTTAAATTATATTTTGAATTTATTTTAAAGTAAATATAGTTAAATTTTATATCAATTAATCTAGTTTAGGTCATTGTAATTATTTTTTTATTGCATTTTTATATAAAAAACATTGTAAACAATTGAGCATTTTCACTTTAAAAACCTTC
This sequence comes from Viscum album, assembly GCA_963277665.1. Taxonomy (NCBI): domain Eukaryota; kingdom Viridiplantae; phylum Streptophyta; class Magnoliopsida; order Santalales; family Viscaceae; genus Viscum; species Viscum album. The sequence continues at coordinate 1,223,287,718 of OY728150.1, read as the reverse complement.
TTTTTAATCAAGTCTATGGGATTAATTTTAAATTAAAGTCGGCCACTTCTATGAGATGAATTTGGACAAATGGAATCCATATTTAGAATCAATTTAATTTTTATTATCTAATAAGTTTAACTAAATTTTTGAACATAATAATTAGTGAAAATAATTAAAAATATTTATAGTAATTATGGTAAAAATGAGTTTACTTAGTGGTTTAACTTAGAATATAAAGCATAAATTGACCTAACAACTTGTCCAAAACCCATTTTATGGATATATTTATACTCTTACCTCCAGAACCTCTATTTTTATGAGTTTATTGGATACTATTCCATAAAAGTGAAATATATAATAAGTTGAGTAAAGAAAAATACAAAAAAGGAACCTTCCTTACATTTAATATTTATAAAGATTTGGGATTGAGATAAAACATCATATGTTCAGTTAGAAATATTTTTTTTAAAGGTGATTTTTATTTTAATGATAATTTATTTTAATTTTTTATAGATTAAATAATTATTTTAATTTCATAAGAAATGCAAAAAAAATGAATTATTTAGTGAATAATTGACTAAAATAAATGATAATAAATATAATAAAAATGAAGTGAATTGAATAAAATATTGTCTTCCATTAATTTTTTAGATAAATATATCATGTTATGTAGTTTTGAACATAATATATTAAAATTAAATAATTTTATTAATATTTATAAATTAAAATTAAAAAAAAAATTTCTTATTTTACATTAATATTATTTTATAATAAATGATATTTTATGAAATTATTTAAAATTACAAAAAAGTCCTATGTTCTGCCAAGTTATTTTTAAATGTTAATAAATATAAAATATATTCCATTCATGGAACAATTTATCTTTTATAAGGAACATATTGACCCCTAAATAGTAAAAATTTTGTTGGCATAGTTATGGTTAAAGCAGTATTTTTATGCATTACTAGAGCTTATGTTAAAATTAATTTCCAAATCATATTGGATTTTTATTTAATAAATTAGATATAATATTTATAATTATTGGTTATAAATTATCTTATAATTAACACTTTAACTTAGTCTGAGTGAATAAATTACCTAGGATAGAAAATTAGTTACCCTAAAAAACCAAAATGGTAAAAGTATGGAAACGTAGAATTTATGGAATAACATTATAAAAATGAAATTATTTTTGTGTTTTGGAGGTGTTTATTGACTAAAAAACCCTTTTATCCATTATTATTAAATTTTGGATCCACATGACATAAGAAATACGTCCCAAAAGTGAATACTTTTGAGTATTTACAAGAATGCCACTCATCCTCAATTATAAAATGAACTCACTCTCACCCCTTTTTCACTCCTATCAAGATGTTTTGTTCAAAAAACCCCTATCAAAATGACTTCCCTAATTATCTAACCTTATCCTAGAATCCTTATTTATGGTATAAATACCTTCGAATGTTTTATTCTAAACCTATGAGGATACCTGAAGAAGATGTAATTTTTTCCTGAAAGTGTTTTTATTTTATTTCAACTCTAAACCTCCTTAAATAATTATTATACCATGCTTATATAATAACATATATATAAATATATATATATATATATATATTAAATATACTAATATGTTGCTATTATAATTTTATTACCTACACCATTACACAATTCCATCAAATGGGTTACGAAATCATTCTTCATGTGTATGGCAGACTACCACCTCACGAACTGATGTTGTTCATTTTTCCATTACCACATATCAAGATTGAGAATAAAGATGGATTTATAGATTATATGTGATATATATGATATTTATTTTTATATTATGCTTATAAAATTATTATATTACACATACCTTCATGATTTTCAATTTTTGGGAATATGATAACTTCGCTCATGTGTACATTGGACTACCATCTCTCACTGCGATGTGATTCATTCACGCTTTACATGGATTGTATTAGGGATATGTTTAATAAAAATAGGTGATATAAATAAAATAAAATTACACTGTAATGATAACACATATATATATCATTTAATTTTATTTCATTCAATATGAGAAAAAATTGAAACAACAATCATATGTATGTACGACCTACCGTCTCCTTGAACGGTGTTTTTCATTTCCTATCCCCCAATTTTATGGATTACTATAAATAAAAATATAATGAATATATATGATATTTAAATTTTTTACATTTTGGAAATTATTAAATCATGATTTAATTAAGAGTAACAAAAAATAACAAGTCGAAACATACTCGAAAAACATGGGAATTAACACCCTAAGTAATGAAAATCATGAAATATTATTAACAAGTTAGAGATAAGATGTTATAAAAGGATAATATATGATATTATAAATATTAATATGGTTCTTTTGTAAGTTAAAAACATTATTAAAACCATTATACATGAGTTTATATAGCATTCAACCAAAATAAAGTGTAAGGTAAGGGATTTCGTCTGAATTTATAATCCATAGAGACATATTTGTTTTTATGAACCAATTCAAATTTATGTGGTGTATATAATATCCCTTTGACATGTTTTTTCATGATTAGTTCATAATTTTTTATATTTTAAGTTTCAATTTGAATTATCTCAATCAATGGGGTTGTACTTGAAAATTACCAAGTGGTAAAAGTTACCATACAATCTCAATACTTTTTATGACTGTTAACTTTATTTCGAAAAAAATCACTTTATTATAATACTTTTTCATTAGATATTATATTTCATTTAAATATCAATAATCTTGTATGATGTATATGACCATTTCCTAAACCTTGTTCCATTTTTACATATGGAGTTTGCATTGAAATATTTATGATTTATTGGGGAAATATTTATAAATCGGTATCCTTTAATAAATATGGATATTCAATAAGGCGCATTATTTATGAATTTAATTTATATATGTTGAATTCTTTGAAAATATAGTACACAGGTTGGGGAATAGTTAAATTAATCCCCTCGATGCATCTGTAGTCTCATTAGATGAATCATTTGGCCAAATCAGACGAGTTTTTACCCAAAAACTTAAATGGTCTTGAGGATAGATCTTGATAGTTACTATCTTAAGGATAGATCTTTATAGTTAAAGAGTCTAAAATTATTCATTCCATAATTATTTTTATTCTATGTTATTATTTTATTATTTATAATATCTATGGTTGAGTTTCAATATCATGTGATTATTTATATGGGATCATTTGATCATTATTTATTCCTTCCATATTATGATCAAGTTATTGATTAATTGGCATGTGTTTTAGTCATTTATCTTTCCATTATAATTATTCTATATTTATTCATGATATATACTGGTGTAATTAACCATTAATAATCATTTTACCTCACCCTTATTTTTTTACCTATCCTTAGAATATGAAGATAAATTCTTGGAATGAGTTTCAAGGATGCGAAGCTTTTAATTTTGTTTTTATTTATTTTATTTTCCCAATGTAAAATGGGTATCATATATGTAATCTAGTTTTCCTAAACTGCTAATTTTTCCTATTATTTGGGATTTTATTCTAGTATCTATGCCAAAATAATAAAGTAATGCACTAGATCTGGGCTATCATAGTTGAGTTTGTTGTAGTTGGTATCAAAGAGAGTTTAATAGAAACCTTGGAAACTAGATTTAGGAAATTAATGATTAGGGAACATAACACTAATATAGAATTTAAGGATGATATTCAAAGAAAATACAATATTTTTAGTAAGATAGAAATTATATTGGTCTTCCTAGCATTAAATACTTATTTGTATACTACATGTGGATGTGGTTTTGGAACAGATGTACCTAGTGATAATAACTCTAAAAAAGGTTCACCATTCTTGACTCAAGTGTAACTTGGTACACGATAATGGGCCTTACTTCATACTTGGTTTCACAATCCCTAGGGATATTCTTAATATAATTAAAAATTTATTTAAAAACCATTATGAAGGATTTTAATGTAAATATATTCCCAAATATAAAAAAAATGATCATGATATTAATAATGCATAAATTTTAATTTATGATAAGTGTCACACTATATTTGTAATTATACATTATGATTTAAAATTCATAATCTCATTAGATAATATAGCATATTCCATTTTTTAGATATGGAACATGGAAGGAATAAATGTATCAATACTCATGGCCAATGTAGAGGTTACTCTACTGAGGAAGTCTATATAGCTTGTATTGGAATTGATAAATTTATGAATATATTAGGGAATAATAATCAAGTTATGACACATAACCTTGCATAGATGGGAAATCTTATTCCATATAGAGATTATCTAATCCTATATCTCTTTATGAGATAGAGGTCCCCATTATTTAGTGGTACCACTAATCCAATGATATTTGAGCAGTGGATTAAGTCTTTGGAGAAGAAACTTATGGAATTAGAATATGGTGAAAAGTAAAAGGTTACACTTATAGTGTATTTTCTCAATGGTGATGCTGATCAATGGTTTTCATTGATCCAGAATACTAGGGAGGAAGAGGAAATATAACTCATAAATGGAAATATTTTTAAGGATTCATTCTTTGAAAAGTATTTCCCTCATGATCAAAAAATTGAGATGAATAGAAAGTTTCTTATTTTAAATAAAAAGTATTAATAAGGTGTTGTGGAGTATGAAAATTCCTTTATAAGTTCACGAAGCTATGCTATGGATTACATACGCAACACGGAATTCAATATTGACCATTAAATTGAAGGGATTAAGAAAATTATCTAAAGGGAGCTAGTCTCTCAAAATATTTCTTCATATGATGAAATAGTTTTATGAGCTATCAAGATATATAAATAATTCCCTATGAATTTAAATGGAATCAAGAGAAAAAGATAATGAAAAAAATAAAGTATTAATGAAAGAAGGGAAAGAATAATTTTCCCATATTTAATAACTGTGGAAATAATCATGTTGGTAAATTTTTTAATGGATTGGGAGTTTGTTATAAGTATAGTGAAAAGGGTCGGCATGGAAAAGAATACAAAGTGAAGAAAGAAAATCCTGTTATTCAGTGTTTCAAATATAGTAAAATATGGAACTATAAAAATAAATTCCCCAATCATCATGGGAATATACCTTAGGATAAGTTAAGGAGTCAAGGTTAATCTTATGTTATTAATAAAACCAAAGTGGAATGATTAATATTATTATGTATTTGGATCCATGAAATATTTTGTAAAATTATTTTATTAATGATATTATCATCATAATAATTTGGAAATGTATAAGGATTTTACTATAACACTTTTTTATTATGGATTTGAAATTATATGTTTAATGGGATCAATGACTAAGAAAAATGATTTATTAGAAAGTTGAAATTATTTAAAAATACATGATTTAAGAAATGATAACCCTTAATATGTTCCAGATGTTGATATAATAATATTGGGATAAGATATGATTGAAATAGATAAACTTAATTGTTTTATACTCACCACCTCAGAACTGGTTAATTATTTGGTGTCAAATTTGTTTATGCTATCATTGATAGAGTCTAAAAAATGTATTTGAGGAATATATCTGATAACATATGTTTTATTTGAGTAATAATAAATAATTTATTTTATCAATAATGTTTTATGTTAATTCATGTTATTACCATGTTATAATACAATACATGATGAAGGTATTCATATGTTTCGTATGTGATGATTAAAGAGATACTTTATGATAATTGAAGATTAATGATAAGTTTATTTTGGAAATTCAAATACCTTATTTCTAAATTTTTGGATCATAATATTTTTTAAAAGATAACCATTTAGAAAATAGTTAAAGATTATATTTGGATGATGTTTTAGAGATTAATGTATTACTTCACCATATGATGCAACCTAAGATATGAGATGAAGTATAAATTGTTCAAGGCATAGACAAATAATTAGATTGTTCTTATTAAATAGAAACATATCAAGTTAGTATATTTCCTTATATTCTTAGTGAGTTAAATAATTCCTCAACTCTAGTAAAAGGGTCTTGAAACAAAACAAATTGTCTCATTATCATCATTTTTATGATTTCAAAGTCCTTTTTCACACCTATGGTTTATGGATTTTTTGTCATTAACATTCTATTAAACATGTTCTATATCTCTCTACCTCTGTATTTTAGTATTATTTTTCTCTTCTATTTCCATGTTTTCATTTCCCACCTATGTTATCCTATGTGGAAACATAGTTACGTGATTATTCCATATGAATATTGTACTTCCCTTTCTCTGTTATTAAGAGGATATTTTATTAATCCTTTTACGATGTGTGTTTCTAAAAAAAAATAAACCCAATATTTCTAAGATAAAGTTTAAATTATGAGGATGTAATTTAATTAAGGAAGGGATAATTTAACACCCTGAAATTATAAAGTAAGAACATTATATTTGATAGTGTGTATGAAAACACAATACCATGCATAATAGGGAATATAACACCCTAATATATTATAATATATATACTATTTAAAATAAATTAAATATATACTATATAATTCAATTCACACAATATTGTGTTTATCATTTCTTACACACAACAATGATAATCTTCTAAAATTTGTTTTACATGCAAGAATGAGTTTTACCGAACAACAATATACTATTAATATTATGATATAATATGGTAGTTATCACCAAGATTTTAGAATAGAAGAAATGAATATGATTAAATAACTTATGAAAATATATATTTTTCACATTTTTATTAATCATATATTAATTATAAATAAAATAATAATCCTTTAAAATAAAAAGAAATTTTTTCTGAAAAATGGTATTTTTTATAAAAGAGAGTTTAATCATGCTTGGCACACATAACTTAAAATTAAATTTATAAAAATTTAGAAACATTATTTGAAAAAATAAACTTAATTTTTTATTATTTATTTTAAAATTATCTTCGGGGTAATTTTTTTTTTTTTAGAAAATTCATTTTTTTTATGAATAGTAAAAAATAATGAATTTTAATTGAAAACTGGATTTTCTATTAAATTATTTATAATATTAAATTATAATTTTAATTGGTTTTAAACTAAAAATAGTTCGATTTTATGTAAATTAATTCAATTTAGTTATTTTGAGTCATTTTTAAATTCAATTTTGATATAAAAACATTGTAAACTTTTAAACATTTTCACTTTAACCCCCTTCTTTCTCATCACGTCTACAAAATTAATTTAAAATTAAACTCTAAAACTTATATGAATTTAATTTTAAAAATGGATTCCATATTTTTAATAATCATAATTTATATTATCTAATAAGTTCAAATTAAATTTTGACCATAATGACTAATGAAAAATGTTAAAATTAAATATAGTGATTAAGGTAAAAATGAGTTTACATAGTGATTAAACCTAGAATATAAGGTGTAAAATAACCTAAATACTTTTCCTATACTAATTTTCTACAAATATTTATACCCTTATTACCTTATCATTTAATTTTATGAGTTATTGGGATAATATTCCATGAATGTGACTTATATAATAAGTTAAGTAAATAAAAAGACAAAAAACAATCTTTCCTTATCTTTAATATTTTTTATCTTTGGGATTGTGAAAAAATTTCATGTGATCACTTATAAATATTATTTTAAATTTTAAATGAGTTTTTTTATCAAGATAGTTTATTTTAATTTTTTATAGATTAAATAATTACTTTAAATTCTTAATAAATGCCAACATAAGAATTATTTTATTAGTAATTAACTATAATAAATTATCCAAAAAATATAAAAAGTGGCATAAATTGGATATATTTTTATCTTCCATTACTTTTTAAGATTAATATATCATATTAAATTGGTTTGAATTTAATATATTCAAGTTCTATTATTATCTAGATATTTTTTAATTCAAATTAAATAAACAATGTCAAAATTAAAATTAATGTTATTTTATAATAAATGATATTTTATTAAATGATTTAAAATTACTAAAAAAATTGTTATGGCAAGTTATTTTTAAATTTTAATAAATATCAAATATGTTTAATTAATGTACCAACTTATCTTTTATAATGAATATATGAACCCCTAAAGAGTAAAAACATTGTTAGCGCGGTTAGGGTAAAAGCAGTGTTGTTGTGTATTACTTGTGCTTCAGCTAAAATTAATTTCCAAGACACATGGTATTTTAATTTTAAAAATTATTTATAGAATTTATTATTTGTGGTTATAAATTATCTAATAATTATCACTTTAATTTATTATTAATAAATAAATTTCCTAGGTTATAAAATTAGTTAATATAATAAAACCAAAATGGTAAAAGTATAGAAACATAGATGTTAAAGAACAATATTACAAAATGATCTTATTTATTCCTTTTGGTTGTGTTTATAGATCAAATAAACTCTATCCTCCATTATTAATCAATTTTTTATCCTCTTTAGGTAAGTAATACCTCCCAATAGAGAATATTTTAGAGTATTTACAAGAATTTCACTCCTCACCAACTCTGAAAGGGAATCCCCTATCCCCCTTATTCACACCTCTCAATCCATTTGACTTAACCAAAACCTATAAAAATTACTTCCCCACTTAACTAAACATATCATTTATGCCTTATTTTTGGAATAAAGAAAACATTTGATGGTTTCAGTGCAAACCTAAGGAGGATACCTGAAGAAGAGGTAAAATTCTTCTAAAAGCATTTTAATTTTATTTCTTTCTCTACCTCCTTAAATTATTATTATACCATTATTATATAATAAAATAATGTTATAAAATATAATGAGATTTTTTTATATCATGTTTTTTACATAAAACTTTACGCACTTCCATCAAGTGTTTTACAAACTCATCATTCGTGTGTAGGGCGGACTACTACCTCACTAACCGATGTCATTTGATTTTCCATTACCACCTTTAAAGGTTGAGAATAATTATATATTTGTAGTTTATTATGATATATATGATATTTATGATGTTATTATTCTTTTATAATTATCATATTATATATAAATTCATTATTTCCATTTTTTGGGAATATGATAATGTCGTTCGTGTGTACAGTGGATTACCATCTTGCAAAGTAATGTGATTAATTCACGCTTTACATGGAATGTATTTGGAATGGGTTTAATAAACATATTTGAAATATATTACATAAAAATGATACTTGATTTATAATATATATATATATAATTTATTTTCCTTTCTTTCAATATGAAAATAAAATAGAGACGACATTCAAGTGTACGTACAACCTATTGTCTCCGTAAATGGTGTATTTCACTTCCTATAACCAAATTTTTTGGATTTATATAAATACTTATATAATGAATATATATATATATATATATCTTATTTAAATAATGGTTTAAATTCTATAAATTATTAAATCATTATCTATGTATTAGTAATAAAAAAAATTAAGTGAAAACATACTAAAAAACGTGGCAATTAACACCTGAAATAATGAAAATAATGAACGTTTATTAAAAATGGGTGATAATATTTTATAAAATGATCGTTTATAATATTATAAATATTAATATGGTTCTTATATAAGTTAATAATATTCTTAGAACCATTATACTAGAGTTTAAAGAGATTTCAACCAAAAGTAAGCATAAGATATGGGACCTCATCTTAATTTAAAATCAATTAAGACTTATTTATTTTTATGAACCAATTAACTTTTATGTGGTGTATATACTACATATTTTACATGTGATATCAAGATTCATTCAAACTTATTGTTATTTTAATTTTCACTTTGAATTATCTCATCCAAGTGGATTTTACTTGGAAATTACCAAGTGGTAATAGTTATAACACAATCTCAATTCCTTATGTGATTGTTAACTTTATCTTAAAAACAAATTCTTGTAATAATTTTTCATTGGAGATTATATTTATTTTAAATATATTTATTCTTTTATTATTTATATTATCATTTCCTATACTATATACCATTTTTAAATACAGTTTTTTTCTTAAAAGTTATATGATTTATTGAAAAAATATTGATAAATTTATATCCTTTGATCAATACAGCTATTTTATAAGGAAATTTATTTATGAATTAAATCAATACATGATGAATTATTTGGAAATTAAGTTCATGGGTTGGTGATCAGTTATTGTAATCCCCTCGATTCATCTATAGTCTCCTGAGATGAATTAGTTGGCCAAATTAGATGGGTTTCTACCCACAAACTTAAATAGTCTTGAGTAAAGGTCTTGACAGAAACTATATTGAGGATATATATTTATAGTTTAGATTTAAAAAATTATACATTCCATAATTATTTATATTCCATGTAATTAACTGATTAGTTATAATATCCATAGTCAAGTTTCAAGCTCGTGTGATTATTTATATGTCATCATTTGATCATTTTTATTCCTTCCATTTCATGCACAAGTTATTGATAAATTAGAATGTGTTTCAGCCATTTATCTTTCCATGATGATTATTATTTATTGATTAATGATATATTCAATTGTACTTAAACATTAAAAATCATTTTAGCTCACCCTTATTTTGATTCCTTTCCCAAGTATATGAAGGTGAATTCTTGGAATGTGTTTCAAGGATGTTGAGATTTTAATTTTTTTATACTTTATTTTCTCTTCCAAATGTAAAATTGGTATCATTATTGCAATCTATTTTTTCAAAACTAATAAACTGTTTTGTACATTGTAATTTAAATATTTTATCAATGCAAATTTAATAATGTAAGGCCCCAGCTCCGAGCTACTTGGTTCGGGGAAATTAGACGAATGGAATCACTATATATTCATAGTTTACATACCTAATATGGAATGATTTCATGAGTATATCCCCATTCTTAAACCTAAATATAAGATATCCAAAATATAGATCAATGGAAAAGTATTGATATCCATGAAATTGATCAAATAATTCATCAATTAAGGGAAGAGAATAAATTTTCTTAATTTTGATCTTGTTTATCTCCCAATAATCAATAAAAAATTTCATTTATCCTTCCTTCATTTTAAAAAAGAATAGGTAAACACCAAGGTGACACACATGGCTTAATGAATCCATTTTAAAGGTTTTCTTGGAGTTTATTCTTCAATTCATGCAACTCAATTGGGGTCATTCTATAGAAATCCATTGAAATTGTTTTGACACCAGATGTAAGTTCTATTCATAACCTAACTTCGAATTTTAGTGGATGTAAAGGTAAATATTTTGAAAAGGAATAAAAAATTCTTATAAAATAGTCATATCATCAATGCCTAGTTTCTCCCCAACCATATAAGATAAACACCCTTTCAAAATTGTAATTAAGACCTATATAATGGATGTGATGTCCATTGAAAGTTCATAAATATCATCAAATTGATAGACAATCATAGGTTGGTTTGGAACATCAAATTTGACATCACTTGCACAAAAATTGATGTGGGAATCATGTCGGGAAATCAAATAAATACCTAAGATAACATCAAAATCAACCATAGGGGGAATGAAAAGATTTGTAGGGAACACATTCAAACAAATTTCAAACAGAGAGGAATCATATATTTGATATTCTATCATCATACCATTATGGATTTTCACTGTTAAAACTACATCTAATAGTTTAGGTGGAATCTATATACCCTTGAAAAATATGTTAGATATGAATGAATGGGTATATCTATAGTCAAATAAGACATTATCAGTTCTAGATTGGATGATAATTGTACCTTTCACCATGTCATTATCTCTCTCCTCATCATAGATATTGATCACATGATATTTCCCCTTGTCCCTCGGTATAAGATCCTATTATAATTGATCATTATCATTAACTCTTAGAATTGGTCACTTTTTAGTATAATGCCCAAAATCTATACATTTGAAACATTGGATTGTCGGTGGTGTATTATGGGGATATTTATCACTATTTGTATCATTAACTAACTTCTTCTCATCACTTCATAATTCATCTACTCGATGACCTTCCCTTCCACACTTAAAACATTTAGTAGTCCCATTAACAAAATTTCCTCCATGATTATTCCCACACTTTGATCATAAAGGAAATATCATCTTATTCACTCTATATTTCCTATATTTTCCTTTAACATTAATTTTCTCTTCTTATCGAAATCTTGATATTGATTCATAACTCAAAACTCCACATTAACTTAGATTGAACATTGAACAATCTCTTCATAAATGAAAAATTATCTTATGGATAACACCCATAGAAGACTTGGTTTTAAGCCACTAGAGAATCAATCAACCTTACTTTTAGTTTGGATGATAATACCATAATCATAAATCATAATTCATGTAAAAGTTTCATCATGGGTACCAAAGGTTTTATAATCCATATACAATAGCTCAAGTAACTCTGTATCCATCATTATATGAAAAATATGAGGAAATTAATTACTGAAAAATAAGTTCTTGAACTCATCCCAATCCATGGAATCAGTTTTATCATATTACCTGGTATTCTTGATGAGATTCCACCATTTATCTACTCTACCTTTCAAGCAGTAGACAACCAAAATGGCATTTTTATATTCCTAACACTAGATGATGGAAATTATAATTTTAGTGGTAATAGTATGTTTCTTAGAAACTAGAGGATCAGTGGTTCCACTAAATGAAAGTGTAAATTTCATTATGAAATAATAAACATAGCATTGTTCCCCCATTTTCTCATTTGTATGTTCACCATGATTCATATATTGAGAAAGTAATTTGATCATAGAAATGATATTTATCATTCCATCTTCTAAAACTTTTGGTTATTTATGATGAAAATCATTTCATTTTCCATAACACTCATCATTAACATAGTTCCTTCAGGTTATATCCATTGACTAAAACCAAGAAAAATAGTGTAAGAAACAATAATCATAGTGGGGAACCATATAATAATTAAAAATCACTTATAGGATGTCTAAATCGTGGCACCATTTTTAATTTATGAAACCTTAGGTTATTCTAGGTCATTCATAGTAATAATCTATTTAAATACTTTATTGTGGTTTGTAAAGAGTTTGTAAGTTTCCAAAACATATCCCCTAGGAGTCTCAAACTAGGTGTGTAGCAAGGCCCATTTTCATACACATAGTGATGATCGAGTCTATATCAATGCGACCTTTTTGGAGTTATTACCCCTAGGTACCTCTATGACAAAGCCAGATCTACTTGTAGTATCCATACATGTATGTAATTTCATAGAAACCACATTCTCTATCCTTTTCCATAATTAAAAAACATTTTCCTATACTTTGACTCATCCTTAGACTTATCCTTAAATAATTCCTTAGGTATCTCACTAAATGTTTCTCAACCTAGTTTCCAATGGTTAGCTAAATCTATCCTATTATACCAACTATAGTGACCCATTCTTATACTAAATTGATATTACTTCTTTTTTATGAACATTTATTACATTACATAAACACATGCCTAAGGATCATAAAGTAATAGTTCCTTTAGAAACTTGTAAACACAAATAACTGGTTCATAGGTAAACTATATCATCTCCAACTACGTTCTTCATAAATAGAACCCTGCTTAGAAATATCATTCATAATAAATTTCTTCATAACTTGAGGAAAGGAAACATATGAAAGGGTGAGATTATATACTCAGTAATGGTAAAAAATGGAGATATATAATAATAACAAGATAATTATAGTATGTGAACATGATCATAACATTTGAAAACCATACCCTGCATATCAAAGATCATATTCTTGAGTAATGGCATAAAGATTAGTAGTTCACAAGACATGAATCATAAGAGAATCAATGAGCATGATTCATGAGGCTATAAAATTGTCATAAGAAATATATTTCTATAATACACATGATCATGGAAAGTCTTATATCAATTATATCTACCAATACATTCATAACAAGTTAATCTGGGTTTAACTGCCCATGTACCTGCTTTTAGCATGGGATAACAACTAATGTACCCTATTTTTCAGGCTTGGGCAAACCTCCCATGTACCCACATTTTAGGGATTGGTAAAACCTCTTGTTTACCCTCTGATCCAATATAAAATTTATCATTACCCAATTAATTGTAGGCAGATATAGATCTCACAAGTCATATAAGGAAAATCATACACATTTTTTCACAAGATCATAAAACATTCATCAAATCATAACCTCTGAAATGAAATGGGTTTCATAGAAATTTCATCTTATCATAACATATATAATATATATAGGTTTCATAATAATTTAATAATTTTATAATATATTTACCCATGGATAAAGAAGTATTTTTCATAAGAATCTTAACATGGTAGAACCTGTGGAAGAAAAACTGGCTTCAAAAACTTTTTTTCATCATAAACATAAACCATTCTGAAAAATAATAAGAATGGTATCCTTGTATAATAACCCCATTAAATAAAAATTAACATAAAATTATGTCATTATATATGTAAAATTATTTTTAAATATCACATGGAATATTTATTTGAGGAAATATAACTTTTATTGGAAAATAAAATTTAAAAGCATAAAACATTTTTCGAAATAATTTTCATTGAAAATAAAATTGAAACCTTCTAAGAGAAGCTTTAAAAATAATTTAAAATATTTCATGAGTACAATAGAATTTAAAATTTTAACACACTTTTTAAAACAAAATACATTTTGAAATCATTTTTAGTAAACCTAGTTTTGGAAGAAAAAGGGTTTTCGACCGAAAAAGGCAATTTTTCTTGAAAAAATTATTATTTTTGAACTATTACACATATAAAGAGAGGAAAATGAATATAAAACATTTATTCTAATGGAATACACATATGAGAATAAAATTATTTATTTTCATGAGATATTTATCATAAGATTTTATCATTGTAAAAATAATCATAAACAATCCCTATAAACGATGAGATTGTAACAAAAAATCATTACCACATTGGTAACTTTTAAAATGTAAGCCCCATGAATTGGTGATAATAAAATTGATATGTAAATAACTATAATTTTACGTATAATAATCATAAAATACCTTCATGTTAAATATTGACACCACATGAAATAAATTAACGGTGAATATGGAAGGTATCTCAGAGAAGTAAAAAGTGAGACAAAAATCCCTTACCATAAGTCTTGACTTCTTTTATACACGTTCAGACCTTGTGTATAATAAAAATGAGTTTTTTATTAATATATTAAATAATGATGCATATATATATATCATACCATATATTATTTACTTATGACTGTTTATTACCTATTTATTAACAATTCCGTGTTAAATTTATGTTTTAGGTAATAACCTATTTTTTCATATGTATTTTGATTTGTTATTTTTGGTTTTTTTAATTTTATCATGATTTAAAAATATCCATAATTTTAACCATGATATAAATATCATATATATTCATTATATATTTATTTAAATTAAACCAAAAAAGATAGAGAGAGGAAATAAATGCATTTTTCGTAGAGGTGGTAGGTCGTACGTACGCAAGAATGTTGTTTCTAATGTATTGAATGAATGAAATTTAATTAATATTTTATTATTTTAGAATAATTTTTATTCTGAATATATCAAAATTTTTTATTAAAACTATCCTTATTACATCCCATTTAAAGAATAAATGAATCACGTCACTTTGTGAGGCAGTATTCCACCGTACACCCAAGTGATGTTATTATATTCCCAAAAATTGGAAATTATGACGGAATGAGTGGTATAATAATTTATAAAGTCTATAAATATTATAAATATAGTATATAAATAATAAATACATCATTAATTTAATTCTTTAGTGTTGGTAATGGATAAATTAATGACATCAGTTTGAGAGGAGATAGTCTGTCGTACACATGAATGGTTATTTCCTAAACCATTTGATGGAAGTGGAGATGGTTGTAGGTCATCAAATTAATATAAAAAAAATAAAATTATATGTAATATACTTATGTTTTTATATCATAATGGTATAATAATAATTTAATAATGAGTAATAAATAATATAAAAACACTCGTTGATGAATGGTACCTCTTCTTCAGGTATCCTCCTTATGTTTGCACAAAAATCCTTCCCATTTTGGATTTATGTAAAAAAACGTATTCTAGGGTGAGGGTAGGGATGTTTGGAAGTGAATTTACTGATATTTTTGAATAGTTTATGTTTTTTGGCCTTTTATAAGTGGGGGGAAGGAATCCACTTGGAAACTACTTGGAAATTTTCCAAAAGACTCTAAAATAATAAAGTAATTCCAAAGAAAAAAACGCCCAAATGACACTATATTAGAAATTTATAATTATAAAACGAAAATAATTCCATATAATGGATTTATCAATATTTTTTTTGTCATTTTTAACCCTTATATATTTATTTTTACCCGCCGATATACTTATTTTTACCTTAACCACAGTAATTAAATATTACTATTTTCACTATTCATTTCAGTCAAAAATTAAGTTGACCTTATCTGATAATAAAAATTATTATGATTCCAAATATGGAATCCATTTTTCCAAATATCATTCACATAAGTTTAAAACTTTCATTTAAAATTAATCTCTTGGTAGAAATGAGAAATAAAATTTTCAAAGTGAAAAATGTTCAAAAGGATACCAAGTTTTTATATCTAATTTAAATAAGAAATTGACACCAAAGACCTGAATTGAATTAGTAGATATATAATTGAACTAATTTTACTTTAAAACCAATATAAACAACAATTTATCTTTATAAATAATATAAAATAAAATGTATTTTTTAATTAAAATTTAGTATTTTTCAATTAAAAATCAGTATTTTTTACTATTTATTAAAAAATAAAATTTTCAGAATCCCAAAAATTCACCCTAAACTATTTTTGAAATTATCATTTAAAAAATAAATTTTCTTTTATTAAATAAATTTTATAAAATTGAAAAAATAATAATTTTATTAATTTTCTCATAAATACATAAATTTAGAAAATAGTATTTTCAAAACATATAAAGTCTTTATAGAAGATTAAGTACTTTTTTATCAAAATTTTTTCTTTATATAAAAATGTTATACTAAATATTTAAAAAATAATTATTATTATTCATATTTTAAAGTCTAATTTATAGTTTATAATTGTCATGTTTAAATAAATACAATATATCATTGTTTTAAACTCAATGTTGTGTATAGATAAATCTAACCCAATGATTCATGTAGCTCTAGATTAAATTTTTGTTGGGTGTAATGCAAGCAATATTCAGTTTTTCATGCAATGAAAAATATTTAAATGATTAAATTTATTTCAATATCAAATTTTAGAAAATCTTTGGTTTTTACAATGATAGTATTGGGAGTGAACTTTGACTAAATATATGATGGAAAGGGAAATAAAACCAATACAGTGTAATAGTCTTGGTAGTAATACTTGATTAAGGAAATTATTTTATATGAATATTTGAATGCTGAAAATTTATTTATTATAATAATGTTATTCTCTCATGAATCAATTTCCTTGATTCCTTTATGTTTTTTTTTATGAACTTCCATGCTTTATTGCATGACTCAAGATTATGATCTATGATATGAATAGTATAGTTTTCAATTTTTATTCTCATGTTCTCATACCCTTAATCTCATGTTGGGTTTAAATGAACCTTGATATCTCTCTTTTTTACCCTTAGTGATCATTTTATCTCACCTTTCTTATGTTTATTTTCCCCAGGATATGAAGAAATATTTTAAGTATGATATGTCTAAGAAGGGTGATAGTTCTGAATAAAAAAGTGGGATATTATTTAGATATCTTATGAATAACTGTTTTATGTATCCATGTTTCCAAAGATACCAGGCGTATATGATTCTAACATGTGTCATAATGCTATGTGTTAAATATCAATCTAATAAGATATAATATCTAAATATAAAAGGTATGGGATCTATAGGTAGTATTAGGGAAGTGCTTAGTCAATATTTAGAGATTATGATTAGAGAAGTTTAGTAAAAAACTTAATGATAAACCTATGTATAGGATAAAATATTAATGTTTTGATAAGATATATATTATATTGTTTTTATTGTAATTCATCCATGTCTAGATACTACAAGTGGGTGGTCGTTTGGAATAGATTTATCTTGGATTTATATCCTTGAAAATAGTTGCCTATTATATCTCATCCATCACTCTGGTTCACAGTGAGTGTTCCCTTACAATGCAACTAGTTTGACACTCCTAGGGGATATACTTGGGTCAATTCACATTATATTTATAAACCTTTATGAAGGATTTGAATAAATTATAACCATTATTGACCGAGTTTAAACCTAGGGTTTCATGTATTGAAAATAGGGTGACTTGATTTAGACATCATATATAATATTTTTCATGATTATGCGGTTTCTCACTATGATTATTGTTTCTCAAACTATGATTTTTGGTTTTAGTCAACGGATCGAACCCTAAGATACCATGTTAATGTTTAATGTGATAAAAATGGCTTTTTTTTACTTCTGTAAAATTAAATGTTATGATAGTAGTAATTAAAAAATATTATTGTAATTATTACAAAACTTTCCAAAGTTATGAATCATGTTGAGCTTCCAAATGAGGAAAGAAGGGAACAATGTTTTGTTGATTCCTTCATAAGGAAACAACCACATTCTTTTAGTGTGTCCCATGATATTATAATTTCTAATAAATATATTAGTACCATTGAAAATATATTTTTTGTTCTCCAATGTTAAAAACATGAATATTTTATTTCAGTTCTTTTAGTTTGAAATGAGAAGAATATTAATGGTGGATGTTTATCAAAAACATAGGAAAACAGAAATAAATTGACTTCAAGGATTGGGGTGAGATTAATAACTTATTTTTAAATAGTTAAATTACAAATATTCATCAAACATTGATAGTGATGAAATTCCTTGAGCTAAAATATAAGGGTGATGAATTCATTAGTTAAAATGAGGAAAATTTTACAAGACTTGGGCAGAATGTTGATGGTATTACCATCAAACTTGAAAGTAAGGTTGATCGATTCTTTAAGTGTCTTAAAACCAAGTCTCTGATGGGAATTTTCCATAAGAGAGATTAATAGCTACAAATAAATTGATTTATGTGATCTCATGGTAGAAATTGGGATTAGAGTTACTCATAAATATCATGGTATTGATAAGAAAAGAAAGATATAATTAAAAATAAATTATAAAAACCTTGGAGATAATAAGATGAGATTTTCATTATTATAGAAGTGTGGAAGGAAACATGGAAGAAATTTTCTCAAGATAACTAATAAATTTTTTAAGTGTGGAAAGGAAATTTATTACATAATATAATAATTAAGTAATAGAAAGATGAATTTATCTAATAAGAGAGAAAATAAACCGTAGAATTCACCACCCACACTCTAAGGTTTCAAATGAAAGGAATGTGGGAATTATGAAAACTAGTTATAAAATCCCAAAGTTAATAATGATGATCAAATTTAGTAACCTCTTAATCCTAGAGACAAATGTAAATCTCACATGATCACTACTACTGATGTGGATAATGGAGTGTTTAAAGGTACATATACTATCCACTCAATAACTAAAAATGTATTATTTGATTTTGGATCTACCCACTCTTTTATATCTAAATAATTTTTTATGTGTAACACAATACCACCTCAATTATTATATTTTGAATTATAATTGGAAACCTCTAATGGTATGATGATATAATAATAGGTATATGATTCTTATTTTGTTGAGGTTTGTGGGAATATTCTTCCTAAAATCTCATTATTCTCCCTCTAGTATAATTTTATGTCATATTAGGAATGGGTTCACTTTCTTTACATAAATTACACATCAATTTCTGTGATAGGGAAGTCAAGTTTTATATTTTAAACCAACA
Organism: Viscum album; assembly: GCA_963277665.1. Classification (NCBI taxonomy): domain Eukaryota; kingdom Viridiplantae; phylum Streptophyta; class Magnoliopsida; order Santalales; family Viscaceae; genus Viscum; species Viscum album. Next base: position 1,223,267,915 of record OY728150.1, on the reverse strand, counting down.
TATGATCATATATCATTGTAATTATAAATATGAAATTTTGATGGAAATAACTTCCATTATATGGGTCTTGATTTATAATCAGAAGGTATGTTTATCTCAAATGGCTAGGGAGAAACACAATATAAAGGATATTCCTATTGTTCAAAAGTTTGATAATGTATTTATGGAAGAGTTTCCTAGTATTACACTAAATAAATAATTTGATATTTCAATAGAACTCATTCTAGGTGATACATCTATTTCAAGTAATATATATAGAATTCCCTTAATTGAGTAGTATGAATTATAGAAGAAACACAAGGAGAATCTTCAAAGGGATTCATTCAACAAAGTGCATAACCTTGGGGTGGACCAATGGATCAATGTGACTCTGTATTTATTATCATAAAGAGAACAATATCACAATCAAGGACAAGTATCCTCTTCCCCATATTGATAACTTATTTTATCAACTATGCAGACCTCAATGTTGTTCCAAGAATGATCTCCATTTCAGATATCATAAATTTAGGATCAAGATGGATAATATACCTAAGATAGTATTCCATACAAGGTATAAACACTATGAATTTACATTGATACCATTTTGTCTTACTAATGACCTAACTATCTTCATTGATTTAATGAATTGAGCCTTTAGAGATTACCTTGATCTATTTTTTGTTAGTCTTTATAGATGATATTATTATATATTTAAATATCATGAAAGAGTATGAAGATTTATTTGGTATTATAATGAAGTATCTAAGGAAGGATATATCATATTTAAAATTTACCAAGTTTGAATTTGGGATGTATAAAGTTTCATTTTTGGGCCATATAATCTCAAGTGAGGGTATATGAGTGGATCCATCAAAGTCATAAGTTATTAAAATTTATCACATACCAATAATAGTGATTGAGTTCTATAGTTTTATTGATTTAGATATATATTATCAACACTTTTTGGATAACTTCCCATGAATTTATAATCCACTAGGAAAGTTAACTCAAGAGGGATCCAAGTTTCTTTGGACAGATGAATGTAAGGAATATTTCAAGGAACTGAATAAAATTTTAGTTTTATACTTGTGCTTACACAACCCAGTAATGGAGAAGGGTTTTTTATCTTTAGTTATGAATAAAATATGGTAATTGAATTCATACACTTGCAGAATGATATGGTGATATCTTATTTCTCATGATAATTAATGTTTCATGATAAAAATTACCCAACTCAAGATTTGGTGTTAGTTGCAGTAATTGTTTCATTAAATATATGATTGAATTATATTTATATTGAAAGGTGTGATATATATACTGATCATAAAATTTTATATTGTATATTCAATCTACTTCAATGGCCCAAAGGCCTTCATTTTTTAATGATTTTTGATAATTCACCTTTCAAGGGATGAGGTGGAACCCTTACAAGGCCCATAGGCATAATTATTACATGGTCCATAGGCCTTAGAGGAATTAATTTTCCATAGGCTTAAAACATTACATACAACCCAGACCAACTACTTATAACTGATCCTCCCTATCATCTTCATCATGAAATCATTTCTCCACCTTCGCATGGCTTTTCGGCTAGGCTTTCATGTGCATGCATAGGCTTGTCCTGATGGCAGGTGTCATACCCTCTCATTCTGGCAATCCATTTAGCTTCTGCATTGGTGAAAGGCTCCTTTGATCATCGTACATCTGAATCTTATTCCTTGTAGGTTTTCTAGTTTTCATTTGCATTTAAGGTGGCCCAAAGTCCTTAAGGTGGCCTGAAGGCCTTACTGACCTGAAGGCCTGGGTGGCCTGAAGGCCTTAATGGACTCAAGGACCAAATCGGTGGCCTGAAGGCCCAAATGGGGGAATAGATCCGGCTGCTAAAATTCCAAATAGTACCTGCTATAGTTCCCACTATAGTACCTACTACAGTACTGCTATAGTCCCCCATAAATATGCCTCCACCTATATTTGATAGTTCAACATTCTCTATTTATACTAGATTTTATAGTTCAATATTCTACATTACCCCTTGAGATAGAAAAAAATGTTGTTTGATTCTTTGATTAAAAATAATCATAATAGCTTCTCTATGATTAGTCTCAAAAAACATATAATATTTATAAATTTTTAAATGATATATCTATAAATATTAAAAGAAGGGGAGAAATTTCATCTTTCTTAAATGAGTGTTCCACCATTTATCCTTGTGTGGATTATAGATGTGAAAAAAGAATATGTGGAATTTCAAAAGAAGTTTAAAAATTTTTCTAAGTTAAACCTTTATTATAATGAAATGATAAGGTTTATGAACTTTTTATATGTCTCATTGATACCATACTTGAATGAGGATTTATTGGATGAATCTGACAGTTCAACATTTTCTATTCATACTAGAAGTCAAAGAAGTATAGAGATATGAAAGAGTATTTATAGTGTAAAAAATGAACAAAGATATTGTAGAGTATATATCATGGTTATTGGTATTTCATCAAGTTAATTCTGAGATACAAAATCATAAGGTGATGTTATAACCTTTACCCATACCAAAATATGGGAAAACATCACCATTTATTTTTTCATCGGACTCCCTAAAACATCTAAATGTCATAATGCTATTTGTGTTATATTTGATCACCTTATGAAGTTACCACACTTCATTACTATTATAGAATATTTATCTCTTGATCGTATCTCCAATATATAAAATAACTATTAAGGTTTTATGAAGTATCATATTCTATTTTTTTTTTGATAAGGATCTGAGGTTTACCTCAATGATCTAGTGTTGTCTTCATCAAGATTAGATACATAGTTCAGTTTAATTTTTGACATCCTTAGATATATGGTTAGTCTAATAGAAAAATTCAAAACCTATAGGATATGTTAAGATCATATTTTATGGATTTAAATGGTGTTTGGGATCAACATCTTCCTCTAATTTAGTATTCTTACAATAATATCCTTCACTTGAGCATTCAGATGGCTCCTTATAATCCCTTTATGGAAAGAGGTGTAGAACTCAAAAATGATTGGAATAAGTTAGAGAAAGAATACTATTGAGACCTAATCTAGCTGAGAAAATTTTATAGAAATTTAGATCAATTCAGAAAAACATAATAAAATCTTAGTCTATAGAAATGTTATAATGACAATCATTGGTGAGATCGAGAGTTTGAAGTTGGTGAAAAGGTTATCATGTGAATTTCTCCATGAAGGAAAGTTACGAAATTCAGAAATAAGGGAAATCATATGCCTGGTTATATTTTATCCTTTAAGATTCTTGATCGATTATGTATGGTAGTTTATTGCTTAACACTTCCACAAAACCTCACTTAAGTCCTCATTTTGTTCCATACATCTCTCTTAAGAAAGTAAAAACTCGATCCATCACATTTATTGAAATCAAAGGTCATACCATTATATAATTATCTTTCCTATGAATAAAAACTATTATAAATCTTAGATCATAGAGATAAAGTTCTATGGAACAATACTACTCACCTGGTTATAGTTTTTGGGAGGAATCATAAATTTTAAGAAGCTACTTGGGAACTTGAGGATGTGATGAAATAGATATATCCTCATTTCTTTGAATTGGAGTGATTGAAAATCAAGGAAAAAAAATTCATTTTAAGGGTCTATAATGTTTAACCCTAAGATTTAAAATATATATATTTTCATATAAATTTAATTTCTTTGATATCTTATGATATACACAACATCGAGTTTAAACGAACTGTGATGTACTATTGAAATACTATTATTTAACGAGGTAATTACCACCTAGTTGTCAGATCGGAGTGTATGAATAGAACTAAATAAATTATGAAAAAAATTAAAATGTGTATAAAATAATTTCATTGGTTATAAATTAATTAGATTTAAAAATAAAAAATAACATCAGAAAGTAAAATAGGTTTTTTCTAAAAACAAATTATGTCAGAAATCCATATTTATATTAATAAACTAAATTTATAACTATTGATGAATTATTTTAATGAAACTTATAAATTATATATTCTATAAAAAATGTAATATTTAACTAATGTTTTTTCTATGCATAGAAAAATAATGAATCTATTTTTATGATTAAAAATATATTTTTCTAAAAAATGGTTTTCGTCATGTTTTACACACTTACATTAATATAAATTTCTTCCAATTATAGAAATTGAGACTTGGACAAGGGATAAAATATTTTAATTAGGTGATCAAATTTTTTTAAAATAATTCCCTTTTATTTTTTATCATTATGAATAGTTACTTTTATTAATATGTGTCACCTCAGTAAGGGTAAAACGAGTATAATAGGGTTAATCCTTTGGGATAAGGCATTAAAATTTTTCTAAAACATGAATTTATCCTATTGTATGATTTTATTTAAACCATTTCCATTTTATTCTCATATATATGTCCATAAGGATCCATTTTTCTTTGATTATGGGATTTATATTAATTTAAGAAAAGAATAAATATGTCATGTCACTCTCTTAACATTAAGATCTATATTATTTTTACTTAAGGATAAAAAGAGGATAATTTCATTTCTAAATTATTATTTTAAAAACAAATTAATTTTTTTTATCATGTAGATTTTTTATTTTTAGTGATTTAATAATTACTTTAAATGCATACATAGTGTTAACAAGGAATTTAATCAATTAATAGAAAACTAAAATAAATGATTTTAAAAATGATAAACGTAATATAATTTGGATTAATTATTGTTTTCCCATAATATTTTAGATAAATATAACATATTAAAGTAGTTTAAAATTTTCATATTCGAATTACTTTGATTTTAAGTTGTTTTCAAAGTCAAATTAAATGAATAGTTCCACAAATGACATTAACGATATTTTCTAATAAATAATATTTTATTAAATGATTTAAAATTAATGAAAATATTATATGCAAAAAAAATAATGGTATATGTTTTAAAATATCAATAATGATCCATTTATGGATCACTTTTCTTTCTATGGTAACATTCTTGACCCTTAAAGTGTAAAAACATTATTTTTTTTGTTATTATCAAAAGGGTTAATGGGGGGTTAAAATAAGAAGAAAAGTGTAAAAACATCATCTAAAATTATTAAAATTTTATTATAAGATAGGATTTAGAATAATAACCATATTATATTTTAATTATATCAATTTTGATCTATTTTTAAGGAGAATCAATTTATATTAATTTGATACTTTAAGTAATTCCAAGAGTGACCCTCCCCTTAACTAAAAAAGTAATTATCCTATCCTTCATTATTCACAATATTTTAACCTTATATCTTCAAAAATAACTACCATAATACATTAATATATTCATTTACTACATAATAGAGCTTTTTTTCTTTACAAAATACCATCCTTTCAAGGATTAACAAGTACGCTGAGGAAGGTTTCTCAATGAAGAGATGTAACTCTTTAATGAGCATTTTCAGTTTTATTTTTTATACCTATTCTAAGTAAATAGTATCCATTATAAAATATATAATTAATTATATAAAATATACTAATTTATTATAATTATTATTATGTAAAATTCATTGTCCTCAATCTTCTTATACATTGGAAAATGATAACATCACTCGTGTGTACGTGTGGAATACCACCTCCATGAAGTGATGTGATTCATTTTTAATTTCCAATTTACATGAATGATAATGTGGATATATTTAATGAATATATATATATATATGTGATATTAAAATAATCTTTTAAAGGTGAATTAATATTTACCTTTATTTTGTTCCATCCTTCAAAAAGTGAAAATAACGTTAATGTGTACGTACAGTCTACCGTCACTATGAGCAGTGTAATTAATTTTCTATCATTATCATTTATGGATGACTATGAATATATATAATGAATATATATGATATTTATATCATTATTATCATTATTTAGATTATTTAACCATGATCAAATTATAAGGACTAAAACTACTTAACTGAAATTATTATGAAAAATGAAACAATTAACACCCATAAACAATGATTTTAATAATGAATTATTGATAAATGGGTGTTAAAATGTTATAAGTGGGTAATATATGATATTATAAGTATTCAAATGATTATGGTATATAATTATAATAATTTTAAATTTATTATATATTATTTTAATTTTCTTTCAAATAAATTTGAACTTAGGGTAAGGGTTTTGTGTTACAATCACATTCTTAACCATCATCATTTATGATTATGTTTATGATCAAAAAAATCCATTACCTTATTCTAAACATATAATTAATTTTATTGTCCTATATTTATTTATATGTATATTACTTTTTTATTTTATTTTATTCTCTTTAAGTATTCAAGAGACTGAAATAAGGTTTTTAAGTAAAATTGGATTTATTCCTATCTTCGATCAAAATTCATTTTTCTTATGTGTTTATGTTTTCTTAAATTTTTATTAATAATATTTAAAAATTATCATACGATTTTTCAAATTCATTTTTACCCATGATATAATTTTTTAAAAACTTAAAAGGAATATTTCTTTCATTTTTTTAATGAGAAAATTTTGAATTTTAACCAATAATGTGAATGGAATATTTGTTTTTAAATACAAGGAATGAAAAAAATTTAATGTCGTCAAGACTGCTCGATGATTTGATACTTCCATTATAAGTTTCCAAATTTAGTATCAAATAAAACATTTTCCATAATATTTTTGAAATTTTTTAGATTTCAAATAATTTATTACAAAATGAAAATTTTATTTTCTTAAAGAAATATTCCAAGAAATCTTTAAAGGCATTTTATTTTATAAAAACTTTGTTTTGTTGATAATTATGCTTTATTGGGGATATAATCCAAGGATACTGTCATTATTATTTCTCTATATGGTTTATGATTATTATTATTATATTTTTATGAAATCCATTTATTTTCCATTTTTTATTCTATGTTTAAATATTGAAATGTTAGTGAAACATGTTTTATTTACATGGGTTATGATATATAATGGATGATTTTTAATATTTTGTTACGCATATGAATGGGTTATGATTATGTTATTGGTGGGAATAGAATTATATACCCCTCCCATTCATTATGTAAAGTTAGATATCTCATTAGATAATAAGTACTAAAATTGCGAGTGAACATAGTTTAGTAAGGGATTCTATCCACTATGATAATCTTGGGATTGAACCTTGACTAATGATGTGATGGAATGGGGAGTGAACCCAATCTAGTATAATAGTATTGGAAGTGAAACTTGACTGAGGAAATTATTTTCTATGATATTATATATTCCATAAACATAATTCTTAGCCCAATATTTTTCTCTCAATCACTCACAATTCATTTTTTATTTGATTTTCAAAATTCTCTTTAAGGATGAGTGGTAACCTGCATTTCAGTGAGAACAGAAACAAAATAACCCAATTAAATATTTCAAAATTCAAAAACATCATCAAAACCGAATGAGATCCCTATTTAAGAATCATACACACTATCATCATTATACCATTATTGTCATCGCCAGTCATCATTAACTTAAGTACCACTACTATTGTCGTTATCCTTCATAACGTCGTAATCAACTTCCTACCAACGCACCAAAGACCATAGACTGTTAGAGATGGTCGGTGTCACCATAAAAATAACACCAAAACCAAAACTAAGCAAGAACACTTCATCTAAAATCACAATCTATCTTCATGCCACCACCGAGAACAAAAAAATCAAAACATCACTGAGAACAAGGGGAATAAAACTAAAAAAAACATAAAACCAGCATCGAAGAATCACATCTAAAATGATGGAAGTCTCCAATACACACCTCCCAAAACTATATTTTTACCACTAATCCAGCTTTTACCAGGAGTGGAGAAGCATACAATGAGGTCAGAGTAGTGGTTGAGTAGCCAAGAGATCCAAACAGTGGTAATGATAGTGAGGAGAAAAACGGAAACAAAAAAATTGGGAGTAGTAAGCTAGCATCTCCTTGAGATTAGTTGACCACCCAAATTCACAACCCAAAACCCCCTAGAACCACCTCACCATATTCGACCTAGAGAGGCACAAAGGAACAGGAGGTCAAAGCCTCCTATGGTCAATTGAAGGAATCCACTGTGGGAAACCAGCATCGGATCCCTAGGATCACCTTGCAAAAGATGTCATCGTCATGAAAAAAGGAGAATCAGAGGGAAGAAATCAAGGAGAACCGCATAAAATTGAGGGGGAACCATCGTCAAATGAGGAGAAACCCTATAAGAGGGTTAGGGAGATGGAAGAGTTCTTAGTACTAGAGGAGAAATTGAGAACCATCTCTGAATAAGGAGAAACCATATAATAGAAATGCGAAAGTGTAGAGGATGGGGGAGAACCAACACAAAAGGAGAAAAAACCCTAAGAGGGTGAGGGAGACACAATATCACCGAAGATAAGGTTGTAATGGAGCCATTTTCTTGTGAGGGAACCTCTAATCCTCCCAATATTATGCTCTCATGTATAAGGTTCTTTGATTCCTTTATTATTTTGGTTTTATGAACTACCAAAATTTATTCCTTGACTCAAGACTATGATATATGATAAACATGGTGTGGTTTTCAAATGTTATTCTCATGTCCTCATACACTTATTCTCATGTTATATTTAAGTAATCATTTATATCTCCCTTTTTACCCTTACTGAGCATATAATCTCTCCAATTCTCATGTTACATTTCCCTACGATATGAAGAAAATTTTTAAGTGTGATGTTACAAAGAAGCGTGTTATTTTTTAAGAACTAAGTGGGAGATGTTGTAGATATCTTATAAACTATATTTCCTGTATCCAAGTTTCCAAATACACTAGACCTATATAATGATGACATGGATCATAATGTTATATATTAAATATTTATCTAATAAGATTTATTATATATGTATGACAAGTATGGGTCACTATTATTAGAACCCTATTTTTTAGAATGGGTCAATATCCTGACCCTGTTTGAATTTTTGACTTGTTTTTGAGAAAATTGGGAAAACTTGGGAAGTTCGGGAAATTTCTAGACTATATGCTATGTACTCTAAAGTACATGTCGTGTATGGGTTAGGTGTGTACCGGTCATGTGCTTTCCGATTACATGTCGTGTGATGACCATGTAAGAATTTACTACTACACGGGGTATAGTATTACTCGACATGCGGTGTATCCTTCTTTCTGTGTACCGGTTGAGTTCAAGTTGTGTGGTGCATCCAAGCCATGTGGCTACCTCCGCTTAAGTCGGAGTATGGACAAGGCAACTACCCAGTGTGTAGTACATTATACATGCTGGGTATTTTTATTTTTATTCTCTTAAATGAAAGAGCATCGCATCTTATTTTGGAAAACCTCTTCTTCTTCCCTGACATCAGAACAGTTCTGCTCAGAAAACTGGAAGAAAATCCCATGCCCAAGAATCTTCATTCCGAGTGTGTTCTTAGATCTGTTGGTGGATTCGGGATCGCAACCATGAGGCTAAACCCATGCACCATGTTTCATTCTTGATTATTTTCCTCACATGTCACAGTTTCCATCAAAGTGTTATTTCTGAGATTTTACAGAAATATAGATCTAAAAATATCAACTTCGAATTGGAGCTCGATATCGGAAGTTCCTACATCTATGATTCTCAGGTAGGTGGTATATACCTATTTTTTTGTTTTTGCAGACTTTTGGGTAGTGAAACCTTGCCGCGTTTTTGGGTATTTGAGTGTGACACTGTTTTACCTGTTATTTCTTGCTTAATTGTTTATTTGACCTATGGGATGCCCTTGGGTATGCCTGTTACCTGTTTTTCTTGAGCGGGGCCAGGCGGGTGGCCATTTTCCATCAGGTCATTTTGGTCAGGGGATGCCAAAAAGTTATAATTGAATTATATTGTTTTAAACTGTTAGTTTTAGTTTATTAAACCTTGATATGGATTATTATAGGATTTAAAGACCTCAATGTTGGTATGGGACAACACTTGGCTAGTGCATTTCAACTTTTTAGGTTTTTTCTGTTTAAAAGTATTTCTTTTGATTTTATATGTAATTGTTTAATTTCATATGTTGGAACCCTTTCAGTTGTGTTGGTAAAGGCTTGGATATTCTTGAGTGGTACTGATCATAGTTGGGGCATCGCTCGGGTTACATTGAGTGGTCCTGATCATAGGATTGGGCATCATAGACGTTGTCTTGAGGCAGGGTGACTGTCAGGTTGGGCATGCCCCGAGTTACTTGGATGGCGAGGCCATCGCACTTGAGCAGCATGGTTGTAGGAACACATGGTGTCAGAGGTGTTGTGGATTTGGGTATTATTTTGATAATTATTGCTGACCTAGAACTTTGAGTAGTGTGCACACAGAGAAACTCCGTGATGAGGTGGTTTTGACCACTCATGTGGGTAGAGGCCCCGTTAGTTGCAGTTTAGGTACTATTGGTTTGGGGGTTCTTGTCATTGGAAGCCACGTGCAAGGTGAGGTTCATTCAGGGGATAGTATTGAGGCTATTAGGTTGGGGGCATAGGTATGTCGTTATTTGAGGGAAGACATCCCTGTCCCTCCGGTTACCTTATTTGAGGGAAAACATCGTTGTCCCTCCGGTTACTTATTTGAGGGAAGACATAGTTGTCCCTCCGGATACTTATTTGAGGATAGGTATCATTGTTCCTCTATGTCCCTACTTATTGGGTGTGATTTTGGGATGTCGGTACTTGATACATGTGGTGTCAGGGGGGCACATAGTGTCGGGCTACATGATAGAGATTCTGGCATTGGCCGAAGCAGGTGACACTCCATGGTGGATATTGAGCACCAATGGAGTTTGTGTTATTTGTGAATCATACAGTTTACTAGTTTCCAAATAATTTCATGCCTGCTTAAAGACTTATATTAGGTACGCACCGTTGGGTGGTATCTTACTGAGATTCATATCACACCCTACACGGGCCCTTTGGGATACGTCTAGAATTTATGGATCTATATGCAGGAAAGAGGTCAGCTTCAGGAGTTGGACTGCTTTAGATATTTCATGGAGATGGTATGGACCTTGAGTTCTTACCTAGCTAGAGTTTACTTTTTTTAGTTTCCATTCTATATAAGCATGCTTACTTGTTATTGTAGCTACTATTGGTTATCCATTGGCACCACTTTTGTATACTGATCTGCTATGGATTTATGCTTGTTTTGTTTAGTAGTTACAAGTGGTGTTCAGCATGTCGTTCTGTTTACTTTTCTCTACTGTTCTTTATATATTGCATTCGCTATTTATTGATATTGGATATGCTTCTGCCATGCGGGTCTGATTCGAGTCTACTGAGTCCTTTATTTATTCTTCATGTTTTATATTTTTACTCTAACCAGTACCATTACTATCTTCCAAGAGGGTATAGCCTCCCCAATATACCTATTAGACCCTCGCTACTAGTCATTATCCTTTGTCATTCGGGGAGGTGCACCTAAAGTAGTAACACCTGACTGGTTTAGCACTGTTCAGGTGGCTGTCCGGGTCAGGGTCGTTACAACTATAAAAACCATCCCAAGAAGATTATACACCATAATAATTGGTTAGTAAACACAAGGGATACTAATTCAAACCTATAACGGGGCCTGGAAAAATAATATTTTGTATTACCTAAGTATAGTCTAGTGGTTAACCCTAGGTAGTCTCTCGGAGATGAGTGCACACAAAATAGTTTTTCACTTTAATTTTAGAAAGAAGTAGACGTTTCTTTTGAAATTATTTTAGTTTAAAAAGAAAATTGGTAATTGAAAATAATTTTTGAACACAACTGACAGATAGAGTGATGGGTTTGGGTAGGATCATCTTTTGAAATGTCATCATTTTCATAGAAATCAGTTCTTGTCTCTTCCTATTGAATGATAATTGATTGACTCCTTGATCGAGTTGTCAGCCACCCATGGTTGAGGGAAGAAATTAAAACCACTCATGTGTAAATGAATGTTCATAAATCATTCCTAAACAATTAATGAAAGTGTCGATCGGAAAATTTTTATCCTTATAAATCGAGAAATAATTCAGTTATTTCACACTCGTGTCAACGATCTCTAGACACTCACCACCTAACAAAATTTGACCGATCAAGGCAAATTTTACTAGGTGGAGGGAGTTTAATGTTATTCCACCAAATATATAAACAATTAATGTAACGCCCAGACCCTAGTTACCTAGAGTCGGTGCATTATTAAATAACATTTACATGATCACAAGGAAATCATGTCTCTAAGGACTGATCAATTTACTATTGTTGGAAACAAGATTACTACATAAGTTCAACTTTACAACTTGAAAATAAATACAACATGAATTTATTATATAAGGAACATCCAAGACTCCTAGGTTATTCCTTCAAGTCACTCATAAATAACTTCTTCATATCCTGGGAAAATGAAACATAAGGAAGGGGTGAGCTCAAATGCTCATTAAGGGTATGAAATACAGTGGAAGAAAACATAAATATTAAGCATGGTGAATAATTGAAACCACGTGCCTTTACTAATAATAAACATGAATACTTTTATGGAAGGAATATGAGCTGAGTAAATAATTCCCTAATAAAACATAATCATTGGTATTCTACAAGTCCAATGACCACATGAACCATCAATATTATTTTCATAATGAGGAAATGTATAATGTCGGACATTCTGAAACATTTTTTCAAGGCCTTATCCAAGACGTCTAAAAATGATTAAGGCCTTGTCCAAAACCATATATCAAAATTGGGAAATGGCCTCATCCAATTCCACATCTAATTGTCTCATTAGACCTACCGATGCATCGAGGAGATATAGCGGGCTCCACCCGTCACTTACTAAGTCCAATACATTCCTCATATGAAAAGGTTTAAACATATCATAAAAATTCATATTAAAACTAGTATATGAAATTTAAATACTTTAACCATAAAAAATGAATGGTATAAAAATAGCACATCCATAGTCAAACATATCACAAAACCTGCAATATAATATGGAAGTTTTGTATCATAATAAATCAATTTCAAATAAACTTAAAATATGTCAAAGGATGTTGACATAGATGAAATCAAAACCCTTTTTAGAGAAATATATCTTTCTATTTTGAAATAATTTAAGAGTCACATAATTATAAAGAAAACATTTATTTTAAAAATATTCTTATAAGATTGTAAGGGAAACTTCGACGATTTTATAACGGTGTAAAATAACTGCACCTGTCGTATAAGTTAAAAAAACATTCTTACCTTAAATATGTTGAAAAGGTTAAAAAGTAACTTGTTTGGAAAACGATAGAAAGATTCCTTTCAAAAAACATAAGGGTATAAATGAATTTAACCCATTGTCTAGTAAATAGTAAAAATGTTTTGAAATACATTTTTAAGAAACATGGATGTGGATGATAAAGAGGTCCCATTATATAATTACCTATAAACAACCTAGGATAATGAAGAGATTGTAGAATTAACCCTTACCTTGTACTTTTCCTTGGTTGAGGGTAGGTTAACCTCATTTATAATGGTTAAATAATTGTAATTAAATTATAAAATAAGTATTTACATTAATATGATATCATATATGATCTTCTAACACTATTTTGTTAATAATATCTTCGTATTATCATTGTTTCGGGTGTTAACTGATTCATTTTCCTTTATATGCTTCATTACGTAAGCAATGTTTGTTATGGATAGTTTGTATCTAATTCATATATAGAATAATATTAAGTCTTTAAACATTATTTTTAATCATAAAATGAAAATTATTCTTGAATGGATACGATGGGGAATGAATCCCATCGTGTTCGTTGAGACGGTAGTCTATACGTACGCACGAGCGACAATATCATTCTTTTGATATTAAAATAATATATAATAGTATAGTATATCATATATAAAGAATCATTATCATGTTATACTCATTACATACATCAATTACACATCATTATTATACCCATCCAAATAATAATGTATTGAATAACAATTACATGACAACGTGGAGACGGTAAGTCGTGCGTACGCATGTATGGTGACATGTCATTCAAAGTATGGATAGAATAATTAATATGGTTGTACCAAATTTATAATAAAATCAATGTATATAGAATATACTGTATTTATTATTTTAGAATGTAAATAACAAATAAAGAAGAAGTGGAAGAAGAAAGGAACTTGAAAGAGGGTGGTGAAAACATTACCTCTTCTTCGGGTTCTTCCTTTTGATTTGATAAAAAGGGCTCCTTAGGATGGATTTCTGATCAAACTAAGGCCTCTAGGTTTAATTTAGGGGAGTTTAGATGATATTTGGCTGGGTGTTGGCTGAACCAAAAGTCTTTTAAGGTTTGAATTTGAGAGAAGGGGGAGTGCCTTTTTATAAGAGGGGTGAGGGGAACCTTAGGAAAAGTTAGAAATATTAATTTATAATAAATTCATATTCGGTGTCTAATGGCTCAAAAGTTACTAATTTCTAGTATAAGGTGGGTATGGGTCTAAATCTACTCAACCAATAGGTTTTAGACAAGTTTTGGTCACTATTTTTCCCTTATCTTTTAGATTTAACTCTTAGTTAAATAGTTTGACATTTACCATGTCTCTTTGTATTTTTCTATTATATGGTTAATAAACTTACTATAAACTACCAATATAACCCCCAATTGGTTCATTAATGACATAACTATCATCATATATGTCATTTTGCCGAACCTTATATTTTTAGGAATATTATATCAATTAATAATATAATATTTGTTTTAAAAACTCCTTTATGTCAATTTTGACACTATTTAATAATTTATTTTTTTTAAATTCTTAATAACTTTATTAATTCGAAAAAAATTCATTTAATAAATAATAACATGTCATATTAACCAATAAAATTCTTGGAATTCATCAAAAGTCTAAAATTATATTTATTTGGGTATTTATAATATCAATTAGTTTAATATTTTACTAATAAGGTAATTACTACATCATCATTGTGTCATAAATAAATTAAATTATTTAATGTATAAAAATTATAAATAAAATTTAATTATGTAGAAACTCTTTTTATATTTATGATGAATATTTATAATTGAATTTATATGATGGATAACCCCAAATTAAAAATGTTGTAGTTATTAAACTTTGATTTTACCTCTTTTAACTCTTCTTTGAATTAAATAATAATAAATGTCCTAATCTAATCTAAGTGGACTAAATAGGTTAATATTTTATTCCTAAGGTTTTTTTTATCGAATTAACTAATCCAATAAAATTATGACATGTGTTAGGGTAATAATAATATCATTTTTACCCTTAATTACCCTATTTACTTTTAACCGTGGTAAATAAAAGTAAAAAGTTACTATTCACCAAAAATTATTTTTATCTTATTGAACCACATTTTAGTTCTTGATATTAACCGTGTCTCTCGGATTTTTGAAATTCCACTCACAGAAGCGGTAAAATTAAGTTTTATGGGAATTTTCAAATTCTCCTAGGAGATGGGTAAAAGACGGTGAAAAGTTCAATAAAATTTTTATATATCTAAAATTATTATAAACTAAATCCAATGAATTAAATTGAACTTATATGGGTATTATGTATCTAATTTGACCTAAAATAAATTTAAATAAAATAAATAAAAATTTAAATAAAAATTTGGTTTTAAACTATAACTCAGTGTTTTCACTATTCATCAAAAATTGAAAGTTTTCAGAAAAATGACAAAATTTTACCCTGGGATAATTTTGATATTCTGAATCCAAAAATGAAGTCCATTTTGAAATATAAAATGTATAAAATTTTAAAAAGTGGGTATTACTATTCATAATAGCTAGTTTGATTGGTTGTGGTGTGTGTTAGAACTCGAAGTTGCGTACAACACACGCTACTGTGTTATTCAAAGAGAAGTGTATCGTTGAAGCTTGGGGAGTTACATTCTCTCCTCCTTCAAATAATTTTGTCCTCAAAATTTCTAGAATATTACTGAATAAAAAGACTCAGATGGTTCTTCATCATAAGTTCCTCAGGTTCCCACATTGCCTCTTCCGTCTTATGGTTTTTCCATAGAAATTTTACCAGACGAGCCGTACTATTTCTCAGCACTTGTTCTCTTTTATCAAGAATGTTGATGGGCTCTTCACAAAAAGACATATGGGTTCCAGTTATACTTCCTCATAAGTGAGTACATGTGTTGGGTCAGGCATGTATTTTCTCAACAGTGATACGTGGAACACATCGTGAACTTTGGAGAGACTTGGCGTCCTTTCCAAACGGTAAGCTATATTCCCAATTCGTTCTAAAATTTCGAAAGGTCCTATGTACAAGGGACTCAATTTGCCCTTCTTTCTAAAACGTATAACACCCTTCCATGGAGATACCTTCAAGAAAACATGATCTCCTACCTGAAATTCCAAATCCTTCCTTTGGTTATAGGCATAGCTCTTCATCCTACTTTGAGCTTCTTTGATGTGGTTTTGGATTACCTTCACCTTTTCCATCATTTCCTCCACCAGTTCTGGGCCTAGGAGTTTTCTTTCACCAACATCATCCCAAAAGGTTGGTGTGCGACATCTCTTTCCGTATAACTCTTCATATGGTGCCATCTGAATACTTGAATGGAAGCAATTGTTATAGGATAATTCTACCATAGGTAAATATTGATCCCACATACCCTGAAAGTCAAGTGAGAAGGATCTCAACATGTCTTATAAGGTTTGAATAGTCTGTTCTGATTGTCCATCTGTTTGAGAGTGGTAGGAAGTGCTCAAAAAAAGTTCAGTATCCAAGGCCTTTTGAATACTCTTCCAGAATCTTGAAGTAAAACGGGGATCACAATCAGAAACAATCGATAGGGGTACTCCATGAAGTCTCACAACTTCATTAATATATAGTCTTGCTAGACGTTGAAGTGGTAGATCTTCTCTTATAGTAAGAAAATGTGCTGACTTGGTAAGACAATCAACAATGACTCATATTGCATCACTTTTTCTAGGATTCTTTGGTAGACCCATTACAAAGTCCATCGTGATATTAACCCATTTCCACTCAGGTATGGGAAGAGGTTGCATGACCCCTCTAGGTTGTTTCCTTCTAGCTTTCACTTGTTCAAAAACCATACATGTTGACACAAAATCAGCAATCTCCCTGTTCATGTTGTCCCACCAAAAAATGTTCCTTCAAATCTTTATACATTTTGGTTCTCCCATGATGTATAGAGAAATTGGAACTATGAGCATCATCCAACAATTCCCCTTTTAGATCAGGTATATTGGGAACACAAAGTCTCTTCCAAAATTTCAAAATTCCTTCTTCATACACAAAGTCTCTCAATCTCCTATCATTTCCCAGCTTTAATCTTCTTTTGAAATTCTTCATCATTGGTCTCAGAACACTTAATATTTTCTAGTAACGATTGTTTGGAGACAATTTGAAAAGGTATTGATGTTTCACCTTCCATGGTGATTCCCATTTCCATCTTCACTAGTTCCATGTATATAGGATCCTTTTCAACTCTCATCTTGTACAAAACTCCACGATCCTTTCTACTCAAAGCATCTTCTACTTTATTTTCCTTCCCTGGGTGGTAGTGTATTGTGAAATAAAAATCCTTTAGTAATTCAAGCCATCTCCTTTGCCTCATGTTGGGTTCTTTCTGTGAGAAAATATACTTCAAACTCTTGTGATCGGTATATATCTCACATTTTACACCATATAAATAATGTCTATATATTTTCAAAGAAAATATTACAGCATCTAACTCAAGATCATGAGTAGGATAGTTTTTCTCATGAATTTTTAGCAGTCGTGATGCATAGGCAATAACCTTATCATTTTGCATAAGGACACAACCAAGTCCTTTCTTCGATGCATCACTATAAATAATGAACCCATCATTCCTCGATGGTAGATTCAATATAGGATCATTGAATAATATTATCTTTAGTTATTCAAAACATTCTTCATAGTCTTTTTTTAAACAAATTTAACCCCTTTTCGTGTGAGCTTCGTTAATGGGTTAGCCAATCGGGGAAAATTCTGGATGAAACACCAATAATAACCTACTAATCCAATAAAATTGCATACCTCAGTTATACTCATCGGTACTGGCCATTCTTGGATTGCTCTTGTCTTAGAAATATAAATGGAGATTCCATCCTTAGAGACAATATGGCCAAGAAAAGAAATCTCCTGAAGCCAGAATTCACACTTGCTAAACTTCCCATATAATTCATGTCTTCTAAGAGTCTTCAGGATAATGCGCAAGTGATTTTCATGATCTTTGTATCTTTTGGAGTATACCAAGATATCATCAAAAAATACCACTACAAAATGATCAAGATATTCCTTGAAAACTCTGTTCATTAGATCCATGAATACAGAGGGTGCATTAGTCAATCCAAAAGGCATTACTATAAACTTATAATGCATGTACCTAGTTCGAAATTCTATCTTCGGAATGTCTTCCTTCTTTACACACAATAGATGGTATCTAGATCGAAGGTCAATATTTGAAAAGTATTGAGCTCCATGCTGTTGGTCAAATAAATCATCAATGAGAGGTTGGGGATACTTGTTCTTTATTGTTATAGAATTGATCTCCCTATAGTCAATGTACAACCTCATAGATCCATCCTTCTTCTTAACAAAAAGAACAGGGGCTCCCCATGGAGAAACACTAGGGTGAATAAATCCCTTATTACTCAATTCCTATAGTTGTTTCTTTATTTCAACTAATTCCACAGTGTCTATTCTATAAGGGTTCTTCGATATAGGCCTTGAACCAGGAATTAAATCAATGGAAAACTCAATTTCTTGTTCTGTAGGATGTCCAGGTAAATCTTCCAGAAACACATCTACATATTCTTTCACAATAGGTAAATCCTCTATTTGAACATTCCTTACCTCACCCACAGTTATTTCATTCTCTTCCTCCACAAGAATTGAATTTAGTTGAGCTGCTGGGGGTGGATCTAGATAAGAATTATGTGGTGACGATTCTGCCCTAAACATAAGGTGTTCTTTATCATCATCATCAAAAATAGTAACCTCCTTCTTCTTACAATAAATTTTTTAATCATGGTCTGAAAGCCAATCTATTCTAAGGATTATGTCAAACTCAATCATAGGTATGACAATGAGATTAGCAGATAAATAACATTTAAATGCTCTAATGGAAACTAATTCATAGAAATTTGTTGCAATGATACTTCCCTTAGGAGTCTTAACTGACAACTCCCTTGTTAAATCAAATTGGAAATATGTAATTTTCTTAGAGAACTGGGAAGATATGAAACAATGCGATGATCCAGACTCAAATAATTCATTTTCTAAACTTAAGTAAACCATTAAATTACCTGCCACCATGTCTTTCGGAGCTTCTACCTCAGCAGTAGTGATAGCATAAGCTTGGAATTTTATGAGGTAAGTTCCCCTGACGCTTAGGACATTCATTTGCATAATGTCCCATTTCCCTACAATTTTTGAATTGAACAATGGTAGTGACTTTCTTTCCCTTACAATCACCAGCAAGATGGCCTTTCTGTCCACATTTGTAGCATACGTCTTTTCCTTTTAGACAGGCACTAGGGTGCTTCCTTCCACAATTATCACATGGTTTAAATTCAACTCTTCCCTTTTTCCCTGTTTCCTTATTTCCTTTCCCAGAGTGTTCAGAAGATCTCTTCTTCTCTTGCTTTGCTTTAAAGTCAAAAGACGTAGAGAATTCCTTTTCATTCTTGATAGCACATGAGATAATATATTCGTACGACAAGAAGGATTGTGAGACTAATGCTCGACGAAGAAATGGTTTTAACCCATCAAAGAAAAGATCAATATTAATCCTTGGGTTACGTATATAATATGTTGCATGCCTTTTTAACCTTTTAAAGTTAGCCTAATACTTTGAAACGTTCTCATCCTCCTTTTGCCTCAGACTGAGAAATAGTCTTTCCAGGCCTGCTCGATGGTCACGAGGAAAGTATTACTCTAAGAAAATATCTTTAAACTCCCTCCATTCCATATTTGATACTTCATCATCTTCCTTTCTGTTTTGAATCAGTGACCACCATTGATCAGCATCTCCAGTGAGGCGATAAACTGTCATGACAACTTTATCACTTTCACTACTCCCCAAAGCCTGAGATATTTTCTCTAGGGAACTTATACATTGCTCATCTACCAATGGATTTGTATTCCCATTTAATTTCAGTGGTTGTTACATCATGAAGCGATCTAACATTAATCCTCCATGTTGTGGATTGGGGTGCTCCATACGGGTAAGGTTATTATTCATAACCTGAGTGAGTTGTCCCAGTATGGTGATAAGCTGATCAACACCAGTTGTATCGCCAGCTCCAATATAATTATCTTGAACATGAGGTAAATCCATAAATGGAGTGATTTCATTGATACGGTTTCCATTCCTTCCACTAGGCGCCATTTCTAAACAATGGCATACACTAGATTAGTTTATGAATCGCAATACATAAATCCAAACTTGTGAAACACTTAACATAAATTGAACAGTTTATGGATATAATCCATAATCATAAAAATGCTTTCTTTAAGGAAGTATATACTCATAAACCCTTTATAATGGTTTGTCAAGAAAATGAGAATTATCCTAAGCATATCCCCTGGGAGTGTCATAAACAAGAGTACAGCAAGGCCCGTTGTCGTGCACCAGTTCCCATTCGAGTCTAGCTCAAAGTGGTGTTTTCGGGTTTTACCCCTCGGTACATCTGTGCTAGAGCCTCCTCTACCTGCTCGTATCCAGGGATGTATTCCTTGAAAAACTCAAAAAATCTCTACAATACCAAAATTATAGGAAATTATTCTATAATAATCCTAAAATTCTATCTTATGGATATGTGATCTAATCGGATTTTATCTAAATATAGTTTCCAAGGTTTGTACTAAACTTCCTCCGATACCAACTATAATGCCCCGACCCTAGTTACCCAGAGTCGGTGCATTATTACATAACATTGGCATGATCACAAAGAAATCATGTCTCAAAAGACCGACCTGGTTAGTATTATTGGAAACAAGATTCATACATAAGTTCAACTTTATTACTTGAAAAGAAATACAACACAAATTTATTCTATTAGGAACATACAAGACTCATAGGTTATTCCTGAAAGTAACACATAACTTAATTCTTCGTATCCTGGAAAAATGAAACTTAAGAAAGGGGTGATCTCAAATGCTCAGTAAGGGTAAGAAATACAGCGGAAGATAACATAAATATTAAGTATGGTGAATAATTGAAAAGACATGACATTACCAATAATAAAGATGAATACTTTTATGGAAGGAATATGATCTGAGTAAATAATGCCATAATAAAACATAATCATTGGTATTCTACTAAACGAATGACCACATAAACCATCAATATTATTTTCATAATGATGAAATGTATAATGCCAGGAATTCTGAAACATTTTGTCAAGGCCCCATCCAAGATGTCTAAAAATTATTAAGGCCTTGGAAAAAACCATATATCAAAATTGGGACAGGGCCTCGGACAATTCCACGTCTAGTTATCTCATGATACCTACCGATGCATCGAGGAGCTATAGTAGGTTCCACCCATCACATACTAAGTCCAATACATTCCTCATATGAAAAGTACCTTGTTTGGAAAATGACAGAAAGATTCCTTTCAAAACACATAAGGGTATAAATGACTTTAACCCATTGTCTAGTAAATAGTAAAAATGTTTTGAAATACACTTTTAAGAAACATGGATGTGGATGATAAAGAGGTCCCAGTAGATAATTACAAATAAACAACCTTGGATAATGAAGAGATTGTAGAATTAACCCTTACCTTGTACTTTTCCTTGGTTGAGGGTAGGTTAAACTCCTGTATAATGGTGAAATAATTGTTATTAAATTATAAAAGAATCATATACATTAATATGATATCATATATGATCTTTTAACATTGCTTTGTTAATAATATCTTTGTATTATAGTTGTTTCGGGTGTTAACTGATTCGTTTTCCTTTATATGATTTGTTACGTAAGATGTGTTTGTTATGGATAGGTTGTATTTTATTCATATCCAGAATGATATTAAGTATTCAAACATTATTTTTAATCATCAGATGAAAATTATTCTTGAATGGACACGATGGGGAATGAATCTCATCGCGTTCGTGGAGACGGAAGTACGTAAGTACGCACGAGCGACAATATCATTGTTTTGATATTAAAATAATATATAATTGGATATTATATCATATATACATAATAATTATCATGTTATACTAATTATTCACATCAATTACACATCATTATTATAGCCATCAAAATAATAATGTATTGAATAACAATTACACCACGACGTGGAAATGGTAAACCGTACGTACGCACGTATGGTGACATGCCATTCAAAAGATGGATATAATACAGAATATGGTTGTACCATATTTATAATAACATCACAGTATATAGAATAAACTGTATTTATTATTTTAGAATAGAAATAACAAAGAAAGAAGTAGTGGAAGAAGAAAGTAACTTGAAAGAGGGTGGTTAAAACATTACCTCCTCTTCGGGTTCTTCCTTTTGATTTGATCAAAAGGGCTCATTAAGATGGCTTTATGATCAAACTAAGGCCTCTAGGTTGAATTGAAGGAATTTTAGAGGATATTTGGGCAGGGTTTGGCTGAACCAAAAGGCTTTGATGGTATGAATTTGAGATAATGGGGAGTGCCCTTTTATAAGAGAGGTGAGGGGCACCTAAGGAAAAGCTAGAAATATTAATTTATAATAAATTTATATTCAGTTTATAAGAGATAAAAAGTGACTTATTTCAAGGATAAGGTGGGGATAGGTCGAAATCCACTCAAAAAATAGGTTTTAGACAAGTTTGGGTCACTATTGTACCCTTATCTTTTAGATTTAACTCTTAGTTAAATAGTTTGACATTTACCATGTCTCTTTGTATTTTTATATTATATTGTTAATAAACTTACTATAAACTGCCAAGAAAACCCCAAGTGGTTAATTAATGACATACCTATCATCATATAAGTTCTTTGGCTGAACCTTAGATTTTTAATAATATTATATCAATTAATAATATAATATTCGTTTTAAAAACTCCTTTATGTCAATTTTGACACTATTTCATAATTGATTATTTTAAAATCTTAATAACTTTATTAATTCAAACCAAACTCATTTAATCAATCCTAACATGTCATATTAACCAATAAAATTCTTCTAATTAATTAAAAGTCTCAAATTATATTTATTTGGTTATTTATAATATCAATTATTTTAATATTTCATTAATAATGTAATTACTGTATCATCATTGTGTCATAAATAAATTAAATTTTTTAATTAATAAAAATTATAAATAAAATAAAATTATGTAGGAAATAGTTTTAAATTTATAATTAATATTTATAATAGAATATAACTTATTTATAACCCTATATTAAAAATGTTTTAGTTATTAAACTTTGATTTTACCTCTTTTAACTTTTCTTTGAATTAAATAATAATAAATGTCATAATCTAATACAAGTGGACCAAAGAGGTTAATATTTTATTCATAAGGTCTTATTTGTTGAATTATAATTATCCAATAGAATTAGGACATGTGTTAGGGTAATAATAATATCATTTTTACCCTTAATTACCCTATTTACTTTTAATCGTGGTAAATAAAAATAAAAAGTTACTATTCAAAAAAAATATTTTTATCTTATTGAACCACATTTTAGTTCTTGATATTAACCATGTCTCTTGGAGTTTTAAAATTCCACTCACAGAAGCAGTAAAATTATGTTTTATGTGAATTTGTAAATTCTCCTAGGAAATGGGTAAAAGACGGTGAAAAGTTCAATAAAATATTTATATATCTAAAATTAATATAAACTGACTCTAATGAATTAAATTGAACTTATATAGCTATTATGTATCTATTTTGACCTAAAATAAATTTAAATAAAATAAATAATTATTTAAATAAAATTTCGGTTTTAAACTACAACTCAGTGTTTTCACTATTCATCAAAAATTGAAAGTTTTCAGAAAAATGCCAAAATTTCACCCTAGGCTAATTTTGATATTCCGAATCCAAAAATGAAGTCCATTTTGAAAGATAAAATGTATAAAATTTCAAAAAGTGAGTATTACTATTTTTAACGGGTAGTTTGATTGGTTGTGGTGTGTGTTAGAACTCGAAGTTGCGTACAACACACGCTATTGTATTATTCAAAGAGAAGCATACTGTGGAAGCTTGGGGTGTTACATTATCCCCTCCTTCAAATAATTTTGTCCTCGAAATTTCTAGAATATTACTGCATAAAAAGACTCTGGTGGTTCTTCATCATAAGTTCCTTGGGTTCCCACATTGCCTCTTCTATCTTATGGTTTTTCCATAGAACTTTTACGAGATGAGTCATACGGTTTCTCAGCACTTGTTCTCTTGTATCAAGAATCCTGACGGGCTCTTTGCAACAAGACAGATCATGTTCCCATTCTACTTCCTCATAGGTGAGTACATGCGTTGGGTCAGGCATGTATTTTCTCAATAGTGATACGTAGAACACATCGTGAAATTTAGAGAGACTTTGCGGCATTGCCAAACGGTAAGCTACAGTCCCAATTTGTTCTAAAATTTTGAAAGGTGCTATGTTCCTGGGACTCAATTTACCCTTCTTACCAAAATGTATAACACCCCTCCATGGAGATACCTTCAATAAAACATGATCTCCTACCTAAAATTCCAAATCCTTCCTTCAGTTATCGGCATAGGTCTTCTTCCTACTTTCAGCTTCTTTGATGTGGTTTTGGATTACCTTCACCTTTTCCATCATTTTCTCAACCAGTTCTTGGCCTACGAGTTTTCTTTCACCAAAATCATCCCAACAGGTTGGTGTGAAACATCTCTTTCCATATAACGCTTCATATGGTGTCATGTGAATACTTGAATGGAAGCTATTGTTATAGGAAAATTCTACAAGAGGTAAATATTGATCCCACATACCCTAAAAGTCTAGTGAGGAGGATCTCAACATGTCTTCTAAGGTTTGAATAGTCCATTCTGATTTTCCATCTATTTGACGATGGTAGGCCGTGCTCAAAAGAAGTTCAGTATCCAGGGTCTTCTGAAGACTCTTCCAGAATCAGGAAGTAAAACGGGGATCACGATCAGAAACAACTGATAGGGGTACGCCATGAAGTCTCACAAGTTCATGAATATATAGTCCTTCTAGACGTTCAAGTGGTAGATCATCTCTTATAGCACGAAAATGTGCAGGCTTGGTAAGATGATCAACAATGGCCCATATTGAATCGTTCCTTCTAAGAGTTTTTGGTAGTCCCATGAAAAAGTCCATCGTGATATTATCCCATTTCCACTCAGGTATGGGAAGAGGTTGCATGACTCCTACAGGCTATTGCCTTCCAGGTTTCACTTGTTTACAAACCATACATCTTGACACAAAATCAGAAATCTCCCTCTTCATGTTGTCTCACCTAAAATGTTCCTCCAAATCTCTATACATTTTGGTGCTCCCAGGATGTATAGAGAAATTGGAACTGTGGGCATCATCCAACAATTCTCTTTTTAGATCAGGTATATTGGGAACACAAAGTCTCTTCCCAAATTTCAAAATTCCTTCTTCATACACAAATTCTCTCAATCTCCCATCATTTATAGCTTTAATCTTCTTTTTAAATTTTTCATCATTGGTCTAAGAACTCTTAATCTTTTCTAGTAAAGATGGTTTGGTGAAAATTTGAAAAAGTATTGATGTTTCACCTTCCATGGTGATTCCCATATCCATATTCACTAGATCCATGTATATAGGATCCTTTTAAACTCTCATCTTGTTCAAAACTCCATGATACTTTCTAATCAAAGCATCTTCCACCTTATTTGCCTTCCTTGGGTGGTAGTGTATCGTGAAATCATAATCCTTGAGTAATTCAAGCCATATCCTTTGCCTCATGTTGAGTTCTTTCTGTGAGAAAATATACTTCAAACTCTTGTGATCGGTATATATCTCACATTTCTCACCATAGAGATAATTTCTCCATATATTCATAGAAAATATTACAGTTGATAACTCAAGATCATGAGTATTATAGTTTTTCTCATAAATTTTTAGCTGTCGTGATGCATAGGCAATAACCCTATCATTCTGCATAAGGACACAACCAAGTACTTTCTTTGATGAATCACTATAAATAATGCACCCATCATTCCCTGATGGTAGAGTAAATATTGGAGCATTGACTAATATTCTCTTCAGTTCTTCAAAACATTCTTCAAACTCTTTTTTTCAAACAAATTTAACCCCTTTTCGTGTGAGCTTCGTTAATGGGTTAGCCAATCGGGGAAAATTCTGGACAAAACACCAATAATAACCTGCTAAACCAATAAAATTTCATACCTCGGTTATACTCGTCAGTTCTGGCCATTCTTGGATTTCTCTTATCTTAGAAGGATCAACAGAGATTCCATCGTTAGAGACAATATGGACAAGAAAAGAAATCTCCTGAATCCAGAATTCACACATGCTAAACTTCCCATATAATTCATGTCTTCTAAGAGTCTTCAGGATAATGCGCAAGTGATTTTCATGATCTTTGTAGCTTTTGGAGTATAACAATATATCATCAACAAATACCACTACAAAATGATCTAGATATTCCTTGAAAACTCTATTCATTAGATCCATGAATACATAGGGTGCATTAGTCAATCGAAAAGGCATTACTGTAAACTCATAATTCCCGTACCTGGTTTGAAATGTTGTCTTTGGAATGTATTCCTTCTTCACACACAACAGATGGTATCCAGATCGAAGGTCAATATTTGAAAAGTATTGAGCTCCATACAGTTGGTCAAATAAATCATCAATGAGAGGTAGGGGATACTGGTTCTTTATTATTATAGAATTGATCTCCCTGTAGTCAATGTACAACCTCATAGATCCATCTTTCTTCTTAACAAAAAGAATAGGGGCTCCCCATGGAGAAACACTAGGGTGAATAAATACCTTATTACTCAATTCCTCTAGTTGTTTCTTTAGTTCAACTAATTCCGCAGTTTCCATTCTATAAGGGGTCATCGATATAGGCCTTGAACCAGGAATTAAATCAATGGAAAAATCAATTTCTCATTCTGGAGGATTTCTTCCGGAAACACATCTACATAATCTTTCACAACAGGTACATCCTATATTTGAACATTCCTTTCCTCACCCACTATTATTTCATTTTCTTACTCCTTAATATTTGAATTTAGTTGAGCTACTATGGGTGGATCTAGATAAAAATTTGGTAGTGACGATTCTTCTCTAAAGATAAGGTGTTCCTTATCATCATCATCAAAAATAGTGACCTCCTTCTTCTTACAAAAAATTTTTGCATCATGGTCTGAAAGCCAATCCATACTGAGGATTATATAAAACTCAATCATAGGTATGATGATGAGATCAACAGATAAAGAACATTTCTATGCTCTAATGGGAACTGATTCATAGAACTTTGTTACAATGATACTTCCCTTAGGAGTTTTAACTGACAACCCCCTTGTTAAATCAAATTTGAAATATCTAATTTTTTTAGCAAACTGGGAAGATATGAAACAATGTGATGATCTAGAATCAAATAATGCATTTTCTAATCTTGAGGAAACCACTGAATTACCTCCCACCATGTCTTTCAAAGCTTCTA
The DNA here is from genome assembly GCA_963277665.1 of Viscum album. Taxonomy (NCBI): domain Eukaryota; kingdom Viridiplantae; phylum Streptophyta; class Magnoliopsida; order Santalales; family Viscaceae; genus Viscum; species Viscum album. Next base: position 1,223,240,266 of record OY728150.1, on the reverse strand, counting down.
CCTTAGTAGTAGTGATAGAATAAGCTTGGCATTGATCCCTTGGCCTTTTCTGAGGTATGTTCCCCTGACTCTTAGGACATTCATTTTCATAACGTCCCATTTCCCTACAATTATAGCATTGAACAATGGTAGTTTGTTTATTTACCTTACAATCACCAGCAAGATGGCCTTTCTACCCAGATTTGTAGCATACTCCTTTTCCTTTTAGATAGGCACCAGGGTGCTTCCTTCCACAATTATCACATGGTGTAATTTCAACTCTTCCCTTTTTCCCTATTTCCTTGTTTCCTTTCTCAGAGTGTTCAAAAGATCTCTTCTTCTTTTTCTTTGCTTTAAAGTCATAAGACTTAGAGAATTCCTTTTCTTTCATGATAGAACATGAGACAATATCTTCGTACGACGAGAAGGATTTTGAGACTAATGCTTGATGAAGAAATGGTTTAAACCCATCAAATAAACGATCAATATTACTCCTTGGGTTACGTATATAATCTATTGCAGGCCTTGCTAACCTTGTAAAGTTAGCCTCGTACTTTGTAACATTCTCATCCTCCTTTTGCCTTAGACTGAGAAATTGTCTTTCCATATCTTCTCGATGGTCACAAGGAAAGTATTTCTCTAAGAAAATATCTTTAAACTCCCTCTATTCAATATTTGATACTTCATCATCTTCCTTTGTGTTTTGAATCAATGACCACCATTGATCAGCATCTCTAGTGAGGCGATAAACTGCCACGCCAACTTTTTCCCTTTCACTACTCCCCAAAGCATGAAATATTTTCTATAGGGAACTTATCCATTTCTCAGCAACCAATGTATTTTTATTCCCATTGAATTTTAGTGGTTTTTTCCTCGTGAAGTGATCTAACATTGATCCTCCATGTTGTGGATCAGGGTGCTCCATACGGGTAAGGTTATTATTCATAACCTAAGTGAGTTGTCCCATTATGGTGATAAGCTAATGAGCACCAGTTGTATCACCAACTCCACTATAATTAGCTTGAACAGGAGGAAAATCCCTACATGGAGTGCGTTCATTGATACGGTTTCCATTCCTTCCACTAGGTGCCATTTCTAAACAATGGAATACACTAGATTAGTTTATGAATCGCAATACATAAATCCAAACTTGTAAAACACTTAACATAAATTTAACAGTTTATGGATATAATATATAATCATAAAAATGTTTTCTTTGAGGAATTATATACTCATAAACCATTCATAATGGTTTGTAAAGAAAATGAGAACTAACCTAAGCATATCCCCTAGGAGTGTCGTAACCAAGAGTGCAGTCATGCCCATTTGCGTGCACTAGTTCTTGTTCGAGTCTAGCTCAAAGTGGTGTTTTCGAGTTTTACCCCTAGGTACATCTGTTCCAGAGCTACCTCTACCTTCTCGTATCCAGACAGGGATCCATTTCTCGTAAAACTCACAAAATCTCTACAATACCACAATCCTAGGAAACTCATCTATACTAATCCTAAAATTATATCTTTGGGCTCTGTGCTCTAATCAGAGTTTATCTAAATCTTGTTTCCAAGGTTTGTACTAAACATCCTCTGATTCCAACTATAACGCCCCGACCCTAGGTACCCATAGTCAGTGAAATATTACATAAAATTGTCATGATCACAAGGAAATCATGTATTGAAAGACCGATTAGTTTAGTATTATTGGAAACAAGACTCATACATAAGTTCAACTTTACAACTTGAAAATAAATACAACACAAATTTATTCTATTTGGAACATCCAAGCCTCCTAGGTTATGCCTTCAAGTCACTCATAACTAACTTCTGCATATCCTGGTAAAATGAAACATAAGAAAGGGGTGAGATCAAATGCTTAGTAAGGGTAAGAAATACAAAGAACGATAACATAAATATTAAGTATAGTGAATAATTGAAACCACATGCCTTTACCAATAATAAACATGAATACTTTTATGCAAGGAATATGATCTGAGTAAATAATTTCATAATAAAAAAATCATTGGTATTCTACTAATCGAATGACCACATGAACCATCAATATTATTTTCATAATGAGGAAATTTATAATGTCGGACATTATGAAACATTTTGTCAAGGCCTCGGCCAAGACTTCTAAAAATGATTAAGGCCTCGGCCAAAACCATATATCAAAATTGGGAAAGGGCAATGACCAATTCCACATCTAGTTGTCTCATGAGACCTACCGATGCATCGAGGAGCTATAGAAGGCTCCACCCATCACTTACTAAGTCCAATACATTCCTCATATGAAAAGGTTTAAACATATCATAAACATTCGTATTAAAACCAGCATACGAAATGTCAATACTTTAACCATAAACCATGAATGGTGTAAAAATATCACATCCACAGTCAAACATATCACAAAACCTTCAATACAATATGGAAGTTTTGTATCATAATAAATCAATTTCAAATAAACTTAAAATCTATCAAAGGATGTTGACATAGATGAAATCAAAACCCTTTTTAGAGAAATTTCTCTTTTTATTTTGAAATCATTTAAGAGTCACATAATTATAAATAAAACATTTATTTTGAAAATATTTTTATAAGCTTGTAAGGGAATCTTTGACGATTTTATAACGGCGGAAAATAACCGCACCCGTCGTATAAGTTAAAAATACATTCTTACCTTAAATATGTCGAAAAAGTTATAAAGTACCTTGTTTGGAAAATGACGGAAATATTCCATTCAAAACACATAAGGGTATAAATGACATTAACCCATTTTCTAGTAAAAATTAAAAAAAAATTGAAATACATTTTCAAGAAACATGGATGCGGATGATAAAGAGGTCCCAGTAGATAATTACGTATAAACAACCTCAGATAATGAAGAGATTTATACTTTTACAAGGTTGACGATAGGTTAACCTAATTTATAATGGTGAAATAATTTTTATTAAATTATAAAATAATCATATACATTAATATGATATCATATATGATCTTTTAACATTGCTTTGTTAATAATGTCTTTGTATTATCGTTGTTTTGGGTGTTAACTGATTCATTTTCCTTTATATGATTCGTAACATAAGCCATGTTTGTTATGGATAGGTTGTATCTTATTCATATCCAAAATGATATTAAGTCTTTAAACATTATTTTTAATCATCAAATGAAAATTATTCTTGAATGGATACGATGGGGAATGAATCGCGTCGCGTTCGTGGAGACGGTAGTCTGTAAGTACGCAAGAGAGACAATATCATTTTTTTATATTAAAATAATATATAATTGGATAGTATATCATATATATAGAATCATTATCATGTTTTATTAATTATTTTTATCAATTACACATCATTATTATACCCATCCAAATAATTATTTATTGAATAACAAGTACACCACGACGTGGAGACGGTAAGCCGTACGTACCCATGTATGGTGAAATGTCATTCAAAGGATGGATAGAATACTGAATATGGTTGTAAAATATTTATAATAAAATCACATTGTATATAATATACTAGAGTTATTATTTTATAATTTAAATAACAAATATAGAAGAAGTGGAAGAAGAAACAAACTTGAAAGAGGGTGGTGAAAACATTACCTATTCTTCGGGTTCTTCCTTTTGATTTGATCAAAAGGGCTCATTAGGTTGGCTTTCTGATCAAACTAATTCCTCTAGGTTGAAGTGAGGTAAGTTGAGAGGATATTTGGGAAGGTTTTGGCCGAACCAAAAGGCTTTGTAGGTATTAATTTGAGAGAAGGGGGAGTTCCCTTTTATAATAGGGGTGAGGGGCACTTTAGGAAAACCTAGAAATATTAATTTATAATAAATTCATATTCGGTTTCTAATGGATAAAAAGTGACTTATTTCGAGTATAAGGTGGGTATAGGTCGAAATATACTCAAAAAATAGGTTTTAGACAAGTTGGGGTCACTATTTTACCCTTATCCTTTAGATTTAACTCTTAGTTAAATAGTTTGACATTTACCATGTCTCTTTGTATTTTTATATTATATGGTTAATAAAATTACTATGAACTGCCAAGAGAACCCCAAGTGGTTCCCAAATGACATACCTATCATAATATAAGTCCTTTGACCTAACCTTAGATTTTTAGTAATATTATATCAATTAATAATATAATTTTTTTTAAAACACCTCTATGTCAATTTTGACACCATTTATTAATTGATTTTTGTTAAATTTTTAATAACTTTATTTATTAAAACCAAATTCATTTAATAAATCCTAACATGCCATATTAACTAATAAAATTAGTGGAATTCATTAAAAGTCTCAAATTATATTTATTTGGGTATTTATAATATCAATTATTTTAATATTTCACTAATAAAGTAATTACTGCATCATCATTGTGTCATAAATAAATTAAATTATTTATTGTATAAAAATTTCAAATAAAATACCATTATGTAGGAAATAGTTTTATCTTTCTAATTAATATTTATAATATAATTTATCTTATGTATAACCCTATATTAAAAAAATTTTAGTTATTAAACTCTGATTTTACCTCCTTTAACTCTTCTTTGAATTAAATAATAATAAATGTCCTAATCTAATCCAAGTGGACCAAATAGGTTCATATTTTATTCCTAAGGTTGTTTTTGGTCGAATGATACTTATCCAATAGAATTAGGAGATGTTTTAGGGTAATAATAATATCATTTTTACTCTTAACTACCCTATTTACTTTTAATCGTGGTAAATAAAAGTAAAAAGTTACTATTCACCAAAAATTATTTTTATCTTATTAAACCACATTTTAGTTATTTATATTAACTGTGTCTCTCAGATTTTCGAAACTCCACTCACAGAATCGGTAAAATTATGTTTTATGTGAATTTGCAAATTCTCCTAGGAGGTGGGTAAAAGACGGTGAAAAGTTCAATAAAGTTTTTATATATCTAAAATTATTATAAACTGAATCCAATGAATTAAATTGAAATTATATAGGTATTATATACCTATTTTGACCTAAAATAAATTTAAATAAAATAAATATTTATTTAAATAAAAATTCGGTTTTAAAATATAACTGAGTGTTTTTCACTATTCATCAAAAATTGAAAGTTTTCATAAAAATACCAAAATTTCACCCTAGGATAATTTTGATATTCAGAATCCAAAAATGAAATCCATTTTGAAAGATAAATGTATAAAATTTTAAAAAGTGGGTATTACTATTCATAATAGCTAGTTTGATTGGTTGTGGTGTGTGTTAGAACTTGAAGTTACGTACAACACACACTACTGTATTGTTGAAAGAGAAGCGTATCATGGAAGCTTGGGGTGTTACATTATCCCCTCCTTCAAATAATTTCATCCTCAAAATTTCTAGAATATTACTGCATAAAAAGACTTGGGTGGTTCTTCATCATAAGTTCCTCGGGTTCCCACATTGCCTCTTTTATCTTATAGTTTTTCTACAGAACTTTTACCAGAGGAGTCGTACGGTTTCTCAGCACTTGTTCTCTTGTGTCAAGAATCCTGACGGGCTCTTCATAATAAGACAGATCAGGTTCCAGTTCTACTTCCTCATAGGTGAGTACATGCATTGGGTCAGGCATGTATTTTCTCAACAGTGATATGTGGAACACATCGTGAACTTTGGAGAGACTTGGCAGCATTTCCAAACGGTAAGATACAGTCCCAATTTGTTCTAAAATTTCTAAAGGTTCTATGTACCTAGGACTCAATTTACCCTTCTTACCGAAACGTATAACACCCTTCCATGGAGATACCTTCACGAAAATATGATCTCCTACCTAAAATTCCAAATCCTTCCTTCAGTTATCGACATAGCTCTTCTGCCTACTTTGAGCTGCTTTGATGTGGTTTTGGATTACCTTCACCTTTTCCATTGTTTCCTCCACCAGTTCTGGGCCTACGAGTTTTCTTTCACCAACATCATCCCAAAAGGTTGGTGTGAGACATCTCTTTCTTTATAACTCTTCATACGGTTCCATCTAAATACTAGAATGGATGCTATTGTTATAGAAAAATTCTACCATAGGTAAATATTGATCCCACAAACCCTGAAAGTCAAGTGAGCAGGATCTCAACATGTCTTCTAAGGTTTGAATAGTCTGTTCGTATTTTCCATCTGTTTCATGGTGGTAGGTAGTGCTCAAATGAAGTTCAGTATCCAAGGCCTTCTGAATACTCTTCCAGAATCTTGAAGTAACGATCAGAAACAATCGATAGGGGTACTCTATAAAGGCTCAAAACTTCATTAATATATAGTCTTGCTAGATGTTCAAGTAGTAGATCTTCTCTTATAGAAAGACAATGTGCTAACTTGGTAAGACGATCAACAATGACTCATATTTCATCGTTCCTTCTAGGAGTATTTGGTAGTCCCATGACAAAGTCCATCATGCTATTATCCCATTTCCACTCAGGTATGGGAAGAGGTTTCATGACTCCTCCAGGCTGTTGTCTTCCAACTTTCACTTTTTGAAAACCCATACTTCTTGACACAAAATCAGCAATCTCCCTCTTCATGTTCTCCCACCAAAAATGTTCCTTCAAATATCTGTACATTTTGGTGCTCCCATGATGTATAGTGAAATTGGAACTATGAGCACCATCCAACAATTCCCCTTTTAGATCAGGTATATTGGGAACACAAAGTCTCTTCCCAAATTTCAAGATTCTGTCTTCGTACACAAAGTCTTTCAATCTCCCATAATTCACATCTTTAATCTTCTTTTGAAATTCTTCATCATTGGTTTGAGAACTCTTAATCTTTTCTAGTTAAGATGGTTTGGCGAAAATTTGAAAAAAGTATTGATGTTTCACCTTTTATGGTGATTCCCATGTCCATCTTCACTAGATCCATGTATATAGGATCCTTTTCAACTCTCATCTTTTTCAAAACTCTATGATCCTTTCTACTCAAAGCATCTTCCACCTTATTTTCCTTCCCCAGGTGGTAGTGTATCATGAAATCATAATCCCTGAGTAATTCAAGCCATCTCCTTTGCCCCATGTTGAGTTCTTTTTGTGAGATAAATTACTTCAAACTCTTGTGATCGGTATATATCTCACATTTTTCACCATAGAGATAATTTCTACATATCTTCAAAGAAAAGATTATGGCAGCTAACTCAAGATCATGAGTATGATAGTTTTTCTCATGAATTTTTAGCTGTCGTGATTCATAGGCAATAACTCTATCATTACACATAAGGACACAACCAATTCCTTTCTTTGATGCATCACTATAAATAACGAACCCATCATTCCGAGATGGTAGAGTCAATACAAGAGCATCGACTAATCTTCTCTTCAGTTCTTCAAAAAAATATTCACACTATTTTTTTCAAACAAATTTAACCCCTTTTCGTGTGAGCTTCGTTATTGGGTTAGTCAATCGGGAAAAATTCTGGACGAAACGCCAATAATAACCTGCTAAACCAATAAAACTACGTACCTCAGTTATACTCATCGGTTTTGGCCTTTCTTGGATTGATCTTTTCTTAGATGGATCCATGGATATTCCATCCTTAGAGACATTATGGCCACGAAAAGAAATATCGTGAATCCAGAATTCACACTTGATAAACTTCCCATATAATTCATGTCTTCTAAGAGTCTTCAGGATAATGCAAAAGTGATATTCATGATCTTCATAGAATTTGTAGTATACCAATATATCATCAATAAATACCACTACTAAATCATCAAGATATTCCTTGAAAACTCTATTCATTAGATCCATGAATATAGAGGGTGCCTTAGTCAATCCAAAAGGAATTACTTTAAACTCGTAATGCACGTACGTGGTTCGAAATGCTATCTTCGGAATGTCTTTCTTTTTCACACACAACTGATGGTATCCAGATCGAAGGTCAATATTTGAAATGTATTGATCTCCATGTAGTTGGTAGAATAAATTATCAATGCGAGGTAGGGGATACTTGTTCTTTATTATTATATCATTGATCTCCATGTAGTCAATGCACAACCTCATAGATCCATCTTTCTTCTTAATAGAAAGAACAGGAGATCCCTATAGAGAAACACTAGGGCGAATAAATCCCTTATTACTCAATTCCTCTAGTTTTTTCTTTAGTTCAACTAATTCCACAGTGGCCATTCTATAAGGGGTCTTCGATATAGGCCTTGAACCCGGAATTAAATCAATGGAAAACTCAATTTATCATTCTGGAGGATGTCTAGGTAAATCTTCCGGAAACACATCTACATATTCTTTCACAATAGGTACATCCTCTATTTGAAAATTCCTTTCCTCACCCACAGTTATTTTATTATCTTCCTCCCCAATAATTGAATTTAGTTGTGCTATTGGGGGTGGTTCTAAACAAGAATTAGGTGGTGAAGATTCTCTCTAAAGATAAGGTGTTTCTTATAATCATCATCAAAAATAGTAACCTCCTTCTTCTTACAATAAATGTTTTTCATAATGGTCTGAAATCCAATCCATATCAAGGATTATATCAAACTCAATCATAAGTATGATCATGAGATCAGGATATAAAGAACATTTATATGTTCTAATGGGAACTGATTCACATAACTTTGTTGCAATGATACTTCCCTTAGGATTTTTAACTCACAACTCCCTTATTAAATCAAATTGAAAATATCTAATTTTCTTAGCAAACTGGGAATATATGAAACAATGTGATGATACAAAATCAAATAATGAATTTGTTAAACTTGAGGAAACCATTAAATTACCTACCATCACATCTTTCGGAGCTTCTAACTCAGCAGTAGTGATAGAATAAGCTTGGCTTTGATCCCTTGTCATTTTATGAGGCAAGTTCCCCTCACTCTTAGCACATTCATTTGCATAATGTCCCATTTCCCTGAAATTGTAGCATTGAACAATGGTAGTGTCTTTCTTTCCCTTACAATCACCAGCAAGATGGCCTTTCTGTCCACATTTGAAGCATACTCCTTTTCCATTTAGACAGGCACCATGGTGATTCCTTCAAAAATTATCACATGGTGGAAATTCAACTCTTCCTTTTTTCCCTATTTCCTTATTTCCTTTCCCAGAGTGTTCAGTGGATCTCTTCTTCTCTTTCTTTGCTTTAAAGTCATAAGACTTAGATAACTCCTTTTCAGTCTTGATAGCACATGAGACAATATCTTTGTAAAATGAGAAGGATTGTGAGACTAATTCTCGATGAAGAAATTTATTTAAACCATCAATGAAACGATGAATCTTACTCCTTGGGTTATGTATATAATTTGTTACATGACTTTCTAACCTTGTAAAGTTAGCCTCATACTTTGCAACATTCTCATCCTCCTTTTACCTCAGACTGAGAAATTGTATTTCTATATCTACTCTATGGTCACGAGGAAAGTATTTCTCTAATAAAAGATCTTTAAACTCCCTCCATTTCATATTTGATACTTCATCATCTTCTTTTGTATTTTGAATCAAGGACCACCATTGATCAACATCTCCAGTGAGGCGATAAACTTCCATGAAAACTTTTTCCCTTTCACTACTCCCAAAGCCTGAAATATTTTCTCTAGGGAACATATCCATTGCTCACCTAACAATGGATTTGTATTCCCATTGAATTTAAGTGGTTGTTGCCTCATGAATTGATCTAACATTGATCCTCCACGCTGTGGATTAGGGTGATCCATACAGGTAAGGTTATTATTCATAACCTGAGTGAGTTGTCCTAGTATGGTGATAAGCTGATCAACACCTGTTGTATCACCAGCTCCACTATAATTATCTTGAACAGGAGGTAAACCCCTACATGGAGCGCGTTCATTTATAAGGTTTCCATTCCTTCCACTAGGCATCATTTCTAAACAATGGAATATACTAGATTAGTTTATGAATCGCAATACATAAATCCAAACTTGTAAAATACTTAACATAAATTGAACAGTTTATGGATATAATCCATAATCATAAAAATGTTTTCTTTGAGGAATTATATACTCATAAACCCTTCATAATGTTTTGTAAAGAAAATGAGAATTATCCTAAGCATATCCTCCGGGAGTGTCGTAACCAAGAGTGCACCAAGGCCCGTTGTCGTGCACCAGTTCCCATTCGAGTCTATCTCAAAGCAGTGTTTTCTGGTTTTACCCCTAAGTACATCTGTGCCAGAGCCGCCTCTACCTACTCATATCCAGATAGGGATTTATTTCTTGGAAAACTCACAAAATCTCTACAATACCAAAATTCTAGGAAATTCTTCTATACTAATCCTCAAATTCTATCTTAGGGTTATGTGCTCTAATCAGAGTTTATCTAAATATAGTTTACAAGGTTTGTACTAAGCTTCCTCTGATACCAACTATAATTCCCCAACCCTAATTACCCAGAGTTAGTGCATTATTACATAACATTGGTCTGATTTCAAGGAAATCATGTCTCGAAAGACCGATAAGTTTAGTATTATTCAAAACAAGATTCATACATAAGTTCAACTTTACAACTTGAAGAGAAATACAACACTAATTTATTCTATTAGTAACATCCATGCATCCTATGTTATTCCTGCAAGTCACTCAGAAATAACTTCTTCATATCCTGGGAAAATGAAGCATAAGAAAGGGGTGAGCTCAAAGGCTCAGTAAGGGTATGAAATACAGCAGAAGATAACATAAATATTAAGTATGGTGAATAATTGAAACCACATGGCTTTACCAATAATAAACATGAATACTTTTATGGCAGTAATATGATCTGAGTAAATAATGCCATAAAAAACATAATCATTGGTATTCTACTAATCGAATGACCACATGAACCATCAATATTATTTTCATAATGAGGAAATGTATAATACCGGACATTCTGAAACATTTTGTCAAGGCCTCGGCCAAGACGTCTAAAAATGATTAAGGCCTCAGCCAAAACCATATATCAAAATTGGGAAAGGGCCTCGGCCAATTCCATGTCTAGTTTTCTCATGAGACCTACCGGTGCATCGAGAATTTATAGCAGGCTCCACCCATCACTTACAAAGTCCAATAAATTCCTCATATGAAAAGGTTTAAACATATCGTAAACATTCATATTAAAAAGAGCATATGAAATGTCAATACTTTAACCATAAACCATGAATGGTGTAAAAATAGCACATTTATAGTCAAACATATCAAAAAACCTTCAATACAATATGGAATTTTTGTATCATAATAAATCAATTTCAAATAAACTTAAAATCTATCAAAGGATGTTGACATAGATGAAATCAAAACCCTTTTTAGAGAAATATCTCTTTCTATTTTGAAATCATTTAAGAGTCACATAATTATAAAGAAAACATTTATTTTGTAAATATTCTTATATGCTTGTAAGGGAAGCTTTGACAAATTTATAACGGCAGAAAATAAACGCACCCACCGTATAAGTTAAAAAACATTCTTACCTTAAATATGTCGAAAAGGTTAAAAAGTACCTTGTTTGGAAAACGACGGAAAGATTCCTTTCAAAACACATAAGGTTATAAATGAATTTAACCTATTGTCTATTAAATAGTAAAAATGTTTTGAAATACATTTTTAAGAAATATGTATGTGGATGATAAAGAGGTCCCAGTAGATAATTACATATAAACAACCTCGGATAATGAAGAGATTGTAGAATTAACCCTTACCTTGTACTTTTCCTTGGTTTAGGGTAGGTTAACCTCCTGTATAATGGTGAAATAATAGTTATTAAATTATACAAGAATCATATACATTAATATGATATCATATATGATCTTTTAACATTTCTTTGTTAATAATATCATTGTATTATCGTTGTTTCGAGTGTTAACTGATTCGTTTTTCTTTATATGATTTATTTTGTAAGCCGTGTTTGTTATGGATAGGTTGTATATTATTCATATCCAGAATTATATTAAGTCCTTAAACATTATTTTTAATCATCAAATGGAAATTATTCTTGAATGGATACGATGGGGAATGAATCTCATCGCGTTCATGGAGACAGTAGTCCGTACGTACGCACAAGCGACAATATCATTCTTTTGATATTAAAATAATATATAATCGGATATTATATAATATATACAGAGTCATTATAATGTTATACTAAATATTTAAATCAATTACACATCCTTATTATACCTATCCAAATAATAATGTATTGAATAACAATTACACCACGACGTGGAGACGGTAAGTCGTACGTACGCACGTATGGAGACATATCATTCAAAGGATGGATAGAATACTGAATATGGTTGTACCATATTTATAATAACATCACAGTATATAGAATATGCTAGATTTATTATTTTAGAATGAAAATAACAACGAAAGAAGAAGTGGAAGAAGAAAGGAACTTGAAAGAGGGTGGTGAAAACATTACCTCTTCTTCGGGTTCTTCCAATTGATTTGATCAAAAGGGCTCCTTAGGTTGGATTTCTGATCAAACTAAGGCCTCTAGGTTGAAGTGAGTGAATTTTAGAGGATATTTGGTCAGGTTTTGGCAGAACCAAAAGGCTTTTAAGGTATAAATTTGAGAGAAGGGGAGTTCTCTTTTATAATAGGGGTGAGGGGAACCTTAGGAAAATATAGAAATATTAATTTATAATAAATTCATATTCAGTGTCTAATGGATCCAAAGTTACTTATTTCTAGGATAAGGTGGTTATGGGTCTAAATCCACTCAACCAATAGGTTCTAGAAATGGTTTGGTCACTATTTTACCCTAACTTTTAGATTTAACTATTAGTTAAATAGTTTGACATTTACCATGTCTCTTTGTATTTTTATATTATATGGTCAATAAACTTACTATAAACTACCAATAGAGCCAAAAGTGGTTCATTAATGACATAACTATCATAATATAAGTCATTTTTCTTAACCTTATATTTTTATGAATATTGTATCAATTAATAATATAATATTTGTTTTAAAAACTACTTTATGTCAATTTTGACACTATTTAATAATTTATTTATTTTATACTCTTAATAACATTATTAATTCGAAAAAAATCATTTAATAAATAATAACATGTCATATTAACCAATAAAATTCTTATAATTCATTAAAAGTCTCAAATTATATTTATTTGGGTATTTATAATATCAATTATTTTAATATTTCACTAATAAGGTAATTACTGCATCATCATTATGTCATAAATAAATTATATTATTATGTCTAAAAATTATAAATAAAATACCATTATGTAGGAAATATTTTTATCTTTCTAATTAATATTTATAATCGATTTTATCTTATATATAACCCTATATTTAAAATGTTTTAGTTATTAAGCTTTGATTTTACCTCTTTTAACTCTTCTTTGAATTAAATAATAATAAATGTCCTAATATAATCCAATTGGACCAAATAGGTTCATATTTTATTCCTAAGGTTGTTTTTGGTCATATTATACTTATCCAATAGAATTATAACTTGTGTTAGGGTAACAATAATACTATTTTAGCCCTTAATTACCCTATTTACTTTTAACCGTGGTAAATAAAAGTATAAAGTTACTATTCACCAAAAATTATTTTTATCTTATTGAACCACATTTTAGTTCTTTATATTAACTGTGTTTCTCAGATTTTTTAAATTCCACTCAAAAAAGTGTTAAAATTATGTTTTATGTGAATTTGCAAATTCTACTAGGAGATGGGTAAAAGACAGTGAAAAGTTCAATAAAATTTTTATATATCTAAAATTATTATAAACTGACTCCAATTAATTACATTGAAATTATATAGGTATTATGTATCTATTTTTACATAAAATAAATTTGAATAAAATAAATAATTATTTAAATAAAAATTCGGTTTTAAACTATAACTGAGTATTTTTAACTATTCATCAAAAATTTAACGTTTTCAGAAAAATACCAAAATTTCGCCCTAGGTTAATTTTGATATTATGGATCCAAAAATGAAGTCCATTTTGAAAGATAAAATGTATAAAATTTCAAAAAGATTATATTACTATTCATAACGGCTAGTTTGATTGGTTGTGGTGTGTGTTAGAACTCGAAGTTTCGTACAACACATGCTACTATATTGTTCAAAGAGAAGCATACCGTGAAAGCTTGGGGTGTTAAAATTAATGAAATAAAAACCCCACATACAATCACATCAATAAAATTTTACACCATAGAAAATAGAGATCATTCAATAGATAAATATATTTTTACATTAAATCACAAGACTTTGACATTACAAAAGGAAGACTCCCCCTTCCCTTATCACTCAAAATCTTTACCCCTCTATGAGAAGGGTTGTTGAGATAAATGGGGAAGAATAAGGCATTAAAATAAATGTAAAATAATATAAATAAAATATATAAATCCAAAAATTTCTCCTCCTTGGTTTCCCAAAAGGAATGGGATGGAATGAGATGATGTGAGATGAGAGGAGCTCCCCTTCTTTTCTATGAAGAATTTTTCATTGAAATTTGATGCATTTTATACCCAATTAATGACATAACCACACAGTTAATACTTCATAACAATTGTTCCAAAAAGTTTTACGCATCCACTCTCAAACTTTCAACTTAATTGGACATTTTATGTAGAAGTTATGAATTCTTTATTGACTATTACTTTTTCTGGATGAAGGTTCCAGGAAGCTTCCATCAAAATATTTCATTCAAATTCCACCTTAATGATCTCATAAATCCATGAAATTCATTGAAAAAACTAACCAATGATTCCTCAGTATATTAATGGTTTAATCACCTCTATTGGAGGTGTGTAGACCTATTTTTACTTCTGTTATGGAGGTGGGGTTCATGCTACCCACTCGAACACATTTTTAACTTTACTAATTTTTTTGGGCCTCAAGATGGTTGAATAAGATATTTATTCTGAAGAAGATGTTGAAATAAATCCAAGCTTACTAAAAAAGAATAAATTATATTTGAATAATATTTTAAAAGTTATTCCCAAAATACCCTTGTGATACAATTCTGTCAAAATATGGATTTAACCAATTTTTACATTTTTGATCAAAACACACCATAAATCAAAAATTGATCTATATAATCTCAAATTGATAAATTGGGAGGGTTTAAATAAAATAATATAATATATAAAATTAGGAAAATATTGTCTCTATCAATTCCCCCACACTTAGCACTCTGACTCCTTGACTAGTAGAAATCAAAGAAAATTCAAAACACATACCCATGAGATCTACCAAATCCCCACCAAGATTAAAAAAGATATGCCTCATCAAAAATAATTATTTCATGTTCTCTATTTATATCATATAATATATTTTCACTTCGTTTATTATCCCATGCACTCAAAAATACCTACCTCACATGAATTTTCTCTCATCTCACAAATATGAATTTTCAACAAAGGTTTTCTCATCTAAACTCATGAAAGAGTCACAATATGTGTGAAAAAATCCTACAACTCCACCTGATTTGAGTCAAGGAAATGTGTTTATTATGAGGACTTTTTAGGTTTTTTCTATGGATTTTGGTTGGTAAGATTTAGATGTTAAAAATTCTGAGCCTGAAAAAGGAGGGCTTGGCTCTTTTTGAAGAAAAATTACAAGATTCTAATTTTCACTCAAGTATGGTATCCTCCTCACTCGACTTTCTAAAAAATCAGTTTCATCATCATGAAAACTCAAAGAATTTTCATTACATTTATCATTTCAACAGAAAAATTTCGAACTTCTCAAACATAGTTTTTCTTGAAACCTCTAGATAGGCACAACTTTCCTTCTCTTTTGGAAGCTCAAGAAAGGAACAATTGCTTTTATCATGAAATCTCTAGAAAGGCACAACTTTTAAAAGAATTAATTATTTAGCAGCCACATAACCTCTTAAAAATTTAATTTTTCACCCAAAGTATCACCAAATGAGGTATCACATCACAAGAGGCCTTCTCCCACACTTAATTTTAATTAGATCATGCAATTTCACTTCAATAGTAGGTTGTATAGGGGAATCAATTTTAATGTGGCTCACCTAATTGGTTTTTCATGAATTATAAAGGCTTTAAGAATTAAATGTTCAAGGCAGGACATAATGAAAATTATTTTATTGTAATTGGGGCTTTAAAACAAATAAATTCCTCAATCATTTAAAACACAATTACCTTAAACCCTTATGTTTTAACCAAAATAAATCAAATTCTAGTTAATGAAAGCATGGTTTAGTTCTCCCAAGAATTTAGGTAAATGTAAATTATATGAAAATAATGGCTTAGAAGCCTCATAGAAAAGTGATTTCAAAAATAAATATAGTGAGATGTGGCATGGGATTCAAAAAATAGAGTAATTTTCATGAAATACCCAAATATTTAAACTTGAAACAAAGTAATTATCAAAATTAATTTAAGCTTAGTTTCATGGAATAAATTGTTTCACTCATAGACATGGGTTTAAAAAATGTTAATGATAATCATTTCATCTCAAAAGTTTCAAAAACACATAAAAACTATAAAAAATTTAAAAACACATTTTTTTAAACAGTAAATCAAACAAATAATAAAAATCCAAAAAGATGAAGGTTACCTCTCCCAAAATTAAATCATGAAGTTTCCTCAATTAATTGAAATGGATTTAACATATAAGACAATTTGAAACTAAATCTCATCAAGCAAGAAAATGTAAATTAGAGGTATGACTTGATGGATTTTATTGTTAAACAGGTTGGAGGAGTCAGATCTCCTACACTGGATCTTTCCACTTTCTTGGTAAAGACATGTTGTACTAGTAAGAGTGTGATTTGTGTCCATGGATACCAAAACACCCACAAAACCCTTGAAATTTTATTATTCAAATATGGTTTTCATTCTTTCCTGATATTTTTTTCCTTCCTTATTTCAATCTGAACCTCACTCTTTTTAAGGGGTCATGGTGTCCTGTGAAAGATTGTCTATTATCTTGATGCGAGAGATTGAACCTTAATTTTCTTTTCCAACATGGACTTGGTTTTGGTTTTTACCAGTACAAATTTAAATAAAACAGGACTCTTTTGAAATTTATTGAGTACATATTTAACTTTTTATTGTGATCCACTCTTCCCATTGGTTTGAGAATATCCATCACATACCTCTTCAATGTTAATGGGGTTTTCTATAACCTTTTTCAGCGAATGTTTCATAGTATGGCATATGGAATGATTCTCATAAAGTTCTTCTTCCTTCGCATCATGTTCCTTATAGATATCAATGATAATCTTTTCATGTTCAACCTCATTCAGTCTATACTTCTTGATATTATAATATTCTCCTAATTTTGATTCCCTAGCATATTTTAATAAACTATCCATGATTTTTGAGGTTGAATCCTCTGAATTTTTATTTGGTTATTCTCATTCTTTGTGGAATATTTCATTTAGTGAATGAACACTTGATAGACTCTTCAACGATTCGAGTATATTTAATTGTACTCGACTATCTCTAAGCACCATTGAGAGTGTTCTCTAGTGCACATTGATGATGGTCTTTGAAGTCTTTAATAATGGTCTCCCTAAGATGATGGGTGAGTGTGACGAAATCTTATATTCTTTCATTATAAGCACATAAAAGTCAGTTGGGAAGAGTTGATCTTTGAACATTACAATAACATCTTCTAGAACACCTACTGGGAAAAATATGGATCTTTTTATGAGTTGGACCACCACTCTAGCAGGCTTCAATTTTCCAATATTCAAAGATGTAAATATATAGTGAGCCATAAAATTTATTGAAGCTCTAAGATCACATAGTGCATCATTAAAATTTAAAGAACCAATGGTGTATGGAATAGAGAATTTCCTTGTATTTTGACATTTTTTTGGTATCGGTGGTCTAATCAGTGATGAGTTGCTTTTTCCTAAGATGATACTCTCATTTCTATCCAAATTTCTTTTTTCAGTGAATACTGCTTAAATAATTTTTCATAATTAGAGATTTTTTAGATTACCTCTTATAGTGGGATGTTGATATCCACTTTCTGGAAGGTTCTAAGAATCTCCCATTGAATTAATTATTTTTCACCCTTCTTCAACTAAATTAATATATATGGGAATGGTTTCAGGATATAATTTTTCTCCATTTTTTGTTTTTGCAATGGTGTTTCGGGCCTTTCCTTCCGGAACCTTGTTCATTCTCTATTATTATCTTGGTCTCCTTCATTTGAATGTACATGTTGACCTTCATGTGGTTTCTAGGAATCTTCACATTTTTCATGTGGTGTGAGCTCCATCCATGTTTATGTTGTGACTACACTAACATTCTTCTTTGGATTTGGAATCGTCTATTCTAGGAGTTTTCCTTTATTTTTTTTAGAAAGTCCATAATTCTATAAAAATTATTATCCAATTTTTTCACCATATTATTTATCTCTCCAATCTTCAATTCATGGCGGTTCTTAGGAGATCTTATGGAGGGTTGTTCAAATTTTTTTAGTTGTTATGGTTGTTTATAGGGTTGTTGGAATGGTAGAGGGTTTTGGTATGGTTGGTGTTGGAAAGGAGTTTTCTTTTGGTATTGATTTTGTAAAGGAGGTATATCCTAGATCTGTTGGAATCCATATCCTGGTTTGGTTTGGAGATGATGTGGCTGGTTTGTTTTTAATTTCCTTTGATGATGGGTTGAAACACAACTTTTTATCCCCTGCACTTCAGTACATTGATCAGCATGATGATAAGTAGAATAGCATAAACCACATACCTTATTTGGGTTTTGT
This sequence comes from Viscum album, assembly GCA_963277665.1. Lineage (NCBI taxonomy): Eukaryota > Viridiplantae > Streptophyta > Magnoliopsida > Santalales > Viscaceae > Viscum > Viscum album. The sequence goes on along the minus strand of OY728150.1, from coordinate 1,223,221,616 downwards.
TATTCTTTTACTTGGTTTATAGTAAGTTGTCTCATTAAACTAGTCATTTCCTTAAGTGTTTCTTCAAGTAAGGGTGAGGGAGAATTTGAAGTCCTTACCTCATGGATTCCTCTAGTTCTTGTACCTATAGTGCTGAATTGATGTGAGTTTTTTTCAATATTTTCAATCGGTCCTATAGAATCTGATGGTGACTTGTCAATCAAGGATCCTCCAGATGATGCGTCTAGAAAGTTTCGATCATTTTCAAGTATCCCTTGATAGAATAAAACAAGTAAATGGTGTTCTTTCACAATCTGATGTGGGTAGCTGTAAAATATCTTATTAAATCACTCCCAGTACTCATAAAGTGTCTCACCTATTGATTAGATAGTAGCATAGATATCCTTTTGAATATTCATGCTCCTTGATGTGGGAAAAAAACCTTTGCATTAATCATCTTTTAATATCTTCATAGTCTTGTACTTCTTCGAGTTGTTTTCTATACAACCATTCCTTTGATACTCCCTTATGTGAGAATGGTAATGCCCTCCACTTTATATGTTCTTACAAAACACCTTAGGGTCTACAACTTGAGAGAACATTTTTAAATTCCTGAATATGTTTTTTGGGGTCTTATCCATCAATATCATTGAATTTAGAAAGAATTTAAATAAGTTTAATGTGAAACTCAAAATAATTTTCTAAGGTAGGTATAGCTAGTTTAATTTCTTTGTTAGCGAATTGAGGTGCGTAGAGATCATACAGAGTTTGGTTGGGATTTCCATCCATTATTATGGGTTTAGAGAGATCACTAGATATATAAATTGAATTTGGGAGATTTATTTCTTCAAACTCTATTTGAAAAGTTTTCATCCTCAATTTGGTTATTGTGTTCAATTTCTGGATCAAACTCAATTAAATTTATATTTTAATGAGGAGTCATTCAAAATAATTTTTTGTATATTGGGTTTTGAGACACTGCATCCCCATAAATAGTGCCAAGTTTGACACATGCATATCATGGGGAATGGAAAAACAATATTTTATAATACATAAGTATAGTCTAGTGGTTAACCCAAGGAAGTCTCCCAAATATCAGTTCACAAATAGTAGTTTTCACTTTAATTTGATAAGGAATTAGTCATTGTTTTTGAAATGTTTTTAGTTTAAAAAGAAAGAAGGAAATTTAAAATAAAGTTTGAACACAAATTATGGATAGAGTTATGGTTTTAGGGTAGGATTTCATTTTTTAATGTCATCATTTTCATAGAAATCAGTTCTTGTCTCTTCTTATTGAATGATAAATGATTGACTCCTCGATCGAGTTGTCAGTCACCCTTGGTTGAGGGAAGCAATGAAAACCACTCATGTGTTCATGAAAGTTCATAAAGCATTCCTAAAAAATTAAGGAATGTCCTGATCCATAATTTTTTATCCTTATAAATCTAGAAATAATTCACTTATTCCACACACGTGCCAACGATCTCTAGACACTCACCACCTACCACAACTTGCTCAATCAGAACAAATTACACTAGGTGGAGGGAGTTTAATGTTATTCTACCAAAGCTATAAAAAATGAATGAAATAAAAACACAAAATAAAATTTAATTAAAATAATTGTACACCACTGAAAATAGAGGTCATTCAATAGAAAAAGACATTTTTATATTCAATCACAATACTCCAACATTACAAAAGGGAAACTCCCCCTTCCCTGAACACTCAAAATCTTTTACCCTCTGTGATAATGGTAATAAATATTAATATGGAAGAATAAGGCATTAAAATATATAGAAAATAAAATAAATAAATGATAGAAATTTAAAAAGTTCTCCTCCTTGGTTTCCCGAATGGAATGGGATGGAATGAGATGGCGTGAGATGATAGGAGCTCCCCTCCTTTTATAGGATGAATTCTCCTTTGAACATTGATACTTTGCATCCCTAATTAATGATAGAATCACGTGATGCATCCTTCATAAAAGTTATTCCAAAACGTGTTATTCTTCCTCACTCAAAATTTGAGCTTAATTAGCCATAGGTTTTAGGCATTATGATTTTTTATTGACTGTTACTTTTTATGGATAAAGGTTCCAGGCTGCTTTCTTCAAAATATTTCATCCAAATGCCACCATTATGATCTCATAACTCCATGGAAGTTATTGTAAAAACACTCCAATGAGTCATAATTCCATTCCATGTAAAATCATTTTAATTGGAGTTGTGTAGACTGATTTGTGATTCAGTTATGGAGGTGGGGTCCACACTGTCTGCCTGAACATTTATTTACCATTACTAATTTTTTGGGGCCTCAAGATGGTTGAATCAATTGTTTCTATAGAAAATAAATTTGAATTAAATTAATATAGGAATCCTAAAAAATTTATCACTTAAATTGGAATAATATTTTAAAAGTTATTCCCAAAATACCCTTACAATAAAATTAATTCAAAAATCTTGATTTAACCAATTTTTACCTTTTTGCTCAAAAAACACCATAAATCCAAAATTGATCCATATGAGCTCAAATTGATAAATTGGGAGAGTATAAATAAATTAAATTCATATATAAAATGAAGAAAATATTATCTCTATTAGCTTCCAAAATGGTTAATGATTTGAAATTTTGATATTGGTGGCTCGGGATAAAGTGAGAAATCATGGATTTTGTATCACAATGCCCTACTTTTTAGTGAGTCAAGTCCATGTACCATTAACTAGCTATGATGTTACATCATGTTCCCATTCCAATATGGAAATGGGATGAAATTTACCTGGACTTTGTAATATAATTTCCATGATCTCTTAGTGGAGAGGATTATATATGGGTGATTATAGATTGATTAATAAAACCAACAAACTTGATCCCATCAAGGAGTCTATGAAATTAGAGAAACATGAATGCCTTTACATCTGAACGGTGGATCGTCTTCATGATGTACATTTAGTGATTGTTTCATACTAGACTCATGATTTATTTCCCAAATATACAAGTTTCTTTAGGATTCCTTTAGTATTATTTGAAATTGAGCATCACCTACCACCCATAGATAGGTGGCTAGATAGAGTGGGCTATCCAGTTTCGAGAGGATATGATTCAAGCTTATATCCTTACCTTTGGTGGCTCATGGGATAAAAAATTATCATTTTATGAGTTTTAATATAATAATAATTATCAATATTTGATGAATATGTATCCATTAAAATTCGTGTATGTATGGTTTTTCTAGTCCCCTCTATGTTGTTTTGAGCTAGGTGAAGATTCATTGTTGGGATTGAGTATCATTTGTGCAATGATGAGTGAGATTAATTTTATATAGAAAATTTTAGAGATGGATTAGATTCCCCAATTATATTATTATGAATATCATCATTCCCCACTGTATTATTATTTCTATGATTGAGTGTTTCTTAAAGTTACTCCTCATCTGAGGAACCATCATTTAAGAAGTCAAGGTAAGATAATAATGTGTTATGTCAAACCCTTTGAGATCGTGGATAATTTTAGAAAAGTGGTATACCAGTTGGCCTTACCTACCCATATGTCTTCGATTTATAATTTATTTCTTCAAGCTAAATAATTACCATCTAGGACCATCCCATGTAGTTTAATTTTATAGATTATACTTAAATCTAAACACATTTGTGGTTATTAGCCTATTTACATTTTGGATTGTTGGGTTAAAATGAAGTGAGGTAACTAGATTCCCTTAGTTTGTGTATTTTGGAAGTATAGTCGAGATATCCATGAGTCATGGGAGAATGAGGCATTCGTGAGAGATAAATGAATTCATCTTTTTTTGGAATCTAATATTTAAAGATATTCTTTGGATATAAAGTGTCAAGGTAGGTAGAATTGTGACACCCCTCCCAGTTTCACTTTCTATGTATGAAATTTTCCCTTTAGTTTAGTTTTATCTATATTTTCATTATTCCATGTTTTCTAGGTTCTCTGGTAGTTGGATACCTGGGATGCAGCTTGGTTCATGTCATAAACAGGGAGGTCACACCGTGAACCAACTCAACAAGGACTTCGGTCCTAAACTACTGGTGGTTCACAACATGAACAAGGAGGTTCACATTGTGAAATAATATGGAAAGTCAAGAAGGGGTTTGTGTGACATCTTGGATAAAAGTTATGATATCTTTAAAGGGTTTTTTCATTCATTTTTCTAGTTCAAGGGGCATAAAAGATTATGTGGGAGTTTCTGTAGAACCTGGGTTGGGTGCTGCCTGCATGGAACTTTTACATTGTAAATGTATAATTTATGGAATAAATATGTCATTGGGAACAATCAATAAAAATGTTTCAAGAGTAAATGAATATAAATAGTGGAACCTTTTTTACATCGTAAATGTGTAACTCAGGATAAATTAACTTGATGCAATGTGTCTTTTGTGAAACATGTAATATGGGAAATTTACACTATAAATATATGATTTAAGATGTAAAACTCTCATGACTAGTAGGTTTTATTCACCACTCATATGCCTCTATATTTTTTATACTGTAGTTATATCCCTAAAACCCTAGCTCTATTATAGGATATTTTGGTTGACTTATACTCTTCCAAGTTTCACTATTCAGTGTTTGATCTCCAATGTGGAAATTTTTCTCCCTTAGGGTAAGTTCGACCATTCCGCTTCTTCATTACACATGGTTGTGGTTTTGGCATTGGGATGAATCTATGAGATTTTATGGTCATATGATGATGCTTGTTTGATACCTTTCATATCAAATGTGTGATCATCTTATAGGGGCCATCCCTTGTGTTAGTTGTGGTGTTGAATGTGAATTACATGAGGTATGTTTTTATTTATCATCTTCACCAACAATTTTTTTTATGTAATTAAATTTAGAGATGTGGGAAATGATTCTAGGGCCACTGTTTATTATTCTATGTTCTTCATAGTGTGTTTGGTTCTAGCTATGGGTAGTTTGTGACCTGAGTTTTAGGTAGGCAGTTCCATATTTATCCTATGTTGGATGAATCATAATTTGTCTTCGTTTTATAAATTTTTTATAAATAAATTATCAAGATTTATTTCTGTGTGTAAATGGGTTTGTGATAAAAGATGATTTTTACCTTATTTTGGTAAGAGAATTTTTTTCCAAAGCACTGTGAAAGATATTATACAATAGGTTTTCAATGCATTTTTTATTGAATAATGTGTTTTTTGGAGTTGTTTGTGAAATTTGAATCCCTTTGAAATTTAATTGATAAATTCATTACATTAGAAGCCTTAGGTACTTAGGTGGAAGGTGTGGTATTGGGCCTCTTCCATTTTATAGTATAGAGGTTCAATCATTGGGTGTTTCTATTCTCCTTAGTCATGTGTTCTAGGGAATTGATCATGAAATTGTTGTTGGAATATTATTCTTCAAGTTTTATTACACTATTACATTCTATTGTACATATGTCATGCAATTTTTTCAAGTTCAGTGAAATAATTCCCTCTAGTCATTTTTTAATTCTCATATTCTAGTTCTCATCCCATGGGGATCTGGAACACCCTTCGTAAATGTAGAATATCAGTTCAGGTTCTAGTTTTTAAGCTATTCTAGGGTATTCCATCATGTAGTGCAGAGGAAATACCTAGGTTTGAGGTGTGGGGTCCACAATGAGATCATTGTTCTTTAAATGAGAAAGAGTGTAATTCCCCTATAAAATTGATACTTAAAAGACTAAATGTTAATACATATGTCAAAAATGTGCACCTTTCTTTTGATGATCCTTCCTAAATCGAACTCTATAGCTACGTATGTTTTTCTTGGAGAAGTGTTTAGGATATGTAACCTCTTAGGAATTTTCCCATGGTGTGTGTTAGTGAGGAAAAAACACACTAAAATAACATATGTTGTCCTATGAGGATAGTACTTAGTCTGATAAGTGACCCCAATGGGTAATATCTTGTGGTGTGTTTTAAAGGAAACCAAGGTATTATAGGAGACCCATGAGGTCATATGACTCGATTAATGTCTTGGGGAAGGTCAGTTCAAGACAAATGGTATAATATCATGGTTATGATCAGTCTTTGAAAGTTGGTATATGAGAGATAGGATTTTCTAGACTTGAGGGGTAGGTTTGAGTGAGTTTCTGGAAAGATATTTCCATAAATATCCTCTCAATTTATCATTTTATTTTAGGATGTGTGTGTCTTCTATATTGAGTTTTGACCTTGATCTCAGTTTATTCTTTTATCTATTTGGATTAAAATGAGATTATCCTACTGTCTGATCATTTCCTTCTATTCTAGTGTGTAGAAACATGACCTTGGGTGTCTTATATATTTTTTTCAAGAGGGTAAAATGATAGATTCTCCTCAATTTCATTCTACTCTGGATCATAATTTTATAGAGGCTGTTTATTGAGCAATTAATTCCATATATAAAAATGTACCATGAGTTTATGACCAAATGGTTGAGGCATAAACAGAATCTAGTATAGATAGGGGTTGATATCAAGAGTTAATATATGATAAGCCCCTATCCTTTAAGGGTATGAATTAACCTAAAAATTTGGAGGACTGGATAGAAAATATTGATCAAATATTTAACTTTCTGGAGACACTTGAAGATATCAAGGTGAACTGCATGTTTTTCATGATTGAAGGTCCTAGAAAGTGGTGGTGGGATTATATGGTACAGAAATATAGGAATATGAGATTATACTGGAAGGATTTTAATACACTATTCCTTCAAAAATTCTTCCAAAAGTCCCAAATGATGAAAAATTGTTTGGTATTCCACTCTTTGTAGTTGGGAGAGTGTTTGGTGTTAGAGTACACCAATCGGTTTATATAGTTGGTTCATTTTTACTTGGAGGTAGTGAGAAAAGATAATCTAAAATATAAGATTTACCTATAGCGTTTTCAAACAAATATAAAATCAAAAGTGTATATACTAAATATTACCCCCTATGACGACACAGAGTATAGGGATATGATGGTAGAAATGAAAATGAAATACAATATTTAAAATTATGGTCATACCCTTCCTCCTAGTGGTAGCTTCAGTGGAGTGTAGGGAAATAAGAGGAAGTGATAGATCATATTAGGTTTAGTGGAGGTGGTTCCTAGTAGCGATCCTCATCGACACCATCAATAGCTACTAGTAGTGTTCCCTTGACTTACTACTACTGCGGCACCTTCGAGCACACCCGACATTCTTTTCCTACCCCAAAAAATTGTACAATGATTGTGGATGCCACAACCATTTTCAAAGGTTCTACCGGGACATGTTTATGCCCCATTCTGGTTAGGTACATTTGAATACAAATTCCATAGTAGCACAGTTCTAGGCTTTAAGATACATAGGGGTCAATACAAATGCCTCAAGAGTGATACAAGTTCATGTAGTGGATGAGTTTTCAGAGGCAGTTGATGTGAGCCCAGTTACATTGAGAGGTACTATCTTTGTTGCATCTTCTATATTAACTACTTTTTTATACTAGTTCCTCACACACATTTATATATGCCTATTTTTTTGATTTGTTAAAATTTATAATTAAGATCATGTCCTTTTCTATGGAGTTGGAAACACCCCTTGAAAAGAGAAAAGAACATGGTTTTGATGTTCATCTTCTTCTATATTGATAGCTGAGGTGGGGTTAGTGTGGGATTTCTTGGTTCACGATTTGGATCTATTTGAGGTCATAATTATGATTTATTGGACTATTTTTCAGCATTATACAATTTATTGCTATCGTTATCATGTTTCATTATTTTCTACCGAAGGGATCTCTATGGTGTTTCAGGTAGAGTGGGATCTGATGTCTATTTGTGTAGGACCTTCCCACCTAGAAAACTTCTCTATACATCCTCTAGAAAAAAGAGTAAGAGTTTACAATTCAACTAGTTTTGATCACTTAACTGATATTCATACCTTCTTATCATATGAAACCCATTGAGTTCAAATATATTAACATCTAGTTGGATGATATGTTATAGAATGTTTTGTATTCCCTAGTGTTTCACTAGGTGAATCCTTAATGGTCTTTTCCAAGAAGGTAGTAGTTTCACATCATTAGTGTGTGGACTGTCTAATATTTAATCATGTAACGTTTAATAATAATTAACCTTTTATCCTTTTGGGTTGCTTGTTTTATTTATTAAAGGAGGAAAAGTGGTTTTTGAATATCAATATTTTGTTGATTTATCATCAACTTAAGGTTTGAGAGTCTGGTATTCCAAATACCACTTTCAATAGTAGTTATGTTCATTATAAATATATTATTATAACTTTTGGTTTGAATAATACTCTGGACTTTTTTATGGCTTTGATGAAATGGATCTTACATAAGTATCTCAAAACCTTTTTCTTAGTGTTCGTGGATGATATCCTAGTTTATTCGAGATCCAAACATGTGCATGAGAACCATCTAAATATCATTTTAGAAATATTTTATAAACTCTAAATTTATTTAATTATTTCAAAATATATTTTATATATTAAAGAAGTGATATTCTTAGGGAACATGATTTATGATCATGGACTTTCAGTTGATCCTGATAAGGTGAACGTTGTCTTTCCATGGGAAGAACCACAGAACGTCTTTGAGATACAGATATTCCTAGGTCTAGCTTGATATTATTGGTGGTTGATCAATGATTTATCTAAGTTTAAATCACCCTTTAATATTCTTACCATTAAATAAGTGAATTTCACATGGGATATAAAATTTTAGACTTATTTTAATTAGTTGAAATTTATTCCTTCATAATCTTCTATTTTGATCTTACTTGATCCAAATAATGGGTATATGGTGTACTGTAATGATCTTGGTGATGTTATGCATTGTGTGATTATATAATATAATCATGTTGTGGTATATGGATATCATCAACTTTGACTGCATTAGAGATTTACATAGTTCTGAATGTACTTAAGTGATTGTGGTACTATATTTCTAGTAATAGGTTCACTATCTATTTTGATCTTATTATTTTTCGATATATATCTTCTTAGATAGACTTTAATATTAGATAGAGATGTTGTATGGAATATCTTATGATATTTGAATTCGACATCACTTATAACCCAGAGAAGGGGAATGTCAAATTCGATACTCTTAGTTAGAAAATTCCACCATAGGTAGTTCTAAAACATAGGATGATTGAAGAATGATGGTAATATTCACTCAAATGCATATGGATGATCATGGGGATGATTTGGGTATGGTTTTGACCTAGTCTCAGTTATCATCATCTCATCATGATTCTATTCTATAGGGTCAACAACAAGATTATGAGTTTAGAGAAATCAAAGAAACCCTTTATAGTGGGGAGATCGTTCATGGTTGGTCTCTATCTCTTACGATGGTAATCTTCAATTTGGGGATTAGTTTTTCATACCATTATCTGTGAGGAATTCAATTTTTTATTATTTTCATAGTTCTTCGTTGGCCATTAATCCAGGCACTATGAATATATATTGTAACATGATATAGAAATTATAGAATCTGAGTATAAAGCATGATATTTATGAGCATGTGTCATGCTGTTACATTTTCCACTAAATAATGGTAGATCACCCAAAACTTTCTATTCCTCTCCAACCCCTTCCTAGGATGGTATGGAAATGGGATGAGGTTTCCCATGACTTTTTTGTTGGATTACTATGAACTCCTTGAGGGAATAAATCTATATGGTTGTTGATTGATCAGTTTTCAAAATCAGTCCATTTTATTTTTATTAGAGACACCACCAAAGTTTAACATCAGGTTAAGTTTTATATATAGGATATAATTAGGCTACATGGTGTTCCATATTCCATTGTCTTGTATAGGGACCCCAATTTCACTACCAGATTCTGGAAGAGTCTCCAAGAGGTGATGGGGACTTAGGTTCAGCTAAGTAAAGCATACCATCTATAGACATAAGGTCAGATAGATCATTATATTCATATCCTATATAATATTATTCATGCCTAAATGTTGTACTTTCATGGACCATGATATATTCATCTAGAGCTAGTTAATTTTTTATATAATAACATTTATCATTCTTCGATCAAAATGGTTCCCTTAAAGTATTTGTATGGTCACCCATGTAAGTCACATCTTTGTTAGTAAAAGGTGGGTGAGACATTTCTTATGGGAACAATTCATTTTTAAGATACATTAGTAAGGATTCAGTATATATGAATATTCCTGGTTATAGTAATGAGTCGGAAAAAATCAGATGTGGATCTTTGATTTCGTCCTTTAGATTTTTCCATTATTGAATGAATTTTCTTGAATTTTTCTCGTCATTTAGTTCACCTTCAACTTGGGAAATAGGGAAAACATTTTCCAAGATATGTTTGACCATATTAGGTCACTTAGAGGCTTGAGTAGGCTTCCTTTTGGTTGGAATTTCAAACTCAGTTGATATGTATTCATGTTTTTTTCTACACAACTTGGATTAGGATGTACCATATTGTTCCTTATAATGTTCTAAATTCATAAAGATATTGAGTTGGATTCAGACATTTCTATTGTGGAGTGTAAAGACCCGGAAATTTTAAGGAAATTTTTTCTTAATTTCTTTGGAATTTTACGGGTCCACAGTTTCTGACGGCACCTGATTCTGAGGCCCGGTGTGCCCGGAATCAATTCTTGAAGTTTAGCATGGGTATGTTCAGTGAATGAACGAGCGGGTTTTCCTAACTTTTGAACCGGTGCTCAGAATCAAAATTCGAGGGCACCGATGAAACTGTAGTGCCGTTATTTGCTTAAGGGGACCTTTGTTGTAGTTGCATTTTGCGCGGGTTGAGGTTTAATATTTGGGTTTAGTTGAATTAAATAAAATTTTTCATGCACAAATTTTATTCATTGAAGGTGTTATTTTCAACAAAGGGGGAGTTAGATGTAGGGCCCACACCCACCTAACCTCCTATTGGAGAGTTTAGTGTTGTAGGGCCCACACGAGACCCTAACTACTCACCTCCCCCATAACCCCCTTAACCTCCCCATAACTCACCCCCCTTGATTAAATGCATGGAAACTCCACACATTTATTGTGGTGGAGCCTCTCTCCCTCCCAAGATTAATGAGGCCAACTAGGATAATTAATAACCTTATTAATTTATTTGTCTCACCTCTTGACTCCTTTTGAATTGATTGGAGATCTTTTAAAAGAGGGAAGCTTTATGAGATTTTGGGGTTGGCTAATACCTTGGGAGGATTTGAGGAGAGTTCCCTTCATCCACGAAGAAACAACTTCCTCCCTCGACGAAGAACGGTTCTCCATCTTCTTCTTCCTTCGCAACAAGAGATGAGACATCACTTCCTCGGGTGCACACCGACGATGACGGAAGCAACGAATGCCAGCGACCATCGTCATATTCATATCCTCCCTTGGGACGACGTCGGCAAGCCGACGTCCACCCTCTTGCAATATCATCAAAAAACTAAGAACGACATGAGGTAGGGTTTTTTCATATATAGTGTTTATGTGAATTATACCCTCGTGTGTGGGTAGTTAATTGCATGGTGTTTGTATAATTTATTTTGAATAAATCATACCCTAGTCATTGACGTATTATGGATTGAGGTAGGGAAATTTTTGTTTAATTTCCTTTTGGGTGGTTTTATCTCAAGAGCATGAGCTTTTAATAATAGGATGTTAGTATAATTTTTACTTGAATAAATTATACCCTCTTCAATGATTAAAAGGATGTGTTTAAATGATTTCCAATTGATAACACCAAACGCAGAGGGCGAGGGCTGAACAAACACAGCCCGACAAACCTCCGCAGATTGTTTATTGATGTGCGGATTGAAGGGCGATGATGAAGCAGGCCGCAATGGTGATTTTAAGTCTCCGCAATGAAATACGGGTCTCGTGGTGACCATAGGCGTAGACGAAAGGAGAAATGGACCATCGGTGCGCGTCCGGTGGTCCGCGGAAAGTGGAGGCGGCGCGCCACGCCGGCACGGTGGCACCGGTGACCGACGGCTGCGGCGTGCCTCCGAAACAGAACCGCCGCGGCTGATCCGCGGTGGTGGACCAAACCGGAACGGCTTAGCCATTCCGGAAGTTGAGGGGTGCGGCCTAAGTGTCGCGCCAGCTGGCCGCCAAAGCCCTCCCCTGGCCGGACCGGGGCGGGCCGAGTGAACCGAACCGCCGGCGCCAGCTGGGCCGAGCCGCGCCGGCCGGGCCGGGCCGCGTCCTCTCGGGCCGGACCCGGACCCGGGTCGGGTCGACCCAGTTCGGGACGACCCAGGGGGTATCGGGCAAGGTCGGACCAGGCCCGAACCCCCTATTCCCGGGCAGTTTCGTTCAAACGCCCATATCATGGGCTACGGACCTCCGATCAACGCATCGTCAGTTGCGATGGGATTCTTGGATCGAGATGGTCGATTCGTTATACTACACTCAAGGTTTTTGAGAACTTTGTGTATGGCTGGGTTGGTGTGAACACGAAACCAACCAAGCCCTCGGAGAGGAAACGCTTATAACTTGAGCTCCGGACGTCTGATCGACATGTCGTTGACTTTGTTGGATTCCTCTTAGTGAGACGGACCTTTTCGCTTAATATGATCGAGGTTTGGATGCAGTTGGAGTAGGGTTGGGTTGTTTTTTATTTAAAAACCAACCGGACCCCTGGAACGAAAAGGCCATTAACTCTCTGACAGGGCGTCCGATTGACGTTCCGTCTGTCACGTTGAGTTCCTATCGACGAGGTGGAACTTTGGGATGCATCAACTCCATACTAAGTGTTAGTTGATTTATCGACCCCTTGGTTCGTGGAGCGGACCCTCCTGAAAACGAGCATGTTGTGTGCGGTTACCCTAGAGTTGGTTGCGACGACGATGACAACCGTATTGGAATCCTCCGTGGGTTCGACGATGAAGACTTTCGTAATGAAATCCTCCGTGGGTTTGACGACGATGACAACCATGCTGGGATCCTCCGTGGGTTCGACGGTGAAGACTTTCGTATTGGAATCCTCTATGGGTTCGACGACAACAACAACTATGCTGGAATCCTCCGTGGGTTCGACAGTAACGACTATTGTACTTGTATCCTACGTGGGTCCAACAGTATTGACCTCTGTTGTAGTATCCTATGTGGGTCTGAAAGAGTAGATGAACTAGTATCCTACGTGGGTCTGATAGCTTAGCTAGTCTAGTATCCTACGTGCATCCCAGCTAGATGAATCAGTAACTACATCTGATCATCTCCTTTTCTTTACAATTGATGTATACCTGTGTGAGCTGAGTCTTGACTTTAAATCGTTATCTCCGATATGATTGACTTGCTTTCCTATGTGGATTTAGTTGTGCTTTCATGTGTGGATTGGGTTGTACTATCCTATGTGGACGTGATTGATCTTGGGCTCGGATGTTGGATCCGAACAGGAATTGATGACTTAGGTATATGTATGGGCATATACCAAAGTAGTGTTGGTTGTTACTTCATATTTGTATCTTTCCTTTGTGTATTATCCTTTGTGGATTCTGGGAGACCTTCGGGGGTCTCGGGGTCCCTACTAAGTAGCATATACTCACCCCTGCATGGGCTATGCCCGCACTACATTGTGTTGGATGCAGACGACGGACAGCGCTGATCGTGGTTAAGGCTTGTGGAGCAAGTCGGTACCTAGAGGTGGACCACTGGGCGGGACGTACACGGAGCGGACGACTGGACCCATGGAGATGAGGAGACTATATGTACCCACCCTTCAGGTGGAACTTCCAGTGGATGGATCGATGTTGCTTCTTTACTTTTTAGTTGTTGTACTTTCTTTCCATATGTACGTTACTTTCAGTTTGGGTTTGTATTCTGGCCCACTTACTTTTCTGCACTTACTTTTGTACTCAGTTTACTTAGTGTTCACTTCTTCTAGCTTACTCTATGGTGTTTGTTTACGTTATAAAGGCAATTTAATCCCCTTTTTGTCAGTATTGATGCATTTGGTGCTAGTCACCAGCCCCTGGCCTATGGGAGGCGGGCTTGGGGTAGTCACGGCATGGGCCCTGAGGACGGTCGTGACAAATTGGTATCAGAGGAGTTCGGTTCTATCGCAGAACTCAGGACTCTTATCTTTATTCTATGTGAAGCAATAATGTTTAGGGTATTGAGTGTGGTTATTAGTTCAGGGAGTCCAGTGTTGGTGCGGTGGCCGACGTATCCGTACACCAGGGTCCTGACTTCTGATTTCCGACTCAATGCATGAAAACATTGATTGCATGTGTGTTTCAAAAGTTTTCTTTGTGATTACTTTTTGTCAGCTCCCCAGGTATACTGTTTTGATCGTGACTCAACTATTTCTTTTTAGGATGGCCCAATGATGGCAGTTATCTAGGGTTCAGAGCTTTGTGTGAGACGATAGCCCACCGAGCGACGAGGCCTCGGTGCAGGGCCCTTTTACAGTGGAGGCACCGGCGGTACCTCTACCCACCAAGCCACCGATGCCACCAGCCCCAGCCGCTGAGAGTTCACGTCGCCTTAGTGAACTACATGAGTTTTAGTGTTAGAGACCGCCCAGGTTCTGCAGGGAGACAGACCCTCAGGTAGTCGAGGATTGGCTGGAGGTTGTAGTTCGAGTTTTCAGGTTAGTGGGGACACCAGCTGAACTCATGGTGATCCTTGCAGCGAGCCTCCTATATGCGACAGTAGGCAGATGGTGGATCTTGATGCTCTAGGTGCACGAAGATGAATCTCTCCTCTGGACGGACTTTTAGAGCCTCTTCCGCTCAGAGTTCATCCCATCCACCCTCTGTACGGTGCGCATCCAGGAGCTACTATAGCTGCGGCATGGCAGCATGATGGTCGCCCAGTACTCGACGAGATTTATCAATCTATAGCGCTATTCGATGGACATGGTACGAGACCCATTTATCCAGGCCTAGACCTTCGAGCAGGGACTGAGGCATGATATCAGGGCATCGATGATCTCCCTCAGTATTCCGACACAGGCAGGAAACTGGAGCGAGCCCTTCTCATAGAGAGCTTTCATGCTGAGCCTACACCAGCAGAGAGACCTACCGCAGGGCAGCACGTAGCGGAGTCTTCTGCAGCTTGCAGTAGACAGGTGATGCAGAGGTCCAAGCGGGCTAGACCATTAGATGGGCAATCTCAGGATGCAGATTCGGTTGTGCGGGGAACACGAAGAACAGATAGCTACACGAGGAGCAGGCAGTGATACGCATGCGGAGGGTAGGGTTACATGGCTCGAGACTACCCGACTCTTCCTACAGATGAGCAGCAGGCAATAGAGGGACCTCTCAGGTAGAGGTTCGACCATGGTAATCCACAGGGAGCAGGCGGACGAGGCAGAGGAGTTGGCCGAGCGGCGGGTGGTGGGCGACTCTTTGAGGCCCTACCACCACCACCACCAGGAAGACCACCCCGACCGCAGGGAACGGGTGGACAGGGGAGAGCTCAGCTTCAGGCAGCTGAGGCTTATGACCATGGAGCTCCGAGAGCTGATGGACTGGAGCGGGACTAGCTCCAGACATGGTGACTTTTGTTCATGTTTCTACTAGCTTTTTTGTCATTTTGTGTCTTGGTACTGTGATCTGCAGTAAAAAAAGACACTCGTTCTTGTGACGTTTTGTTCCCTGTCCTTTTTATGTAGTTGATACTAAGAGGTTCGGGTTTAAAACTATTGACTTGACCCTCACTTTTGAGATATCTACAGAAGTAGACCCAGTGACCACACACTGATGCCGACAGTGTGACTCAACCCTTGGATGCGAGAGTAACGGTTGGATATCTTGGTAGTAGCGTCAAGGCCTTACGACGTCATCCTTGGTATGGATTAGTATCATCCATGTCGGGATTGACTATATTTGGAAAATACCACGGTTCATCCAGGGGATGAGACCGGATTTCTCTTATCGGCAAAGAAGAAATCTTACCAGCTCTTGTAGGACCAGAGAAGGTACAATTCATCCAGGAGTGGATGAGGACAGCTCAGAGCTAACATAAGTCTTTTGCCAATAGGATGCGGAGACCACTAGAGTTCAAGGATGGTGACCACGTTTTCTTACAGGTCTCACCTCAATGTGGATTACGGAGATTTGGCCGAGGCGGCAAGTTATATCCACGCTTCATCGGACCCTTCTAGGTCCTCAACAGGATAGGTGAGGTGGCTTATCGCCTGGCCCTTCCACCTCAGCTGCACCGGGTGCATGAAGTCTTTCACATATCTCAGTTGAGAAGATATGTGCATGACCCAACGCATATCATCGATGATGGGGAGAATTTTTCGGAGGTCCCGATAGAGATTGAGGTTCGACAAGAGCAGGTCCTATGTGGGTGGTCGATTCCTATAGTGTGCATAATGTGGAATCACGGGAACCTCCAAGGGAGCACTGGGGAGAGGGAGGCTCAGATGCGTGCTCAGTACAACTTTTGTTTCCCTAGTTTGTGTTATACCTTTATGGGGACATAAATCCCTGAGGTGGGAGTAATGTAAAGACCCAGAAATTTCAAGGAAATTTTTTCTTAATTTTTTTGGAACTTTAAGAGTCCGCAGTTTCTGACGGCACCTGATTCTGAGGCCCGGTGTGCCCGAAATCAATTCCCAAAGTTTAGATCAGGTACGTTCAGTGAATGAATGAGAGGGTTTTCCTAACTTTTGAACTAGTGTTTGGAATCGAAATCTGAGGGCACCGATGAAACTGTGGTGTCAGTATTTTCTTAAGGGGACCTTTTTTGTAGTTGCGTTTTTAGCAGGTTGAGGTTTAATATTTGGGTTTAGTTGAATTAAATAAAATTTGTCGTGCACAAATTTTATTCATGGAAGGTGTTATTTTCAACAAAGGGGGAGTTAGATGTGGGGTCCACACCCACCTAACCTCATATGGGAGAGTTTATTGTGGTAGGGCCCACACAAGACCCTAACTCCTCACCTCCCCCATAACCCCCTTGACCTCCCCATAACTCACCCCCTTGATTAAATGCATGGCAACTCCACACATTTATTGTGGTGGAGCCTCTCCACCTCCCAAGATTAATGAGGCCAACTAGGATAATTAATAACCTTATTAATTTATTTGTCTCACCTCTTCACTCCTTTTGAATTGATTGGAGATCTTTTAAAAGATGGAATCTTTATGAGATTTTTGGGTTGGCTAATACCTTGGGAGGATTTGAGGAGAGTTCCCTTCATCTACGAAGAAACGACTTCCTCCCTCGATGAAGAACGGTTCTCCATCCTCTTCTTCCTTCACAACAAGAGAGGAGACATCACTTCCTCGGGTGCACACCGATGACGACGGAAGTGACGAATGCCAGCGACCATTGTCTTCTTCATCTCCTCCCTTGGGAAGATGTCGACGAGCCAACTTCCACCCTCTTGCGATATCTTCATCAAATGACACATGACACGAGGTAGGGGTTTTTGTATATAGTGTTTATGTGAATTATACCCTCGTCCGTGGGTATTTAATTGCAGGGTGTTTGTATAATTTATTTTGAATAAATTATACCCTAGTCATTGACGTATTATGGATTGAGGTAGAGAAATTTTTGTTTAATTTTCCTTTGAGTGGTTTTATCTCAAGAACATGAGCTTTTAATAATATAATGTTAGTGTAATTTTTACTTGAATAAATTATACCCTCGTCAATGATTAAAAGCATGTGTTTAAATGATTTCCAATTGATAACACCTAACGCAGAGGGCGCGGGCCGAACAAACACAGCCCTATGACCCTCTGCAGCTTGTTTATTGATGTGTGGATTGACAGGCGACGACGAAGTGGGCCGCAATGGTGATCTGAAGTCTGCGCAATGAAATATGGGTCCCGTAGTGACCGTAGGCACAGACGGTAGGAGAAACGGACCACTAGTGTGTGTTCGGGGGTCCGCGAAAAGTGGCGGCGGCGCGCCCCAATGGCGTGGAGGCAGCACGCCGCCGGAACAGAACCGTCGCTGCTGATCTGCGACGATGGACCAAATTGGAATGGCTTAGTCGTTCTGGAAGCTGAGGGTGCGGCTTAAGTGTCACGCCAACTGGCCACCAACGCCCTCCCCAGGCTGGACCGGGGTGGTCAGAGCAGACCGGACTGCCAGCGCCGGTCGGGTCGGGTCGCGCCGCGCCCTATCGGGCCAGACCCAGACCCGGGTCGGGTCGACCCAGGGGGTATCGGCCCGGGTTGGACCAGGCTCGAAACCCCTATTCTCAGGCAGTTTCGTTCAAACGCCCATAACTTGGGCTACAAACCTCCGATCGATGCACTGTTAGTTGTGATAGGATCCTGGAATCGAGACGGTCGATTTGGTATACTACACTCATGGTTTTGAAGAACTTTGTGTATAGCTAGGTTGGTTTGAACACGGAACCAACCAGGCCCTCGGAGCGGAAAAGCTTATAACTTGAGCTTCGGATGTCCGATCGACATGTCGTAGACTTTTTTGGATTCATATTAGTGATATGGACCTTTTGGATTACTCAGTTTGAGGTTTGGACGCAGTTGGAGTACGTTCGGGTTGGTTTTGACTTAAAAACCAACCGGGCCCCTGGAACAAAAAAGTCATTAACTCTCAGACCGAGCGTCCGATTGATGCATCGTCTGTCACGTTGAGTTCCTATCGACAAGGCGGAACTTTGGGATACATCAACTCCATACTATGTGTCAGTTGATGTATCAACCCCTTGGCTCGTGGAGCGGACCCTCCCGGAAATGAGCATGTTGTGTGCGGGAACCCTAGAGCTGGCTGCGACGACGATGACAACCGTATTGGAATCCTCCATGGGTTCGACGATGAGGACTTTCATACTGTAATCCCTTGTGGGTTCGATGACCATGAAAACTGTATTGGAATCCTCCATGGGTTCGACGATGAAGACTTTCGTACTGGAATCCTCCATGGGTTCGACGGTGATGACAACTGTACTAGAATCCTCTGTGGGATCGATGGTGAAGACTTTCATACTAGAATCCTTCGTGGGTTCGACGACGATGACAACTGTACTGGAATCCTCCGTAGGTTCGACGGTAACGACTACTGTACTTGTATCCTACGTGGGTCTGACAGTATTGACCTCTGTTGTAGTATCTTACGTGGGTCCGATAGAGCAGCTGAACTAGTATCCTATGTGGGTCCAACAGCTTAGCTGGTCTAGTATCCTACGTGGGTCCCAGCTAGATGAATCAGTAACTACATCTGATCATCTCCTTTGCTTTACAATTGATGTATACCTGTGTGAGCTGAGTCTTGACTTTCAATCATTATCTCTGATATGATTGACTTGCTTTCCTATGTGGATTGAGTTGTGATTTCCTATATGGATTGGGTTGTACTATCATGTGTGGACGTGATCGATCTTGGGCTCGGATGTTGGATCCGAACTGGAATTGATGACTTAGGTATATGTATGGTCATATAGCTATGTAGTGTTGGTTGTTACTTCGTGTTTGTATCTTTACTTTCTGGATTATCCTTTGTGGATTCTGGGAGACCTTCGGGGGTCTCGGGGTCCCTACTGAGTAGCGTATACTCACCCCTGCACGGGCTATTCCCACACTACATTGTGTTAGATACAGACGGCGGACAGCACTGATCGTGGTTGAGGCTTGTGGAGCAAGTTCGTACCTGGAGGTGGACCACTGGGCAGGACGTACACGGAGCGGACGACTGGACCCGTGGAGCTGAGGAGACTATCTGTACCCACCCTTCAGGTGGGACTTCTAGTGGACGGATCGACGTTGCTGCTTTACTTTTCAGTTTCTGTACTTTCTTTCCAGTTGTACTTTACATTCAGTTTAGGTTTGTATTCTGGCCCACTTACTTTTGTACTCAGTTTACTTAGTGTTTACTTATTCTAGCTTACTCTGTGGTGTTTTTTTACTTTATAAAGGCAATGCCTTCCCCTTTTTTGTCGGGATTTATGCCTTTGGTGCTAGTTTCCAGCCCCTGGCCTATGGGAGGCGGGCTTCGGGTAGTCACGGAACGGGCCCCAAGGACGGTTGTGACATGGAGAGACCAGTGGAGATCACTAATTATTATATAAATGTATAGTGTGGGATGTATATTCCATTTTTTCAAAGTGGTATGGCGGAATGTATCAGATTCTCATGAGACATGGGAGCATCATTCAATGTTGAGAGAGCACTAGACTCGCCTTTTTCCAGATCACCCTTCTTCCACATGAATTCCCGATGATGTAAATTCCTATGGTGGGGATATTGTAACATCAAGGATAAAAGGTACGCTATCTTTTAAGGTTTGAGGATATGTTTTTTTAAAGGATTTAGGAGATGTTGTGGGATTTTCTACAAAAAAATTGGGTTGGGTGATGCTTATAGGGACCTTTTATTTTTTAAATGTCTAATTTAAAGAATAAATCTTCTACTGGGAATAATACATGAATTTAATTTAGAGTATAAATAAATGGAATCTGTAAACTACTTTTTAATGTCATTAATTTGTCTCTTGGGGTAAATTAACCTGATGGGAAAAAAATTCAGTGGAACATGCAATATGGGGAATTTATGCCATAAATCTCATATTTACATTATATAAACCTCATGCCCAATTGGTTTTATTCTCCACTCATTTTAATCCCTCTTCTTTAATGGTGTGTCCATATCCCTCAAACTCCACCTCCCTTCCAGATGATTTTGGGTGATCTCTGCTCTTCTGAGTTCCTCCCTTCATCACTTGATCTTCGGTGTGGTTCATTGTCTCCCTTAAAGTAAGTTAAACATTTATTCTTCTTAATTACTCAAGGTTTTGAAAATAAAATTGGGCTGAATATATGGGATCTATTGGTCATATGATGATTCTTTTTTAAACCCTTATAGATCCATTGTGTGATCATCTTCCAGGGGCCATCCCATGTGTTTATTATGGCGCAACATGTGAGTTCCTTGATGTGTGTTTTAATCTATCCTTTCCACTGACCATTTTGATTATATAAATCAATTATAATATGTGTTAATCGATTCCATGGAATCCTTTGGTTGTACTACATTCCTTCTGGTGTGTGTGGATCTTATTGTTGGTAGTGTGAAACCTGAGTTTGAGGTATGTGGTTCCATCTCTACCCAATATTGGATGAACTATAATTGATCTTGGTTTTATAAAAAAATTATGAATAAGTTATCCTGAAAGATTTTTTTTATATAAATGGGTTTATGATGAAAGTATTTTTTCCCTTATTTTGGTAAGATAAAAGGTGTATTCAAATCATTGTGAAATAGATTTTGAAATGGGGTTTCAAAGCATGTTTTTTATTGGATAAAGGGTTTTTTGGATTTTTTTTGTGAAATGTGAAACCCTTTGAAATTTATTTGGAAAATTAAATACATGGAAAGCCTTAGACACTTAGGTGGAATGTGTAGTATTGATCCCCACCCATTTTATTATCAGGGGGTTCACTCATGGGTTTTTTCTATGCTCCCTAGGTCTGTGTTCTAGGGACATGATCTTAACATAGTCATGGGGTTCACTAATGGGGTATTTATATGATCCATGGCCTATGTTATAATGATTTGATTGTGAACTAGTTTCTGATTGTTGTGAAAGTAGTCTTCTAGGAAAACAGTTTGGGATCCTTATTATGTTTACCATTACGATTTGGATTTATACTATTTTGGATTTGATATACATTCTTTGAGAAATGTGGATTTATTCTTTGAAATTTTCTTACCTTCCTTTTTTTAGAACTATGAAAAAAGGTAAAACATACCATGATTTTGATCTAAAATTGATTTATTATATATCATACCATTTTTTATTTAAAATGAGAATATTAAGATTATTTTTTGGTATAATTTATATGGAATACCAGGGTGGGATCCTACTGATCTTATTTAGCTCACACCATACACACCCCATCGACAGTGTGTAGCCCTAGAATTATCTTTTGATGAATGAAAATGAAAGTTTTCATAGTGAGGTGGTGAGGTTCATGTTAGATTTTTATGAGTAGCTAGTGGGGAGAAAATGGTATATTTCACACATGTCACAATGAGTATTGATTTTTGTTTCACTTTCCCTTCTAATTTTATTGGAATTGTACCTTCAGTTTTATTTTAAATTTAAAGATATATCACTAAAATTTTTCCTATATGATTATGGAATATGTTTCTTCTAGTTTTATACTTATGTTACATTATATTGTATATATGTCATGTATTTTGTTTCAGGTTGGGAAAAATCATTCCCTCTGGTTATTGTTTGATTCCCTAGACACCAACCCATGGGGATCTGGAATGCCCTTCAGGTATATAGAGTATCATTTCAGGGGACAAGGTATTCTAGGTTGGTTCACTAGAGTTCTGAAAGGGGAATTCACACCATTACTAAAGAGGTTCACACCATGAAAAATCCTATCCTGGCCATTAGAAACGAACTTTTATCATTTTTACCCTCACTCAATTTAACTCAAAACCCCTCATTTTTTTCTCTCATTTAAAACATATTTCATCTCCCCTCATTGAATTCCATATCCCTCTCCTTATTAGGTTTATTTTAGTGAAATTTCACCTTTTAAATTTAGCAGAACACTTAGTACATTTCTCTTTCCTTCTCTTTTGAGTTTTCTTCTCTCTTGTATTGGTTCTCTCTTGTTCCCTAAGGATATAGAAGCCTGGGGTTTCTATAGCCTAAATTTTTAGGGAGGGTCTTTTTGATTAATTGTTTATTATTTCCATTTTGTAACCCCATCTCCTCATATTTTGTTTCATTTTTCAAAGGTGATGACATTTTTTCTAAGTACATAGTGAAAGTGTAAAATAGTAGAAATTAAAATGTTTACATTGTAATTGACATTTTAATTTCATTATGAGCATAATCACAATCTAATATAACCTAAAGATATCATATGAATTAATTAAGAAAAAATAATTAAAATTGAAACTATAACTCGTTGTATTTTTATCGAACACACGTTTCACTCACTATCAGATATCATCACTTAAAGGAATCAAATTTGGAACCCTATAGAACTTTGGCTCTTCTGTAAACAAAACCCTTCAAATAAAACTGTATTCATTTCATATGATATAGTGAACATCTCCAAAATTTCATAAATATTTTATCACTTACTTTTAAATATAAATTGTGTTACATGATAAAATATGATTCATTTACTTTACTCATCATTCCCAACAATATTTAACAAACCTTGATTAAAAATATTCATTCGTAAAATATTTTTTACTCGTATTCACCTGAACTTGTGAATACATTGAGAAAATAAACATAGTTCTTATAATTATAAAATTGAATAATAGTGAATTAATTTATTTCTTGATGATCGTTTAAACTTGGACACTAACTAACCCCTACCATGCTGACCACCACATCCAGAATTCCAATTCACTAGAATTTTTCAATCTTCTAACTATGCTTTGTGTGTAACCTTATAATCACTTATCTCGATAGTAGTAAGTTATACTAAAATACAACGAGTGGTGCCTATAAACACATCATGGCCCCTAATAAGATAATGTTTATTCATATAAATTGAAACCTCTTATGAACACACACCATTTAATATAATCTATTTATCTCATGAAATCGCATAAAGCATGGCATGCACTTTTTTTCATCATCTTTTATTGATTTATTATTTAATGAACATACTAGATGGAATTACCTTTATATACCATCAAAATTATAACACAACACATGTCACTATTTTGTTTATTTTGTATTATTTTATCTTAAGATGAGTTTTTTTTTTGTTCTGGTGCTTTTTAGGATGTAATTTCATTTTTTAGGATTTTTTGGAGAAACATGGCTAACCCACACGGTTAGGAGTTACCATGTGGTTCTCATGCATATGGTCCTATCATGGTGACCACACCAATTTTCATGACATCAACATAGTTTGAAAAACTGTGCATATATCCTCAAAAATTGCGTTACCTCTCTGACCTTGGTAGAGATCAGCACATAGTTGCTGCATGGTTTGGAAAACTATGTGACGAAACCATGTATGTTCTTTATTATTAGGCAGTGGGCTATTCATTATAACACCCCAAGGATTTAAAAATAAAATTAATATTGAATTAATTAAACACAGAGTCTCTAAAAAACAGAACTTTTTTATAATCTAGAAAATAAACATAATTTTTCCACTTTTGTGATTTGAATTTTGAAAATCTTGCATACATGGTTTTGTTAAGGGTGATTTTTTGAGTTTGATAGAACAAACTTAATTTTTGGTGAATAGTTAATTACCCTTAAAAATAGTAATATACCCTTCTGAATAGTAACTTACCCTTATGAATGGTAACCTCACCCATGAAAGTATAAAAAAATTTAGGCACTTTATAAATGAAGTAGAATATTTTATAAATTATTAATTAAGTATTCATATTTTTATGAGTGATAAATATTTAAATAAATTTTTAAATTAATAAATTAATTAGTTTTCATAAAATTTATTACTAAATAAATATTTTTTTATCCTATGATTTTAGGATAATTTTCTGAGACCATAGTTAATTTTTGAAAGTATTATAAAAGCAATTTTATATATAAAATATGTATTTTTCAATGAAATAATGATTTTTTTTAAAACCAAATTTAAAATATTTAGAAAATTGTTTTTGAGAAAATGTATTCCATTTTCTGATTCTACATGTCAAAATATGGTTATGGAGATTTTTTGGGATTTTTCTAAAAAACATGAATTTTTTATGAATAGTAAAATATGATAATTTACGATAAATGATAAATACATGGTTTATTGAGTCATAGGTGATGTAAAAATGATGAAGGAAAACTTGGTTCAAACTCACATGAACTTATTACTATTTTTGGTAACATAAATCAATACTATTCATATTATTGATCAAAAATATTAAACTAATGATTAAAATAATGAGAAACCACTCCTCTCCTCCACTATAAATACTACTCCTCCTTACCACTTCTCTTCACTCCTCTAAAGCCTTGTGCCTTATCTAAATTCTAAAAAATACCCTCCCAAGCTTATCCCCACGTCCATCATCCCTTGGTATCATAAAAATATCAAATCCTCTTCCCTAAATAGGCTCTCAAGGTATATTAATTCAAGAGGTAAATTCCTCTTTTCAATTATTTTACTTTCCTTTTAAGTTATTTTTTTTCTATCTTCACCTATCCTAAAACAAATTTTATGAAAACTATAGTACCTTACATATAATATATATTTTTTATGATTATGTGATAATTTATTATCATCTCTCATTTACCCTTATTTTATACTAGTAGTAAAAAACACCATTCGTGATGTCATAATTTACCACATTCAAGGATGATGGGTTTTCAATTTCTATTACCATATTCAATCCTGGTCATGAAAACATTATTAATTTTTAACCAGATTATAGTATATGTATTATGTCTCATAGATTGTTCTATAATACTTTTATACACCTGGTTTTGATTTATATATAAAAATGAGTTCATTGTGTTCAAAAACTGCTAATTAACCTAAACGGTTATCATTAAATAAATTATATGATGATTCATCTTCACTTCAAGTAAATAAATAAAATTTACAACCATGTAACCTTTTTTATGTTCACTAATAACATAAAACCTCAATTCTGGACAACCATCCTCATTTTACATGATTCTTTATTCATGGATATAAGTATACCAGTCATGAAACAAACAGACCCAACCAATGAAATTGAACGTCTTAACCCATCAAAAAGTCATGAATGAACTTAATAAGGTTATAATAAATAAATTAAAGTAATATTAGGTTCTGTAATTATTAATTAATGAACCTAAATTTCATTATTCAGGTCATTATGATCAAGCGGAGAACACCTTCATATTTAAGGTAAGGGTTTCTTCATCTCAATTCCATTTTTGTGAGATATTTAATATTTACTACTACTACTTGTGTATGGTGTATTTATACTACCCATTGATGTTTAATATCATTAATCTATATATTTTCATTATATTCAATATATCATTTGATTGTTATTAATTTTTTTTGCATACGATTCAATTGATTACAAAGTTTTAAGTATTTCCTACCCGAACCTCCATTTTCATTCCGGTTTCTCTTATTCTCTATTCATCTCAGTGAAATTGTTATTTATTCCTATGTACTCCACATAAATTCTGTGTGATCAATTAGAATACAATTTTATTTTAAGGGGATTAATATGTATTCAAAGAGTCTTTAAAACAATTGTTCCGAAGTGCAATCTTGGTTTAAGGAACTTCTCGAATTCTTACCTATTTTGAAGTTCACTCTATAATATATTTTAATCCATGTTTATCTTTCTAAAATAAAAAAAATTACATGGAAAATCTATTTTGGTTAATTTCTAGTATTATGAATGAAAACATGCCTTTGTGCTTTAAAATCCTTTAATATTTTCCTTAAACCGCACTAAAATGTTTTATTTATAAAGATTATTTAAAAACTCTTTTTAATTATTTCACCTAAATAAGACTTTATTTAAGACTAAAATATAATTTCAATGACCTTAACTTGTATTTTCTGGGATATACATGTTTACAATCTGATTTCATGACAAATATAAATTATTTTCCAAAATAACTCTTCTTTCTAAATTAAAAATGATTTTTCCCATCTCAGTTTAACTTTTCATAGATATATGCCTTGTTCACCACTTGTTCCTTGATTTTGTTGTATGTACTTCGATTTTTTATATCATACCAAGTGTCTCCTTATTCTCGTGATATTCTAGGGGATTATTATTTGAATTTTTCAAGGTGTTATGGGACACTTTACAATGATAAAGGATTATTTCCTCAAAGATTTTTCAATGGTCTCATTAAAAAGTAACTTCATATATATCGATATCATTTGTTGAATCATGTATTTCATTGATTTTTATCTCACATTATATCATCCATCATGTTTTATTTAATGTTTTATGATTAGTTTGACAATGGATGTGTCATCTTGAAACCATTAACCATATTACTCTGAATGGTTAGTGTTTGTGTTTAATGATTCGGGAAAGTTATTTACATTTCATATGTTAGTTTCAATATAAATGTTTATGTTTTTTATGTTGATACCCATTCATATGAGGAATTCATTTGAATTATTAAGTGTCAGTTAGGTCCCCCTATAGCCCCACGGTGCATCGGTAGGTCTCATGAGATGAACAATGGTCTTGGTACGAGACCTTGATGGTATGATTATTTATGGTCTTAGCACGAGGCATTAACGATATGTTTATGATGTCCTGAATTATACATTACCTCATTATGAAACTAGTAATTTATAGTTCATGTGGTTATTCAACTAGTATATTACCCATGATTATGTTTTATAGTGGAATTATTTATTCATCTTATATTCTTGCCATATTTTGTTCATGTTTTTTAAGGCATGTGTTTTTAGTTATTCACCATCCCTAATGTTTATGTTTACGATATATTATGTTGTATTTATTACCCTTATAGAGCATTTGAGCTCACCCATTTCTAATGTTTTATTTTTCTTAGGATGTGAAGAAGTATATTATGAATGAACTACAGGTATAACCTAGAATATATGGATGTTTTCAAAAGAATTTATATCTCGTATTTATTTTCAAGTTTTATTATAGAACATGTGTATGTATCTTGTTTCCAAATCAACTAAACTACTCAATCCTTCCCGATGCATATTCCTTGTTTATATGTTAATGTAATGAAATAATGCACCGACTATGGGCTTCTGGGGTTGGGGCATTATAGTTGGTATCAGAGGAAGTTTTATAGAAAAATTGGAAACTAGATTTATAAAATGTAGAGTAGGGAACAAAACACTAAGATTGACTTGATGATACACATGCAAGAACATCCTAGAATTTTGTTAAGGAATATATTATTTAGATCTTCCTAGAAAATAAATCCATGTCTGGATACTACAAGTGGATGTGGTTCTAGAATAGTTGTACCTAGGAATAACAACTCCGACAAGGTATTTTGGTCTTGACCCAAGGTAACCTGAAACATGATAGCAGGCCTTATTGTGCACCTAGTTTGACACTCTCAGGGGATATTCTTAGGATAATTCACAATTTCATTACAAGACATTATGAAGGATTTATGACCCAAAAGAATCCAAAGTATATGGTTCTAGGATTTCTTATACATAAATTTATGTTATGTACTCTACCATGTTTAGGGTTATATAGAGTTCCTAATTTTATAATATAATTTATTATATGTAATTTATTAGAAATGGTTCCTAGCAGAAGGAATTATAACTTCACCAATTCACATGATGTAAAAAGTAAGATGGATCATATCTCTTATGTTATTAAGATATCATTTCAAAGGAAGATAATATCCAAATTATCCTCATCAAATTAGTAGATAATATCATGTTTCAACAAGATATATAAAGAATTATTTGAGCCCTATGGATTTGAAGGGAAGAAAGGGAAGAAGGGGGTGGAAGAGGAAAAAATGGATAAATGGACCAATACAAATGGTAGTTTTCCAACATGTAGTACTTTTGGAAGGAAAAACCCCAAAGCCTACATAAAAGTAAAAATATTTTGTTACAAGTGTGGATAAAAGGGCCAAAAAAATTATTATTTCAAGGGTAATAAAATGGTTTTCAATGTATAATGCTTCAGCTACAAGGAAATGGGACACTATGTGAATCAATGTCCCAAACGTCAAAGGAATATGCCCCAAATGATGTTGCTGGATAATGATCAAGTCATGATACTACCTCAGATGAAGTGGAATGATTAATATTCCTCATTGAGAATCATGTAATTTGAATATTTTATCAGCAATGTAATGGTTATAAGAATTATGGAATATATGCGGAATGTACTACAATACTATTTTATTAAGATTTTTAGGTCGTATAATGAAATGTACCAAGGATAAGTGACTCAGTATAAAGTTAATATCTTAGGAAAGTATATGGATGAGGGAAAGAAAATCCTAAATACATTCTTGATTATTAAGATAATTATAAAGTAATGATTTATTTGGATAAGTACTCACTACCTCGAAATTGATTATTGACTTGTCTACATGTGGTCTATGCTATCATTTATGGAGTTTACAACTTTTATGGATATAATTAATGTATCTAATAGCATGTTTAAGGATGAGTTCCTGATTATAATAAGATTTTATGGTAATTTGAGTTATTTCCATATTTAAAGAGGATACATGATGAAGATATTCACATGTTTGGAATGTGAAAATTTAGGAATGCTTCATGTTGATTAAAGGAAAATAAGGTAGTAGATGCATTGATTAGGATGGATCATGAAGTTCTAAAAAATGAATATTTACAAGGACCCTGTGTATAAGGATCTAGTTAGGATGGATATAGGAATGATTTTATAGTTTTGGATCATGATCTTTTGTAAAGTTAAACCATTTATGAAATGGTTTAAGTTGATAATTTTATGAGGATTTAGATTTTAATGTCACCACATGATGCAACCTATTCTAAGAGATGAAGTATAGATAGGTCACTACACAAACAAATTATAAGATCATGTTTATGAAATAGGAATGTATATTTATACTCTTATAGAGTGGATTAATTCCTTAACTCTAGGAAAAGAGTCTTAAACAAAAAAAATCTTATTATAATTTTTTTAAATGTAATTTATGGTTTAGTGGTAATTATCTTTCATCTTAGCATGTTCTCTATTACATTACACCAGAACATGATGGTTTGGTTATTCTTCCATGACCATGTTATCCAATTAGAATGTGTAGTTTTTTAGTAACCAATTCATTTCCTTTTAACTATTATTAAGGGTATTTTTTAACCATATTTTTTATGTAGGTTTCCCATAAGAGAATTTTCAAGTATTAACCATTAACTTTCAAAATTCAATTTCAAAGTTTCAAGGATGGGATTTTTTTAAGGAGGGGAGAATATAACACAACAAGTATTTACAAATAAATTTAAAATTTAATTCATGAAACAATGAGTCTTTAAAAAACAACACTTTGTTATAACTGAGCTAATAAACATGATTTTTCCACTTATATGATTTGAATTTTAAAAATTTGACATACACAGTTGCGTTCAGGGTGATATTTGGCATCTGATAGAACAAACATAATTTTTTGTGAATATTAACATACCCTTGTTAATAGTAATGTACATTTATGAATATAAACCTTACCTTATTAATAGTAACATCACCCATGAAAGTATAAATAAAATTTAAGCACCTTATATGTGAAGTAGAATATTTTATAAATTATTAGTTAAGTATTCATATTTTTTATAGTGAAAATTATTTAATTACAATTTTAAATTAATTAATTAATTAATTTTCATAAAATGGGTTCTTAAATAAATATTTTGTTTTCCTATGATTTTTGGATAATTTTATGAGACCATAGTTAATTTCTTAAAGTATTATAAAAGAATTTTTAAATATAAAATCTATATTTCCAAGTAAAAAATTATTTTATTTAAAAATTAAATTTCACATAATTATAAAATTATTTTTAGAAAATGGAGTCCCTTTTTGGATTCTACAGATCAAAAAAAATTAAGGTGAATAATTTTTATTTTTCTAAAATACATAAATTTTTTATGAATAGTAAACTACGATAATTTGCGATAAATGCTAAATACATGGTTTATTGAGTCATAGGTGATGTAAGGATGATTTAGGCACACTTGTTTGAAACTCACATTCACTTATTACTATTTTTGGTCACATTAATCAAGACTATTCATAGTCTTGAGAAAAATATAAAACTAATGATTAAAATATTGAGAAACTCCTTCTCTCCTCCACTAAAAATTACCACCCCTCCTCACCTCTTCTCTTAACTCCTCTAAATAATTTTTCCTTGTCTAAATTCTTCTGCTCTCAAAGAAGATAAATTCAAGAGGTAAATTCCACTTTTAAATCCTTTTAATTTCCATTCAAGTTCCTTTTTTTATTTTCAATACTCACCTCTCCACATCCAAATGTAATGAAAAATATATTACCTTACCTGTACTATAATTTTTTATGATTGTGGAATAATTTATTATTATATCTCCTTTACCCTTATTTTGTTCTAGTAGTAAAAAACACCATCTGAGATGTGCTAATTTACCACATTCAAGGACGATGGGTTTTCAATTTATATTGTTGTATTAAATCCTAGTCATGAAACCATTATTATAGTTTAACCAGACTATAATAAATGTATTATTTCTCATATATGGTTCTTTAATATTTTTTTACATAAGGTTTTTATTTATAAATCAAAATGACTTTGTTCTGTTCAAAAAGCTCTAATTAACCCAAATGGTTATTATTAAATAATTTATATGATGATTCATCTTCAATCCATGTAACCAAATGAAATTTACAACCATGTAACCTTATGGATATTCATTAATAACAAATAACTTAAATTCTTCACAACCATCCTCATTTTATAAGATTCTCCGTTCATGTATATAAGTATACTGATCATGAAAGAAACGGACCCGAGCAATGAAATTGAACCTATAAACCCATCAAAAATATCACGAATGAACTTAATAAGGTTATAATAAAAAAAATACATGAATAGGAGGTTCTGGAATTATTAATTAATGAAAATAAAATTTATTATTCAGGTCATTAAGATCAATTGGAGAACTCCTTCGGACTTAAGGTATGGGTTTATTCATCTCACTTCAATTTTTGTGAGATATTCTTTATTCACTACTACTACTTGTGTATGGTGTATTTATACTTCCCAATTATGTTTCATATCATTAATCTATTTATTTTTATTATATTCAATATATAATTTAATTATTATTAATTTTTTGGCATATGATTCAATTGATTACAATGTTTTAAGTGTTTCCTACCCAAACCTCCATTTTCATTTGGGTTTCTCTTATTCTCTACTCACCTCAAGGAAGTTGTTATTTATTCCTATGTACTAATCATTAATTATATTTTAATTTTCTATATATTTTTACCAATCATAATCCTTCTTTATTTTATGGGTAGCTTCATTTATTAAAAGAATCTTTCAAAAAAATTGTTTTGAAATGCAAGCCCAGTTCAAGGAACTTATTGAATTATTACCTATTTTTAAGTTCCCTATATAATCTGTTTAAAGCCACATTTATCTTAATAAAATCACAAATTTTAACAAAATAATTGTTTTATTCCTGGTTTTATTAAAGCAAACATGCCTTTGTGCTTTAAAATCCTTTAATAATTTCCTTAAACTGCACTAAAATGTTTTATTTTTAAAGCTTTTGTAAAAACTCTTTTAAATGATTTCACCTCAATAAGAATTTATTTAAGCCTAAAATATAATTTCAATGTCATTTTATTTTATTTTCTGGGATATAAATTTTTACAATATGATTTCATGATAGATAAAAATGATTTTCCAAAAGAACTCTTCTTTCCAAAGTATAAAGGATATTTCTCATCTCACTTTAACATTTATGAGATATATGCCTTGTTAAACACTAATTCCTTGATTTTGGTGTATGTAATTCCCTTTGTTATATCATATCAATATTTTCCTTAATTTCATGATATTCTAAGGGATAATTATTTGAATGTTTTAAGCTGTTATTGGACACTTTGGAATGTTTAATGATTATTTCCTCAAGGATTTTTCAATGGTCTTATTTAAATGTATCTTCCTCTATGTCAACATCCTTTATTGAATCATGTACTTCATTGAGGTTTTTCTACTACGATATCATCCATAATGTTTTATTTAATGGTTTATGATTATTTTGATTGTGGATGTTCTATCTTGAAACGATTCACCATATTACTCTAAAAGGTTAGAGTTTATGTTTAATGATTGTGGAAAGTTATTTACATTTCATATGTTAGTATAAATATGAATGTGTTTGTTGTTTATGTTGATCCCCATTCATATGATGGATTAATTAGACTTAGTAAGTGTCAGTTGGGTCCCACTATAGCTCCTCGGTGCATCGGTAGGTCTCATAAGACAAACTATGGTCTTAGCATAAGGCCTTGATGGTATGATTTTTTATGGTCTTGGCTTGAGGCTTTGACGGTATGGTAATGATGTCCCACATTATGCATTCCATCATTATGAAACTAGTAATTGATAGTTCATTTCATTATTCAACTAGTATAATACCCATGATTATGTTTTATTATAGAATTATTTTTTCATCTCCTATTCCTTCCATATTATGTTGACGTTTTTTAAGGAATGTGTTTTAGTTATTCACAATGCTTAATGCTTGTGTCTATAATATCTTATGCAGTGTTTATTACCCTTACGGAGCATTTTATCTCACCCCATTATTATGTTTTATTTTTTTCTAGGATGTGAAGAAGTATATTATGAATGAACTATAGGGATAACCTAGGAGATATAGATGTTTTCAAATGAATTTATATCTCATTTTTCTTTTCAAGTTGTAATGGTGAACTTCTATATGTATATTGTTTCCAAAGCTATTAAACTACTCAGTCCTTCAAGATGAATATTCCTTGTTTATATGACAATTTAATAAAATAATTTACTGACTCTGGTATTCTAAGGTTGGGGAATTATATTCATGGTCGGTGTCTGGTTTGTAAAAAAATTTAGCTGAATCATGTGGCCTATCCATTTGCTTAAATTTTGGAGAATTTTCCAAAATATCATCTCAAATTAAGAGGTATTTCACTCGACTTCTACCCCATTCACATAGAACAACCATTGAGATCCCAAGGAGGATCTCCAAGCTCCTCCTCTATTGATTCATGGCTTCTCTTTTCTGATTTCCAAGATGTTTTGAGGTATTTATTCCTCTCTTTCTCTATTTTTACCTTCCCTATCTCTTTCCTCTAAGATTCAGTTTCTACCATGAACCCTAGATCTATTGTGGCTAATTTTAGGGTTTATAGTTGATCTAATGTTTGGTTTTTTAGTGACTAGGATTTTTAAATGTTGTCTATGTTCCAATGGGTGTTCTCGTTGTTGAAGGTGACACATTTCGTCTTAGTTTCCACTTCTTCAAAGTATATGTTTCTATGAAATTGTTTCATTTTGGAATTCCAAGTGTGGTTTTTATTTATAAATTCATTTTTTATGAAATTATAAATATATATGATATCCTTTTGATGCTTTAAATACATTTCATTATGTTTTAATCTTGGAATAAATTATTTTTCCTTTAAATTCCATGTTTTATTATTTGAAATGGAATTTTTTATGTGATAATATTTTTATTTGAATGTCTTGTGCATTTTGAAATGGTTTTAAATTTAATTAGGATATTTTAATTTGGTTTTATTTTTTTGTGAGTGAAAACTATATTTTAAAGTGATTCTTATTTTAAAGTGAGGTGTTGACCTCAAAATGATTTATAAAGGGGTTCTTCACTGGATTTCAAATGGTGATTTGAAATGTGTTTCTAGCTAACCCCGTGGTAAAATTCCTTGATATATCCTTTAAAATATTTTGATGGAAATGGTTGGACCTTGTACATTTTTTTTATTTCAAAGAGGGAGATCCATTTTTAAGGGAATCTTTGAAATGTTTTTAAATGGTGTGTATGTGATTTCCATCATTTTGTAAGAAATACCTTAAGTGGTGTTTTTTTAATTGTGAAATGGATTGGTATTTTGATATCAGTTTTGGGGTTATAGACCTAGTTGGAACCTTAGTTTTAAAATGGTGTATGTAAAATACACCCCTTTATTACCCCATTTTGTTTGGTTACCCCTTGTGTGGGTTTTCATCACTATATGATGGTTGTTGCTTGTAACAGCCCAAGATTTTATAAAAAAATATTCTTTTTAATTTTATTAATGTCTTGTGTTGTACGCTACACCAAAAGGAGCTTGCACAACACACATCCTTGACTTGCCTTGCATTACACGCAATCGCGACCTTCCTCGATAGCGTGTGTTGTACGCAATACCGAGTTTCACTAAACAACGATATGCTATAAAAATATTATTAAAACTAGCCGTTATGAATAGTAATAACCACTTTTTGAAATCCAGTAAATCTTATTTTTCAAAATGAACTTCATTTTTTGATTCGGAGTATCGAATTTAGCCTAAGGTGAAATTTTGGTACTTTTCGGATAACTTTCATATTCTGATGAATAGTGAAAATTACTAAATTATAATTAAAAACAACTTTTTTAATCGAAATAATTAATAGTGATAAATCATTAATTTGAGTGGTTTTAAAGTATATTTAGAATATATTTTTACAATTTAATACAATGTTGGTCATTGGATGTAATTTCACATTTAAACTAGACATAAACAAGTGTCAATCTTTTGATAGATATTGTTTCTTAAAAACACGCTATTTGTTTTAACAGCGGGATTTAATTATAAAATTAATTAATACAACTTTTATGTTATGAATTTGGTAAAGTAGACTTCATTTTTTGAATTTGGAATATGAAATATAGCTTGGGATAAAAGTTTGGCATTGTTCTGAAAAACATCAATTTTTGATGAATAGTGAAACTACTAAGTGGTAGGTTAAAAACTGAATTTTGCATAAAACTTAATTTTACCGCTTCTGTGAATGGAATTTCGAAAATCCGAGAGACACGGTTAATATCAAGGACTAAAATGTGGTTCAATGAGATGAAAATAATTTTTTGGTGAATAGTAACTTTTTACTTTTTTTACCACGGTTAATAGTAAATAGGGTAACTAAGGGTAAATATGATATTAATATTACCCTAACACATGTCCTAATTCTATTGGACAAGTGTAATTCGACCAAAAACAAACTTAGGAATAAAATATGACCATTTAGGCCCACTTGGATTAGATTAGGACATTTATTATTAATTTATTTAAAGAAGGGTTAAAATAGTTAAAATCAAAGTTTAATAAGTAAATCATTTTTAATATAGGGTTATACATAAGATAAATTCGATTGTAAATATTCATTAGAAAGCTAAAAAGATTTCCTACATGATGGTATTTTATTTGTAATTTTTAGACATCAAATAATATAATTTATTTATGACACAAAGATGATGCAGTAATTATCTTATTAATGAAATATTGACATAATTGATAATATAAATACCAAAATAAATGTAATTTAAGACTTTTTATGAATTCCACTAATTTTCTAGGTTACTATGATATATTATTGTTTATTTAATCAACTTGGTTCGAACATATAATTCTGTTATGACTTTCACAAAAATCATATATCAAATAGTGTCAAAATTGACACAAAATAGTTTTTAAATCAAATATTATATTATTAATTGTTATTTTATTCCTAAAAATCTAAGGTTCGGCCAAATGACTTAGATAAGGATATATGTATTAATAATATACAATTTGGGGTTCGTTTGGAATGTTATAGTAAGTTTATTAACCATATAGTGAAAGAAAACAAAAAGACACGGTAAAAGTTAAATTATTTAACTTAGAGTTAAATCTAATTGATAAGGTTAAAATAATACCCTAAACTTGTCTAAATCCTATTGGTTGATAGGATTTCGACCCAGCCCCACTTTAGCTTCGAAATAAGACCCTTTGAAACCATTATAAACCGATTTTAACTTTAATATAAAATAATATTTTGAGATATTCCTAAGGTGCCCCTCTCCTCCCCTATAAAAGGACACCTCCTCCCCCTCCTCCTCA
The DNA here is from genome assembly GCA_963277665.1 of Viscum album. NCBI lineage: Eukaryota > Viridiplantae > Streptophyta > Magnoliopsida > Santalales > Viscaceae > Viscum > Viscum album. The sequence continues at coordinate 1,223,185,145 of OY728150.1, read as the reverse complement.
CACCAATTTGAGCACTCAAGCTCGGCCAACCCCTGCCAATTTCTCCTCTCCACTTCCCTAGAAACATCCTAGAGGTTCTGGTCTTCCTCAAAGACCAATTTTAGTGCCCTAAGAGGAGGTCTCAAAGAGGCACTTCAAAGAAGAGGTAATTACCGTTACCAATTCTTTCATCTTTATTTCTTCTCCCACTTCTTCTTCTTAGGTTGTTTCATTATGAAGTAATAACATCAGTATCACTCATATACTGATATGTTATTATAAGTATGAAACAACCCTATTTCACCATCTATCCATCCTACGGAAAAAGAAATCACCGCGCGTGCGTACGTACGGAATACCGTCTCCACGCCGTGGTGTAATCTATTTTCCACCACCACCTTACATGGATGGGTATAATGGTGTAAAGAATAACTATACATAGTTATTACAACATCATATTGATTCTGATATATTTTATAATCCACTCCAATTCAATTCAATATTTATAGAAATGATATCATCGCTCGTGCGTACGTACGGAATACCGTCTCCACGACGCGATGAGATTCATTCTCCATGTTAACCATTTAAGAATGATTATAATGTATATATAAGAAATAATAATGAAATATATGACATTATAAAGCTACTGGATTTATGTATATATATACATATGTATGTCATCTACTTACTTTCATTTCAAGACAATAAGGAAAGGAAAACAGCGTTCATGCGTACGTACGGACTACCGTCTCCATGAACGGTGTTTTTCATTTTATTTATCTACCTATTATATATATATATATACTGAATATATATGATATATAAATCATATTTTATATTCTGGAAGTAAGTAAATCATGATATAAGTAATAATGATGTCAAGAACAACAAGTCAAAACACCTACGATAAATGAAACGATTTTACCCAAAACGCTTCTTTAACATGGAATTTACAAAAGAACGGGTAATATAATGTCATAAGTGAACAATATATGATATCATAACAATGAATATGATTCTGTAATAAGTCAATAACATGATTTAAATCATTATACAGGAGGTTCGGACACTTACAAAGCAAGTCAGACCTAAGGTAAGGGAAATATCACAATCTCATTTTTATCCGAGATTGTTTATTCGTAAGTATTTACTGGGGTGTATTTTATCATCCACGTCCATGTTCCCTCAATATCTAATATTGTTTCCATCCACTTACAATATTTTAAATCCAATTTTACCCTTAGGTGAGTTTTTAGTAAAGAATATGAAAGGAATCTTTTGTCGTTTTTTTATACGAGGTACTTTTCGACTTTTCCGACAAAAGTACGAAGAATGTTTTTTTTAACTTATACGGCACGAACGGATTTATACTGTTTTATAAAGCCTTATTTTCATGAAGCTTCCTCTAAAAGATTTCATGACTATTTTCAATAAAATCTCTTTCTTTTAAAATTGCATGATGTTTTGAGAAAAGAAATTGATTTTGAAGAAGAAAGGATATTTTCCTCAAGAATTCAATTCAAGTGTTTTATCAAAATTATTTTCCATATAAGATAATAAAGGGTTCTGTTTCTATCCATATTTTTACATTGATTTGACTATGTTGTGATGGAATTATGTTTATGAATTCCTTTATCTTATATGAATGGTTTTATGATGTCATGTTGTTTAAGAATCCCATTTTTATTACATGGGTTATGCAATGATGTATGATTTATGATTTTGTGGCACACATAAGAAAGGATTCATTAAGAGATGGGTGGGACCTATATCTCCCTCCAATTCATTGGGTAAAGATTTAATATCTCATGAGATAGACATGGCTGGAATGGTAGGTTATACCGGTTCAGTGAAACAGGACTGAAACGAGGATTACTCGATTCAGAAAGGGACTTTGTCCACTAAGATAGTCTTGGCAATGAGTCTTGACTAATAAGAAATGATTCTCTATGATTATGTGTGTATGCCACAATGAGTAATGTTTTAATTTATGGTTTCATTTTCACTACTATGATTTATCCCATGTTATGAAATTATGCTCTCTTTTGCAGGTTAAGATTTCCAAAAATGTTATGTTCTTATGAAAATTATGTGATTGCTATTTCTTTTGTTTACCCTTACTGAGCATTTGAGCTCACCCTTTTATGTTTTCTTTTCCCCAGGATATAAAGAAAGGTTTTAGGTAAAAAAAAAGGAAGATCTTTATGGGAGATTTTGAAGATCTTTCACCAGGATTAGAAGTTTACGTTCCGAGTTTCCAAAGACACTAAACTATTACGATCCTTGTGTGTGTGTTTTTGTTATGTACTAAGTATTCCGCAAAAGTAATGTAATGTCCATGTACGATAAGCTTCGGGTCTCTACAGTTGGTATCAGAGGAAAGGTTTAGTCAACCTTTGGAAACTAGGATGCGAAAACGTTAGTGAGATCCCTAGAGATATTTCTAAGGTATGTCTAGGGATGCCCCTAAGGATAAGTATACGTATAGGATATAGTCCTAGAACTATGTTAACGATATTAGATTAAACCAAAGATGATAGATATTTAAGTTACTCCCCCTTTATTACGATTTTTGCATCTAACACTATTCTGTTTGGGTTTTAGAAAATGGATGGAAACAAGATGATTCACAATAATGGAGGATATGATGGACAATGGAATGATATTCTTCATGAGCAACCAAATGAAATGGGATTTGGATGTCCAAACATCATTATTATGCCGAATCAGCAATCTCACAACATGATCAATAAAGTAAAATTTGGTAAGTTTCCTGACTCGACTAATAAGAGAAAGATGGAGTTCCATGATGATCATAGAGGAAAGAAAGTTCAATTTCCCCTATGTAAATCATGTGGGAAGAGGCATCAAGGAGAATGTTTCAAGGGAACTGGAAGATGCTTTGGGTGTGGAAAAGAAGGACACAAAGCAAGTAAGTGCAAAGGAAAAGGGTCGGTTAACACCATGGATGAGGATAATGGTATTGCTACGACATCAAAAATGGTTAAGTGTTTTAAATGTGGAATGTATGGGCATTATGCAAACAAATTCCCTAAGGGAAAGACTCATGAAGAGAATCAGTATGGTCATATGGGTAGTATTTATGTGGATGATGATGAAGAGACTACAAATGATATGTGAGATGAAAGAATTTTTGAAGCTCGGTCAATGGTTTGAGAATGTAGTGGAATGATTACATGATTATCATGTGTAATGTTGTATAAGTAATCTCATGGTACTATGGAATAAAGAGACATGTAAGGATTGTTACATTGTTGTCTGATTAATGTTACCAGTAACCATGAAAGGTTATTCAGATACTTTTGGAAAGTAGAAAGGATAAGAAGATAATGAGATGTTTGATTGTATTCATGAGCTCATGATTGATATAATGACTAAGTGATATCATGGTTTGAGTATATAGAATTTTGAGGATTTTGGTATGTGGAAAGTGTTAACTTTTAACTGCACTCATGTTTTCACTAAGGTATTCAAGAGAATACACGATTAAGGACATTGAATGTTTGGAATGTGACCAACAAGACATATCTTATGATATGTGGGGATCAACGACAGTATTAAATCTCTGGTAATTGTTTTCACTATGTTATGAGAGTGGACTGCAGTATTATGGATAAGCCTAAAGATTGGAATGGATTGTGTTGGACGTAAGTTAGTATTGTTTAAGGATAGAAGATTTTCGATATTATTGATAGGATGTTATAGTAACGTAGTTTTAGAAAAAGGACAACCTGCAGGACGGGCGACAGCCCATCGCTTCGGACAAGGCTGTAGGAATCGAACCCACAACCGAAGTGCGACTGGCCTTTATCGCCTACCACTGACCTACAGGAAGTCCCTGTTTAGTAGAAACTAGTTTTATTATATTAAGCAGTATGATATATGAAGTATAAGTCCATTTTAGGAACCATATATGATTAATCTCACTATAGAATGACTTATGTATATTTAATAACTTTTGCTAACCTTTTGTTTGAGACAGATGGAATGAACAGTCATTCTATCACATGATCTGCTAACACTTCACAAATAACAAATTCAACTTCATTTATTTAAGAGATGAAGTAGAAATTGTTCAAGGCACGAACAAAAGTGAGATTGTACCAAAATAAAGTAAGTATTTATTCTAAGCAAATTTTCAACTTTAGGGAAATGATCTTGAAAACCAAAAATGTTGTCCTAGTGATCTTATACCTGATCAATCAGATGGTACCTTAGATCGTCACAAATTTATGGATTTGTGATTACTGGCTTTTCCATAGCCATGTTCTCTACCACTCTCCATCAGAACATGATGGTTAGATTTCTCTTCCATATCCATATTTTCACCTATGTGGAAACCCAGTGATTAGTTTATTTGGGTAATCGTTACATTTCATACTTTAGTTTTTAAAGCCAAGTTTTGGCATTCCCTTTTACGATGTGGGTTTCTATTAAAAAAAAACTTTCAAATAGTAAACCATTTATAACCCCGACGAATTTCGAGGGCGAAATTCATTTTAAGGGGGGTAGAATGTAACAGCCCAAGATTTTATAAAAAAATATTCTTTTTAATTTTATTAATGTCTTGTGTTGTACGCTACACCAAAAGGAGCTTGCACAACACACATCCTTGACTTGCCTTGCATTACACGCAATCGCGACCTTCCTCGATAGCGTGTGTTGTACGCAATACCGAGTTTCACTAAACAACGATATGCTATAAAAATATTATTAAAACTAGCCGTTATGAATAGTAATAACCACTTTTTGAAATCCAGTAAATCTTATTTTTCAAAATGAACTTCATTTTTTGATTCGGAGTATCGAATTTAGCCTAAGGTGAAATTTTGGTACTTTTCGGATAACTTTCATATTCTGATGAATAGTGAAAATTACTAAATTATAATTAAAAACAACTTTTTTAATCGAAATAATTAATAGTGATAAATCATTAATTTGAGTGGTTTTAAAGTATATTTAGAATATATTTTTACAATTTAATACAATGTTGGTCATTGGATGTAATTTCACATTTAAACTAGACATAAACAAGTGTCAATCTTTTGATAGATATTGTTTCTTAAAAACACGCTATTTGTTTTAACAGCGGGATTTAATTATAAAATTAATTAATACAACTTTTATGTTATGAATTTGGTAAAGTAGACTTCATTTTTTGAATTTGGAATATGAAATATAGCTTGGGATAAAATTTTGGCATTGTTCTGAAAAACATCAATTTTTTATGAATAGTGAAACTACTAAGTGGTAGGTTAAAAACTGAATTTTGCATAAAACTTAATTTTACCGCTTCTGTGAATGGAATTTCGAAAATCCGAGAGACACGGTTAATATCAAGGACTAAAATGTGGTTCAATGAGATGAAAATAATTTTTTGGTGAATAGTAACTTTTTACTTTTTTTACCACGGTTAATAGTAAATAGGGTAACTAAGGGTAAATATGATATTAATATTACCCTAACACATGTCCTAATTCTATTGGACAAGTGTAATTCGACCAAAAACAAACTTAGGAATAAAATATGACCATTTAGGCCCACTTGGATTAGATTAGGACATTTATTATTAATTTATTTAAAGAAGGGTTAAAATAGTTAAAATCAAAGTTTAATAAGTAACTCATTTTTAATATAGGGTTATACATAAGATAAATTCGATTGTAAATATTCATTAGAAAGCTAAAAAGATTTCCTACATGATGGTATTTTATTTGTAATTGTTAGACATCAAATAATATAATTTATTTATGACACAAAGATGATGCAGTAATTATCTTATTAATGAAATATTAACATAATTGATAATATAAATACCAAAATAAATGTAATTTAAGACTTTTTATGAATTCCACTAATTTTCTAGGTTACTATGATATATTAGTGTTGATTTAATCAACTTGGTTCGAACATATAATTCTGTTATGACTTTCACAAAAATCATATATCAAATAGTGTCAAAATTGACACAAAATAGTTTTTAAATCAAATATTATATTATTAATTGTTATTTTATTCCTAAAAATCTAAGGTTCGGCCAAATGACTTCGATAAGGATATATGTATTAATAATATACAATTTGGGGTTCGTTTGGAATGTTATAGTAAGTTTATTAACCATATAGTGAAAGAAAACAAAAAGACACGGTAAAAGTTAAATTATTTAACTTAGAGTTAAATCTAATTGATAAGGTTAAAATAATACCCTAAACTTGTCTAAATCCTATTGGTTGATAGGATTTCGACCCAGCCCCACTTTAGCTTCGAAATAAGACCCTTTGGAACCATTATAAACCGATTTTAACTTTAATATAAAATAATATTTTGAGATATTCCTAAGGTGCCCCTCTCCTCCCCTATAAAAGGACACCTCCTCCCCCTCCTCCTCACACCAATTTGAGCACTCAAGCTCGGCCAACCCCTGCCAATTTCTCCTCTCCACTTCCCTAGAAACATCCTAGAGGTTCTGGTCTTCCTCAAAGACCAATTTTAGTGCCCTAAGAGGAGGTCTCAAAGAGGCACTTCAAAGAAGAGGTAATTACCGTTACCAATTCTTTCATCTTTATTTCTTCTCCCACTTCTTCTTCTTAGGTTGTTTCATTATGAAGTAATAACATCAGTATCACTAATATACTGATATGTTATTATAAGTATGAAACAACCCTATTTCACCATCTATCCATCCTACGGAAAAAGAAATCACCGCGCGTGCGTACGTACGGAATACCGTCTCCACGCCGTGGTGTAATCTATTTTCCACCACCACCTTACATGGATGGGTATAATGGTGTAAAGAATAACTATACATAGTTATTACAACATCATATTGATTCTGATATATTTTATAATCCACTCCAATTCAATTCAATATTTATAGAAATGATATCATCGCTCGTGCGTACGTACGGAATACCGTCTCCACGACGCGATGAGATTCATTCTCCATGTTAACCATTTAAGAATGATTATAATGTATATATAAGAAATAATAATGAAATATATGACATTATAAAGCTACTGGATTTATGTATATATATACATATGTATGTCATCTACTTACTTTCATTTCAAGACAATAAGGAAAGGAAAACAGCGTTCATGCGTACGTACGGACTACCGTCTCCATGAACGGTGTTTTTCATTTTATTTATCTACCCATTATATATATATATATATACTGAATATATATGATATATAAATCATATTTTATATTCTGGAAGTAAGTAAATCATGATATAAGTAATAATGATGTCAAGAACAACAAGTCAAAACACCTACGATAAATGAAACGATTTTACCCAAAACGCTTCTTTAACATGGAATTTACAAAAGAACGGGTAATATAATGTCATAAGTGAACCATATATGATATCATAACAATGAATATGATTCTGTAATAAGTCAATAACATGATTTAAATCATTATACAGGAGGTTCGGACACTTACAAAGCAAGTCGGACCTAAGGTAAGGGAAATATCACAATCTCATTTTTATCCGAGATTGTTTATTCGTAAGTATTTACTGGGGTGTATTTTATCATCCACATCCATGTTCCCTCAATATCTAATATTTTTTCCATCCACTTACAATATTTTAAATCCAATTTTACCCTTAGGTGAGTTTTTAGTAAAGAATATGAAAGGAATCTTTTGTCGTTTTTTTATACGAGGTACTTTTCGACTTTTCCGACAAAAGTACGAAGAATGTTTTTTTTAACTTATACGGCACGAACGGATTTATACTGTTTTATAAAGCCTTATTTTCATGAAGCTTCCTCTAAAAGATTTCATGACTATTTTCAATAAAATCTCTTTCTTTTAAAATTGCATGATGTTTTGAGAAAAGAAATTGATTTTGAAGAAGAAAGGATATTTTCCTCAAGAATTCAATTCAAGTGTTTTATCAAAATTATTTTCCATATAAGATAATAAAGGGTTCTGTTTCTATCCATATTTTTACATTGATTTGACTATGTTGTGATGGAATTATGTTTATGAATTCCTTTATCTTATATGAATGGTTTTATGATGTCATGTTGTTTAAGAATCCCATTTTTATTACATGGGTTATGCAATGATGTATGATTTATGATTTTGTGGCACACATAAGAAAGGATTCATTAAGAGATGGGTGGGACCTATATCTCCCTCCAATGCATTGGGTAAAGATTTAATATCTCATGAGATAGACATGGCTGGAATGGTAGGTTATACCGGTTCAGTGAAACAGGACTGAAACGAGGATTACTCGATTCAGAAAGGGACTTTGTCCAATAAGATAGTCTTGGCAATGAGTCTTGACTAACAAGAAATGATTCTCTATGATTATGTGTGTATGCCACAATGAGTAATGTTTTATGTTATGGTTTCATTTTAACTACTATGATTTATCCCATGTTATGAAATTATGCTCTCTTTTGCAGGTTAAGATTTCCAAAAATGTTATGTTCTTATGAAAATTATGTGATTGCTATTTCTTTTGTTTACCCTTACTGAGCATTTGAGCTCACCCTTTTATGTTTTCTTTTCCCTAGGATATAAAGAAAGGTTTTAGGTAAAAAAAAAGGAAGATCTTTATGGGAGATTTTGAAGATCTTTCACCAGGATTAGAAGTTTACGTTCCGAGTTTCCAAAGACACTAAACTATTACGATCCTTGTGTGTGTGTTTTTGTTATGTACTAAGTATTCCGCAAAAGTAATGTAATGTCCATGTACGATAAGCTTCGGGTCTCTACATTGCTCCCCTTTTTTGGAATTTGTTTTTTTATATCATGGGTGCATGTGATGTGTTGGGATGTTCATTGTTTGAGTGTTGAGGGTGACGGTTGTCCATTTTTTGTGCCTTGTTTTTAAGACTTGGTTGGTTTGTCCTTTTTCCTCACTTCCCCTTTTTTATTTATGAGAACCTCGGTACTAGGTTTGAGATCTAATTATATTCTGAAAGATGTTTCAAAGGACACTAGTGGACATCCATTTATGAAATACACAAGGGCTAGGGGGGTTTCAACTTAATGAGTCTTGTGTGGGATATTTGGAAGACTTTTGGTTTTGAATTTAGTGAAAACTGGTAGCTAGTTTGTGGGTTACAAGACACTAATATAGTTAGATGTTTTGAATGTTATGATTCCATGGTAGATACAATGAAAATTTTTATTCCTTTAGTGGTTAATGATATAGGGGAGTTTGATCTAGTGATTTTTTGTATCATTTCCTCTACTTTCATTGTTGTAGAAACAATTATTTTTTATATTTGATATGTGTCTTATGATATATCGTGTCTATTTTGGTGTTCTTGACCTGTGTGTGTAGGGTCATTTTATTTGGAAAATTTGTTTTCAAATATGTTTGTAAAATATTTTTTGAATTTGAAGAAGCTTATGTTGATTTTAAATTGGATTTAGAAATGGTTTTTTGGTTTAAAGATGGATTCGGCTCGTGAAATGTTATAAAGTGGTCATTTTCATATAAATAAAAAATGATTTGTTTTAAGAAATGTTAACATGTGTGTGGTTTTGAAATGGATTGGGTTATTTGAATTGTTTTCAAAGCATTATTTAAAATTTGAGAAAATAATGTTAAATTTTTTAAAATAAGGTTATGGAATTTTTTTTGTTTTCCACAAGTTATATTTCAAAGATTAATTTATGTCCTTATTTTTAAACTAGCATTAATGAATTTTTTATGAAAAAAATTCATATTTTTGGAATTATTTTGTGACCTACTTGGTTTATTAGCTCACAAATATATGTTTTATATTTTAGGTTTCTAGTGGGATTTGTTTTCATTAATTGAGTCCAATGTGGTGTAAGTTAGGTGGTGGTGAGAAATTAGAGATTTAGCAGAGTTGGTTCGGGCTTGGTTTGAGTTGCTTTTTAGTTATTTTATTTTCTAGTTAGTGTTGTATCTTCTAGTATTATTGAATCTTTTTTCTTCTAAATGATGTTTATATTTATTAAAATGGGTTGGATCAGTTTTGTTGGTTTTAACCTGTTTAGAACATTTATTCATTTTGGGTATTGTATTTATTTATTCCACTATCTATTATCACTGTTTTGAAAGAAATCATTCTCAAATGGATTCTTTTAATACCAATGAACTAGTTACCAGACCATGGGGATTGATAATGTCCTATAAGACTTGTGATGGACCTTTTCAGGTGTCAGTTTAGTTGGAAAACTGAGTTAGTTTGATTCAAAATAGTATGATAGAATGACTTTGGTTATTTGTTAAGAACCTAATCCTTTTTATATATACCATTTTATTTATGTATGATCTAGTTAAAAAAAGAATATTTTTTCAATGCATGGAATGTAAGGACATGGAGAGTATTGTTATCTCTTACTTTCCCCAAGCCTCATGTTTCCTAGGGAATTTGGGTTTTAAATCGTGAATTTGAGTTTTATTTAGTTCTTTATAGATATTTATGTGAATTGATGTTGTTTTGATCCCCTTTGAGCATGTTACTGATATTGGGATCATTTATTATTATTATTTTTGAAAGTGGAGGATAACATTAACTACATGGTTGGATCTTGTGGATTGGGAAACTATGGGGTGACCATGTGGTTGAGCCACCCTCTTTTTAGAGTGTGTTTTTTGATTGGTTCACAGTTTCCCAACCCATTTGGCCTAGGTATGTGTATCCCTATTTCATCCCAGGTTATCCTATTTTGAATCCTTTTCATTTTAGAATCCACTTAAAGTGATTTTCACTTATTAGTGGTGGATTTAGGAGTGTTTTATTTCCATTTTTGGTTGTGTTTATTTGGAATATTTATTGAATACTTGTTTAGTGATTTGTGTACAATTGGATTTTAAAACCTTGTTTTCAAAAATGAATGGATTTTTTTAAGTTCTCTTTTTTAAACCTGGTTTTATGAACTATTAAGAAAATTATATTTCATTTTGAAAAAAATAATTAGAAGAGGTTTCCAAAAGGAATGTGAATTGGATTGGAATTATTTAGATTCTTGGATTTAAAAATAAAATGTAATTTTTCAAAGAGTTTTGTGGTGTGCTTGGTTTTGGTGGTGTGTATACCACTTAGGTTGTTTTGTTTTTAAAGATTAGTTCAGATTGTTTTTCAAGCATACAACTTGGTGGAGGGTGATTCCAAACATCCTTGGTGAAAATGGTGATTTTAAAGTAAAAGTTTCTTTTCTTGGTGTGAATTATGTGTGCCTTTATTAATGGATTGTTGTTTTGGATTAGTTCCTGGATTATGAAGGAATAATTTTGGTTTATGTTTTGATACATTAATTGATGATGTTAATGTATTGTTTTTTTTACACCCGGAATGGTCAAAAGGGTTTCTTTAGTTCCAGGTCCTATCTAGAATATTATTGGAGTGGTGGACATGGAACCTTACTTGATCTCAAACCCATTTCAGACTTCTTGAATTTATATCCCCTTTCATTTAATGGTGATCAGGGGTCAGTGGAAGTGGTGAAATGGTTGTAAGGGATTGAGGTGATTCTAAATTCTCCCCTGAAGCTTTATGGGTGAGATCCATTGAGATATTTCACATTGATTTTAGTCATGTTTGGTTGGAGATGACGGTACCTTCTTTGTTGTGTGAAGGTATATATTGAGATCTCTTCAAGTTAGTGTTTGTTTAGTGGATCTTTTCCAAGGTTGTAAAATTAAAGAAAGTTCTTGAGCTTATGAGTCTTCATTAGGTTTAATTATCATTAATGGATTACATCAATCACTATTTAAGGTTGGTTATATTTTATCCAAATCTAAACCTCAGTAATTTTGAGAATTCTCATTTCTTCATAGGTGGTCTTTACCCAAATTTTGTTCCAGTTATACTTACATCTATCCTGACATATATTGAAGAGGTTTCCAGTGAGTCCATTTGGGTGGAATTTGACCATCCTAGTAAACTTATGGTGGGTGATTCCTTAGCTCCATATGGTGTCCATAAGGATAACTAGGAAAGTAATGAGAATAAGTAAAGTAATCCAAGGTTTGGTGAAAATGGTATTTGTCATAGGACAAATATATCTCTTATGTGATTCTATTATGGGGATCCATATCATGTTAATCCCTCCTATAATAAGTATCCTAGATTTTTCCTCCATTGTGTTAATTTGGGTAATATTAAAAAATATTGGAACATGAGATTTCAGAGGAGGTATCAGGTTTGATCCTATTGTGTATGTATTATTTTTGTGACCTTTCCTTTGATGGTTTTAATTTTGGGTTAATATTTTAGAAATTTTTTTATTATCATTAGAATATTTCATATAGTTCCTTTTTTATATTTTTATTTTGGATAGATTTGAATGTCTATTTTGGAATGACTTTTTTATGAAATACCCCACCTTCTTTGTGGATGTCTTTTATGGGTGTTGATCTGGTTTTCCCCATTCTTTTGTGGTTGGCTATAACTTCCATTTTGATGTGCCTCATTATTTGGGTGATCCTTCCTTAAGAGTTTAAATTGTGCTCATTATTATGTTGAGCCTTTGAGTTTCCAATTTTCTAGATATGGTATTGGCCTTGGGTGTAGGGTTGGGCAACTAGGTTGTGTGATCTACCAGTTGAGTTTGGTCTATTCACTATTATTTGGTAGTGTCCGTGCGGGATGTACCATGTGAGGGTGATCCAGTTTTTAACCTTAGGTTATCCATGTGTGTCATGACCCAAGGTGATATCTCATGCCATTATATTTAGGTTTCTTGTGGTTTTTCTCCCTTTATTTGGATCGTAGTCACTTTAGGTTTGAGAGAGAGTTTATCTTGTTATTTCTTGGTTGTTTTAGGATGAATTTCTCAATAGTTTTTCTTTGTTTCCACTATGTTATTATAAATAGTGGGTATACCATGTTAGGTATCCTATGATTCTTAAGACTACTTTCTGAAATTTTTATTTTAGTTATTCTTGGAGACATTTGGAACCCTTTTGGTTAGTTTGGTTTGTTCATTTTGATGATTTTGGTTTCAATCATTGAGGTTTAGTTGCATTGAGTAGTTATTTTAGATTTTTCCTATTTGGATCTTTCATTTTTATCTTAACGTTTTCTTCTACTATAATTTATGTGGGAAGAAAGTGGTGGGGTGGGTAGTTTATGACACCCCCATGTCATTGTTGTCTTGACTTTGAGTTATATTATCTTATCTTGAGTTTTTTTTATGTTTTGGTAGTTTTTATAATAGAATTTTATGTTTTTTTAGGCTTTTATAGAGAATCACAATTATTACACAAAGTTATGAGTAACTATGAGGTGCCTGGGTGGATGGGTCTGATATAGTATCAATTCCATTTTACATAACATCCACATGATTTTTTCCATTGTACAGAGCTCCCATGAAACTGTATGGCCTATTTAGCCTAGGTGCATAGTTGGCCAATGGTTTGGAAAACCATGTATCCAAACCATGTGGGTGATCTATGCCTAGGTAGTGGGATGCACGTAGTTGGTACACAGTTTTAAAAACCATATTTCCAAACCATGTAGCATATCCCACTTTTAAATTTTGAGTAATTTCCCATAATTACATATCTAATTAAGTGGGGTTTCACCCATTTTCTCCCCCATTGACATCTATAAACACTTTAGAGCCTAAAAAGGTGCTCCAAACTCCTTTTATCTTGATTATTGGATTCTATTTAGAGATTTCTAAGAGGTTTTTAGGTATTTATTCCTCTCTTTCTCTATTCTTCCTTTACTTCTCTCTTTACTCTTTTTTTGGTTTCTCCCATGAAACCTAGACCTATTTTGGGAAATTTTGCTATTTTGAGTGCATTTAATTTTGGGGTTTTTTGTGTATAAGATTTCTAGACTCCATATATATTCTCATGGGAGGTCACACTATTAAAGATGATATGTTTCAACTTGGTTTACACTTCTTCCAAGTAGGTGTTTCTATGAAATTGTTTCATTTTGTAATTCAACATGTGATTGTTCTTTACAAATTAATTTTTTTTAAATTATGAATATGTTTAATATACATGTGATTTTTTAAAATCATATCATTGTTTTTTGAGCTTGTAATAAATTTTATTTCCTTTAAATTAAATGTTTTCATATATGTAATGGAATGTTTTCATTTGATAATATTTTTAGTCAAATTCTATGTGGAATTTGAAATGGCTTTAAATTTAATTTGTTAATTTTAATCCAATTTTTGTTTTCCATGAATTAAAACTATAATTTAATGTGAGTATTATTTTAAAGTGATGTGTTGACCTCAAAATGATTTATAAATGGGTTCTTATTTGGATTTTAAATGGTGATTTGAGATGTGTGTATGGTTTACCCCTTATAAAAATTCCTTGTTGGATCCTCTAAAATGGTTTGATGGAAATTATTAGCCCTTTTATATGTTCTTGGATTTAATATAGGGAGACCCGTGTTTAAAGTTATCTTTGTAATATTTTTAAATGGTGTGTGTGTGATTATAATTTTTTTTTTAAAAAAACACCTAAAGTGGTGTTTTTTAAAATATAAAATGGATTGGTATTTTGAGACATGTTTTATTATTAAAGTCCTAGTTGGAACCTTATTTTTAAAATGTTGGATATAAAATACACCCCTTGATTGACCCTTTTTATTTGGTTACCCATTGTGTGGGTTATTCATCACTATGTGCTACTTGTTCTCCCCTTGTGTTGGAACTTGTTTTTTTATGTCGTGGGTGCATGTGATGTATGGGGCTATTCATTATTTCATTGTTAGGGTGAGGGTTATCCATTTCTTGTGCCTTTTGTGTTATACTTGGCTTGTTTTTTCATTCACCTCACTTCCCCTTTTTATGGTCATGATACCCTCGGTACTATGTAGGATATCTACGTCTATTATGCTAGTTGGTTCAAATTACTCTATTAGACATCCAATCAATCTAGTCATAAGTTATATGAGGGGTTTCATCCCACGAAGTCTTGTGTGGGATAGTTGGATGACTTTTTTTCAGACTTCAGTGCACACCAGTAGCTATTTCACAAGTTGGAATACTCTAATATAGTTATATTCTTCACACATTAGGGATCCAGGAAAAAACCCATGAAAAATTTGATTTCTTGAGTAGTTACTGATATATGGGAGTTTAATATAGTGTTTTTGTATCATTAACTCTATATTCATTATTATGTCACTAATTCCTGTTTATATTTGATATATACCTTTGGATATGTGGTGTTTGCATTTTTTTCTTTGAACCATGTGTATTAGGTTGTTTCCTTTGGAAAATGAGTTTTCAAATATTTTTGGAAAACCTATTTTGAATTTAAATAATATTTTGGGGGTTTTAAAGTGGATTTCATAATAGTTATGTTTTTAAATATGGATTCATCTAGTGAAATGTTTTACAATGAACATTTTCATTTAAAAAATGAGTTTTTTTGAGAAATTTTAATGGGTGAGAGGTATTGAAATGGCTTATTATAGTGGAAATGTATTCAAATCACTCTTTCTAGATTGATAAAATAAATTCAAATGTTAAAAAATATTTTTATGGAGTTTTTTTGGTTTCTTATAAGATAAATTTGATATCATAATTTCTAGATTTATTTTAAAATTTTCCTTAATGATTTTCCTTATGAAACAAATTCCATTGTTTTGGAAGGTTTTCATGACCTTCTAGGATTTTTATCTCATACCAATATATTTCAGGTTCCAGGATTCTATTTGGGATCATTTTTATTCCTCTAGGCCCATGTGGGGTGATTTATGTGGTGGTGAGAAATCAGAGGTCGTACAGAGTCAGTTAGACCTCATCTCAAGTTGTTTTTTTAGTTGTTTTATTTTACAATTATTCTTTTATCTACTAGTCTTTTTGTATCTTTTATCTCCTAAATGATGTTTATATTTATGAAAATGGGTTGGTCATTATAGTTTTTTATGACATTTTTGGAATATTAATTCATTTTTCATATTGTATTTACTTATTCTGCTATCTTTTATCTATGATTTAGGTGAAATAATTTCAAAAGAGATTCCTTTAATTCCTAGGAACTAGTTGCCTGCCCGTGGGAATCAAGAACTCCCTTTTGGCCTTATGAATGACCTTTTTAGGTTTCAAATCAATTGGCTACCCATTTTGGTTCATTACAAAATGGTATCAATGTTGGATTTTTTTTCTTTGGTAATAGACTAATACTTTTTTGTAGCCATTTTTATTTGGAGATATCCTAGTAAAAAGGAGATCATGGTTTTCTAATCTTGGGATGTAAGGGCATAGAGAGTCTAGCTATCTCTTTCTTGCCCCAAGCCTCAAGCTTTTAAGGGAAGTTAAGTTTTGAATCATGAATTGTAGTTTTTCCATTTTTTATAGATTTTGATGTGAGTTGATGTTATTTTGATCTCATTTCAGTATGTAACTGATATTAGTCCATTCCTAGGATTTGATGTGAAAGTAGAGGAGAACTTGAACTGTATTCTTTTAACAATTGGATTTGGTAATTGTGTGGGTTCAATGAAGTTGAACCTCCCACTATTGTATAATGTGTTCCACTATCGGTGCATGGTTTCCCATACCATGTTTATAAGGTATGAACAACCATGATTATTCCTTGATTGGACTATATTTACTCCTCTTGGTTTTGAATTCCTCCTAAAGTGAATTTAACATTTTTTAGGTGGAATGAGGAGTATTTTATTTCACTTTGTGGTTTTGATTTTTGGAAACCATCGTTGAAATATTTTTTAGTTCTTTGTGTGTGCTTGTATTTTGAAACATTGTTATGGAAAATGAAGGGGTTTTTTTAAATTTTCCTCTTCAAAACTAGTTTTATGTATTATTGGAAAATGTTGATTTAATTTTGAAACAAGTTTGGAATATGTTTCCAAAAGTAAATTGAATTGTATGGGAGTTACTTGGAAGCATTTTTATCGAAATAAAATGAAATTTTGGAAGGAATTTTGTGGTGTGTCTGGTTAAGGTGGTTTTTATTACTCCTATATTGATTTTTTTTTAATGATTGGGTTGTATTGGTTTTCAAGAATACTTATTTGTGGAGGGTGATATCAAATTTACTTGGTGAAGGAATAGTAATTTTAAAAGAATTTTTTTCTTATTGTGAATTATGCATGACTTTCTTAGTGGAATGTTGTTTTGGATTGGTTTCTAGATCATAAAGGTGTCATTTGGTTTATGTTTGAGATATGAATTGATGATGTTGATTCCTAATGCTATTTTTCCCCCCAAAATGGTCAAAAATGTTTTCTCAGTTATATATCTTACCCATACATCAAGTGGAGTGGTGGATGTGGAACCTTCCTTGATCTTGGACCTTGTTTCAGACTTATTTAATAATAATCCACCTTTTTTATGATTATTATGGTTTGGTGGGAGTGGTGAGGTCGTTATAAGATATTGAGGTTATTCCCAATTTTCTTGGGACACCAGAAGATTTTTGGGTGAGAGATGTTTATATGTTTGTTATTATATTTAGCTGAGTTTGATGGGAGTTAATGATACCTTCTTTGTTTCTTGAAGGTATGTCTTGGAATATCTTTAGGATGGAATTTTTTAGTGGTTATTTCCCATGTTTTTGAAATAAGTAAAATCACTTGAGCTTGTGACTCTTCATCAAGGTGACTTATCAGTAAGGGAGTACATTAATCTCTTCTTAAGGTTGGTTTCTTTTTTGTAAAGATGGTTATCAATGATTCTGAGAAAATTCATTTCTTCAATGGTTTTCTTCACATAGATTTGGTTTCAACTATACTTGTGTCTAGCCTATCATCTTTTGTAGATGTTATTAGGGAGGTCATTTTAGTGGAATATGACTAGTCTAGGAAAATTGTTGTGGGTTTTTACATAGTTCTATCTGATGAGCATAAGGATTACCTATAAAGTAAGAAGAAGATGTAGGATGAGCCAATGTTTAGTAAAAATTGTATTTCTTATGGGAAGAAAAAATTTCTTATGTTCTTATAGTGTGTGGATATAGGTAATGTCAATCCCTCATGTCTTAAGTCTCTTAGATTTTTCCTCTATTTTGTCCATTTGGGTCATCTTCAAAAGTTTTTAGTTTAGGATTTTAGAAGATTTATCATGTTTTATCCTTTTTTGGATGTGTTATTTTCATACATTTCCTTTGATGGTTGTAATTTTGGGTTAAGATTTTAGATCTTTGATCTTCATTATTGGTATCTCATGGATGGTTTCCTTTTGATATGTTTCTTATGGATGGATTTTAATATAGATTATGGTATGCCTTGTTTTTTTGTTGAATATACCCCTCCCTTGTGGATGGATTTTAAGGGTGTTGATTTGGTTTTCAACATTCTTTTATGGTTGGTTGGGAGTGTCATTTTTATGTTCCTCATTTCATGGCTGATCCTTCATTGATATTTTTTATTATACCCATTCCTACGTATAGCCTTTGATTTTATCATTGTTTGGACATGAGATAGGCCTTGGGTTCATGATTGTTTCACTATGGTGTGTGATCTACTAGTTGAGTTTTTTATACAAGCTGGTGATTGGAAGAGGATGTTTAGGATGCACCATGTGAGGGCGATCCATTTTTTGACCTGAGGTTATCCGCATGTGTTGTGACATGCGGTGAGAGATCATGTTATTCTCTTGATTCTGGTTGTGGTTTTCCTTTATTTTTTTGTAAGTGATTTTTTAGATATAGTTTATCTCATGGTTTCTTAGTTTATTTAGTATGCATTTATTGGTATTTTTTCTTGGGTTCCACCAAGTTAGAAGAATTCTAAATGGTGTGGAGACCATTTTAGGTCTTTCAACTGGTTGGGACTTCTTAATTGATATTCTCTTTCAGTTGTTCTTAGAGACATTTGGAAACTTTTTGGTTAGTTTCGTTTTTGGAGGATTTTGGTTGTTGTCTTTGAGGTTGAATTGTGTTGATCAGTTATTTTGTTTAAGTCCTATTTAGATATTTCATTTTTTCTTAAATTTTTCTTTGGCTGAACTTTCTAGGGGCATAAAGTGGTATAATGGAGAGTTTTTGACACCTCCATGTAACTATGTTGTTGATTATGTATTATTTTATATTATCTTGAGTTTTTTTGAGTTCTGATAGTTTTTAGGCTATAATTTCATGTTTTTTAGTATTATTGGTAGAAGCACAGTAAGCCCACATGGTTAAAAGTAAACATATATTGCCCATATAGATAGGCCTTTCATGGTGAAAACCCCATTTTTTCAAGTATTATGCATGGTTTTTCAACTCATGTGGAGCTCCCTAGAAACTATGTGGCCTCTTTATCCTAGGAAAAGTCTAGTGCACAATTGGCACGTGGTCTGGGAAACCATGTGGCCAAACCTATTGTAAGTGGGTTCCTTATACCTAACCTATTCACATACTTTTATTACCATTACATGTATAATGTTTCATATATACATGTCTTTATCTTAATATAATATTGTTAATACTTCTTCAACTATTATATTTATAATAATTTCATTAGATTTAATTTCCATTCAAAAAGTATATAGAAATTCCTAGGCTATAATGAAAAATTAGAGATACCATGATAGTAATCTTAAAGTTGTATCTTATGGTCTAGATACATCATGATGATAGGACATGTTCCATGTGTGACCATCATGTGTGGGGGATCATAAGCATTGAGAATTTTTCTCATGAAATTATCACTTGGTGATATCGAGTAGATGAGATCATGAGGAATGACCCTCCAATAGAAACACCCCATGTTTTAGGTGTCATTGTTTTTTCCTAACTACGAACATGTGCATTAGTCTCCTAACTTGATATCATTATCATTGTGTACCATTTGACCATGTAATTTGATGCAAGTAAAAAAACCATGATATTTAAGTCGTGGTGCGATAGCTTTTTTTGGGTACATTTTTTTGTGGTATGGCATTGGTTGAATGATCAAGATATAATTTTTCTCTTCTGAGTTTAAGAAGTGATATCTCATTCCTAGTTGATCGGTATGATAGTACCTTACTAAAACCATGGTCATGGTAGAAGAAGGTAAGTTTTTATAGTTAAATCAATGAATAATAAATAAATAAAGGATGGTGACATGAAGTATGACTCCTTTTTTATGAGATGTCCTAAGAAAATGTAATTTTATTACACATCATGTGTTCATAGGAAAGTGTTTCATTATTATGAATATTACTTATCTACTTAATGGAATTGATGGGTTTATAGAATCTATTCTTGGTTTGTGAATAGTATTCACTGAATTTGAGATAAGTTCCTAGAGGGTCACACACAATAACATATTCAAAATTCTTACGTATTCTAATGAATAGGGGAATAGTACATGTTGGAACCCGCCATGAGTTCTGAGTGATGTAGAGGTTTTAAATGATCTCCAATGAATAAAAAAATTCATTATTACTAAAGTATATAATAATTGGAGATGGATTTATTTATTAAAATTAATCACAAGGTGTTAAGTGAATACATGGAAAATATTATATGAATGAATATTATTTTAATATTCAAGGTTAATTTAATATTGTGGGAATTATGAGTCGAGTTAATGGATTGGTTTTATCATGTAATATAATTATTATATATTACAAGTAATAAAATATAAATTATGTTTGTGATGTGGTTAGTTCATCATAACATTTCATTTATTTCTTATTTAGTCGGAGTTACATATAAGGGGGTTGGGGAACCCTTCGCGGGTATTTAAACACCACTATATAAGAAAAGTGGATCTCTTTTCAGGTGGAATATTCATACCCAATATTTTGATAGTTCCTCTATCCTTATTCCCTCATCTAATAGAGAGAAAAAAACCTCCCAAGTTTTTGGTCCAAGAACACCTTCAATGATCGAAGGAAAGGAGATGTGGTGATCATCATGATGCAGAATAATTTTTTGGAGCTTTGTGCTAGCACCTGAAATTTGATTATCAGCATTTGAAAAAACTCTTTAATAATGTATGTATGATCTGGAGGGGATAATACTTGGATCCTTTGAGAAATTATCATAAAATATGATCTATTTTATAATGATCCACTGATTCGAATGAGGTAATAGTTAATTAATTTCTATGCGTAATAAATTCACATGAGATCCTCATACCTTTATCAGGGCTCGGATCACCAAAGATGATGATGTTTCATCACTTCGATAAATAAAAATTTTAAATCACTAACTTACTAGTTTCCACTACATGTACTGGTACCAAAAAAACCATGTGGGTACTTTGTGCCTAGGCAGTAGGATTTGTGCAGCTGATTCACGGTTTGGAAAACTATGCAACCTATCCAAATGTTTAAATTTTGGGGAAATCACCAAAATACCATCTCAAATTAAGAGGGTTTTCACCCTTATTTTACCCCATTCATGTTGAACAGCTCTTGGGAGACCAAGTAAGATCTTTTAAATCCTACTATATTGATTAAAAGCTTCTCTTTGATGATTTCTAGGAGGTTTTGAAGTATTTATTCTTATCTTTCTCTTTTCCTCCCTTCCCTCTCTCTTTTATATTGTATTTGGATTATACTATGTACCCTAGATCTTTTGTGGCTGGTTTTAGGGTTCTATGTGGATATAATGTTAGGAGTTTTGTCTCTAGGATTTATATACTTCATTTCTATTCATGTGTTTGTTCTTTCCATTTATGTTTATATGTTTTTTCTTAGTTTCCACTTCTTCAAAGTAGGTGTCTATATTCAATTTTTTCATTTTTGGATTCAAAGTGTTCTTATGATTTATAAATTCATTCTTTATGAAAGTATGAATATATATGATATCCTTGTAATTTTGTAAAATCATTTTTTTTTAGCTTAGAATTAATGTTATTTCCTTTAAATTACATGTTTTCATGTTTGAAATAGACTTTTTTCATGTGATAATATTGTTAGTGAAATGTCATTTAGATTTTGAAATAGTTTTAAATATTATTGGTGGATTTTATTCGATTTTTTGTTTTCAATGTGTGAAGATATATTTTAAAATGATTCATATTTTTAAGTGAGGTGATGACCTCAAAATTATTTATAAAGGCGTTCTTCATTGTATTTCAAATGAGGATTTGAGATGTGTGTGAGGTTTACCCATTGTGAAAGTGAATTTGAGGATCCTTTAAAATGTGATGATGGAAATGGTTGGCCCTTGTCCATGTTTTGGATTTCAAAGAGGGATGCACATGTTTAAGGGTGCCATTGAAATGATTTTAAATGGTGTGTGTGTGATTTCCAAAGTTTTTTAAGAAATACCTAAAGTGATGTTTTGTGAAATGTGAAAGGGATTGGTATCCCAAGCCAAATTTTGGTGTTAAAGTCCCAATTTCACCTTGGATTAAAAATAGTGGATGTAAAATACACCCCTTGATTTTTCCTTTTGATTTGGTTACCCCTTGTATGGGTTTTTCATCACTATGTGATGCTTGTTTCTCCTCTTCTATTGGAACTTGTTTGTTTATTCCATGGGTGAAAATGATGTATGGTGTTATTTATTTTTTGGGTGTTAGGGGTGAGGGTTATCCATTGCTTTTACCTTATGTGTTAGACTTGTATCTTTTTTCCTTCACCCCACTTCATATTTTTTTCATGGGAACTTAGGTACTAAGTGGGGGATCTAAATATATTTTACTAGTTGGTTCACCTCTACTAGTGTACCTCTGGTCATTCTAGGAACAAGGGCTAAGAGGGGGTGTCCTTTCAATGAGGATTGTGTGGGCTAGTTGGATGAATTTTTTTTGGACTTCATTACACACCAGTATATAGTTCATAGGTTGGAATATTATTATATGGTTATATGCATCATGTGTTAGGGATCCAAGGTAGAGACCATGACACATTATTTTTCTTGGATAATTACTATTATAATGTTAGTTTTATCTAGTTATTGATTTTATCATTTCCCCTGCTTTCATTTTTGTCACATTAATTATTGTTTATAATTTATATATGCCTTATGATATATGTCGCTTACTTTTTTGTTCTTGAACTATATGTGTTGGGTCATTTCCTTTAGAAAATGATTTCTCAAAGATATTTGGAAGACATGTTTTAAATTTAGAAAATATTTTGTGGGTTTTTAATTTGGACTTAAAAATTGGTGTTTTGGTTTAAAGATGGATTTTGATAGTGAAATGCTATAAAGTGACCATTTTAATTTAAATAAAACAAATTATTGGTGTTGAGAAATGTTAATGGGTATTTGGTTTTGAAATGACTTGGGCCAGTGGAAATATTTTCAAATCATTGTTTCTAGTTTGATAAAATTAAGTTAACTTTTTTTAAGATTGTTATAGAATTATTTTGGTTTCCCATAAGTTATATTTGAAAGATAAATTTCTATCTTTATTTTCAAAAAATAATTGATGAATTAACTTATGAAATAAATTTCATAGTTTTGGAAGGTTTTAGTGATGTATTGGGATTTCTATCTCATCCATATATATTTCAGGTTCTAGGTTTGTAGTTGAATCCATTTTTATTATGTGAGGTTGACATGGGGTGAGTTAGGTGGTGGTGAGAAACTAAAGGTTTTATAGAGTTTTTTTGGGTTCGGCTCAAGTTTGTTTGTAGTTGTTTTATTTTCCTTTTAGTGTTTAATATTTTGGTCTTATTATATCTTTTTTCTCTTGAATGATGTTTATATTTATGAAACGGGTTGAATTATTTTAGTTGGTTATGACCGGTTTGTCACATTTATTTATTTTTTATCTTATATTTATTTATTTTGATATATTTTATCTCTAGTTTTAGTGAAATAATTCTTAAAGGGATTCCTATTGTGCCAAGTCACTAGTTTACAACTTATGTGGATCAGGAACACTCTTTAGGTATTATAATGGATCGGGTCAGGTGTCAGGTTAGTTGGAATCCTAGGATGGATCATTATAGGAATGTATTTAATAAAGATACTAAAATCCTAGTAAATTGGTAATGAGATATATCTTCCTTTACAAAGGTGATAAAAACTATCTTAATCATTCAATCAATTCCATGCCGCCAATGGTGCACCCAATGCAAGATACCTCATCAAAAAATAAATACCATGGTTTTCAGTATACATCAAAATACATGATTAAATGGTACACAATGATAATGATATCAAGTAAAGAGAAAAATACACATGCTCATGAACAAGAACTACCAATGACACTAAAAACTGGTGTTGTTCATATTGGTAGATTATCCCTCATAATCTCCTCTACTCGAGATTTCCAAGTGTGAATATCTTGAGAATAAGTCTAGATACTTATGAACCCCCAACACTTGATAGTCAAATATCATCTATGTCTCATCAGTATGAGGTATCTAGACCATAATACATTTATTCAATATTACTTTCATATTATCTTGAGGTTCTCATTATAGCTAAGAATTTATATAACATGTTTATTCAATAAATAATCCAAGTAAATTATTATATAAATAGTGGAAAAAAGAAGTATTAATAACATAATGGTAAGAATAAATCATGGATAACTCACTGTATACAAGATATGGTAATAAAAAATCACTATATGAGTTGGGTATAGGGAACCCAATTTCACAATAACTTCGTTACTTTTGAGGTATTTGTCTCTACATATCTGAATTTTTTCTTTGGGATGCCATTGTTATTTAAATTTCCATTTTTTTATAGAAATATTATACTTGAATTAAATTTTTGATGGATTTTATACATGTATTTATCATTTTTCTTGCACTATATTATAAAATAGTTATTTTTCATAGTTTTACTTAAAAATATGTTTAATTTATATAAACCATTTTAAAAAATGTTTCCAAAAAAACTCTTACTTTTGAATGAAATTTAAAAGTTATTTTTAAAGGGGATTTTGGTTGAAACTTTATTTCTTGATCATGGAATTTTTTGAATACTGTGAATGTGATTATGAGTTTTACATAGGAGACCTTGGGTGGATAGCTTTAGGATGGGTGATACCCAAGCCTTAGGTATGATCTATCTAGAGGTTGTTTCTAATGAGGCATTGAGAGTCCCTAGGCTGTATTATTTTTTAAAGATCACATAAGAGGGATAGTGTTCCATGGATGAGTCCTAGATACCTCAAAATCGTAGGTTATAAATCCTCTATGTTACACAATTTTTGATCATGTTGATATGTGATTATATTATATATTTCAATTGTTATTGAATAATATGGTAATAATTATTACTTATTTCATTTTTTATGCCTTTAGATTATGATTTCCATGTTTCCCAAGATTCATGGCTTGTATTTTTAAAACCAAAGGATTTATGAAATTTTTTAATGAAATGATATCATAAATGTTGTTGTTAAAAAATAAATCTTGGTTTACACTATAAAGAATGATATATATATTCATTGTGGTACCCTATTGGGTTTTACCTCACACTATAATTATATATTTGTTGATATGAAAACATAGTGTAATCTAATATAGGAAAGGTAAAGGACTCACACCTCATAGAAGAGATTCTTGATTCTTATGTCACCTTCCATGATATGGATTTAGTGGTGTCCAATGGACACATGAATATGGTTTGGTTAAAAAAATTAGGACTCTCTATTTTTAAGTTTAATTTTTGTTATGTATCAGGCCAGCCAGCATTGGATGTATTTTAAAACTCATTTTTATTTATTTGATGTTATTTCTTATCACCTTTAGTTACATATTATTACTAATTATAGGTTATTATTATGTTTTTTCTTATACTCTCTTTTTCAAGGTATTTTTTATTGTACCTGGTTATTGATTATGTGGATATCCAATCTATGGACATGATAGGTCGAATCCATAGATACAATCCTTGAAATGTTTTCTAATATTTTTAGGGTGAAATTGTTCCCACTATGTTATAATTGATACTCTAGTGTTAGTCACCATCTCGAGGTGATCAAGAATGCAAGTCGATTATTGTGATGGGATGAACCAGGTGATGTCAGAGGTTGACCTGGGTTGGTTTATTGTACGGTTATAGAATTCATTCTATAATTATTATTAAAAAATTTCTGAAAATATGAATTAGTTATATAAAATTTTACATTATTTATTCATTATGTTGAGTATTAGTGAGAACAACATGAGATATTCTAGCTCTAGTGTTGTACTGGATGTATAAAAGAGTAAAGGTTTAAGTCAAAAGTAATAGATTGGATTTTAACAATAGTTATCTAGAATTATTGGAACCTAAAGAAAGTGTTAGGAAGCACTTTGTTTCCATATAGTGGAATTTTCCAAGATATATTATGGGGTTTGATAAACTCTAAGGAAATTCCGTGTCATGTTTTGGTGTTATTTGAATCATTTCTTCGATTTTAAAGGTTATATGATACGAAATGTTTATTTTCAAAATGTTTAAATTAAAATGTTAAAAGTATATGAAAGTTTAAAAATCAAGGAAAGGATTGATAGAGCTTTTATTTTTTATTAAAATGATGAACTAAAGGTTAGAGTAGTGTTTTTTAATGGAAATAAATATATCAAGCTAAAATAGATCTAAATAAAGGTTGTGTATCTAATTTATCTTGTATTATAAGGGAAGTTGTTTATTAAAAAAGTGTTTTTACAAACAATATGAGATGATGGATTTAATATACATGGTTTATGATTCATCAGATTCTATAAAATGATTTAAAATAATGGATAAATTTTTTTTATCTAGGATGAAATGTTTTTATTGAAATTTTTATTAAAATATGAGGGATTTTATCCTACCACCAATGGAATATTTTAAATAATAAAGTATTATTTTCAGAATATTACTCCAAAAACATAGAATGACATATATTATATGGGTGAAAATTAATTTATTTGTTTGATATTCCCACTAAAAGGAAATAAGTGTTATTTCCTATAAAATTTAGTTATATATCTTAACAATATTTTCTAGAGAGAATATTGTTTCTAATAGGCTAGTAGGATTATGTTTGGATTTGAAAATTTTAAAAGATTAACAAAGAAATGATTATTCCATTCAAAATTTAAAGTTAATGTCACTAAACATCCTAAAATATTTTAGGGTATTATGGTAAAGATAAATTTAAAGAGTTATATTTAGTTACCATATAAAGGTGAATATCATTTTATATATTAAATGGGTTTAGGATGTTTTGGTGGAGAAATAATGTAAACAGTTATATTAGTTATCAAAATGATCTCAAGAAAAATGTTTGATAAAAATGTTCTATGGATGATTATGATGATAAACATAGAAAGGTTTCTAATCAAATTACAAGAGTTGTTAACATTTTAACATTTGATATTATGAAGTAAAGGTGTTTGAATACTTCATTAAAATATTTGAACATTGGTAATTTGGTTTTTAAGACTAACTATTATTCAAACTAGATTTATTAATATATTTTACCCATTAATTAGTTATTGGGAGTCTGTATCACATTATCACATAGATATGTGGTAGGAATTACATAGAGATGTGATGTGTTTTTAAAAAATCCAAAAATTTCAACAAACATAAGGATGATTTGTTATTTTATCATATGTGATATTATTAGGCGGGTTCTTATGTATGGTTTTTTTATCATTATTAAAAGAGTATAGGAATATAAAATGTATCCTAGGTAGACTCCATATTGTCATTATCATGAAGTTGAAGCATATTTTTTGAAGTATAGTGATAATTAACCACTCAAATTATGATTTGAGTTCTCTATATTGTATTTTATTCATGGGGTATTATAGGTTGTGATGAAATGTTAGGTTTACTATGAGTATGATTTTTTATAGATACATGAAAAATTATTATAAGGCAAAAAATTATTTTTGTGTTCTATATAACCCCCAATGTATACCATATATATTTTCATACACTATGTATTTGGTATACTAGGGATGCATGTTATATATAGGTATTTCCTCATACCTAAGGTTGGTGAGATACCAGGCATGAAAACCTTCATACTTTAATACCTTTCTTATAAAATCATTGAGGATTAGATAATTAGGGGATGGTAGAGTATATTGTTGATCATGTTATTTGTTGAAAATTAACCAAGATGGTATTTGTACTCTCATATGATAATCATGGTATCTAAGTACTTGAATTTGATATAATGTTGAATTTTATATCCATACCTATTTAAAATAATGTGATGTTTTTATCTATTATATTAGTTTCATGTAATGTTCTCATTCATTACAGTGAATAAAGTGTGATGTATTCATCAACCAGATCAGCCTATACTCAGAGAATCAAGAACATATGAGTGGAATATATGGGATTTAAATACCATGTGTCCCATGTTTACTCAATTTATTAGACAAAGGGATCATATAAAAATTCATGAATTTTATAAGATACAAATTGGTAGACATGGGTATAGAGATACATGTGTTTGATGGAGATCACATATGATCCCTTTATGGCTTGGGTAGTGTCAATACTTTTCTAGTGACTGATCTTTTCTTACATCTATGAATTCATTAATTTAAATTTATTATTAAGAATATAAAACTTGTGATATCACACTTCTTGGTTGATTAAATGGGGATTTATTTTTTCTTAGGGGGCTTCTCTAAAATTTCTTTATATTATTAACAAAATATTTTTGGATAGGTATTCACAAGTTATTGCATATGATGTGATACAAGGTAAATTTGATGCTATATTTTTCAAATTATGGAGGATAATATCTAAAAAAAGTTTTGAATATAAATTTATAAGTTATTATATATGATATAATATAGCATTAAATGGTACTAAGTCTTTGAGTCTTTATCTCAAGTAGAGGATTGAAATAGAAATTCCCTAAATCCATTTTTCATGTGATCCATTTGGCCATATAATATGTGATATTATAGGTATATTATAAGTAATGATATATATATTTCATGTCACTACCTTATCTAATCATATTTTTTGATTGGGTAATATTTTTTGGGTTATTATGAGTATAATAATTTTCTATGATATAAACTAAAATCCTTTGATTACTTTGAAGCTAAATGTTAACTGTTAACATTCAAGAATATCTCAGAAAAGATTATCATTAATATAAGAGTTTTATATGATGAAACACATGGGAGGATTGTTGCATTCAAGCGATGAATGTATGATTACCTGAATCATTAACTCATACATTATTAACAAGTGAGTTAACTCAAGGGATCATCCTGGTGGATAAATAAGGAATAAAAAACTATTGAGATGGAATTGTTTGAGCTTTACTTTCTTTATATCAATTCTCCCTCTCTATAATTCACTCTATATTATATTATATTTTACCCTATGAGATACTATAAAATCTTGGATGGGAGAATAATCTCACTTAAGAGTTGAGTTATTCATGTCAATCCATGGATAAAATATGAAGGAAAGAGTAATTATGATTCTTCTAAGGAATATTCGTCAAACACTTTGATGTATATAGAAGGATATATGTCCATAGAAATGTTAAAAGTAAATATTTTATATAAATTTATTCATGTTTTTAGTTCCAATAAATGATACATTTTGGGAAAAAGGTTTTCTAATTTTTTATACTATATTTAAAGAGTGTCAATTAATACTTATAAAACCTTAATCATGTACTAAATATTACACTATAGTGTATTGAATGTAAACATGATGTGGTTTACAAAAGATCATAAAATCATGAATTTTTGAGTGTCAACATATTGTGTCAATTTTAATCCAACATGTGAATCCATGCATGTATTCATTGTGAAGTGGTGACTATTATTATGCCATGTTTTAATCAAAAACACTACATGAATTATACAATAACACATTCTCTCACATAAGTGATCATTTATTATTTTTTAAGCATTATAATATTAGATTCAGTAGTTTCAATGTATGAAATATTAAAATGTGTTTATCAAATATTATTGAAATATTTGGAACCTCCTAGAGTATCATCAAATTATATATAAGGAGGCTAAGTACATTGTGATGGACACATAAAAGTGTGAGATTATTGTACATTGAAACTCTAAACTGAAAAACAATATTTCCTTCTTAGATTTAAAAAATTAAATAGAAGACCATGATTTTAATTAAATCATTCTCTAGTATTGGTATATTTTTACAACTCATGGGTACCTTAAGAGGAAGATGTATTTTAATTTCTTTTTTGTGATATTCTTCAATTTAAATGAATAAAATTGAAGAACTATCTTGACTTTCTCTAAATATTTATGTTCTTTATTTATATTTTATGTATTTTCATTTCAAATTCATATACGGTCTTTTCTATTTCTAGGTTTTTACTTGTATACCTTGGACAGTTTTTATCCATCCCCATAGAAACCCAATAGAATGAAATGTGACATTTCATAGGAGTAAAAATGTTTTTTGTGCGAGGGTGTGATCACATTTAAATTCATCAATATTTTTAACTATTATAATAGTAATTTTAGTTGTTTATAGGTTTTAATTTCCCAACTCTAGTATCATTTTCAATGTCATAATTCAATAAGTATTGGATTTATATGGTGTTCAATTTGTTGTCAAACACTGGTAGTCATATACATGATTTTTATTGGGTATCATGATTTGAAGTTAAAATTATGTTTTCCATATGAATTAGTGCTATATAGTGTTATGTTTTATTCATATAATTGGAAAAAAATAGAGTTAGAATTTACTCATGAATATTTAATGAGGATTTATTACTTATTGAAAATGAATTAAATTATTAAAGGATTCCAAAGTATCTTATATTGATGTTGGAAGATTATTTTAATATTTTTAAGTATGTTGAAAGAGTTTTGTCCTGGAGGAACATAAATCACATTAAATCACGATAAGGATCATGTCATGATTATTTAGTGTAGGGTTCTTTTGAGCTAGTTATATTCTTACTCCATGAATAAAAGATATCATTCCATGATTTTTGGGTAATATTTAATAATTAGAGAAGTATTAATTGAGGGAAAGGTCTTGTGTTATAGTGTCAATTGTTAGACTATGAAGAATATTTTTATGTTGTAACATGGAGATCATGAAAATTTATATTTCCACTAATATTGGTGATCACACTATAGTAAATTATATTTCATTGTGAAGTGTTGAATGAATACATTTTTAGAAGATCAATAATGATATGAAAAATGGATTACAAATATAATAACACCCTTAGATTTAGAAGAATTCGATATAGACCCATTATGTTCATGGTCACACATTAATATTTATCCAAGTATACATTTTTTCATATGTCAAATTTCCTATATTTCAAAAATATCTTGTGATATAAAGTACCTAATAGACTATAAAGGAACATTAAGAGGGAGTAAATCAATGTTCCCTTATTTTATCGATTTTTTATTTCTCTTTTAACTTATCCCATCTTGTTATTTGAACCTCTGTATCATTTAATAATTATTGATCTATAAATTTTCTCCTAACACTTACCATTACATGTAATGTAGATAATAAACAAAAACAACAACATGCTTGGATTTATAAGGTTTTCTCCCAATGTGGGTACCTACTCTATTTTATGTTCATATAGAGTATTAGATTCTTATTTACACTATAAATCATGAGTGATTAAAATAAAACTTATCACCTGAAAATATTTAACACTAGTGGACAAGTGGAGGGATGTCTCTTGAAAATACACGGATGCCTCCAAAAGGGTTCTTTTATAATAGCTCCCACCTATGTCAGTTTTATATTGAAAATATCTCATCTTCCCCTAATGGTTTCTTTATACTAGTTCCCTAAAATTATTTAAATAATACTTCCAATGAATACATGAACATGAATTTTATTACCTTTTTCTTTTAGTGAATCCATAAGTCTCCATTATTCTTCTTCAATTCCACACATCCAAATATCCTTTAGAAATAAAATAAGGATCGTTGTCCTTTATCAAAGATAGTATCCTTCTTCTAATTCATATCCTATGATATTGAGATATTATATAGAATATATTCACCTTATTCTTCCTCGATACATAGTTTTTCTTATTCCTATATGCAATTAGAATAATCTCTCTTCAATTTATAGAAATCATCCATCATGGAGTTTAGTACCAAATTCATTTTTCATTATAAGTATATATCTATTTTTTATTTTTTATTTTACATGAAAAAAATCTGGATGATATTTTTTAAATATTCAAATATGAAAATATACTTTATTTTAAATGGAAATAGATCTTATCATACTTATAAACCATTCAAAAAAATCCTATAATTTTAATTCTTTTTCAAACCCTAATCAAATATTCTATGAAATTTGCCATTTAATTCTCCATGAAATATTCAAAAATTATGAAACATTATTTTCTTCAAAAAATCTAAAGCCATTATTCCACATCTGAATGGCATAATTTAGTGGCTCTTATTTAAAAGTGTCCAACACCCCATGGGGTGGCTGAAAATAATTTAATAGAGTAATATTTGGATTTTTCTCAACTAAACCTGAATCAAAAACTCCTTTGTTTAGATTTTTATTTCCAGGAATAATAATACTTTCATCATATAATTTATATTCTGGAAATATCCTTCAAAACATCACAAAATCTAAAATTTTCTTAACTATGAAAACATAGGTAAGATACTCAATATTTTATTTATTAGTTCTATGAGAATAAAATATATTACATACTATGTAAGATATTTCCCTTGAAAAATATTCTATAAAAATTTATATAATATATTAGTCATGATCCAATAAAATAGTATGTATTACATAAGGTTTTCCACTTAGCTGAATTTATATATGGCCTTCAACAAAATATGTATGTATGCATAAAGAAATATATTATATATCGATATTAATTACATATTTTATATCTTTTAAACATTTCCTCAAACTCTAGAAAATATATTACACAAGTCTTTAAAAAATACAAATTACTTAAATTTTCTATTTTTTAATGTAAGCCTAAAAGAAATATCTTACTTACTATATAAATATGTTATGTATCTAATGTAACATAAAAGGACTTATCCAAAGAACTGGTTCTTGAGAATATATTATATATCCATTACCTTTTTCATATCCATACTCTATCTCAGAGTAATATGTTACATATCTAAGGTACACTAGTTCTTTTTGAATTTCAAGGCTCAACTCCATGAATTTCTTACATATCCGCCATGAGAGAACACTTTTCCAATTTTTGACCTCAATACAATATTTCCAAAACTTGTAAAAATAATCTCAAAACCTATTCAATTAATCTCAAGGAATATTAAAACAATTAATGGAATATTAAATGTATTTAAATGAATTTGGTATATATAAGAACATTTCTAAATATTTTTAAACTGATTCCTAAAATCTTACAGTATATTCATACTAAATCTTTAGAATTTCAAGAACCTTTACCTACTTAACTAGTCCATCCTTAAAATCAAAATCTTCAAACCATCATCTAAGATATATTCCCCATTTATTCTAGAAAAATACATGCTTGGTAATATTTGGATAGTTTTTCACACTTCCAACTGGTTTTTTATTCTTTAATCATTTCTTCTCAAGTTATTTCAGTAACCATATATCAAAACTCCATTTGGAATTGTTATAGAGAATAAATCCTCCAATAATTACCATATTTTATCGATTCCTTATAATAATATATCAATAATCATCACATTTGTGTGTTTTATCCATTAAATAACATTTCATTAGAACACTAAATAGCTTCAGCCTCATCAATTTCTTCTTTTCCTTTTATAATGATGATAATCTAAGTAGTTAGTGGGATCTTCAACCAACACCCATCTTCAGTATATTTTTACTTTAATTATCATTTATGTATTGATAATAAATACAACTGAAATAACTTTTCATCATGATCTAAATTTATTCTTTAATCTCCCCCTTTGGATTTGTTTTCAATACCCACTTTTATTCCAAAATTCAATATTTTTCTCTCCCCCTTATTCATAATTATTGCGAAGGGGAGGTATTTTTACCTCCCCTTAATTCTTATTCTATGATTTTTAAAATCACATATTCTCCTATTTTTTGAAACATAGAACCGGGTTATCTTGATATAAGTATATAATAACACCTTTCTTAAAAATGATCCATAAATTAATCAACTCTATGTATAAATGAACAATTATTGGTGTATAAAATAAGATTGGTAAAACTAGGAAACACTATTTTCCATTAATATGTCCAACATGTGATACCACCTCAAATTTAACTTTTATGGGTTGTATAAGAATATTTTTCAAGTACTTAATAACTTGAACACATATTCAAAAAACACATCAAAAATATATAATTAAAGATATTTTTCTCCCCCTTGAATATAAAGTTTTTCACCAACCATTCAATCCCCTTTAAAAATCAAAATTGAATATTATAAAATCAATAATATGAAAGTGGTTTTCATACCACATGTTCAAATTTATTAAGGGTTTTAAAAATTTTAGATTTTCATGAAATAACACATCTCTAAAAACATCTTCTTGTTTTCTCCATATTAAACCATCTCTTCATCATGGAAGTTATTCTTCAAGATGAACTCCCAGAACCCTCTTATTTTACATAAAAAAATTTAAGGAGTAATTCAGTATTTCATGATGGACAATTAACCATACTGTGTAGATATCACAAAATTCATCTCTCTACCTTTATTCACATTCAATTCCCTACACATAGATACACAAATAAATATATATGGGAATAAATTTAGTTCTTCCTTTACCTATTAATGAGATAAATGGAGTTTAGGCTTGAATCTAAACATATAAACCCTTTTCTATTTAGCTCATTTCAGTGAAAACTATTTTTTTATCCCCTCTTTTAGTTTTCTGAGTTTAGATCTCTTTGGGAATCATGGGTATCTTCCTTTATTCAGATTTTTATTTGTGTAGAACATCCTTTTCACTTTGGATAATAAAGAACATATAGTCAATGATGCCTAAACATTTTTTTTATGTCTCCTTTTGTCTTAACAGACATGTGATATAGTTATTTAGGGAATGAAAATACTTTTTTCACCTTCCAAACAAATCCTCTTTAATTCATTGGTCAACCATTTTAGAAAAACTCTCATGTAATTTTATTTCTTATTCATATGTATTTTTTTCCTTTAGCACTTTCATTTTAATATTAATTATTCATATTTATATCCATATATAATTGGGATATCCAAATAGTTATAATTATTTCTTAACATACACATATTTGTTGAATTTTCTATATGGTATCTTCAAAAATTATTTTTTACCCTTTTTAGTTAACTTATCTTTCTCCTTATAAGGTATGTCTTTCACTAAAACCATCATCTTATTCCTATCTTGGATTGGTTCTTTTATTTGTTTCATATTTATTCCTTTGATACTAACTTTAATGGCCTATTTTAAATTCTACTTAGTGTGTAATTTTCTCACACAATATAATAATATCTTCTTTGTTTATGAGACATCCTTTTTATATTTATTATTTGTTTTAACCCCAAGGAAGACTTGTATGCTTGTCTTTATTTGTTTGAGTTATACATTTTTGTATTCTTCCATTGAGAGATTATGGTTCATGACTTTTAGATTTGTACTAGAACTCCTCACTAATGTGAACATCTTTTTTTATTCCTAAAAAAAATTCTCAATACTTTCTAAATTGTTCTATTAAAACACATTTATATTTTTTATGAAGTTTTTATATGCACAACAGGTTTTATTTTCTTTGTAGATATTCTCCTCCTAAAAGTAGGCCTTACTCAATCTCTATTAGTTGAAATATTGTGCCAACATTCAATGTCCTCATATCCAAACCTCTAATAATGACAATTATATCCAATAAATCTTCTTATTATACCTTTAGATTCATTATATATAGATTGTACACCATTCTATTTTTGGTTATAAATACTAGTTTTTAGGATCATATTGGGGAGTTACTTATCTTATAAATCCCCAACTATATTATTTAAATATTGATGGTTTCTTTAGTATTTATATTCACCCATAATTTCCCATATTTTTTAATTTATAATTTTATCATCATTTGAAATAGAATTGGTATAAAAAGGATTCATTAGATCATGGGTTAACTTATTCCATGAGATTACAGTATATGTTTCATCATATTATCCCAAGATCTTCTTTCCATGAATATGAATATTTTTAGATACAAGACTCTCATCAGAAGTTTTTATGAAGGTATATTTCCTGTTATCATTTTAGGGAGTCTCAACATAATTATCCACCAAATTTATCATTTTTATTTCAAGTTCAAATTATTTCATTTTAATGATATCGTTCTCATTTTTGGTGATTTAAAACTTACATATAATTCAATTTTAATATTTTAAATATAATCCTCATACAAATTTACTATTTCTTATTAATTATTTTTAATCCCCTTTATTCTTTTTCTTTAATATAAAACTGAGTATCTTTTATATTCATAGAGGTTTTGTGAAGTTACTCTAATGTATGAATCTTTTCTTCTATGGTTTTCTTAATCTTAATTTTCTCACTACTTGATTTATGAAATGATCCTTTAGATAGATAATACTTTTTAATAGATTAATATAGATTTTCCCTTGGAATCCCCATGTTGGGTGAGAATTTTTCATCTTTGGAACTTTTTAGATAATGTTTCCTCCATTTCATCGACTTATTAAACTAGCTATTATTTTTTATCACATGGAACCTTGATGAATCCAAATATATATGTAAAAACCTAAATGGTTACATTATTAAAATAATCCTTTACTTAAAAGTATATATATATATAACTATTTTAATAGACTCACCCACCTTATATTCTTCACATATCGATGTTGATTATTCAAAATAGTCATTATCAATAGATTTAGTTTATGAATAATTATCGGTTTGATTACCTACTACTATTAGTAGAACTTCAAACTCCTTTAAAAATTTTATCAAATTATTATCCTCTATTTTCTTATTATTTTTTAGGTTTCTGGTTGAGATCTCCATTTCATTTTCACAAAGTATAGAAAATAATTTTTCCATCTGAGGAAATTATAAATTTTTTCAAACATTCACTTTATATATATCAAAATACATGTTGAAAAGATCATAGATATCACAAACGGAACCTATATTTTCTTTGATACCAATTGAAGTTCCTAGTAGACCATGCAAGAACATTGAGAGGGGATGAATCAGTGTTCTACTATTTTACTAATTTTAAATTTCTCATTTAATTTATCAATTATTTTTATTTGAACCACTATCTCAGTTAAGAATTATGGATCTATAAATATGCACTCAACACTTACCACAACATGAAATGAAAAGAATAAACAAAAACAACATCACATAGGGATTTTCAAGGTTTGATCCCAACATGCATACCAACTCTTTACTACATTCAATCCAATTCCGAGAAGAAGTTTTTCAATATAAATAATGATTGAGTATAATAAAATATATTTCCCAAAATTATTGAACTCTGGTGAATACAATAGAGAGATATCTCCCAAAAATAAATGGTCACCTCCCAACATTTCATTTTATATTAGATCATACTAGTGTGATCTATCTCTCAAAAATATTATGTCATCTCCCAATAGGTTCCTTATACTGTAACCATATAGTTTTCAAAAGATTATTCCAAAAAACCCAAGAACAGGAATTTGACTAGAACTATATTCTAATGCAACAACATATCATTCTTATTGTTCTTTAACTCTACACGTCTAGATTTTATTAAAAAATAGAATAGAGATCATTATCCTTGATCACAGTTCTTCTACTACTACCCATTAATATCTAATTATATAATGATATCATAGGTTAGGGTTTCTAATTTTTGTTCCACAGTGCATGGATTCTCTTCTTCCTTGATGCAGTTGACTTCTTCCCTCTTTGATACACAACAATATTCTCTCTTAGATTTTAGCATCACATTCTATTTTTGTTAACAGTATTACTCTTTCTTATGCTATTTATTTTACCTACACAAAATCATGATGGTATTTTTTCCATATCTAAATATAGAAATCTCCTTGATTCTTGGAATAAGGTTATATTCCCATATTTATAAACTAATCAACAGAATCTTATAGTTTTAATATATATTTAAACCATGATCAAATATTCCAAAAAAATTGGGATTTAATTCTCCATTTAATATTCCAAAATATCAAAACATTATTTTCAATACAAAATTTACAACAATTTTTTCATATCTTCATAGAATTGGGAAGTGGTGCATGTCTTGGTGAGTCCAACTCTCCATCGTATGGTTGAATCTCATTTAACAGAATAAGAATTTTTGTTTTCCTTATCTCATCTTGAATCACAGAATCCTTCAATATGATTTTTATTCTCAAGAAGAATAGTTCTTGTATAAAATTATTTATCTTCTCAAAAAAAGCTTCTATCACTTCATAAAATCTCACATTATTTTAACTATGAAAACTTACCTAAGATATTCAATATCTTATATATCACTTCTATGATAATCAAATATAGTACATGTTGCATAATATATTTCCTTTACCTAATCCCCTGTGAATATTTAGTTAATATATTATGCATTCAATAATAAAATATTATGTATTACATAAGTTTTTTCACTTGATTGAATTATTTCTAATATCCAAAAAACTTATTCATGTAATGAAAAATATTATATATCAATAATATATTATGTATTTCTTTCCTTTTAAACATTTCTTCTGACTCTCGAAAATATATTATTCAATTATTCAAAAAACTTATGCATTACTTGAATTATACATTTTTTAGTTTGCATCTCTGAAAATTATCTTATGTACCATAGAAATATGTTACGTATCTCAAGTAACCTCTAGGAACTTTACCAAATCAATGCTTAGTAAGAATATATTTTCTATCCATTACCTTTGTTATGTTTTCACTTCTACTCAAAGAAATATCTTATGTATCCAGTATAGCTTATTCCTTTGTTATTTTCAATCCTCAACTCCTATAATTTTTAGGTATCCTTCTTGAAAGAACACTATAAATTTTTGGCCTCAATCATAGAACTCCAAAACTTGTAAAAAAAAGATCATAACCTCTTAAATTCATCTCAAGAAATATCTAAACACTTCAAGGCGTATCAAATGTCTTTAAATGAATTAATTAAATATAGAAATATTTTCAAATATATTTAAATGAATCCCAAAGTCTTGAATCATATATATACTCAATTTTGAGTATTTTAAAAGACTTTAATACCTCAACTCTTCCATACTTAAACTTAGATTCTTAAAACATTTATCTAAGTGATATCCATCATCAATTCCAATAGACATCATGACTAGAAATCTTTGGACGGATTATCACAATTACACCCAACATTTTCTTCTTTAATCAAAGATGCTCAATGTGTTTCAATAACTAACTATCCAAACTGCATTTTGAACTATTATAGACAATGCCTCCTCCAATAATTAGAATATATCATCTATTCATTTTAAAGAACATATCAAAAACCATGACATG
The DNA here is from genome assembly GCA_963277665.1 of Viscum album. Classification (NCBI taxonomy): domain Eukaryota; kingdom Viridiplantae; phylum Streptophyta; class Magnoliopsida; order Santalales; family Viscaceae; genus Viscum; species Viscum album. Next base: position 1,223,145,892 of record OY728150.1, on the reverse strand, counting down.
TGTAATTTTTTATCCATTAAATCTATTTTCATTATAACACCAAACAACATTAGATTCAACTCCTTTTCTTTTTATAATGATATCAACTCAAGTATTCATTGGGATCTTCCTCTACCACCCAACTTCATCATATATTGACTTTAATTATTTTTAATGTTTTAATAACAAATACAACCAAAGAATATTTTTATAATTATTAGGTTTGGGATCTTCGTGATACTAAGGGGGTTGTTTTAATTGAATTTTAAGAATATAGATCGATGGATTTTCTCAGTATATTTCAAGAAACTTGAAGACTTTAACCAGAAGGAAGAGGGATATTTTCTCTTGGATTGGAGAAAGAAAAATCTTCAGATATAAAGATATTACTTATATATATAAATAGAGAATATATTTTCTATGTTCACTATTGAAATTTAGGATATTTGTGATGGGATCCCATCGTAAAAAGTCTTTTGCGACGGGGTCCCATCGCAAATTGCTCGTTGTACAAAACATCATCGGAACTAGTATTTTTTGTGACGGGCCCTTCGCAAAAAAAACTACTTGTGATGTAAATTGGTTCCATTGCAAATAGATGTCCAATTAAATACATTATATATACAAGAACCTTTTATGATGGGCCCATTGAAAAATGTTTTTGTGACAGGACATTGGACCATCGCAAATAGCTTATATGTTATAAAACTATTGTGAAGGGCCCGTCGCAACAAATTTATTATGATGGTAACACAAACCATCACAAATTCTTTTAAAATATATATATATAATCTATTTGTGACGGGCCCCTGTCACAAAAGGCCTCGTCACAAATACTTAATAAAATAAAAAATAATAATATAATTATGATTAATGAAAAAATATTATTAATATTATTAAAATAATAAAAAATAAAAAATATTAAAATTCTCAATATTTGAAAATACTTAATAAAAAAATAATAAAAGTATGATTAATGAAAAAAATAATATTAATATTATTAAAATAATAAAAATAATAATAAATATTAAAATTCTAAATATTCAAAAACAAATATAAAAAATCATAAAATATTATTATTATTAGTAGTAGTAAAATAAAAAAGCATTAAAAAAATATAATACTAATAATAAATATTAAAATATTAAAAGTAAAAAAATCATGCAATATTTGCACCAATATAAATAAAAAAATTGTAAATAGTTCATATTAAAAAACGTTCAATTCAACTGTTTTTAATAGAACAAAAAATCATTGGGGGGAGTCTTCTAGAGGAGCTGGAGCTGGAGGAGATAGTGGTGGAAACTCCATCCCTAAACTATGAGTCAAATTACACTTGTACTCCATCTTCTTATGCTTCTGCTGCTACTATTGATGCATGTCCTCCTAATTCTACTACTGTTGTTTCTACTATTAACGCATGTCCTCCTCGTGCTGTTGTTGTTATTGTTTCTACTGTTGCTGACGCATCTATTCCTACTGCTTCTGCAAACTCTCTATAAGCTCAGTTTGAGCTCACAACTGCTCCTGATACTATGAGCCAGAAGATGATGCCTTTCCATGAGCTTCTCTCGAGTTGGATGCTTACATCGCACCAGTACCATAATAAGTCCTAGGAGTCAAATGAGAGATGATACCAACTTCTCTTCCCTTCTCGAAGGCATACTAGGTCACCTGCATCCATGTCGCCTCATCGAAATGGTGGGCACTAGTCTGATCAGCCATCTTGGGCTGACTCTCAGACCGTTTCTGAGAGGTCGTGGCCTCATATGACTCCTTCAGTTTCAATTTAAAATTAAAATATTGAAAATATTATTTGTAGTTATTTTTCAAATTGAAAAAGAAATAATACTGACCACAATCTGACGCTGGCAATCACCACTAATCTCTCCAGTGGGTGGATCATTGTACATCCTCCAATAAATGTCGTACTCTGTAATATCGGGATGCCCAACTACCTGTATGAATATAAAATAAACTATTTATATGTAATTTTATATAAAATATTTAAAAAAGATACTTACCAGATGCTCTCTATGCATACTAAATGTATGACTACCAGCTTGATGTGTCACCTCTTTTCTCCCCCGGTTCTGTCGGCCCAATGAAGATCTCCTCTGAAATCCACCACTCAAATAGTGTGAACATAATCCATACCAAATGTGAGATGAAATGTACTTTCACTACTGGAAAGATGATCTTTCCCAACACTTCTATACCAACGGTTTGTAAGAACCGTTGGTATAGCTACCATTTCCCAACGGTTCACCAAAACTGTTGGGAAATCCATAGATTTCCCCACCTTTCCCAACGGTTCACCAAAACCGTTGGGAAAGAGTGACCTTTCCCAACGGTTCACCAAAACCATTGGGAAAGGGTGTCTTTTGAGCCTCTTTCCCAACGGTTTTGGTGAACCGTTGGGAAAAACCACCCAAAAATTCAACATTCAGCCTAAACAATACAACCCACCCCTAACCTATCCCAACGGTTTTGAAAACCGTTGGGATAGGTTCTTTGATTTTTTTCCAGATCTACTAACCGAGAATATTATATAAATCAAAATTTTAAATAATTATGATAATACATATATATATTTATGAAATTATGTTTACAAAAGTGATGTTAGCTTAGTGGTTAAGTCGTTCGATTATAAACGAGGGGTCCTGGGATCAAATCCCAGCGGATGTTTTATTTTTGGAATTTATATACAAACAGTTCCATTACCGTTGGTATAGATTTCATATTACATATACCAACGGTTTCCAAAACCGTTGGTATAGGTCTATACCAAAAATTTTCCAAAAACTGTTGGTATAGACCTATCCCAACGGCTTACTTGGCTACTGTTCTCCAAACCATTGGTATAGGCTATACCAACGGTTTGGAGGCCTATACCAACGGTTCCAAACCATTGGTAAAGGTTAGTTTTCTAGTAGTTTTTGGTCAGTGGGCTCTACATGACTCATCAAATGTTGTCGCTCCTGCTTTCTTAATGGTTGTCCTTATCAAATTGTGTAAAAACAGATGGAAACGCCCATGGATAGACACCTCTCATGCCTTGTGGATAACTCCAAGCATGCTATCATAGATGGGATACCATAAACCCTAAACATAATTTATAATATCAATTTATTAATGAACTAAATTTATACATAAATATTATTTATTTACATACAAGCCAATGATTGAACATTCCAAGTTTCAAATCAATGGGGATCTGTTCACATGTGATCCATGGCTGAGAAAAATAATTGTGTAAGATAGTGCTCCCCTATCAAACTGCCATATGCGCAAAACTATGAAAAAAGAACAAATATTCAAACAATTAGTATATAAATAAATTAATGAAAGCTAACTAAAATAGACATTTTACCATACATTCGTGTGCATGGATCGAAACCAATACGTGGACGTCGCTTGGTAATAAGGTTAGGAATCATCAATCGCGCAAGATCACACCCCCTCCATGTACCCCCTGAACTGCCAGAAGCCTAAGGGTCAGATGATCCCAAATCCTCATCATCCAAAGGTAGATCAACCTCCTCCAACTCACAAAATAGATCAGGGTCCATCTGAAACACAAAATGATTTTTTTTAGAAGATAGTTAAAAATAACTATTACATATAGATATATATTAGTTATGATTATAACCAGTATTTAACTATGTCAATGTTTACCTTCATCATCATCTTCTTATCTGACGATGTCAATGTCTTCATATTCATCATCGACATCATCAATATCCATATGAGTTCCAGTTTCATCATCTATTGCCATTTCAAATTCATTTGTAACATCATTAATATCATCTTCACTATAGACCCTTAATTGTGGGATGTCATCATTGATATTCATGTTTCTTTGTGAAAATGATGGATTTTGAGTAGTCTCTTGAGAAATTTCAATTTCTTGTACTTCATCAGAACCACATTCAGTTTGAGTAAACTGGTTTTCTCGAGATTTCATTTTTATTATGCTCCACCAATCACTCAGGTCACCTGAAGTAGCACAGTACTTTGGGTAATATATTTGATGTGATTATTGAGCCTGTAAAAATGGTTCATTTACTGCAATAAGATTTTTATATTTAACTTCAATGATTCCATGAATCGGAAGAACATACAAGCCTCTTTCAGTATCTAACCACAGACATTTAAAAATTGTTTTGTAATTTTTCCCTAGATAACACAGTTCATTAATTTCATCCAACATGCCATAAAAGTCAGCTTCAGTTTCTCTATGATTTTATCCTCTCAAGAAAACTCAACTATTCATTTTTTTCTTGATTCCTCATATGGATTTGTATGAAATTGAAAACCATTCACCATATATGCATTGTATGATTTAACCATTTTGGATGGTGGGTTACTCAATATACAAAACTGCTTATCAATTTTATCATCATGTTGAGACACCTGAAAATTTGTAAAAAAATTATCAATATAATAAATAATAAACTGAATTGATATGTTAAACCATCAATAATATTTGTTACAGTTTTTGAAACCATTGAGAAAAAAATATTTTTTGACATTTTTCAAGGCAGCTGCTGTAATTTTTGGAAGTTTTTTCTTGATATGGTTATAATGTAACCTACAAATAAAATAAGTTTAATTATTGTAACATAAATTATAGAATAAGTGATAGAAGAACTCATAGTACAAATGATGTCATTTCTTCATAGTTGAGCAGAACATATGTATGAGCTCTATGATGTTCATCATCTGAAATCCATCGTTCATGAACTCCACCGAAGCCAAGATCTGGATAATTAGAAACTGATAATTGATTGTCCATTTCATCATCAACATTCCCCTCATTCCGTCTTGTTTTCTGATGGATATTAAGATTCAAAATAACGAGAGCATAAAAATCAATTTCCTCTTGAAAATAAGCTTCAACAATTGATCCTTCAACTGATTATTTGTTACATACTTTTTTCTTCAATTTCTGCATGCATATATCGAATGGGTACATCCATAGAAACTGTACTTGACCTTTAAATTAAGCTTCATGTGGAAAATGTAATATCAGATGTTCCATTGAGTCAAAGAAAGATGGCGGGAAGATTTTTTCTAGTTTATATATAATTATAACAACATCTTCTTCCAGTTTACTTAGTGCATCATAGTCTGTTGTCGGCACAAAAATGTCTCGAAAAAAATATGATATGTCTGTTATCAAATCCCAAATCATAGAATTCAACAAACCTTTGAATCTAATCAACATATTTCTTTCCATGATAACATGACAATCATGACTTTTTAATCTGGTAATATGACCATTCATAACACATCTCGCCAAATTGGAAGCATAGCCATCTGGAAGTCTCAAATCTGTAATCCACTAACAAAATAATAAGCGACTCTCTTTGGATAGTGTATAAGCTTTTTTTGGCTTCATTAACCTTTGTGATTTGACATTTTGAAATAGTTCAAGTTCCAATCGTCTACAAATTTGGGAAAGATCTAATCATGCCTTTACATTATCTTTGGTCTTACCTGGTGTATCCAAAATTGTATGAAATAAATTATCAAAAAATTTCTTCTCAATATGAATGACATCCAACATGTGGTGGACCAACAAATCAGACCAATATGGAAGGTCCCAAAAAATTCTCCATTTTATCCAATTATGTTCTTTCCCAAAGCCATGAATTTTCTGTTGGTTTACTGTTGGCCCAAATGTGATGTGATTTAATGATAATACAACTGATTTTAACTATGTTCCTAAGATCATTTTTGGAGGTTCATCCATTTCAATTTTGCCTTTTCTGAAATGAGATTTGTTCCTCTAAAAAGGATGATCAGTTGGAAGAAATATGATATGATAGTCAAAATAGAATGTTTTTTTCCATTGATGAGTATAAAGGCTTTATTGTCTTTCATATAGTAAGGATAGAATTTTATACCATTTTTACTCCAGCCAGATAACATGTCATAAGCCGGGAAGTCACTAATCCTCCATGACAATGCACCTTTTAATATGAAATTTTGTTTCGCAACAACATCTTATGTACTAACACCATTACTCCATAATGAATTTAACTCATCAATCAATGGTTTCAAATAAAAATCAATAATCTTTTTCAGATGTCCTAGGATTAATAAGGTCAAAAAGATATAGGGCTCCTTCATCAACATCCATGGAGGTAAATTGTATTGATTTATAAAGATAGACCAACATGAATACTGGCTACCATGAGAACCAAATAGACAGAAACCATTAGTAGAAAGACCCAATCGCACGTTTCGGGCTTCTAAAGTAAAATACGGATTTGGTTGGTCAAATTCTTTTCATGAATCACCATTAGATGGATGATTTAAGCTTTTATTGGTTGATATCTTGATATTTTGCCAAGATATCATTGACATTGTGTTCTAAGACATAAATAAACATTGTAACCTAGGTGTAAAGGGGAAATATCTCAACTGTTTTATAGGAATCAATCCATACTTCCCCAGTTTAGATTATTTATACATCCATTTTCCACATGTGGTATAACAATCTAAAGATTCATTTTCACCAAAATATAAGATTAAATCATTTGCACATGCATTAATATTTTGATAACTAAGACCCAAATTACAAACTAGCCTTTTCTCTCAATATAATTTGCAGGAAACACATTTTCATTAGGTAACAGTGTTTTAACCAAAGAAAATATCTGATCAAAACAGTTGTTTGACATTAAATTATCTAATTTAATAGTCATAAATTTTTCAACCTCTTCTAATTTTCTTATCTTTCAACCAAGATATAATGTATCCTCAGCATACCTCAACAACTCATAAAATCAGGATGGTGCCAACACAAGAGTTAAATCAATATCATCATGGGTTTCAATTTGTTGAACAGATTGACCTACAAAATCATGTACTAAATTTTGAAACCTTGATGGATCCAGAATCAAGTTATTAGTATCTTCTCTGGAACTGCGTTCACCGAGTTGATACCAAAAAACATAATCTGGTTGAAAACCAAACTACAAGAGATGTCCTCCAACCTTGTCAAATGTGTCAAATGTTCTCAAAGCACATTTTTTAAAAGGAAACTTAATTGTGTCTTCTGAAAAAAAAATTGGTTTTGATGATGCAAATGATAAGAAAGCTTCAACAACATCAATATATATATGATTTAAACCAAAACAGTTTGTATTTCTGTGCTGATTTATCCAAGCGCGATCATCTAATAATGATTGTTGTCAACTTCCTTGTTCCATATTTTTCTTCAAAATATAAAATCATTACTGTTTTTGAATAATTTGAAATTATAAAAACACTATTCAAAAAAAGAAGATAAATAATTACAACTACTTATTAATAATTATCTTTAATTATGGGTGATACAATTTCCAGTGAATTGACAGCAACTCTTTTGTCTGACGGCTCATTTAATTGCAACTTTCTCACACTGAAATCACAATGAATAATCTGCTCAGAGGTACACATATTCATTCTTATTCATACGAGAATGTATAAGTGTACCTCTGACTAGATTCTTTATTGTGATTTTAGTGTGAGAAAGATGCAAGTAAATGAGCTTTCATACAAAAGAGCCCCATTTTCATCGATGAATCATTTTCTTGCAACTGTCACTGTCTAAAAACATTATAAAAAATTTGGTCCTGCAAAGGCATATTCAAAATCATGCATATGAGATTAGATATGTATACGTAGAAGCATACTTTTCATAATGTTTTGAGTCGGTGAGAGTTGAAAGGAGAAGATTCATCGAGCAAAAGGAGTGTCACCAATCCATTGGAAATTATGCCAAGTTATTGCGAGTTATTCCAATTTATTAAAATTTATTTTATTCCTAATTATTTATAATTATTCCTAATTATTCATAATTATTCTTAATTATTTTTAATTATTTCTAATCATTCCTAATTAATCCTACTTATTCCAAATTAATCCTAATTATTTCTAATTAATCCTAATTATTTCTAATTAATCCTAATTATTTCTAATTATTGCTAATTAATCCAAATTATTGATAATTATTGCTAATTAATCCTAATTAATCCTAATTAATCCTAATTATTGCTAATTATTTCTAATTATTGCTAATTATTGAAAATTAATGCTAATTATTTCTAATTAATGCTATTTAGTCCTAATTAAGGCTATTTAGTCTTAATTAATTCTATTTAATGCTATTTATTGCTACTTAGTCCAAATGAGTGCTAATTAGTCCTATTTATTGCTAATTATTGCTAATTATTGCTAATTATTCCTAATAATTGTTAATTATTGATAATTATTCATAATTATTCATAATTATTTCTATTTATTCCTAATTATTGCTATTTATTCCTAATTATTTCTATTTATTCTTAATTATTGCTATTTATTGCTAATTATTGCTAATTATTGCTATTTATTTCTAATTTTTGCTAATTATTTCTATCTATTGCTAATTATTGCTAATTAATTCTAATTATTCCTAATTATTCCTATTTATTCCTATTTATAACAATTTATTACTATATATTACTATTTATTACTATTTATTACTATTTATTACTAATTATTACTAATTATTACTAATTATTACTAATTATTACTAATTATTACAAATTATTGCTAGTTATTACTGTTTATTACTATTTATTACTAATTATTACTATTTATTACTATTTATTACTATTTATTACTATTTATCACTATTTATTACTATTTATTACTATTTATTAGTATGTATTACTATTTATTACTATTTATTACTAATTATTACTAATTATTACTATTTATTGCTATTTATTACTATTTATTACTATTTATTACTATTTATTACTATTTATTGCTATTTATTACTATTTATTGATATTTATTGTTATTTATTACTATTTATTGCTATTTATTGCTATTTATTACTATTTATAACTATTTATTACTATTTATTACTATTTATTACTAATTATTACTAATTATTAATAATTATTAATAATTATTACTATTTATTACTATTTATTACTATTTATTACTATTTATTTCTATTTACTGCTATTTATTACTATTTATTGCTATTTATTTCTATTCATTGCTATTTATTGCTATTTATTGCTAATTATTGCTAATTAATTCTAATTATTGCTATTTATTACTATTTATTGCTTTTTATTGCTATTTATTACTATTTATTGCTATTTATTTCTCTTTATGGCTATTTATTCCTAATTATTCCTAATTATTTCTATTTATTCCTAATTATTCATAATTATTACTACTTATTCTTAATTATTGCTAGCTATTACTAATTATTGCTATTTATTGCTAATTATTGCTATTTATTCCAATTTATTGCTATTTATTTCTATTTATTACCATTTATTGCTATTTATTGCTATTTATTTCTATTTATTACTAATTATTGCTAATTATTACTAATTATTGCTAATTATTACTAATTATTGCTAATTATTACAAATTATTACTAATTATTACTAATTATTACTAATTATTCCTAATTATTCCTAATTATTGCTAATTATTTCTAATTATTTCTAATTATGGCTAATTATTGCTAATTATTTCTATTTATTGCTAATTATTGCTAATTATTGCTATTTATTGCTATTTATTTCTATTTATTGCTATTTATTGCTATTTATTGCTATTTATTGCTATTTATTGCTATTTATTGCTATTTATTGCTATTTATTGCTATTTATTGCTATTTATTGCTATTTATTGCTATTTATTTCTATTTATTCGTATTTATTCGTATTTATTCTTATTTATTCTTATTTATTTGTATTCATTCCTAACCATTACTAATTATTCCTAATTATTATTATTTATTACTAATTATTACTATTTATTACTATTTATTACTAATTAATATTAATTATTAATATTTATTACTAATTATTACTATTTATTACTAATTATTACTAATCATTACAGCTGACAAAACAATTTAAAACTAACTTAATTAGAACTAATCAACAATAATTAAAATTAATATAAAAAAGGAAATAAATAATAAATTAAATAAAACATAAATACATTTAAACTTGATCTCTTATAATTGTAGACGGCTTCACAACTTCTTCGAAAAAAAACTAGCTCTCCAAAATTTTCACTCTAAAATTAGAGTTTAGAGAAGTAGAGGAAGAAGAAATTCATGAGGGAAGAAAAAATGGATGGGGAGTATATATAGGTTAGATTAGTTGCAAATAGACTATTTGCAACGGGATTCCCGTCGTTAATAGTACATATTGCGATGGGTCCCATCGCAAATACCTTCAGCCGCATTAATTACAGTCGACGGTTAAAAGGTTGTTTGCAACGGGGTCCGTCACAAAAAGTAGCCTGCCGATACACTATTTACGACGGGACAACATCCCGTCACAAATTGGTTTTTACTGCTACTGGTTATTTGCGACAGGACCCATCGTAAATGTCCTCTAGGGGTCGAACTAGTTGCGATGGGGGATCCCTCGTTGCAACTAGGTCTTACCACCTCCCTGCATTTGTGACGGGGCACCTATTCCTGTCGTAAATAGTCTATCGCAAAAAACGGTTTTTCCCGTAGTGGTTTAAATATAATGAAAAGAGAGAAAAATAATAAAGAAATATAGAGTTTAGAGATCATAGTGTAACAAAAAGAGATTAAAAGGGTATTGGCATTCATTGATAAATATTTCCAATGGAGAAGTAAGAGTTGTTCCATAGAGATTCATTGAAGAGATTTTTCAAGGATGTTGAAGTAGGTATTAAGTTTATATTCACATTTACTTGTGATTGTGTACCAATACAAAGAGATCAAGGGGAACCCATCTATATTGGGTGCATCAACAATAATGATGATGTTATTCTATTCTAAAATTTTCATATACGCCATGTTATTTTCCTTTCCTGAGTAGTGAGTGTAAAGAGGGGAATTAGGGAGTGACCCTTGGGGGTAGTGTGATATCTATACACCTTTGTAAAAAGTGTGACCTTTGGATTGGTGTTTCCTTTCATAAACCCACCACTCAAGGCGATTTAGTGGATTTTTGTACATCGGAGCATCATCATTGTGTACTCCTTGTAAATAGCTCAGTGTGGGTGAACCAAGTAAATTCTTGTTTCATGTGTGTATGTTTTATATAATTTTTACAGATCATAAATTTGTGTATGTTAAGTAATAATTAGATAAGTTAGATTAAGGAAAATATAATTCATGCGTCAATCATATCCTCATCCTAAGTGGAGCAATATCATAATTCAACTAATCATGAGTTCAAGATCATTTTGAGGAGTGGGATTCTAGAGGATTAATTGGTTTAATTTGTAATGAGTTTTCTATACATTTATTCACCCCCCCCCCCAATGGTATCTCTCACAAAGAACTATTTTCATCCTAATAATTGATATCATATATTTGTCCTACTATGTTGAATTTTTTTAATCTGGTTAAATCTAATTGATTTGTGGATTTAAGTTCACATCGTTCGATTTATTCTCCTAACATTCAGGTATTGTCATGATGAAGAGGAATAATTTGAAAAATAATCAAATCACACCAAAGAGATTCCATGTGTCGGAAAATTTTGTGGAGACATTGACATTTAGATGAAGTATTTCAATAATCCCCATAAGAAAATTATAAATGATTCTAATTATAAATATATTTTTTCATTTAATGATGTTTTAGGGATATATGGGGATTTTGATTTCCTAGGAGATGATATACCTACTGATAACGAGAATTAAAAAAGACCAACGGTCATATTTTTTCATTTATTAGAGGAGATAATTCTAGATTGTAATATAAAATAATGAAATTATGAAAGGATAATATGTTACATAAAATTCAGTTAGATATGCTCTAAAATTGGTATATCATATCATATGATATATCCTGAGTCATACCCTATGACATGCATATGATGCATATTAGAGATCCCTTTATTATAGTGTATAATGGGATATGGGTGAATGGACACTACCACATCTTCTGAATGGAATATCTTTGGTTATGAACCAATGGGTTGATTCATTTATGGTATTAAAAAGATATAATAATCATTTAAACATTAAATGATAATGAAACCCCAATGGGAATGTGTTATGGGTAATGCATGTCGGATCTCAAGCATTGGTAGATGACCCTCAATGCCCTTCATTGAATGAAGGTAGCCTATATAAAGTATTTGGATCCTCCTAGTGGGTAAGTTTGACATAGTTTAGACGTAGATGAATCTCTATTTTTTCTTGATACACAATTTTTATTCATTGTGAAGGGTGTTAACACACCTTTGTAGTTTGAGGGTCCTCTCATAAAATGTGAATATTCTAATGGTCGGTGTCATCCCTGTGGAGGTACGAGTCTAGTGGATATTTCTTGTTGATCTCTATTAAATGTTCCCTATCGAGATTGAAAGTTGTGGAGTATTCTATAACAGTTGAGGTGTTCATGTTTTTTTTCTTCGTTGTATATTGGTTCAGTGATGAATTATAGTGCCATTTAAATGAGTTTATTTTTCTTCACTGATCATGATATTACCCTATAAAACCAATCAATGGTATAAGATCTATGATCATGTTCAAATCAACATTTTTCTTTTACCACTTTTTTAAAGAACATGAATGTAATAATGTGTTTGAGGCCATATTATAACGTACGATATGACATGGATCAATGTTGGTCATCAGATTTCTCTATTTAGTATTATGATATAGGATTTCATAATGTGGGGTACGTAGTTATATGGTAAAAATGGTTTTTATCATAAGGTTAAATACATATAAATCTCATGATTTTGTTCTATACATTAAGCAACAATATAGGGGATATCATAATCTAAAAAAGAATTTAGGGTTTTGAAAAAATAGAGTATTGAATTATAATGGTGATATAGAAGATATCACTGATTATAACTGGCCACTGGACTTTGTAATGCCCCAACCCAAAGCACCTGGGCTGGGACATAAATCTACATGACCTCATTTATTCCTCCCAAAATGCAAGAGGTTGATGACTAGAAGCAAGGGGTCCAAACGATGCAGTGGGGGACTATACCCTCAATATCAAAATTCATCCATTAGAATAATATCAAGAAAATAATAATAACACAAAAGGGAACAACAAAACAAAATGATAACGATATTATAATAGATGAAATTTTAGGTTTCCCAGTGTCTTACAATATAAAATTAACTGAGGACCCCTAATGTGGTAGTTTAAACTAAAGTATAATCAAGAGACAGGAAAAAAATAAGACACAACAACATCACTCCAAAGTCCATCCCAGTACTACCTATGAACACCAAGCTTCATTCCCTTAGCTCCCTATACTTGGACACTTTCCCTTTTCTGAATCTTTGGTCATGAAGACTTAACACGCATTGAGATTCCAATGTAGGTTATGAGTGTAAACCCATTAGTACACTACCAATATTTCCTTAACATATGTTCACATGAATAAGAGGTGTATTCCATGATAATAAATAAAATTTCAACCAAGAAACAATCAATAATGTGATGAGAAATCGAGTGCTAACCAAGATGCCAGGAACCATGTCTATACCTACTTTGGATCCATGCCAAAATGTAAGTCATGATCATTGTCCAGACAGAGGGCTACCACATATATCCCAGAGTATCCATAAGGAAAACTATCCTCATTTCATTCCATAAGGTTATTGAGCCCCATCTAAGTCATGGGTAGGCCGTAAGGCCATCGTACCCTATCTCTATCAGGGGTCATGCCACAACACCATCATACAACACTACTATCATGGGTCAGGCAATAAATACATAATACCCAATCTCTTTTTTGGTTCAGGCCTCAAGGCCATCTCACCTCTACCATGTATCTCAATCCATCATCATCATCACATGTCAAACATTCTACCTTAATAAATCTTGTCTGTATACCAACTTCATCAAACCCACATGCCAAGGATCCCTAGAATTGACTATATTCATCATAAAAGGGGTTCTAGAACAAGTTTCAAGAATGAGTTTATGACATGGAATTAGAATCAATTCAACTTACACAAATAAAACCATCATTAATAGTATATCTAAATCTATTCCATGGAGGAAAACTCGGTCTCTCTCAAAAATAGAGGCTAGATAAGAGACGTTAATATCCCCATGAGTCATGAGAAATAGGGCTCTAAAGAAGAAAGAGAAGATCCGCACATTAATAAAAAAGAATCACTCTCTATCTCTCAAAGTCCATTCTTACAATAAGGTCAAAAAATGATAGGGCTGAGGATAACAAGGTCACCCTAGGAAAAAAATTGATCATGAGATGGGTTGATTATATATCACCCTAGAATCAACTAAAATAACAACCCTTGAAAGAGAATAATAAGAGAGTCTTAATAGAGTAAAAACAGAGTGAAAAGGGAATAAAACATTGTTACATGAGTATCAAATGTGTCTTCATAAAGATTCATAAATCCCCCTGGAAGATCAGTGGCTGAATCATCTATTTCAAATTATGAAACAACTGTCACAATGGTGTGGTGATTTCCACCATTCCCATGGTGGCCTTGATCATATCAAGACTAGCAAACCCAACATAGAGACCCTACATGGTGTGGTTTTGAAACATTTACGGTTTTGGACTCACTTTTCCTTCCACTATGGTGTGGTAAGGCTTCTATAGTCGTGGATCATAGAAGGAATCATGGTACTAAAAGCCTAAGACCATCCCCCTCCATATGCACCTATGTCATACCCATGTTATACAAGTGGTTTCTAGACATAAAATGGCTACACAAGAACGTTGTCCTTCCTGTAGTGAATGTGAAAATTACCAAAACCCTGTTGAGTCCACTAAGAAAATTCCAACACTTCCTAGGCCCAAATTTAACCATCATAAGAATAAAAATTACATACCTTTAAAATTTTATGGCATTATAATCTCCCCCACCTGATGACTTCCCATCCTTGAGAAGTTCCTCAACCATTCTTTCTTGAACAACTCAGACCATTTCTTCTAAACATCTAACTCTCACTCCCAATTCTCCTCTTGGATCTGACCATTATACCAAAAGATTCAAATGAGTGGTACAGTCTTCTCCTCAACAACTTGTCTCTATGTTCTATAATTTTCATTTGTAATTCCATAAATTATGAATGTTGTTCGAAATCAGCATCTTCATAGTCGATCACATACACAGAATCAGGCTCGTACATCCAAAGTTGAGATACGTGGAACCTATTGTGCATACCTCAATAACATTGAGGAAGGTCTAATCAGTAATATACTAATTTGATACATTTTTTTATCTCAAATAGTCCCAAAAACTACAGTTCCATCTTCCCTTATATCCGCAAGCAACTATGCCCCAACTGAGGTGACACCTGCAAGAATACCCAATTTCCCATAATGATCTCCAAGGGTTTTCTCCTTCAATAGGAATATTATAGTTGTCTAATATTAGTGGTAACTAGTCACTTCCTGATCAACTAAAACCTATAGAAGGTCTCCTTCACAATACATGGCCCAAAAACACCTGCCTATTCTGCCTCATTCCAACACAGTGGTGAGAGACATTGGAAACCATAAAGAGCCTCAAAAGGTTTTATCTGAATTGAATCCTTCAAACTTTTACTATAAGAAATATCCACTAAGTATTTATGATCATCCCAAGATCTACCAAAGTATAATATTCATGCTTGAATCATATACTCAAAAATATGGATTATCCTCTTAGACTATACATCTGTACGTGGATGATACATCATACTCAGTTTTAACTAATTTTTTAAATACATCTATAAGTATTTTTAAAACAATAATGTAAAACACACATCTCTTCATATATGATACTAAAATTCACTCAATTTATCCATATAGTATCCTATACATAAATCTTGACCAACTCATCTACAGAGTGAGTTTATCATATCATAAAAGAATGTGTCACTTTTTTTATCCAATCAACTATCGCACAAATTAAATTTCATCTTCTTAAGGTCCTTTGAAATCCCATCATGAAGTTCATTGTCACCTTTTCACACTTCCACATATGCAGGAGAAGTGGATAAAGTAACCCACTTGTTTTTTGATGATCCAAATTGATACTTGAAGGTCGGGTAATGAGAGATAAATCTGAAAATATATCTCCCCATTCCTATTCACAGGATGTGTCATCTAATATCCTGATATATCTTCATATAACCTGGGTTCACTAACCACCGACAGGCATGGGAGTCCCTCATAATCTCTTCCCTCATATAAATAAGAACTAAAACTCTACCATGAGTATAGATCACAACATCACTATCCACTAACCGACGTTGAATTGGGTCACCTTCTTCCAATCGTTCCCACATCACTAAACATTCAGAATCTAACTCATGAATGGTCTTTACCAGGTTCACCAATATCAATGTGATAACTAATGGAGCACATTTCATCACCCCTCATTCCTCATATGCATCCACCAACCATCCATCCAACAATATCATTGATGTTATTCCTCCTCTGAATTTATCTCTCTAAGATCATTTTTTTCATATTCTGATCATTTGTAATAACATTACATTTCCCCGAAGCATAATCCATCTCAAAATAAAAAATTTACAAATACTCCACCCAACTCCTATGCTGGAGATTCAAGTGTCATTGAGAGAGTATGTAATATAAGATATTGTCATCTTTGTATATCATAAATCTCTCTAAAAAGAGATAATGGTTCCAACAATCCAAATAACGGATTACAACTACCAACTCAAAGTCATGTGTATGGTGGTTTTTCTCATGGGTTCATAGTTGGAGAGACCCATAAGCTACTACCTGATCCCTCTACTTGAGAACAAATCCTATACCAACACCCAAAGAATCATATTAAAATATATATCCAATACAAATACATAGAAATATTTTGATTGCATCTGTCATTAATATTTAATCTTCTAAAACTACATAGGATGACCTGGGGAATATAAAAAAATAAAGGGGTGAGCTATAAATCCCAGTAAGGGAATAAACATGATAATGAAGCATAGAGTATAAATAAAAAGTTATAACATGATATCATAAAATATAAGTATAATTAATAATCCTATGGGAGAATAATATAAAGTAAATGGAATTATAAGATCATGGAAACATTGGAATTTTGCAGAAACATAAAACATAACATAATTGTAAGTCAAAGATTACTGCTAAGACAACATCACATGGTGGAAAGAGTCCCATCATGGATTAGGATTACTCCCTACTCCCATAAATAATGTCTCATGAGAAAAAAATTACTTAATGAATTATATTTCTCTCCAGGTGTACCCATCATAACATGTATATGCATATGCGTGCCACATAAGAAAATCAAACATAATGCATAAACATAAGGATTACCCATGGAAATAAATGGGTCGCATAAACATGTATAAATCATAACTCTTTGAAATATCATAGGGGTATACATGAAATAATGGATTTAATAATTCATTTTGATTCATAATCATAGTTCATGAGAAATTATTTCTATGTGAAGACCTGAAAATGGTAGAGAAACCCCTTTGGAAATGTGCCTCCTAAGTGGGGCTTTAGGAAAAAGGGTAATGAATCTTTAAAGAAGGTAATGGAATAATAATTTACCTAATACCAAGAGTATAATAAAATTATTTCAATAATAAAATTATAGATTTAAGATAATATGGGTGGTTTAAAACATTTTAAGGAGTGTTACTTGAAATGGGGTAAGAAATACAGAAATCTCTTTTAATCGGGTTTTCTTATTGATAGAAATTGAGAAGGGGGGCTTTTAAAACATGTATATT
Organism: Viscum album; assembly: GCA_963277665.1. NCBI lineage: Eukaryota > Viridiplantae > Streptophyta > Magnoliopsida > Santalales > Viscaceae > Viscum > Viscum album. Next base: position 1,223,128,170 of record OY728150.1, on the reverse strand, counting down.
CCTATAAAATAAAGGTGGATTAAACTGGAAATATATTAAGGAAAAATTTATATAATATATAATAATTAATTAATAAGAATAGAGATCATAAGTGAGGTAAATAGAGAGAGAAAGTGTAACCCATAAAAAATAGGGTGGTTTAGAATGATCATTTATCTTATGTTCCAAAATCACTCTGCACTTGCACTTAACATATTGAATAAATAAATTAGATTAATTAATTAATTAATTAATTATGAAACTTTTACAAATATATTTTATTTAATATAATTTTATTGTGTTCATTTATAACCATTTTAATGAGATATAAGGTTTTTTTTTGTTCTGATAGCGTTCATTTCATTTTTACAAGATTGGATCACTTATGGATAACTATTGATGTTATTTTATAATAGAAATAAAACTATAGAAGTGAATTGAAATGGTATTTATTTCCTTAAATAAATTTTAATAGTACTAATGACTCTTTTTTGTTTCAATATAGTGATGATTCACGTAGTAAAAATATTAACGTTATGTGGTTAGTTTATTTAGGATGTTTTACCAGCCATCACCAAGTAGATTAATTTTATTTAATTAAATTATTATTAAAAACATTAAAAAACTTTAAATAATTTATAATATACTTATTATAATCATATTTAAAACCAATATTTTTTCTATAACTATCCTTGATAAAAATGTGGAAAATATAAGTGCATTGTTCAGGGGGCAGTGAACCAACTATATTATGAACAATGTATTCATTTATGAATCAAATAAAGGGAGGTCATAATACGGATATTTCATTAAAAAATTTCTTTATTTATTTTATAGAAGTAATTATTTCTTGTTATATGAGGGGGGGAAGGAGAAGGTATAATAAGAAATGAATTTAAAAGTGGTAGTTTGATAATATTACATCTTGAATAATGTCTCCTTGAAAAACTCCTTAATGAACCTAGAATTTCAATTTTAGTGAGACCATTAGTAGTAGGAAATTGGGGAGAGGATTCAGAATTCAAATAGGTATAAATTTTTCAATCCAAAATTCTTAGAAGTTGTGAGGATAAAGGGTCATTTGGGTGGTATTTATATGGGGGATGGGTGTTTTTGAATCTTATATTCATTAGTTTATTATTTTATCTCAAGAATATCAATAATATTGATTCTTATGACTATATACAATAAATGGTACATTTTAGTTCAAAATAATGGGTTATTACATCATCTAGAACTCAAAATTTCATATATTTTCCTTATAATGTTAAATAATATATTTTCTCATATTTCACTATTCACAAAATATTCAACTATATGAGAAAAATACCAAAAAATACCCTAGATATTTTTTTATTTTTATATTTTGAAAATGAATTCCATTGTATGAAAAACAATTCTAAATATGAGAAATTTAATTTTAAAATAAATCCTCATTTATTTGAAAAATACCAATTTTAATATTATGAATAATTTTTTGAGCATTTGAAAAATTAATTAAGGTGTAATAAAATTCAATTATCATAATAATAATAATTAATATTAATTTTTAAATTTGTTTTATAAAAAATCAAATTTCTTTTAAATTGTTATATTTTTATAAAAATGAAAATGAAACATATATGTTTTACAAAAACACAAACACTTAATTTATTATTTTCTAAAAATTTATTTACTTATATCATCAGATAAATATATGATATTATAATTTTATAAGGTACCTAAATATTATTTTACATTTCCATAGATGATGTTACTGTTCTAATGGTTAAGTTACCATTCCTAACGGTCAAATTATATTCCAATGGTTAGATTACTATTCTAATAGGCATATTTGTAATGGTTATATATGATCCCTACTTCCTATAAATATCTCATATTTTACTCATTCTCTATTCAATTCTATTTTACCTCAAATTTATATACATATATATATATATTATTTTCAAAATATATACTTCATTACTAATTTTCTTCTTCATTTCTACTGTGTTGTTCATGGGTGTAATTATTCTTGGGGATCGAGTAGATATAAATTTTCCTATTATTATTATCTTATTTTATATTTTTTGTCCTATTGAAATACTTTCAATTCATATGTCCGTATTTATTCCCTAAATGTAACATTTAAATTAATATATTAAATTTTTTTAGTTTTACAATGTGGTGTATGTGCTTTACTAAATATTATATTTTTATATAATTATAAATGAAATTATATTGATATAATTCTAGGTCATTACATTCTTCCCCCCATGAGAAATTTCACCCTAAAAAATTCATTTTACATACTAAGGTGAAAAATGGTGAGATTAATTTTGCTTCATGGATTCCTCTAGTTCCCTTATCGCCTTATCATACTTATGGTTTCGTCATAGTAATTTGACTAGGTGGGTTTTCATTTTCTATATAATTCTATCTCTATAGTGTAAGATCTTCACCAAATACTCCTCATAAGAGAGATAATTTTATATTTGTGCCACCTCTAAATTTAGTACATGTACGGGATCTAGTATATACTTCCTCAATAAGAATACATAGAATACATCATGTTCTTGATAAATGGTTGGTGGGAGTGCTAGTCGATAGGCCATAGATCTGATGTGATCAAGAATCTCAAAGGGGATGATGTAACCAGGGTTTAGTTTTCCCTTTGTTCCAGATATCATGAATCTATTCCATTGTGAAATATGGATGAACTCTTTATTTACAACTTCAAACATTATGTATCTTTGATGATTTACATCATAGATCTTATGTCAACTTTGAGAAACCTTGATGTACTGGTGAATAGTCTTGACCTTTTCTACCATTTCCTCAACCATTTTAGGTCCCAACAACTTTCATTCGAAAACTTTATCCCTATACTTAGGAATTTGATATCTCTTCCCATAAATGTATTCATATGGATCTATTTTGATATTTTAGTGGAAACTATTATTTTATGAGAACTCAACCAGAGGAATATGTTGGTCCCATACTCCTTTGAATTCCATCAAGCATGCTCTCATCATGTCTTCTAGTGTCTGGATAGTCCACTCAAATTGGCCATTAGTTTGGGGATGATAATCCATAATTAATTTAAATTTAGTTTTAAGATAATGTTGGAGAATATTCCAAGACATGGAGGTAAATCTTGGATATCAGTCATAATTAATCTATATTTTTGTTCAATATAGCCTCACCACTTATCTGATGCATATCCTTGCAAGTTGATCGAGTTTATAATGTCTCGACCCGAGTTCCACACACTGGTGCCCAGGGATAGTCCACTACATGACCTTAATTATGCCTCCCCATATTCCAGAGGCTGCCAACTAGGAATGAGGGTCTAATATATCAACATGGAGTGACTATACCCACTTTATCAAAGTATCAAAACAGTAAAAATAAATAATAATAACCAAATGATATAATCAACAATGAAGCACACCAGTATCATATGATGACCAAAATAGGAAATACAATATCCAAAAATAAATAGAATATATGTCATACCAAATAAATTCTAAGTGTAAATATAAAAAACCCAAAATAAATAAAGTCACCGACAAATCCCAAGTGGGTTCCGACACTAAGTTGGGTTCCCTCATCAATGCTTTATCCAATATCATCCATCTAACATAGGTCCTTTTCAAATATCTTGTTCTGCAACCATGAAGTCTATTCGGGTACCAATTAGGAATCCCAAGTAGGAAATGTGTACAACTCTGTAGGCCACCAAAAATGGAGTCTAAGACAATATTCAGTCAATAACAATGTATGAATTTTTATAAAGAACAATTTACAATAATTAAAGTAAATAGTTTTCATTTTTTCAATTACTCTTTTTTTAACCGCATAACTCCCAGGTTCCTGAGGACACCCAACTCTCAATACCTTCTTCGTCCCATTTCAAAGTCTGAATAATATAACATATTCAATTCAAAATTTATTATAACACATGGGCTTTAATTATCTATTCATTTCAATTCATTATCATAAATACCTGGAACTATAGTCCAATACTAATATTTTGGGCCTAGATCTCCATTCCTAGGACCCCATGGGTATTTGAAGCAGCATCCCATGACCCATAACTCATTTATAAATCAATCACCCAAGTGGGTTTTTTTATGTAGTAGACTATGTCCCACACTCATTTATCAAACAGTCACACAAGTGGTATTTTGATGCAGTAGACCATGTGCCAAACTCATTTATCAAACAATCACACAAGTGGGATTTTGATGTAGCAAACCATGTACCACACTCATTTATCAAACAATCACACATGTACGATTTGGATATAGTAGACCATGTCCCACACTCATTTATCACTATGGTATTTTGATGCAACAAACCATGTCCCGCACACATTTATCAATTTATGAATATGGTATTTTGATGTAGAAGACCATTTCCCACACATATATCACAATATCACACATATCACAATATCAGATATATCACATCAATCAAAGCTAATCAACATTAACCCTCTTATCACATTTCACATGTATCACAACATCCCATTAAGTAATTATCCCATTAATTAATCAAATTAAACAATTTCATAATCACATCATTCCATTAATTAATTCTATAATTAATTAATCAAATAAATAATGGAATAATCACATCCTTCCATTAATTAATTCAATAATTAATTTATCTAATTCAATAATTACATAATCATCTCATTCCATTAATTAATTTAATAATTAATTAATCACTTCATTCCGTTGATTAATTCAACAATTAATTAATATCATCATTCCATGAATGAATTAATTAATTAATTAATCCAATTCAACAATTACAATATCCCAATAATTAATTCAACAATTAATTAATTCAATTCCACTATTCAATTTCCTCAATAAAACCTAAATCATTAACACACGTCAATTAAAACAAATCAATTCAATTATCAATGAAATTTCCCAATAATGGAAATTAAAATATCATAATTACGTATATGTAATTAAATCAATACTATAGGATTTGAATTTAGACTACCAACCTCAGATTGTTGATGAGTGATCGCCTAATGGAAATTCCCAAAATGAAATCGAAAGGTCAAACCCATGATCAAGAATTATATCATGAATAAAATCCTTAAAATAAGATTAAACGGATTATGATCCATCAAACCTAAATCTAGTTCTAGAACAAACTGGGGGAAATCATTCAAAGGAGGGAGAAGAATGGGAAAAGTGGAGTAAACCACATGGAATAATATTCACTTACTTAAAGGGGTGTGGATCTTCAATCTGGGCTTCAAATTGTTAAGAAAAAAGGTTTTAAGGGCTTGAAATCCCTCTGATAGCCTCAAAATGAGATAATTTATTTAGGGTTGATATAGGGTTGATTTGGGGTTAATACTAGGGGTATAGTTATTTTTAAAATAATTTTTTGTGTAATTAATACCACATGTATGGTTTCTTAGGTAGGGGAGCACAATTTTTCAAACTGTGTACCTAAACCATCCACCACTTCTAGGGTCCTAAGAGAGTTTATAGTTTGAAAAATCACGTGCCAACCATGTAAACTGCACTCTCTCAAGGGTGCACAATTATCTGGGTTGGGAGCACAGTTGGTCAAATGTGTATCAACCATGGACAACCTCTCTTACTCCAAAAACATCCAATTTTCCCCCAAATGCACCCAAGATAAAATCCAGAAAAAACTACTCAACACAAGTAAAAAAGAGTACATATAAACAAGCCTGAGACATTTCCAGAGAAGGCCAGGATCTTACAATATTACAACCTTATAACATCTCATCCCTGAGTTGTACTCCCAAACACATCTGAGATTTTGAGGAAAAAAGATCAGGCCACTGAGCCCTCATATCTTCTTATCTCTCCCACATTTCCTCCTATATGCTCCCATGTTTCTACAATTCATGAACTATCAGCATGTTCTTTCCCCGCAAAACATTCTCACTATGATCCAACACATCTATAAGATGATTATCAAAGGACGCATCGGTCTCAATATCAACATCATCTACATTGATCACAGGAGAAGGTTTTAGGCAATATCGTTGACTTTATGACACACCAAAAACATCAAGCATAGCACTATACCTCTATTGAATATCCAATAGATATGCCACTAGAATGATTCTCTCCACCACCTAAAACAATTTAATAAGCCTAGACTCCAACTTACCATGTCTATATATCCTATGGTTACCCAATCTAGGTAACACAAAAAGGAATACACTATGACCCTATGTAAACTCTAGGGGTCATCTATGTATATCAACATAGAATTTCTGTCTACTTTGAGTTGTCTTCATATGCTTCTGAATCAGCTGAACCTTCTCTATTATCTTATGTAAAAGACTCAGCCTAAAGAGCTCTGACTCACCTGCCTCCATCCAGCATAGAGGTGATCTGAATGGCCTACCATAAAGAGCCTAATATGGTTCTATCTTAATAGTTTCTTGATAACTTTTGTTATAGTAAAACTCCACCAAATCAATGTGATTCTCCCAAGACCCACTAAAGTCTAGGATACACACCCAAATAATATCCTCAAGAACCTTTATAGTATATTCTAACTACCCATATATCTATGGGTTGAAATCCGTACTCAAAAAAACATTTATACTAAGAACCTTCATAAATCCTTTCTAGAAGTGAAAAGTAATGCATGATCCATGGTATGAAATAAAACTCCACGGAACCCTATAAAAATAGCTTATTTCTTGAACATATAAGTCTCCCAACTATTCCACTAAGAAATTATCTTATACTGATAAGAAATATTCTACTTCCATTAGTCGATCCAAAACCGCCCAAATAGTATCATTCTTATGAGGCATTCTTAGTAGACCCGCTACAAAATCCATAGTAACATCATCCCAATTACATTACAGAATGGGAAATAGTTGTAGAAAAATATTAATTCATTAATACTCAACCTTCAGCTGCTAATAGGTTTTTCATCGTATCATGAACCCTTTTGTCTTCTTTTTCAAGCTCAACCACAAAAACTATCATCATAGGTCCTAGTAAATTTTTGTCACACCTGGATGTACCGCCCACTTTGAAGCATGAAATTCATGAATCAGCTTCTCATGCATGCTCATATATACAAAAACATGATTTCTAACATAGATTATTTTATCCTCATCTATGCTCTAATCAGAAGGTGACTCCCCACCTTAAAGGTGTAAGAACCCGGTTCTTATTCTTGAGGTACGTGTTTCTTCTTTTCCTTTTTTCCTTAAGTGTTTTTGAGAAAACAAGGGAGATATGGGAAAAATCCCAAATTTATGGGTACATGCCATGTAATTTTGTACATACGCTATTTACTTTGGCTATGTGGGAGGAGAATACAAGGCGTGTAGGCTTGGGTGTAAAAACTAACTACACGCCGTGTATATTGGTATAAGCACCATGTACTTTGGCCGTGTGGGAAGAGAATATAGGGCGTGTCAGCTTTTTGGTAATTAAGGGTTTAAAAACTAACTAGATGTCGTGTACGTAGTAATACATGCCGTCTAATTAGTAGGCTGATGAACAGTGAGGCGGTGCAAAGTAGCCGCCAGTGGAACAGTTAAAAAAATAGTACACGTTGTGTAGTGATGTTTTTTGGTTAAAAATAGGTAGTAGACTTCTCATTCAATAGAGGAGGTAGAGAACTCACCAGGAGTCATAGGAGAGGAGGCCGGGACTTGGAGGAGCTCTTGATCGCACACTTGGACTCCATTTCTTCTGACATTGATCTCATTTGAACCGAGTGGGTAAGGTCTTCCTTCTTCTTGAATCTTTCCTTCCAATTCTTTCCCTAAGGGAAGTTATTTGGGTTTTAATGGGTAATAATTTATCTTATATCTGCATCATTCTTGGTTGTTTCGGGAGGTTCCTTTCATGTATATCGATCAGAGGAGATTGGGTTAGGTGGTCTTCTGTTTAATTCCAACTGTCGAGTTGATTTTTTGTATCGTTGTGCCACGCTCCCATGTTAGGGGTGTCGTATGGAGGAGACTTTGACAATTGAGATACCTATAATTTCTTTGGTAATATAATGAATAAGTGTAAACTACTATTTGGGATTGTCGCTTTGATCCAGGGCCACCCCGAGGGTGCATTTCCCTGGTTTAGCCATTTGGCCAGGATACCCGTGGGTATGCCGTGATTATAGCATTTTTTGAGTTTTCTTGAGAGGAAACATTTATAAATTTCTTGCTTATGAATTGGTCTCGGCCCGATTAATTTTATTTCTTATGATTAGCCTGAGGTAAAGGTTCTGTTCAGCCTGGGGTCAAGGTTCTGTTTAGCCTAAGGGAAAGGTTCTGTTTAGCCTGACGGAAAGGTTCTGTTTAGCCTGAGGGCAAGGTTTTGTTTAGCCTGAGGGAAACATTTCTTATTCCTGAGGGCAGTAGCTTCTGTTCTTGAGGGTTATATCTCATATTCCTGAGGGAAATATTCATTATTCCTGAGGTAAGTCACCTAAGGGTTTCATTTCTGTTTTCCTAAGGGTAAGGATTTGCACGTCTGAGGACAATGTTTACTTTGAAAATTCACTATGGTGATTTCTTATGTTGTACCTGTCAAGCTAAAGCAAAGGCTTAGAATTGTTAAATAATTATTAAAATGACAATGTAACTGGTAGGAATAGTTAATTTTGAGTACTTCCTAGTTTACCTCATTTCATTACTGCACACTGTTGTTGCACATTTTCACTGACAGTTGGGCACGGGCCTTTGGTGGTTGCCTACTGGGATTTATCTCTCACACCCTGTTTGGGTCATGTCTTGGGCTCAAATAGATTATATTTCTATAGGTTTTTATAAGGTAAAGAGTCCCTACATAGGTACATGATTTTTGCAGAGTACTAGGAGAGCATGAGATCGAGCTTAGGCTTGTGATGCTGCTGCATTTTTGTTGCATATCTTTGGTTTTGTTTTGTTTTAATTTGTGTTGTATTGTATCTGATTGAATTGTATCATATTTTTTCTACTTTATTAGAATTTGTGACATGTTTCATCATCATATATATAACTATTGGTTATCTTTTACTTTAGTTCTGTTGTCTATTTCAGGTTTATATTGGTTACTGCTTCCATATTTATATGATTATATTTTTTCTATTGCGCTACACTTTGACAAATGAGGGCATAGTTTCCCCACAATTAGTCTTAGTCTCTCGATGCTAGTTGGAAGCCTCTGGTGGTTGGGGAAATGTGCTTGAGGTCATGTGACCAATTGGGTTCGGGGCACCCATTGTGTGGCACTTGGATCTGGGACGTTACAAAGTGGTATTAATGGGGTTTCTTTTCTTTGACTTACTGTTTGGAGCCTATAGAAGGGGATATGATGGAATTGGTACTTAGTAATAATTTCTTCTTGGGAGTAGCTAACTTGTGTATAGGGAAAATCCAATCTACCTCATTTAATTGCAATATTTCTGGTTTTGCAATTTTACAGTTGATTTGATTTTCACCGTTGGGTGATGCACTTGTGGTGTGCTGTTTATATTTTGATGTACTTGGGTTCTATTTAGTGCAACTCGATGAGATGTGGGTATGTCATATCATGCATCTTTTAGGCACATGTTAGAATCACATTTCATGCATAGTTTTATGCCATGTAGTTGCATTAGAAATTGCATGTTGTTGTGATAGATGTTGTGATAGAAAATGCATGCTCTTATGATAGATACCTTGATAAAATAACTATTATTTGATAGGGTATTTTTATGTAAGGTTTTGTGAATGAATGTCAAACTTTGGTTCTTAAGGAGTATGGGCCCTCATCAACTGTAATTTGGTGGATCATCGACTTGATTACCTTATTATAACATGTATAAGATGAAAAACATTGGTTCGTAGGGAGTATGGGCCCTCACAGATTGGAATTTGGAACTTTTCATTTGTTTTAGTGTTTTTATGGACTCTGAAGTAGTTTATAAGGATTAATATCTAGAAAAACCCAACATACACGCCGTGTAGTTTTGACTACACGCCATGTGTTCTTCTATTCGGGAAGGAACTGTTTTTCTTAAGTACACGTTGTGTACCTTATATACACACTGTTTAGTCTCTAACCATGCCATAGGCCATGTGGGCAGAGACACGGGATATGGAAGTTCTTGGGAAAACACGTCGTGTACTAGTTGTACATGCCGTGTAGGGTTATCCGCCCGTGTAACTAACAACACGGACAGGTAAACCTTAAGCTAAACACACCGTGTTAGGATTGAACACACCGTGTAGTCTAACCCAGGTAGTCATCCATGTATCCAACAACACAGGTCAGTTGGGGCTTCATAGTACACATCGTGTTCGTCTGGAACATGCTTTGTAGTGTAACCTGGGTACACAGGCCATGTCACTAACAACACGGGCCGGTAAAGCTTATCTAGTACACGTCGTGGCTACCTTGAACATGCCGTGTAGTATTGTATTAGAAGAGCCGTGTGGATTAAATGTGTAGAAGTACTCGAGCATGGAAAGAATATTCAAGTACACACCATGTATTAAGACAACATGTCGTGTGTTTAAGGTGTTACATGACCAGTTCTAGCTGAAGTACACACCCATGTGAATGGATTATGGGAACACGTCGTGTAGGAATTATAAACGCTATGTAGTCATATTTTGTAAAGCTTGAGTGTTTTTCTTCTCCTGTTCCCTTCTTGGTCTCCTAGTTTTCAGTCCTTGATAATCTTGATCTAAGGTGTGCATTTGACCTTGTAGAGTCATGCCACTGAAATGACCATGATTTATTCGCCAAGAGAGTGGTGACAATTATACTCCAGAGATGGTAGGACATGGGATACCAATGGATCCTCTAGAAATTCCAGATGCGGTGCTATCTGTTGGATGCGCAGTTCCGTGAAGGCTCCATGAAGTTCATGCAGACCTTTCAGGGAACACCGCAGGTTGCCAAATCTATGGAAGATCTAACGTGTATATTCCATAGTAGTATCCACCTATGTTTTCAGGGGATGGTGGACCACAGGCTATGGAGTCATGGTTGGGTTCTATGTAGATGATCTTTGAGCATCTAGATATGACTTCTAGGAGTAGGTTCAAGCTCACTACTTACATGATACGTAATTCTTCCAAGAGATGGAAGGATGTTACCACCCAGACTGAGAATCGCTGAGACATGGCGTGGGAAGATTTTTAGGCAGTCTTCTATGACTTTTTCTTTCCAGAGATGCTAAGGGCAGATCGAGCTCGAGAGTTCATGAATCTGCAGTAGGGCGATATGTCAATGATAGAATATTCTATCTGCTTCACTGAGCTAAAACTTTTTTCACCTGTTTTGGTGGGTGATGATACGTTGAGGGCTAGAAACTTTGAGGATGGTCTGCGATATGACATCCAAGATTACATTTAGGGTGGGAGTCCACCCCGGGTAGCTTGTGCTACAACCCTTGTTCTCATCCCAAAGGTCAAGCATCCTTCATCTATTTCTCACTATCATCCAATTAGCTTGTGAAACATTCCATAAAAGATACTTGAGTGTATTATCAACCTGAGTTGGTCCAAACTCTTACCCCAGTGGATCTCGATAGAGCAGCATGGTTTTGTGAGAGGCCTCTCTATTCAGGGAGAAATTTCTTTGGCTCAGCATGTTATTCGAGACATCAACTTTAAAACACATGGATACAACTTGGATATAAAACTTGACATGAATAAGTCTTATGATAGGATCTAATGGAGATTTATTAATAGAGTTCTTACATCCAAGGGTTTCTCACCAAGGTCTGTGGATTTACTCTTCCATTGTTTCAGCTCATCTTGGCTAGATCTTTCTTTCTTGGGCAAGTCTCATGGATTTTTCAAGGCCTAAAGAGGTCTCCGGCAGGGGGAACCAATCTCTCCAAGTATCTTCATCCTTTATCAAGACTCTCTTATCTGTATTATCAATTGGGGCATGATTACTCAATTTGTTCTTCTGTATAGAAGGAAACAAAATCTTCCTTCAATCTCCCACCTGATGTTTACAGACGACACTATCATCTTCGCCAATGGGGGAAGGGGCTATGTTCGCGGTATCAAGAAGATCCTTGATGAGTACTGCTACTGGAGTGGGAAGGTACTTAGCAATTCCAAAATTAATATTTTCTTAAATCAAAATAGTTGTCCCAGCCGTGCTGCTTCCCTGTGTCACCGCTTGGACATGCAGCGTGGAACCTTCCAAATGGAGTATCTGGGCACACCTATTGCTTCATGTAGGCTTTGAGTTCGGGACTTTGAACATGTTTTTAATAAGATCATGAATCATATACTTAACTGGAAGAACTACTATTTATCTTTTGGGGGGCGTATAGCTCGGGTTAATAGCGCCATGTGTTCCATGCATGTCCACACTTTAGCATCTCTTAACGTCCTATAGGGGGTCATTAGGAATATTTAAAAGGTTTTGTGTAGATTTATCTGGGATGATTTGTCTGAGGGGAAACGGCATTGGACCTCATGGGGAAGGCTGGAAAGACCTTTCCATGAAGAAGGGATTAAGGTGTGCAGCCTCCAGAACACGTTGCACTATTCTTAGGCCAAGCTGGTTGTGGGAAGTTATAGAGGAATTCACCTTATCGGGTAGGTCAATTTCTCTCAACTGTGGGGGTAATAAGGAGTATATGAATGGTTCTACATCCCCTTTCTGATCAGAAATCTCTCCTCTTATCCAAGTCATTCAGCATCATTCTTGTTGGATTGTGGGCATATGGAATATCTATTTTTGGTATCGGAATTGGGTTGTCTCTATTCTCGGTTTTTTTTGGTTTTCTGGATCCTATGATCACTCTTAAAGAGGCACGAAGTTATCCCAGGTTCACATCGACAGTTTTGGAAAAAGAGCAACAAGCATCTCTTAAATCCATTGTGATTACTTCTGAACCTGATCAGTGTGTGTTTACAACCTCTACCTCTGGCACTTTCACCTGCAAGGATTTCTGCAAGCTGTCTTCTTCTTAGGATCAGCAGGATAATTGGAGTGACTTCGTGTGGTGCAAAAAAATCCCAGCAAAATATAACTTCCTCATTTGGTGTATCTATAACTTCACTATATCTATGGATGATAACATCAAAAAACTAGGTATTAGCTTTTCCTCGAGCTGCCATTACTGTATCTTCAGGCAGGAGGAGAGCAATAATCACCTATTCTTTGAAAGTTATTGGGCTCTTGCAACTTGGTCATTCTTCGGTGGTTTCATGTATCTTGCACCTTACGAATATTGGGATAACTTGTTTTTGGAATGGTGGTTCCATGGGGTGCATGACCCCAGTATGGAGAGGATGGCTCGAGCGTTGATTCTCAGTGCTCAGTGCTGGAGCTTATGGAAAGCCAGAAATCAGGCAAGGTTCGAGGGGGCTCTTCCTTCGGCAATGTCCATTATTTTGAGAACTTGTTTCCTACTGGAATACCTGGTTTTTCTTTTCCAAATATAGTGTTACACCCCTTCTTTACACATTCTGTAGGTCAGTAACCCTTTGTCTCGTACCTCCATGGGCAGAGTGTAGGGAAGGTGGGTTCGATGGCACCCTCCGGGTAGTGGTTTTAAGCTGAACATTGATGGGTCCTACATTATGGGCATCATGAGAAGAGGGAGATTAGTGCGTGGTGTTGGAGGGAATGTGGTTCTTGATTTCACTTCATCCTTTGGCAGTGGTAACTCTCTTATGGCCGAGGCCAAAGCAATGCTTACCGGGCTCACTCTTTGCACTCAGCAGAACATTGCCATCTCTCAAGCGGAAACTGATTCTTTGATTCTGCACTACTCCCTTCATGGTAAAGAATCCATCCCCTAGTCCATTACCTACATTTTCAGGCAAGGTAAATCCATCCTATCCACCAACTTCAAAGTGAATCATACGTGGTGTGAGGGTAATAAGGTTGCGGATTACCTGGCTTCTTTGGTGGATCATAGTTCCATCAACACTTGTCTCCTTAACCCTAACAGCTTGAATCCAGAGGTTGTTAATTTTATCAGAGGGGATTCCCTTGGTTTTTATTATTTTAGACCCCCTAAACCCTTTGGGTCCTTGTTTTACTTTTCTTTCTTTTAAGAAAAAATTGATTTGGAGGATATGACATCTGAGTGCTGGTGAATGTCTTCAGGTTGCCTATAGTGCGTGCTATTGTGAACTAGGAGTTGATTACTGAGCATAACCTATGAGAAGCTAGTGGCATAGACCAAGGTGGTTCGAAACCGGTCTCTAGTACAATTTCTACTAGTAAGAGGAAGATACAGATGGATTTCTCTCATAGTGGCAGTACTAGCCATAATAATTCTTCAGGTGTCCAGATAACATACTACTAGTGTGGTAAAGAGGGGCACAAGAGGCCTCAGTGTCCACGTGACCCACGGGAGTTCTGAGATTGCGGCAAGATGGGTCATATTTAGTGTTTTTATAGGGCGTTTCCACCAGTTACTAGTGAGAGGGGTTCTGTGCAGACTCCGTGTGCAGGAGTAGGGATAGAGATTCTTATTAGTTGGGGAATTGGAATATATTTGGATGTTCAGGACGAGGTGGTGTTCGTGGTTATGGTATCCAGACACCAGGTTCTTAGAGACAGCAGGGTAGGTCAGCTCAGGGTAGCTAGGCTGTGTCACAGGGCCACGACACTGGGCAGACATATGCAATGCAACAAACCCAACAATAGCAGGGTCCCAGACCTTCCACTATCAGAGGTACTATTCTAGTTTCTTCTGTTTTATCTTCAATACTTTTCGATACTGGTTTTATGTATAGATTTATATCTATGCCCATTGTGTAGGTCCTTGGACTCTGTGTTTCTTCATATTCAAATATCATGACGCCAGACACTCTGTTGGGAATTAGAATAGCAGGTGTGTGTCAGTTCAAGAAGTGCCCCGTAGAGTTTTGTGGGTTTCACATTCTATGGGACCTCTATGTATTAGAGATGACAGCCTATGATGTCATTCTTGGGATGGACTGGTTGGTACCATTCCGATCCTTTGGGGATTTCTATCGTTGTAGGGTGAGTTTTACATCACCAGAGGGTGGAGAGTTTCTATACAAGGGTGAGTGGGATGTCAAGACGAGTCGAGCTAGACACGAGCAACATGGGAGAGGTGGAGTGATATCCCAGATTGCGATTTTATATCTGGATGACTGGGAAACGTGTTAGAAGGATTTCCTTCCAGTGGTCAATCATTTTAGGGATGTCTTCCAGGAAAACTTTTGAGGTCTACCTCTGAAGTGAGAGGTGGATTTCACTATTGATCATTTTCCAGGAGCAGCACCAATGTCCATTCCTCCATATAAGATGGCTACACTAGAATTACAGGAGCTCAAGATGCAATTAGATGAGTTTCAAGCCGAGGGTTTTATCCAACCCAGTATTTCTCCCTTGGGTCCACCTATCCTTTGCACTAAGAAGGTAGATTGTACCCTCAGACTCTACATGGATTATTGAAAACTGAACCAGTTCACGGTTAAGAACCGATATCTCTTACCGAGGATTGATGATATTTTTGATCAAATTCGAGGATAACGAGTGTTATCGAAGATTGACTTGAGATCCATATATCATCATTTGCGCGTTAGACCATCGGACATACCGCTTACATCCTTTCAGAGAAGATATGGTCTATATGAGTACTTGGTCATGCCATTTAGACTCACAAATGTGCCAGTAGTTTTTATGGATCTGATGAATCGTGTGTTCCACCCATATCTGGATTCTTTTGTGGTAGTCTTCATGGAAAATATCTTGGTGTAATCTCACACTCGACAAGACCATGACACCCATCTTGAGATCGTACTGAGTACACTGAGAGAGCATCAATTATATGCTAAGCTCTCAAAGTTCCACTTTTGGATGGACCAGATTCACTTCTTGGGTCATATTATCTCAGAGTAAGGAGTTTCGGTAGACCTGGAGAAAGTGAGAGTAGTAGTTTCATAAGAGAATCCTAAGAACGTGTTTGAAATATAGGGTTTCTTGGGGCTGAGTAGTTGCTACATGTGCTTTATACAGGACTTCTCCCGCTTAATAGTGTCTTTGATGGGTTTGAATAAGAAGGGTATGTTGTTCATTTGGTCAGAATCTTGCGAGACAACCTTTCTAGAGCTGAAGGGAAGGTTGACATCAGCACCAGTCCTGATACTTCAAGATAAAGGGAAGAGCTATATAGTTTACTATGATGCATCAGGTGTTGGGCTTGGAGCAGTTTTGATGCAGGGCGATCGAGTAGTTGTGTATGGGTCTTGACAGTTGAGGCCACATGAGAGAAATTACCCGATGCATGATCTCGAGTTGGATACAGTTTTTCATGCATTGAACTATTGGAGACATTATCTATTGGGAGAACATTTTTTGGTATTTACGGACCACAAAAGTCTTAAATACATCTTTACCCAACGTGACTTGAATTTGAGATAGCGAAGGTGGGTTGAATACCCTCAGTCCTTCAACTTCAAGCTTGCATGTACACCTGGTAAAGGTAATGCAGTAACTGATGCACTGAGTAAGAGGAGTCAGATACAGGCAGAGCAGAAGGCCAATGGTGAGTGGAAACTTATGGATTTGTTCTCTGAGATGTATTTGGAGGTGCATGACATTCAGGGGCGAACCTTTCTTTCATCTTTAGCTTTGACTTCTACCATCCTGGATAGAGTGAGGATGAGACAGCTATTAGATTTAGAAGGCCTAGTGCTATGGGAGTTAGTGGAACGTGAGGACCCTCCTCCTGGTTGGACGATAGGAAATGACGAGGTACTACGTATCCATGGACGAGTGTGGGTTCCATGGGATATATGCGAGGAGTTGATGCAGGAATTTCATGCTTAAGCTTGGGCAGTGCACCCCAGAGTTACAAAAATGTACCGTGACTTGAGACGTCAGTATTGGTGGTCGGGTATGAAAATATAGGTAGTTGGTTTTGTTACGAGATGTTCCACATGTTAGCAGGTGAAGGTGGAGCATCAAAGGCCAGCCGGATTGTTACAACAGTTACCCATTATGGAGTGGAAATGGGATGATGTCGTGATGGACTTCATGACCGGGTCGTCGAGGTCACCTCAAGGCAATGATATTGTATGGGTTGTTGTGGACAGACTTATGAAGGTAGCTCACTTTTTGCCAACCAAGGAGACCTTCGGTGTTGACGAGCTCGGGAATTTGTATATCCGAGAGGTAGTACGTCTTCATGGGGTCCTTCATTCTATCATTTCAGATAGGTAAGCTCATTTTACATCTTGTTTCTGGCAGAGTTTTCAGTGGACATGGGTACACAGGTGCTTCTGAGCATACCTTACCACCCTCAGACTGATGGCCAGTCAGAGCATACGATACAGGTGCTGGAGGACATGTTGCGTGCATGCGTCCTAGACTTTGGGGGTTCTTGGGAGAAGCACATACCCCTGGTCGAGTTTTCCTATAATAATAGTTTTTAGGAAACTATTGAGATGGCACCTTATGAGGATTTATATGGAAGGCCATGTTGATCACCCTTGTGCTAGTTTGAAGCAGGTGAGGCAGCTTTACTAGGACCACGTCTCGTGCAAGAGACTTCAGAGCAAGTCCAGTTGATTCAAAAGTGGATGGCTACTATACAGTCTAGTCAAAAATCATATGATGATCGCCATAGATGACCCTTGGAGTACGTGGTTGGGGATCAGATTTTCTTGTGCATTTCACCGAGGTTGGGATACAAGTGGATCAGGATACAGGGTAAACTTTCACCGAGGAATATAAGTCCTTTTGAGATTCTGGAGAGATTTGGTCCAGTTGCCTATCGGTTGCAATTACCAAAGAGGTATCGGTCCATGCACGACATATTCCACATATCTCAGCTGTGTCATTATCACTGAGACCCATCTCACATTTTTCATCCCAAGGAGGTTGAACTTCAGGTTGATGCATCATTTCAGGTGCATCTGATTCATATTGTTGATAGGAGCACGAAGGTTCTCCAAGGCCGATCAGTTCCTCACGTATGGGTGCTATGGCTGCATGGATGAGTGTAGGACAAAACCTAGGAGCGGGAGATCGACGTACATGCTCAGTGACTATAATTGTTCCCAGAATTATCTTCACCACCCTTGGAAGGGAAATTCAGGGATGAATTGCTTTAAGGGGGGATATTTGTAAGAACCCGGTTCTTATACTTGAGGTACAGGTTTCTTCTTTTCCTTTTTCCTTAATTTTTTTTGAGAAAACAAAGGAAATGTGGGAAAAAACCCAAATTTATGGGTACACACTGTGTAATTTTGTACACACACTATGTACTTTGTTTGTGTGGGATGAGAATACTAGGTGTGTAGGCTTGGGTGTAAAAACTAACTACACGCCATGTACTTTTTTATAAATGCCTTGTACTTTGGCCGTGTGGGATGAGAATACCTGGAATATAGGATTTTCAGAGATTAAGGGTGTAAAAAACAACTACATTCCATGTACATAGTAATACATGTCGTGTAATCAGTCGACCGATGAACAGTGAGGCAGTGCAAAGTAGCCGCCAGTGGAAAAGTTAAAAAAATGGTACACGTTGTGTACTTGATTGTACAAGCTGTGTAGTTATGTTTTTTTGTTAAAAATAGGCAGTAGCCTCCTCATTCAAAAAAGGAGGCAGAGAAATCACTAGGAGCCGTGGGATAAAAGGTTGGGACATGGAGGATCTCATGATCACACACCGTGACTCCGGTTCTTCTGTTGTCGACCGCGTTTGGACCATGCGGGTAAGGTCTTCCCTCTTCTTGAATATTTCATTCCAATTATTTCCCTAAGGGAAGTTATTTGGGTTTGAATGGGTAATAATTTATCTCAGATCTTCATCATTCTTGGTTGTTTCGAGAGGCTCCTTTCACGTATATCAATCAAAGGAGATCGAGGTAGGTGGTTTTGCATTTAATTCCAACTGTCGAGTAGATTTTGTGTATCGTTGTGCCACACTCCCATGTTTGGGGTGTCGTATAGTGGATACTTTGACTGTTGAGATACATATAATTTCTTAGTCAATCTAATGAATAAGTATAAACTACTATTTGGGATCGTTTCTTTGATCCAGGGCCACCCTGAGGGTGCATTTCACTTGTTTAGTTGTTTGGTTAGGATACTCGTGGGTATGTCGTGATTATAGTATGTTTTGAGTTTTCTTGAGAGGAAACATGTATAAATTTCTTGATTATGCATTGATCTCAGCCTAGTTACTTGTTTTTCTTTTGATTAGCCGGAGGTCAAGGTTCTGTTCAGCCTGAGGGAAAGGTTCTGTTTAGCCTGAGGGAAAGGTTCTGTTTAGCCCGAGGGAAAGGTTCTATTTAGCCTGAGGGAAAGGTTTTGTTTAGCCTAAGGGAAACGTTTCTTATGCCTGAGGATAGTAGCTTCTGTGCCTGGGGGCGATATATCATATGCCTAAGGGAAATATTCATTATACCTAAGGGAAGTCACCAGAGGGTTTCATTTTTATTTGCCTGAGGGTAAGTATTTGCACGTATGAGTAAAATTTTTTACATTGAATATTCACTATGGTGATTTCTTATTTTGTACCTTCCAAGCTAAATCACAGGCTTGGAATTGTTAAGTAATTATTAAAATGACAATGTAACTGGTAGTAACAGTTACTTTTGATTACTTCCTACTTTACTGCATTTCATTATTTCCCACTATTGTTGCACATTTTCACTGACAGTTGGTCACAGGCCTTTGGTGGTTACCTACTAGGATTTATTTCTCACACCCTATTTGGGTCATGTCTTGAACCCAAAAAGATTATATTTTTGCAGATGTCGATAAGGAAAAGAGTCCCTAAATAGGTACATGATTGTTGCAGAGGAGTAGGAGATCATGTGACCGAGCTTAGGCTTGTGATGCTGCTGCATTCCTATTGCACTACTTTGGTTTTGTTTGGTTATACTTTTTACTTTGTGGTGTATTTTATCTGATTGTAGTGTATCCTGTTTTGGATAATTTCTTATAATTTTTGACATTTTTCATCATCATATATATGAATATTGGTTATCATTTTCTTCAGTTATTTTTTCCATTTAAGGTTTATATTGTTTAATGATTCCGCTTTTGTATGATTGTATTTTTTCCACTGTGCTGCACTTTAAAAAATGAGGGCATAGTTTCCCCACTATCAGTCCTAGGCCCTCGCTGCTAGTTGGAAGCCCCTATTGTTTAAGGAAATGTGCTTGAGGTCATGTGACCAATTGGGTTCGAGGCACCCATTGTGTGGCACCCAGATCCGGGACGTTACACAAGGATTTCCCTCAAGGATAAACATTCTAGATCCTGATACTATATATACTTGATTCTTCTCAAAGGTGTGGAATATACTAAAACTGATATGAGAGACATCTCCTATTGACTCTCATAAACCAAAACAAGCATCTCATATATCAAATTCATCACTTCCACTCAACATTAGACTTCTGAACCACCTGAGTATAAGTTTTCCTTCTTAAAGTGTCAGCAACACAGTTCTCCTTCCCAGACAAATATGTTAGCTCAAAATCAAATGACAGTATATAATCAAATAATCTCTATTTTTGAATATTAAAATAACACTATTAAGATATATACTTTAAGATCTTGTGATTAGTATACACAATAAACTTATTTTCCAATAGAAAATGTGCCCAAAATTTCAAAGCATAAACTGTTATGGCCAACTCAAGATCATGTGTAAGGTAGTTTTGTGCATGTGGCCTCAAATCCTTTGACCCTTGACCTAAACTCGATCTCTATACATCAAAACTTCTCTAATTACTGTCCCATAAGTGTTAAAAAACATTTTTTACTCATCACCTAGCTCGGTTAGTGTCAAGATGAGTTTTAATGTCAACCGCTTGTTCAACTCATGAAAATAATTACCACATGATTTCGACCATTAAGACATTATCCCCTTCTTGGTCAGGCCTGAAAGAAATGCTTCTAAATGGGAAAATTCGAATATGAACCTCTGATAATATCCTGTCAATCCCAGAAAGCTACTGATATCGAAAACATTCTTGGGTTTCTCCCAAGAAACAACATCCTGAACTTTCTCTAGGTCCACTGACACACCTCCCTTTAAGATGATGTGACCTAAGTATTGTGCCAAATCAATCCAAAACTGATAGTTATATATCTTTGTGTATAGTTGTTTCTCTCTCAATGTACTTTGCACAATGTCAAGATGTTGGGCATGTTCACCATGAGTCTTGGAGTACACTAATATTTCATCCACAAATACTACCACAAATTGATCCAAGTATGGATTGAATATTCTATTCATCAAGGCCATAAAACACTATAGGATCATTCTACAACCCAAACAGCATCATAATGAATTCATATAGGCAATGCCTACTTTTGAAGGTAGTCCTTAGTATATCAGATTTTCAAACTCTCAATTAATGATATCCTGATCTCAATTCAATCATGGAGAAGTCACAAGCTCCCATCAACTGGTCAAATAGATCATCAATGCCTAGAAGATGATAATGGTTCTTCATAATAATCTAGATAAACTTTCATTAATAAACACAAAAGTGCAAGGTCTCATCAGCCGTATTTGAAAACAAGACTACAGAACCCCAAGGTGACGTACTCAGGTAGATAAATCCCTTATTCTCCAACTCTTCTAGTTGGTTCTTGAGATCTTGAAGATATTTTGGTGACATTTTTTATATTATAATAGAAACTGAATCATCCCCCAACATGATATCAATAGTAAATTCCACATCACTCTCAAGTGGAGGCACTGATAAGTCCTCAGGAAACATTTCCTAGAACCTATCCACTGTCGGTGGAAAGGAACCATTCCTTACTCCTCTGTTATTTAGAAATATACTAGAAACATGGGTGGTAAGCTCCACTACTTGATGGGGAACCAGACCTGTACGACTTGTGTAGATATCCCACTCTCTATGGTGAATATATTTTTCACCCTTAGGTGATGTAAAAGTCAACCTCCTATAGTAAAAATATATGTGGGCTTGGTATGATACTAACCAATCCATACCCAGAATTAGGTCAAATCCTAACATGTTAAGGATGTAAAGATCCCAAAGAAAAATATACTCTCTAACCTTGAGAGAACACCCAGTGCACAAATAGATGTCTCTCGACCATACTTCCAATGATGTATCGATCATCATAACCCCGCTCACAAACTACACTACCAAACTCAACCCATTCAAAAGTTTTACATATATAAAAGAATGAGAGGCACTAGTATCAAATAAGTCACTATCTGGCATGGAATCTACAAGAATTTTACCTCTAGTTATTGATGGTCCAGCCTTGATATCTGCCAATGTAGACTAAATTGCATGTGAATATCATGTCCATATTCCCTATGATGCAGTCTGAGTACCCTGAGCTGCACCACTCTAATAATATGGTTTCTCTTTCCTAGAATCACATCATCAATTTCCTCTACTATAATGGCTAGTAAAACTCTAGATTCCAGACTGATATGTTGTAGAACATCCCCTTCCCGCACTCTTGATCTATCCATCTCCTCCATCATTACCCATCTATCATGGGTTCTTACAAAATATCTATAGATGTTCCATCTTTCCATAGCATTAGCACTCTACCAGTGGTCAGTGGAAGTATCTATGAAAGTGTCCCAACCTACCACACTGGTGATAGATAATTCTATTATTTTCTTGTGTGAATATCCCCTCTATTTAGATACTCTACTTCCCACTACTATGGCTAGCATTATCATAGTGACAATTCATGTACTTAGAATTATTACCCCCTAAATATCCAAAAGAAACCACCTTTCCTCCACCAAAAGCCTCCTTCAAGTTCTCCTTATAAATGAGATCATTATTCACCACCTCTAAAAACTTATTCATCTAGAAGATATTCACCTAGGACTTAATTTTACATTTAAGAACATCTTGAAACCATTTTCCCATGGTATCATCATCTACTTCCAATGCTAGAGAAAATTTCTAAAAATCTATAAAGCATCTAGCATAGTCCATCAAGGGAATACTCCCCTAATTCAACCTCATGAACTCATCTTCTCTCTACTTCCTAAGTGTCTCAAGATAAAAGTTCTCTAAGAACATATCCTAAAATTCCTTCCACTACATAGTCTTCAGTAGTCCATCCCATGTCTGGATGTGCCACCATCACTTCGTTTGGATACATAACATATAGGAATTCAATTTGACTCTCTTCTCGGTAGAAGTCTCTAAGTGTTCAATTATCATCTGGATAGACTCAACCCAGAACTCATCTTTCTTATATCCACCCCCTTTGGTGAAAGTCAGAGAGTGATGCATCTAGAAATCCCATGTCAGATCAGACATTCTTTTCACAACCTTCCCTGGGTCTCTTTCCATGAACTGTATGTAATGAATAAATTTCTTGTGGAACTTCTCTCATTCCCCCTCACCTGGCACCATTGGTGCCTTTGGTTCTATTACTGGTGGATCACTTACATCCATATCTTCCTCCCATACCATCAAAAATCATCATTTTGGAGGCATATATCTAAAATTTCAAACACATTTCTTATGACACATTTACAACTTTAACACATTAAATAAGAGGGTTTCACAAAATCCATAACAATTCTTTCCCAAAAATCACACCACATGGTCAAAATTGTGGTTCTATCACTACCCTTAACCATCCAACATCTAGGTCATGGTTAAAAAAGGGTAAAATTATTCTCATTATTCATGTTTTTCATTATACACCCCTTTATTCACATTTTGTATCACTTAAAATTTTAAATTTCATATTAGGAACATTTTCATTTCAATTTCAAAAGCAAGGTAAAATATTTCAAGTTCAGAAACTTACCCAAAACCCATTTTCCCATGTGTGCCTAAAATGATGCATGTAATTTAATAATCATGAGTTACTATAATTATTCATGCATAATAAACTCTTATTTTATACTGTTCAATGATTTAAATATTATAAAATATTGGAAATAATAATCACATCATATAACAAGTGCATCACTTGAGGTGAAAATATCAACAACTATAACAACACAAATCTATAACAACAATCCCACCCTGGTTACTTGGATTTTACCCTCGTACATGGGGTAGGTGATATCTCTATTATTTATACATATTTTGATGGATTTTTACATATGAATTCATTGAATATTAATTGATTTAACATAATATTGTTTTGTAAATTATTATGAAGGATTCACAATAGGAGAGATATAGAGGAAAGTATAGTGAATTAGGAACAAAATGATACTTCACGCTGCAAAAAATCATAGAGAATTCTGGAGGCACAAAACTGAAGAAGATGGATGAAATAAATATTCTAGGTTGAAATGGTCTAGTACACATCGTGAACTATCATTAGACATTGTGTACTGATAGTTCACATCATGCCCAAGTTGTGAAGCCAAGTCGCGACCAAGCCAGGAATCCATCAAGAAGATATACACTACATGTTGTGAATGACATGGACACGACGTGACACAAATAAAAATAGTTAGTGATCTATATAGCATCCCACCTTTTTATCACATAAACTTTCATTACATTTTACAAAACGGAGAATCTTTAAGATTTAGTGTCTTGGAAACCAGGAACTTAAAACATGAAAACATAAAACATTCTTCTTAAACACTTGAAAGGCTTCTCCTCATGTTCATCCTAGGTTCATTACTGCATCTCATAACCTGGGGACAAACATCAAAAGAAAGGGTGAGCAGAAGGCCCAGTAAGGGAAACAAGGGGAAACATTTAACATGTGAACTTGGGATACATCAACAATGTCATGAAAAAAAACTTTAAGGCATGAGAAAGAAATCATGAGATATATCATAACAAAAATAAGATTTTTCATAACTTGAAGATGTGGCTAAAACATTTAATATTGACAATCATTTCATTTCACCAAGGTCCATCCCCAAGGTTTTGTTAAAAATTACCAAGGTTATTCACCAAGGTATCAGTCTAAAAGGTCATCTCTAGAGATTAAGTCTTTACCCAATGAATTGGAGCACTATCTGGGATCACCCTTGACATGTCTTTATTATCATGTGAGCCACATATATCATCAAAAATAATTTCATAAACAACCCATATAGCATAAAATAAATTGGTTTCATTTCATAATCATAACGTTTTAAAAACTGCATTAAAGACATGATCTTTATGTCACTTTAAACCCACTGAAAGGGAAAGCGGGTTTCATGTATGTAAATCCCAGAATTTAAAATAGAAAATTTTAATATATATATATGTGAATACCGCTGTATAAATAAGATCTTTGATTATTCACTTAATAACATAAAATAATTTTCAGAAAATGATAGAGGCATTTTGAGACGAAAATTCTGCAGCACAACGGCTACGTTACAGGGTTTTAGAAAATGATGAAAAGAGAGGGGACATGGGTCAAACATTCATAAATGACCCATAAAATAGTATAGGGACAGAATATAAGGGATTTAATAACATGGTAATGAAATTTGAAAATATACCATATGAAATGAAGAACATGAAAGGAAGACAAAAATAATATTTCTCTTATGAAAACTTGGCAGCCTAATGACGTCACATAAACTTCAACCAAAAATGAATTGATGAGATCAAATAGGGTATCTCATCATATGACCATAAAAGATCAGTATGATAGATATAGAGATCATACCCCAAAATAATAAAAAGGTACTTTCAATACTAGACATGGAATTAGAACTTTTAAAAAGGAGAAAGGTGAAAGAACCACTTAAAAATTCGGCAGCCTAACGGCACCACTTAAAACTTCAAAATATTGAATTGAAGAGATCAAATGGGATCTCTCATAATATGATCATAAAAGATCAGTATGATAGATATATAGATCATACCCCAACATAATAAAAAGGAACTTGAAAGACTTGACATGAAAGTAGAACTTGAAAATGAGAAGGGTGAAAGAACCACTTAAAAATTTGGCAGCCTAACGGTGCCACTTAAAACTTCAAAATACTGAATTGAAGAGATCAAATGGGTTCTCTCATCATATGATCATAAAATATCAGTATGATAGATATAGATATCATACCCAAACATAATAAAAAGGAACTTTAAATACTTTACATGAAAATAGATCTTGAAAAATGAGAAGGTAGAAAGAATCCGTTACAAAAATTCTGGCAGTCTAACGGCGCCACTTAAACATTCATAAAACGAAATAATGAGAGTAAGAGGGGATATATAATTATATGAACATGAAAAGGGCAGTAATAGGAATATAAAAGAACATATTTTAACATAAGAACATGGAGCATAAAATAAATGACATAAAAGAGATTACTTGAAAAGAAAGAGAGAGGTTGGATCCCTTACCTTAAAATGTAACTCTTAAAACTCAAAGGTTGGGACCTTGATGGCTTGGGGGCACCTTGGGAAGACTCCTTGGGAGGTAATGAGACTATATCTTAGTTGGGGGAGAGTTGGGAGTCTAATGGATGAGAGAAGGTCTTGGTATTTATAGGGAAAGTGAGGGGACAAGGCATTAATGGCCAAGGGACACCTCATTGGTGGTTTTGGCAAAACCATGGGCTTGCCCATGTTATTTGCCCATGGTTTTTGCCACTTGGGACACATCATACCTTATCTTACTATTCATAAGTCGACCATATTTATTACATACTTAATATATCATTTTATGATGTCATTAAACAACTGTAACTTAAAAACTGTATTTTTACTATTCATTGAAAATTCAACTTTCTTAGAAAAAACCCAAAATTTCACCATAACCAAATATAGATGCTCTGATTTCAAAAATGAACTCCATTTTATAAAAATAATTTTCTAAATATTTTTAATTTAATTTTTAAATAAATACACTATTCACCGAAAATTCATTTTTTTCAGAAAAATCCCCAAAAATTATCTTAACATAATATCAATGGTCTGAGTTCAAAAATGAAATCCATTTTATAAAAATATTTTTATAAATATTTTTAATTATATTTTTAATTAAAAAAACACTATTCACTCGAAAAAAACTAATACTTGACTAATAATTTATGAAACCGTTATTTAACCATTTTATTGAATCTCATTACATAATCAAGTTTCCTAGATTATATTAATACTTTATTTAAGTGAGATTACTAATCCATTTGGTCACATTACTAATCCTAAGCATAAAATCACTATTCATAATTTACTATTCATCAAAAATCAAGTTGATCTTATTAGACTCTAAATTTCGTACTGAACATAATTGTAGAAGACCATTTTTTAAAAATCATTACACATTTTTAATTATTTAAGGTTTACATAAACATTTTTAAAATATCTTTTTTCTAAAATTCATAAAAAAATACATACTATATTTATCCGGTCAATTGAAAATTCATAAACTTCATCATAAGAAGAAATCCCAATTTTTAGTTAAAACAAAGGATTACACAAGGCAGTTACGGTCTCCTTACATATCCCCTTATGACCCCAGCATAGGACCTAAGTGTAAGGTGTGCTAAGGTGAGAGAATTCGAGGGAGGCTCATCTAACATCGCACGAGTAGTAATTTCTATCAGTTTGAACTTCTCGTGAAGGTGATTCCGTTCTAGCTTCACACGATGAAGATCGGCTTGGGTTTCGTCCAGAACAAAGCCCAGTGGTGCTACCTCCTTCCCAAGTTCTGTTAGATGGGCTTCGATCGGTCCAAGACTACTGGGTGAGGCCATCAAATCTTCTTTCTATATTAATTAACCAATATTACTTTTATTTAGAGACAATAATCGAAACGTTTAGTTTCCAGCAGTCATATTGACCAATGGTCATATAACAGTTAAAACCCAACGGTCTCATTTTAATTATACTCATGTTATCAAATGAAACAGTTTTGTTGAGTATAAAAAAATAAAATAACACACAAAATTAGGAAACAATATTTATTCAAAATTTCGGGTCGTTACAATCTTCCCCCCTTAAGAAATTGCTTCCTCACAATTTTTAAAATTGGGTTTTGAAATTTCATTGAAAGTCCCACATTGGAAAAGGTGTCTGTAAAATTATTACCTTAAAAGAAATAAGGGGAAGTACAAAGGTCACCTGAGTTAACCAACACTAGTATTCCATGTAGGAAAACATGGACATGGAGGAGAAAACAAAGGGTCAAGTTCTGAGGGAGAGTGATAGAAAACATGATTAGGAGAAAGTTAACCACGACAAAATCCCAAACTTATGATGTGTGTAAACGGTATTTGATTACATATTAGGAAACGTAAACCAACAACATTTTTGTTTTCTGTTCCATTTCATAATTTTGAGGAATTCATTTACTACATAGAACAAAAACATAAGGAAATATACCAACCTTCAAGTAGAGTTTCATCCTTTAATAAGTCTCTACGTAAACTAATCTTTTCTCAAAATGATGAGAATTCAAAAACACTTGGTCTCATAAAAAGCACAAGAATCATCTTCTAGAGAATCACATAATCCAAAAAAGATTAACTATCTATTTCTTCTATCTTTAAACATTATCCCAAAAACAGAAAGGGTAAGGTAAAACAACTCTCCAAAAATAAATAATCCCATATGAATGGAAACTACTTTTAAATCTTCAAAGTTCCATGGTACTACCCAAAGTTTATCATAGACCATTCCATAAATAACAGTCCTTAAAATTCCTCAAAATAAACCAAACTAAGATTGAAACCCAAATACAAGAAGGATTTGATAACATAGTCTTCCAAAATAAACTTCATTGTTCATCTCCAAACAACATAAACCACTCCTAACATCATATAACAAAATTAGATAACCTAAACATATTTTACCCAAGATAGGTTAATCATTTCCATAAGTAACCTAAATTACTATAAGTCCACCTTAAAATCATTTATTCTTCAAAATATAAGTCAACCTTACTCCTCAATGAAAATACCATAGTAATCTATTTACCTTGATCATATAGGGTCCCCAAAATATTGAACGTCTTCCAAAATAATAATCATATTTTAATCCCCTAATCATCTCTATCATATTAATATGAAAATCATCGCATTTCCTATCACATTGGTTGTTGGGACATATTCTTCCATTTCCCACCATTAACTAAGAAGAGAAAGTGTAATTAGGGGCTTAAATACTTATCCAATAATCATGAAAATGAACTTAAAGCATATAAGGATAACTTGTATAAGAAAAGTATACCCTAACTTTTGATCCCCTAGGTTTCAAACTTGGTTATCTATGATCATATATTTTTATGTGAATCTTTATTTTATTTTATCTTTGTTCCTTTAATAATGGTTCATACTAAGCTTATGAATTTACCAAAGCATATCCCCCGGGAGTGTCATAACCAGGAGTGCAGCAAGGCCCATTGCCGTGTACCAGTTCCCATTCGAGTCTAGCTCAAAGCAGTGTTTTCGGGTTTTACCCCTATGTACATCTGTGCCAGAGCCACCTCTACCTGCTCGTATCCAGACAGGGATGTATTTTCTTGGCAACCCCTTACTCAATACTCACCAAAATACCAGGAGGATTTCCTATATTTAAAATTTTCTATAGGGTTCTTCCTGGAGTTTTCATATCCTAATTTCCACAAATAACTAAGCCATCCTTTGATACCAACTATAGCATCCCGCCTTTTTATCACATAAACTTTCATTACATTTTACAAAACTGAGGATCTTTAAAATTTAGTGTCTTGGAAACCAGGAAATTAAAACATGAAAACCTAAAAAATTCTTCTTAAACACTTGAAAGCCTTATCCTCATGTTCATCCTAGGTTCATTACTGCATCTCATAACCTGGGGACATACATCAAAAGAAAGGGTGAGCAAAAGTCCAAGTAAGGGAAACAAGGGGAAACATTTAACATGTGAAATTGGGATACATCAACAATGTCATGAAAAAAAACTTTAAGGCATGAGAAAGAAATCACGAGATATATCATAATAAAAATAAAATTTTTCATAACTTGAAGATGTGGATACAACATTTAATATTGAAAATCATTTCATTTCACCAAGTTCCATCCCCAAGGTTTCATTAAAAATTACCGAGGTTATTCACCAAGGTATCAGTCGAAAAGGTCATCTCTAGAGATTAAGTCTTTACCCAATGCATTGGAGCGCTATCTAGGCGCACCCTTGACATTTATTTATTATCATTTGAGCCACATATATCATCATAAATCATTTCATAAACAACCCATATAGAATAAAATAAATGGGTTTCATTTCATAATCATAACGTTTTAAAAACTGCATTAAAGACATGATCTTTATGTCACTTTAAACCCACGGAAAGGGAAAGCAGGTTTCATGTATGTAAATACAAGAATTTAAAATATAACATTTTGATATATATGTGAATTCCCCTATATAAATAAGAGCTTTGAGTATTCACTTAATAACATAAAATAATTTTGAGAAAAAGAGAGAGGCATTTTGAGATGAAAATTCTACAGCACAACGACTACGTTACAGGGTTTTAGAAAATGCTGAAAAGAGAGGGGAAATGGGTCAAAAATTCATAAATGACCCATAAAACAGTAGAGGGACAGAATATAAGGGATTTAATAACATGGTAATGAAATTTGAAAATATACCATGTGAAATGAAGAACATTAAAGGAAGACAAAAATAAGATTTCTCTTATGAAAACTCAGCAGCCTAACGGCGTCACATAAACTTCAACCAAAAATGAATTGATGAGATCAAATAGGGTCTCGAATCATATAAACATAAAATATAAGTATGATAGATATAGATATCATACCCCAACATAATAAAAAGGGACTTTCAAGACTTGACATTAAATTAGAACTTTGAAAAAGGAGAAAGGTGAAACAACCACTTAAAAATTTGGCAGCCTAACGGCGCCACTTAAAACTTCAAAATACTGAATTGAAGAGATCAAATTGGATCTCTCATAACATGATCATAAAATATCATTATGATAGATATAGAGATCATACCCCAACATAATAAAAAGTAACTTGAAAGACTTGACCTGAAAGTAGAACTTGAAAATGAGAAGGGTGAAAGAACCACTTAAAAATTCGGCAGCCTAACGGCGCCACTTAAAACTTCAAAATACTGAATTGAAGAGATAAAATGGGGTCTCTCATCATATGATCATAAAAGACCAGTATGATAGATATAGATATCACTCCCCAACATAATAAAAAGAAACTTTAAAGACTTTTCATGAAAATATATCTTGAAAAACGAGAAGGGTGAAAGAATCTGTTACAAAAATTTCGGCAGCCTAACAGTGCCACTTAAACATTCATAAAAGAAAATAATGAGAGTAAGAGGGGATATCTAATTATATGAAAATGAAAAGGGAAGAAATAGGAATATAAAATAACACCCTTTAACATAAGAACATGCAGCATAAAAGAAATAACATAAAAGATATTACTTGAAAAGAAAGAGAGAGGTCGGATCCCTTACCTTAAAACGTAACTCTTAAAACTCAATGGTTGGGACCTTGATGGCTTGGGGGCACCTTGGGAGGACTCCTTGGGAGGTAATGAGACCAGAGCTTTGTTTGGGGAGAGTTGGGAGTCTAATGGATGAGATGATGGATTGGTATTTATAGGGAAAGTGAGGGGACAAGGCATTAATGGCCAAAGGACATCTCATTGGTGGTTTTGGCAAAACCATGGGCTTGACCATGGTATTTTCCCATGGTATTGGCCACTTGGGACACCTCATACCTTATATTACTATTAATAAGTCGACCATATTGATTACATACTTAATCCATCATTTAATTATGTTTTTAAACACCCGTAACTTAAAAACTGTATTTTTACTATTCATCGAAAATTCAACTTTCTTAGAAAAAACCCAAAATTTCACCTTAACCAAATATAGATGCTCTGATTTCAAAAATGAACTCTATTTTATAAAAATAATTTTCTAAATATTTTTAATTTAATTTTTAAATAAATACACTATTCACCAAAATTTTATTTTTTTCAGAAAAATCCCAAAAAATTACCTTAACATAATATCAATGCTCTGAGTTCAAAAATGAAATCAATTTTATAAAAATATTTTTATAAATATTTTTTAATTTAATTTTTAATTAAAAAACACTATTCACTCGAAAAAACTAATACTTGACTAATAATTTATGAAACCTTTATTTAACCATTTTATTGAATCTCATTACATAATCAAGGTGCCTAGATTATATTAATAGTTTCTTTAAGTGAGATTACTAATCCATTTGGTCACATTACTAATCCTAAGCATAAAATCACTATTCATAATTTACTGTTCAAAAAAAATAAGGTTGATCTTATTAGACTCTAAATTTCGTACTGAACATAATTGTAGAAGACCATTTTTTGAAAATCATTACACATTTTTTATTATTTAAGTTTTAGATAAACATTTTTAAAATATCATTTTTCTAAAATTCATAAAAAAAATATGCATACTATATTTATCCGGTCAATTGAAAATTAATAAACATCATCATAAGAAGAAATCCCAATTTTTATTTAAAACAAAGGATTACACAAGGCAGTTACGGTCTCCTTACATAGCCCCTTATGACCACAGAATAGGACCTAAGTGTAAGGTGTGCTAAGGTGAGAGAATCCAAGGGAGGCTCGGCCAACATCGCATGAGTAGTAATTTCTAACAGTTTGAACTTCTCACGAAGACGATTCCGTTATAGATTCACACGATGAAGTTCAGCTTGGGTTTGGTCCAGAGCAAAGCCCAGTGGTGCTATCTCCTTCCCAAGTTCAGTTTGATGGGCTTCGATCGGTCCAAGACTACTGGGTGAGGACATCAAATCTTCTTTCTATATTAATTAACCAAGATTACTTGTATTTAGAGACAATAATCGAAACGTTTAGTTTCCAGCAATCATATTGGCCAATGGTCATATAACAGTCAAAACCCAACGGTCTCATTTTAATTATACTCATGTTATCAAATGAAACAGTTTTGTTGAGTATAAAAAAATAAAATAACACACAAAATTAGGAAACAAGATTTATTCAAAATTTCGGGTCGTTACAATCTATACATGAGAATTATACACAAAAGTGTAGTTGGACGCATGTACACGTCATGAACACCTAGTACACAACGTGTACTCGGTCAAACATCATAAATCCGTGAGAGAAATGCACAACATACTAGAGATCCCAAAATTCCCAAAAATTTGCGTGGATCAAAGGTACACGTCATGAAGAAATTATCCTATTTATACAATACCTCAGAAGCACATTTTAGATATTCTACTTGAGGTATGATAACCAGGAGGTTATCGCGGGGTTTTGACCAAGATTCCTCTATAGATAGGTTTTATTTATATTTTCTTTTGTTTCTTTTATATAATAGTTAAATTATTTCTATTTTAATTTCAATATTCCTTTTCACTGAATTTATTTCTCAATCCATATCATATATTCTCTTCCCTATAGACTATAGTTTATTTATCATTGGTGATCACCCAATGATGATTGGCTAAATCCGTAGGGGATAGTCGAATCAGTCGAAATGGGCACAAATCAAATTGTTTTATTTCATTCTTCTCTTTAAAAATAATTCTATTCAATTGGTATCATATTGCAAATCATTATAATCATATCTTTTATTGAATCATGGACCAAGTTTGTTTAATATCAGATGAAAACCAACACGATTAAGATAATTAATTCAAGACCAATGAATGTGATTATTCTTTTCCAATTGCAATCCGATATTAATTCACTCTAGTTATTTTCATTCATCAGACCCCCATGAATTAAGATACTAGGGTATATTGATAGGGTTTGACCATCTCTCATTCAATTAAATATGAATGATTACACGGTCATTGAGTAGTGTCATTTTGAAAGTGATTTCATGATTTACTTTTAGAAAACCCACCCATGGAAACTGATTACCCTCTCTTCTACTTCTCTATTGTAATTCATTTATTTCAATTGTACCATCAATTTAATAATATCAATCAAAAATTGGAGTGACCTAACCTTTAGTCTAGAGATTTCATCACTGTGTTCTCCACTCTATGTCATTACGATCCCTAACTTCTACTATATGATGCCTTTATAGATATTATGGTTCGGAACATTATAAATTTCTAATTTGACTCACGCTCGGAGGAATTAACGACGCCTTTCAGGCGCGTAAATAGGTACTCCCATCCATAAGATCTTAACCAATATAGGACTCGTCTTATTCTATGATTTACCTTTACCAAATAGCAAGTCAAAAGAAAATAAAAGAAAATAAACCACCACTAATACCACTTTTTAACATCTAGACCCAACTTCCACACACCAGTGCCTTGATCTAGTCCATTAAATGATCTCAAGCTCACCTCCATGTATGCCAGATGCTACCAACTAGTAGAAAGGGTCTAATATATCAACATGGGGATAATATACCCTCTTTATCAAAGTATAATACCATTAGAAATAAATAAGAATAACAAAATGATATAATCAACAACCAAACACACCAATATCACATGATGACCAAAATAGGAAATAAAATATCTAAAACTAAATAGATGATATGTCATTCCAAATATGTTCCAAGTGTTAATATAGAAAACCCAAAATAAATAAAGACACTGAAAACTCCCAAGTGGGTCCCGACACCATGTCTGGTTCCCTCATCCATGCTCTATCCCATGTCACCCATCTAAAACATGGACTTTACACTTATCATATCCCATAACCATGAAGTGTATTTGGGTACTGATCAAGCAGCCTGAGTAGGGTGTGAGTACAACTCAGTAGGACACCACCAACAGTGTATAAAACAATATCAAGGAAATAATAGTGTATGAAGTTGTATAAAGAATAAGTTAAAAGAAATAAAGTAAGAAATTTACATTTATTCAATTACTCTTTATTTAACCATATAACCCTCAAGTTCTTAAGGAAACCCAAATCTCAATACCTTCTTCAGCCCCTGTCAGATTCAAAATCATATAACATATTCAATTCACAGTTTATTATAACACATGGGATTTCATTATCCATTCATTTCAATTCATTATCATGGATAATTGGAACCATAGTACAGTGCCAATATTTTGGGCCTAGATCACCATGCCTGCGACACCATGGGTATTTGAAGCAGTAGTTTGTGACCCACAAATCATTTATCAATCAATCACATAAGTTTGATTTTTATGTAGTAGATCATGTCCCAAACTAATTTATCAAACAATAACACAAGTGGTCTTTTGATGTAACAGATCATGTCCCACTCTCATTTATCAAACAATCACACAAGTGCGCTTTTTATGTAGTAGATGGCGTCCTATGCTCATTTATTGAATATTCACACAATTGAATTTTTGATGTAGTAAACCATGTACCATAATCATTTATCATTATGGTAATTTGAGTCATCAGGTCATGTCGCACATAATAATATCAATTTATCACTATGGGATTTTGATACAGTAGACCATGTCCCACACATGATTATAATATATATCAAAATATTATACATATCAATATATCACATCAATTAAGGTTAATCAACATTAACCCACTTAATACATTTCACATGTGTCAGAATATCCCATTAATTAATTCACCAATTAATTATTCCAATTCAAAATTTTCATAATCTCATCATTCCATTAATTAATTCAACAATAAATTAATCACATAAAAAATATCATAATCACATAATTATGTTGATTAATTTAATAATTAATTAGTACAATTCAATAATTTTATAATCACCTCATTCCATTAATTAATTCAAAAATTAATTAATCATATCATTACATTAATTAATTCAAAAATTAATTAATCTCATCATTCCATGAATTAATTAAATGATTAATTAATCTAATTAAGGAATTCCAATATCCCATTAATTAAGTCAATAATTAATTAATCCAATTCCATAATTCAATTTCCCCAAGTTAACAAAAATTGTTAACACACGGTAATTAAAACAAATCATTTAAATTATTAATTCAATTCCCCAATCATGGAAATTTCAATCTCAAAATTACATACACATAATAAAATAAAGAATATGGAATTTGAATTTATACCACCTTCCTTATATCATTGAATAGTGATCGCCCATCATAAATTACCAAATTGAAATAGAAATGTCAAACCCATGATGAAGAACAATATCTTGAATAAAATCCTAGAAACAAGATCAAACGGATCATGATCGATCAAACCTAGATCTAGATCTAAATCCAATAGGGTAAAAATTCACTCAAATCATGGGAGAAGAATAGGAAATAGGGAGGAAACCATAAGGGGTGAAATTCACTTACCAAGAAAGGTGTACATATTCATTCTAGGATTCAAATCAACAAGAAAAGAGATCGTAAGGGATTGGAATCTGTTTATGATCCTCTAAAAATGAGATACCAGTTTTAGGGTATAGCTAGGGAAAATTTGGGGTTAATAACAAGGGTTCATGTATTTTTAAAATAATTTTTGGTGTAATTAAAACCATGTGCACAGTTTCCTAGGAAGGGGTGCATAGTTTTCCAAAATGTTCAACTAAACTGTGTGCCTCTTATAGGGTGTTCCTATTTACTAATAATAGGGTGCACAGTTTGAAAAAACATGTTCCAACTATGAAAAATCCACTATCTCAAGGGTTCAGGGTTTTCTGGGTTGGGTGTATAGTTTGGTCAAACAATGTGCCAACTGTGCACATCCCATCTTCCTTCCAAAACCTCCAATTTCCCCCCAAATGAACCTAAGATAAAATAACGACAAAAATTACTCAACATAATGGAAAATATTACCTATAAATTAGCTTCATAAATTTCCAAAAACATCAGGATCTTATATAGTGATAATTCTACATGAATTGTAATGGAATGCACAATCTTTGTAAGGAAATACACCACAAACCATATCAAATTATTTCCTCTTGATGTCTTCAAAATATTGGTGACAAAGTCAATAGTGATTAATTCCCATTTCTAGGTAGGTATGGTAAGTGGTTTCATTATCCCCTTATACTTTTTCCTTTCATCCTTCATCTACTGGAATGCATCACATTTTGATGTATATTATGTGATCTCATTATTTATATTTTCCAACCAATATTTCTCTCAGATATCCCAATATATATTCATTCTTTTGGGATAGATTGATAAGGTTGAGCTATATTAATCATTTATTATCTCCTTCTTTATATTAGGATTTAATGGTACACATAGATATGACCTAAATCTTACAACACCTTTATCAATTTTAAAGTATGAGGATTTAACTTTTTTTATAGTTTTTACCTTCTTCTATATTACAACATAACATATTTTACAATCCTTTATATTATTTATAATTTATGGTTAAGAAATTATTTGAGATAGGAATGATGATTTTACCTCCTTTATACTTCCCATGTCCATCATTTTCAAGTTTAAGAATATTGGATCCTTCAAAATTCCCATCATTTATAAGGTCATAGGATCCTTTCTACCTAGAACATGTTCCACATTATTATATTTCATATGATGATATTGTATTGACCATTTGTAGTCCTTTATCATCTTTGACCATATTCATTGGTGCATATTAATCTTCTTCTATGTGAATATATATTTGAGGCTATTATGATTCTTATAAATCTCAAAATTCAATCTATATAAACACCATATTTTCAGAAAAAATATTACTAAATCTAACTATAGATCATTTATTAGATAATTATGATCATGAAAATTCAATTTTTTTAAGTCATAGGCTATCACTTTGTCATTTTTTACAATGCACACCCAAATCCCTTCTTTGAAGCATTGTTTTATACCCCGAAAACTTCCCCACTTGTGGGTAGTGTGAAGATTGGGGTAGGGGTAATATATTTTTTCAATTCATTGAATCTCTATTTATATTCATCTGTATAGAAAAACTTTACCCCATTCTGATTCATCTTGGTCATAGGGTTTGAAAATCATGAGAATTTTCTTATAAATCTTTTGTAATACTAAGATAGAACAAGGAAACTACATATCTATGTTATATATGTTGGTTTAAGCCACTTATCAGTTTCCTTTATCTTACAAAGGTCCACAGATATCCCTTTTTTGGTGATAACATACCCCAAGAATGATACTACCTCCATCAAAAACATATATTTACTATACTTTGCATATATATTCTCATTTTGTAAATTCATTTTCACAGTATTCAAATTCTCATCATGCCCATGCTTAATTTTTTTAGTATATCAAAATATACTTTATAAATTATACCACACATTTTTTTATTTATTCTCTAAAGACTTTCTCCATTAAGCCCATAAATATTGGTGTATCATTAGTCAATCCAAATGGAATCACTATAAATTCATAGTGTCCATACCTTTTTCAAAGAGCTGTCTTAGGAATATCTTCCTTATTCGCATATAATTAGTTATATTATGAATTAATTTCTACATTATATAAATACATGGGTCCATGTAATTGACCAAAAGAGTGATCTATCTATGTTAGGGGATACTTTTTCTTTTTATTGTTTTTTTTTTGAGTTTATGGTAAACAATTCAGAGGGGCATTGGCCTATCCTTCTTCTTGAAAAAGAGGACTGTAACACCCCACACTAAAGCACTCAGGTATATATAACCCTTGTCTATATTATATTGTAGCTACTTATTTACTTAATCTAACTCAATTATGTTCATTATATAGGGATTCTTAGATATGAGTATATATCTAGGTATAAATTCTATTGAGAACTTAACCTCTTGGAAGAAGGAAAATCAGGAAATTCTTATAGAAATACATCAGTATAGTCCCTCACAATGGGAATGTATTCAAGAATGATTCTCTCCTTTGTCTCAATCATTTTTGATAGATATTGTTTCTTATAAGTAAATAATATCCATTCTTGATAAGAATATTCCAAATGATATTCATCCTCATCCTTACACTTGTATAGAATTGGTGGAGGAATCGGGATATAGAGAGTGATCTCCATCTCCTAATAGTTGGTATTGGATTTATATAAGTAAAAACAATCCATTATCAATATAGCATCAAACTCCACCAAATGAATTAGGATAATATTTTTTGAGAGGTTTAATCCACAAACATTGACCAGGGAGTTCTTAAATACTTGGGATTCAATAATTTCTCTGTTTGATGTTCTCAAATATTACTCAACCCCCATTTTATGTAGTGGTGTTTAAATATTTCTAATAAACATGTAATATGTGAAATAATTTGTAGAACTATAATCATAAAGTACATTTTAAGTTTATGAATGGATAAAAATTATACATTTCACTATTTTATTCTATTTATAGTCATTTATTATATTCAAAATATATATAGGGATGAGAATACTCTAACTAAAAATTATGTACTAAAGGGAAACTATAAACATAGAAGAAATAACTTATAAATGAAATTTAAATCCAAAATTATGAGTCTATGGGTTTCAATATATGTTATCAATGGTAATTTTTCTTGTTAGTTTTTCTAACCTAACATTGTATTCTATTCTTTCATAATGGTTTGTAAAGAGTTTGTGAGTTTGTAAAAGCATATCTCTTAGGAGTGTCGACACAGGTGTTCATAAAGGCCTCATTATTATGCACCAGGTGATGATAAATTTAATAATCAATCTTCCCTTTTGGGGTTATTAACCCTAGGTACAACTGTGTCACAGCCACATCCACTTGTAGTATCCAGACATGGACTTAATTTCTTGGAACATAATATCTCTATACCTCGCCAAAATTTAAGGATATTCTTCAATACTTAGACTTATCCATAGTTTTCTCACTAATATATTATAGTATTAATCCCTAAAAATATCTACACAATTATTTTATACCAACTATAGTGACTCAATAATTTTACACATATTATTACATAATTTTTAACATAAACATCCAATAAACACAACCCAAAGATCAGCCTTATCTGATCTCGTGTTCCACCACACCTCTCCATATCGGATCTGGAGCGATGGTTCATCTTGGTTTTGGGATTTTTGGCTCTGCGGTCGACATTTTTCAGGCTCCATCCAGGGTTGGTTCATTCTATTCTTTTTCTTTGGTTTTAGCATCACTGAGATGTCATTGTTTGGAGCCCTGGGTCATTCAAACCTCTACCTGGACTTTACGTCCCTCGGCTCCTATCCAGGTCGGATCTAGAGCGGTGGATTCTCCGAGGTTTTGGGAGGTGAGTTTTGATGGATGAAGGTTCCTTTCACGTGATCTGCTCTAGTTTTCTTGTCCCTCTATGTTCAGGTTTCGGCATCGTCTATTGTTTGTTTTGGTCTTTTTAGTTTTATTCATCAATCCATTTCTGAAGGTTTTGTGCTTCTATAGAGTGATGTTTGTTTGGTGTTGAACATGTTTATTGTTTATGGACTGGTTTCATTCATGTTTGGTTTTGTTGGTCAATGGAACTGGAATTTGTACTGGTTTTGGGTGTTTTTTCGAGTTTTATGGAGGATGATCTGTCTAACTCTAGCATTATGGGGTGCATTTGGATGGCATGAATGATGGACAGTGTTGTGTTAGGTTACCGACGCTACTCATCTTGACTACGCTGAAGACGTTACGAGTTTTTTTGAATGAATTTTGTTTGCATGGTGTTTTTTCCAAAGGAGGTGATCATGGTTTGAATATTCATTAGGATGATTCCCTACAATAGTTTGACGACTGGCGTTATCAACAGCGAAGTCAGTTACAGTGGTGGATGACGGTGTAGTGGATGACGTTGACAGGATGGTGATGACAGTGAAGTATGATGGCGATGACGGTAATACTGACTTATCAACTCAATACACGCAATCTTCTGGACCGTGTGGTGCTCTGGTTTTCAAATTTTAATGTGGTTTTGTTGGTTTTTGGTTTTGGAATTCTAATTTTTAATTTTGTAATGTTGTTGTTGTATTTGAGTTCTGGAAGTGTTCGGTTCCCACTAACCCATAAAGTGGATTTATAAAATTTCAAAAAATATATATTTGGATGGAAATCATAAAATTAAGGTCTTAGGAATAATTCTAGGGGATAATAACATAAATAACATGGAATCATAATATAATAGAAACATAGGAATGTGTCAGCAACATAAAACATGACATAAGTATAAGTCAGGGCTAACTTACAAGACAACATCACATGGTGGAAAGAGTTCCATCACGAATTAGGTTTACTCCATAATCATATACATATTTTCACATGAGACAAAAAATACCCAATTCATTATAGTGATGCCTGTGATCACACATTATTACATGTTCGTGCATATTTGTGCCACGTAAGGTAATCAAACAAAAGGAATAAACATAAAGATTACCCATAGAAAGAAATGGGTTTTATAATCATTTCATAAAGAATAACCATATGTCATATAATAATTATCTCCATGAAAGAAGGTATTTAATAATTCTTGTATGTTCTTAATAATAGTTCATGAGAAATAAAATCCAAGTTAATACTTGAAAATGAGTATAGAAATCCCTTTGGAAATGTTCCTCTTAAGCGGGGATCTAGCAAAAAGGGTGGAAAGTCATTAAAGTGGGTAAGGGCATAATAATTTCTAAAAAACTAAAAAAATACTAAAATGGTTTCCATGATAAAATGATTTTAGAAAACAAAGGTGTTTTAAAACATTTTAATGATTTGTAATTTTAATGGGTCAAGAAAGGGAGGAGTTTCCATTAATCGGGATTTCTTTTCGAGTGAAATAGAGAAGGGAACCTTTTGATATGTGTATATATCCATAAAATAAATTCTAGTTAAAATATGTATATATTTGGGGGACATATATACGGAATATATAAGAATTAAATAAGAAAAATAGATAGATAAATATAGTTAATGAGAGAGAAATCATAACCCAAATAAAATAGGTTGGTTTAGAAAGATCCCTTGCCTTATATTCTAGAATAATTTTGTACTTGCACTAACATCCTAGATAAAAAAATAGATTAATTAATTACTAAATTCATAACCTTTTACATCTATATTTTATTTATAGTAAATTTTTATGTTCATTTATAACCATTTAATTGAAATATAAGGTTTAATTATTATTTTTTCTAAGAGAGTTCGTTTCATAGTTCCAAGGATGAATCACTTTTGGATAACTATTGATGTTCTTTTCAAATGGGACTACAACTCCATAAGTGAAATAAAATGGTATTAATTTTCTTATATAAATTTAAATGGTTCCAAATTACCTTTTGTGTTCTAACATGGGGATGATTCACTTAGTAAAAATGTTATTTTTATGTGGGCAGTTCATTTAGGTTTTTTTACCAACCTTCAAAAAAACTTAATTTAATTAAATGATTATTAAAATAATAAATAACTTGAAATAAATTATAATATACTTATTATAAAAATATTTAACAATAATATTGTTTCTATAACCATACTTGAAGGTGGTGTATAAAAGTGAAGTGTGTTATATTCATGGGGACGGTGAACCAATCATATTATGAAAAATGTATTTGTTTAAGAATAAAATGAGGAGAGGGTATAATATGGGTATTTAATTAATAAAATAATATTTCAATATATTTATTATAATACCGTAATTATGTCATTTTTTATGATAGATGTGAGGATAAGGTATAAGAAGGAATGGATTTAAAATAGGTAGTTTGATAATATTACCTCTAGAATGTATTCTCTTTGAAAAACTCTTTAAGGAACTTGAGATTAGCCTTTATATGTGACCAGAAGCACTAAGACATGGGGATGGTATTTGGAAAAGAATTATATATAAAATTTTTAAGATAAAAGACTTAGAAGTTGTGAGTAAAAGGGGTTGTGAGGGGTGGTATTTATAAGGGGATGAGAGGGGTGTTAAGAATATAACATTAATTTTTTTATTATTTTGGGTCAAAACTATCAATAATTTTGATTCTTATTAATATATATAGTAAATAGTTCATGTGAGTTCAAACTAATGTGTTCTTACATCATTAATGACTAAAAAATCATGTATTTGGATTATAATGTTAAATATTGTATTTTTCTGCATATCATTATTCACCAAAAAAGAAATTATTTTAGACAAATACCAAAAATCATTCTAAATTTTTTTCAATATTTATATTCTAAAAATGAATTCTATTTTATGAAAATAATTTTATAAATATGATGAATTTAATTTTTAAATTAAATCCACATTTATTTTAGATATACTAATTTTAATATTATGTTTCATTTTCTAACCTCTTGAAAATTTACTTAAGGTCTCTTAAATAAAATTATCATTATAATAAAACATAATATTAATTTATAAATCCATTTTATGAGAATAAAATTTCTTTAAATAATTATATTTTTTATAAAAATTAAAATAAAACATATATGTTTTACAAAAATATGAACACTCATTTTATCATTTTTTGAACATTTATTTACTTATATCATAATATAAGTTTTTTCATATTCTCATTTTATATGGTATCTAAATATTTTTTTACATTTCCATATGTGATTTTACTATTCTAAAGGTTTTTTTACTATTTCTAAAGGTCAAATTAATATTCTAATAGTCGTATTACTATTCCCTAGATCAGATTACGATTCTAATAGTCATATTTGTAACGATCGTATGGGATCCCTACATTCTATAAATACCTTATATTTAATTCATTCTTCATTCACTTAAATTTTCTCTCAAATATATATATATTTATATATATATATATATATATTCATATTAAAAATTTATATTTAATTATTAATATCCTCCTTTATTTCTATAGTTTTGTTCACAAGTGCAATTATTCTGGGGGATCGATCAGGTCC
The DNA here is from genome assembly GCA_963277665.1 of Viscum album. Lineage (NCBI taxonomy): Eukaryota > Viridiplantae > Streptophyta > Magnoliopsida > Santalales > Viscaceae > Viscum > Viscum album. Next base: position 1,223,084,543 of record OY728150.1, on the reverse strand, counting down.
AAATTTTCCTATTATTACTATCATATTTTAAATTTTTTGTCCCATTGTAATACTTTAATTTATTATGGACATATTTATTCTCTAATTTTAGTTTTTAAATTAATATAATAATAAAAATATTTTTATCATGTAGTGTTTTTTCTTTTACTAAATATGACATGTTTATATAATCATAATGGAAATTTCATTGATAGAATTATGGGTCTTTACACGTGTACTTTGATAAAAGTTGAGAACCATGGAATTTATGTCATGGAGAGGTATCCTGTATTGGGTGCATCTTTAGTGGTATGAAATTGGTTTAATGGTTAAGATATAAGTTTTCACTTCCAAAAAGAAGAGATATATTGGTCTCAGTTGACCAGGATGTTAGTACCTTAATTGATTTCATGGACATAGTAGTAGAAGGTAATTCCATCCACTAATTTTAACAAACAATAAAAAAAATGGATGATGACACAAAGTTTGTTTCTTAATTTATGATATATTGTGTGATAAATATATTATATTACATGGTGTGTGTTATTAGAAGGTTTTCATTACTTTGACTATACCTTATCTCCTTAGGGGCCCTGATAGGTTTCTAGACTTTGATCCTGGTCTATGAGTAGTTTTCACTACTATCGAGATAAATAGATAGAAGTTAACATGAAAAGTGTATTCAAATTCTTGTACAATTCTATTTAATTTGGGTTTTAGGCCATTGTGGGGCCCGCTGTGGGGGTCGGGTAATGTCTAAGTTTGAATGATTTATTGAAATAAATAAATTCAATATTATTCAAGTTTTGAAGAATATTTATTGAATTTATTTACTTTTTATATTCACAAGTTATTTAGTGAATATTAAGAAGAATATTTTTTGAATGAATATAAAATTTTTAATATTCAAGAATTGTTAAATATTTATATGGGAGAAATGAGTTGAGTTAATAACATATATATTGTCATGTAACACAATTTAGTTGTTATAAGAAAGTGATAAAATGTTTATGATGTTAAATACATCATACACAGTGGTTTCATTTAAAGGGTTTCATTTATAAAGGGGATAAAGTGAAATTTTTGTAAATGAAAACTACCTATTTAAGAAACTTGAATTCATTCGTTTTAGGAAATATTTCTTCCATGAATTTGAGAGAATTTTTATCCTCCCTATAAAGTTCTATAGAAATATTTGGAGGTTTGTGGAATCCCAATACAAGTTCTCCCACCTATATTTAATAAATGATGATCCCAAGGTCATATCAAAGTCAAAAGTTCCTTCAAATATCCACTCTAGTACCTGAATATCAAAGACCAATGATCAATAAAGCCTCTGTAGTCTATGTGGATGATCTATAAGGATTCGATTTTGGTTCCTTCAAGATATGATCTTATAAGATAAATGTAATGTATTTTCAATAAAAATCATAATAGGTATGTTTTGATTTCATTTTCGTGATTGAATTAAATTATGTGATATTCTAGGGTTTTAACTAGACTATGATTATGTTAGCGATGATGTCACGGTGTCGATCACTATATAGAAATTTTAAATTTTGGATTTTTTTGGTTTCCACTGTATGTTTTGTTCCAAAAATTGGTATCAATGGAACCATATATTATTTTAATATTATTTAAATTAATTTTTTTAAATAAAAATAGGGAATTATTACAATACCATCTCCATAGAAAATTATTCAATCCATAATCAGTTGTCCGAGATACAACCATCTGAAGATCAAAATTAGATCAAATTTGATGTTTGCGGGTTTATAATTTGGAGAACATGTGTTTTTTTGTTTTTGTGTGTTATATTTAGTTTGGGGTAGGTAAAAATGGCTTATTTAAAATTCCCTTAGTACTTCAACTATTATCCAGTGGTTAGAATATTTTTTTTCCAGCCATGGCAATATTCCAAAATGTTGTGGAAATAAAAAAATCCGATTAAAGTAGGATTTGTATTTTTGTATAAAAAAATAAAACTATTGAGGGGGGTATAAAGACATTCATAACCCATAAAATTAAAATATATATATATATAATAAAGGGGGTATCTTATCCACCCCCATGAAGCCTCCCCCCCAAGGTGGGGGTGTGTATTGACAAAGTCACCCGCCATAGGTGAGCGACAAAAGATATAAAAAATATTTTTCTTTTCTTTATATAATGGTCCATTAGTGACAACCCCTATCCCCTCCACCATCCATCCCCACATGATACATGGGACACCAACTGTTGACTGACCCACCCGACTCTATTCGGGCCTAGAAATGTCCTGAAATCCCTTTTTGGGGGTTTCTATGGCACATGGGGCCCAAAACATTTTAAAAAAAATTAAAACTTAAATTTTAATTTTTTGAATGGTTGAAAAATTTTTGGGGATCGTGTGACATATATTGGTGAATTTAAAATATTATGGGTTATTTTAATTAATTTTTAATTCCCTCAAGTTTAATTTATCACAACTTTAATTTTATTACGCATTCATTTTGCGTGTCGGCTGGTCATGAGCAGTAATTAGTCATTGTATGTCTGGATTTCATTTATTTATTTAATTATTGCATGTAATAAATTTTTATAGTAATTAACTAATTATTTATTCAGTCTACACATTGTCTATTTTCCTTGTTATATGTATAAGGGTTTTCATGTGTACAAGATCTATATTGTATATATACTACATATTCTTGAGAACCGGTCACCTACGTGTGAGTATTTATGTATTGTGAAGAAGATGGTTGAAGACATGGATTGTATTGATGTGAGGTGAAGTTACCAAAAAAACGTTAATTACATTTACCCAAACTTTTATCAATGGAATTTCTTCTCTTCTTATAATTAAGTTATAGTATAAAACACATATATAGCATGGAGATACCAATAAAAACATCATTCTCATAAATTTAGAATGAAATAAGTGATATTCGTAGAAATTAAGGAATCTGTACCGATGGAACAGTGACTTGACCATTGGAATAGTAACATGACCTTAAGAATAGTAATCCAACTAATAGAATATTAACCTCACCCATGAAAGTATAAAAAAATTATCCATATTATAAATAAAAATATTATACAATTATATCATAGTATAAGTAAATAAATGTTTTAAAAATGATAAATTAAGTGTTAGTATTTTTATAAAACATAAATGTTTATTCATAATTTTATAAATAATATAATTATTTAAAATAAAATTTGTTTTTATAAAATAGATTCATGGATTAAAATTTTGTTTTGTTATGATTATAAGATAACTTTATGAGACCTTAATTAAATTTATAAAGTTTCATAAAATTGGTTATAATCTTAAAATAAATATTTTTTGTATAAATTGTGATTTTAATTAAAAATTAAATTTCAGATATTTAGAAAATTATTTTCAAAAAATGGACTTCAGGTTTGAATTATAAACATCAAAAAATGGTTAGGGTAAATTTTTGGGGTTTTTCTAAAATGGTTGAATGTTTAGTGAATAGTGAAATATGGTAATTTACGGTATTTAGAACATACATGAATTATTGAGTCATAGATGATTTATAGATAATGTAAGACCATAATATTGAAATATTATTCTCCCTTTAGTTTATTTAGTCATCAGAATCAAAACTACTCATAGTCTTGATCCAAAATAAATAATTATTTAACAAAATAATCAAGAACACTCCTCTCCTCCCACTATAAATACCACCCCTTCTCCTCACACCTCCAAAGCCTTGAATCATTTCCAATTTATTCCCAATAATCTTTCCAAGACCCTTAGCTATTTTTCAGATCCTTTTGTCTCAACAAAATACCAAATCCAATTTCCCTAAGGAGGTTCTCAAGGAGAAGAAGTTCAAGAGGTAAATTCCTCTTATGTTTTCTTTTAATTTATTTTCAAGTTCTTTTCTTTTATTAATCTCTCCTCATCTCACCTCATCCAAGAGTAATTGTAATGAACCCCTACCCACAAGTTTTATTCCTCCTGGGATGGAAATGGGAGAAGATAGATAGTGACACCTGAGTCCCGCCTCTAGTAGGCCCCGAGTTAGCGATTATCACTAAGGGTATAGTAAACACACAGATGGGAGGCATTACCCTCTAAGAAAACACATGAAAAAAATATAGATAATAAATACAACAAATAAGTCCTAGTCTAACTATAATATAAAATAAAATCCAAAGTGCACATATATAACAACATTAAAGAACTACAACAATTGAAATGAAAACTGCAAGTACCAAAAGAAAGGTAAATATGGCGGTGACTACGAATCCCAAAAAACTCATGAAAAACCCACAAGCTAGTAGTAACCATCCTAATCTCCAAACTGCTCCAACTGAAATAAAAATAGTTTATATATACTTAGGTTGAGTATAACAGTATACTCAGTATGACCCTCCAAGTAGCCTCTCATGCAAAAGATAAAGAAATCTTGATAAAGAACAGTGAACAATAAGTGAAACTAACTCATCACCTAAACATGTATAATAAGTTTCCATACTCACCATGGATAATATCACCAAGTATTTCATATAATATCATAAAAAATAATAATAAATAATATCAATGGTAACCCACTAATGCTTCCCCACTGGTTTTCCACTCTTCCCCAAAATCACACATCCTGAGAATCTATCTCCAAAAAGGCTATCCCACAAACACATAGGCAAAGCACCACAACATGAACCTCATGTAATATATCACCACATACAAATAAAAAAAAGTAACCAGGTAGTTTTTGGGAGCCTACACAACCCATATAATGTGTATCATACATCAATTATTATACCTTAATCCATCACAGCCCATACACCGAGTAAGGATCCTCTAGCCATTATAGTCTATACATGATATACATATAGTATTATTTAGGAAAATATATCTAGAATATATGGTTGTGAAATAACCACAAGCCATTACAGCTCTATACACACATATATTGGGAAAACTAACCACTGTGCATATCGGTACAAGTAACTACCAAGAGAAGAGACCGGGGTCAAAGGAGGTAGTCATCCATTCATCCTCCCATTGGGATATTGGGGAAAACAACCCCCCCCCCCCCCGGGGCTCAGAATCCCCAGGGTGTCAGTTTCCCTAACCAATAGGGTGTAATAGCATATAAAAACACAAAATGTACATGATATAATATTTATCACAACTACAATATGGGTGTAACCTAGTCTCAGACTCAACTGTAACTAACATCACTCATACTCTCGGTTTCCACTGCTAAGACTAGATATCCTATAAGCACACAACCATTAAAGAGATACATTAAATTATTTTATACCATTTTCATCAGTTCCACTTTAGATTAATTAATTCGTTAACCATTAATCAACCATTTTCATTTTCCATGTTTCATTACATTATTATTACAAAAATGTTATATACCCTCTAGGAATAAGAAAACTGATTCCACAGATTCTCAGAATTATAACCTCAATATTCCAACCTAACAACCTCCAACCCAATGGGTTAATCATTTATTCATTTATTTACAACATTAATTTCCATATTACCAGGTACTCTATAAAAACATATTAAGCTAAAAAACACAGAATACAACTAGGCAGATCCATATGCATCAAGCAATAGAGAAAGGAATGTATATAAATAAACTACCTAGTTTTCAGCTAAACAATAGATTCAAACAAGCATCCAACTTTCATATCAATGGTTAAGACTAGATTCAACCCATTCTATCATCTCTGATGTCCTCCCCAACACCCCCATGCATATCCTGATGCATCTTTCCATCACAAGTGTCAACTACTTCCACAAAAACTGGGCCTCCCTACCCCATAAATCACAACATCCCTCTAGGATCATCCATCTTAGGCTAAAATCACATTTGGGATTTTCCAACCCATATACCACAATAATACTATAGGATCAACCATCCCAAGTTTACATCACATCACAATTATCATTAAAAAACATAGCAATCGGGCTTTTATCCATAAATTAAGGCATCCATCTTTTACAAACGATGATCCCCCATGGCCCCAAATCACAATGCACTCAACCTTTAAAAGTAAGAGGGAAACCCATGCCCTAAAAGGCATTATCTTTTATCACACAACTGATTATTATTCCATATTTAATTAAACAATACATTATTTATAGGTTCTAACTATGGGAAACCAAATCTGAAACCTATTACAAGATATCAAAAATTAATTAAAAAATTGATTTAACATGAATTTAATTTTTTTACCAACAATAATTAACATTCATTGCACCTTTATTCAATTAAATTAACACATATAAGATCAATTCATTTAAACATACCTACTTAATCCTTCATCCAATTAATTAAAAATTAATTCCATTTTTACGTTCTTTACTAATTACACATGCTAATCCAAGAAAGGCATAGACATCACACTATCTATCAAAACAAGATAAAAATCATTATCATGGTACAAAACAACAACATCACCTTTCAATCAGTACCAATTCATTAATCTGGTTCATGTAATTATTAGTTTAATTTTATTTCGATCCAAGGGGCTAAATCATGTTCGCTCTATTTATATATATATATAAATAGAGAAGCAATGAATCCCTTACCTCAAAAGGTCATCAACGTTCTTCACATGAGAATGGACCAACACTATATATCCCATTCACCTCTCCCATAATAACTCCATCCACTCAAGGATGTTGCACCACAACTATGCCAAAAAATAACCAACAAAACTTCTTTAGAAACTCGGAGATCAAGTACCATCACATGGAAAAGAGGAATGAGAGGAGATGGATTAAAGAAAATACAATAATGGAAGTAGAACATACCTTGGATCTAAGATGGGTTTAAGGAGGGTATCTATATATTGATCCTTAAAAAGTAATCCCCAAAACATTGAATAGGGGGTTTCTAGGTCACATGGAATCAGGAGAGAGGTGTTGCAGCCATAGGATTTAAAAAACCCAAGAATATGAAAATGTTTAAAACATATAGAATTGGTGATGTTCATGATGAGTAATCCCATTTCACGTTGTTTAATACTCAAGGTTTAGTTTCCTCTAAAAAATGTTTCAGGTTTTTATTTTTAAAACCCTAATTTATTACACATCATGATCTAATCAACACAAGATGTGAAACTGACTTTTACATTTTGTAAATGTTTACACTACGTGAAATCTCTCTACTTCCAACTTTTATCATGCTAACTCTTCTAGACTCCCTCTAAATCTCCTACGAGCACCTCAGTCCTAAAAAACATGCAAAGAGTAAATCCTTGTGTATCCATGCCCTTACATTAGATACCTCTCAAAACATTTTAATCCTTGAGAATCTAAAACCAACCCAGTGAGGAAATAGAAAAGAATTGTTTGAACAACCACCCAGTAATATAACTCTCAATGCTCTCGCCGCTAAAGGAGTTCAACCACCTCACTAAGGGAGAATCTTGAAACCAAAAAACAAGAACAACCAACTCCTAACCACTATCTTGGGGTATATACCTCTCAAATAGATTCATCCACAACAAGCAACAATATAAATCCATCTCATAAACAAGAAAAATTCTACAACCAAAAAAGTTATAGCGTTACAAAAGAAGAGTTGAACATCAAATAACTCATGGTACTAAGCACATATCTATGACTCACATTCCTAGGTACTCTCCTCTATGACACTATGGTGAAAAAATACCTAAACCAAGGGTATAAAATGACCACACAACACATTCTCCTAGCGGTCCTAGATCTCTACAGGTCGCTCCTCAAAGGTCACCTCATCGTCAACATCGATCTCTCTCCAATCAATGATTTGAGATTCACCATGAAGATAATGACAGAGTTGTGACATGTTAAAAACATTATGTATCTAGATCATCTATTGTCTAAGTGTAATGTGATATGCCACAACTCCAACATGATCTAACACCTCAAAAGGCCCAACAAACCAAGGAGAAAGCTTACTCCAATGACCAAACCTTTACTTCCCATGATGGGGAGTCACCTTAAGGAATACATTGTCCCTAACATAAAACTTCATCGGTCTCCTCCTATGATTGAAGTAGAATTTTTAATGATCTTAAGCTACTTCCATACTCTCATGAATCAACTAAACCATCTCTATCGTATTCTGTACTAGTTTCAGACCGATAATTGCTAACTCTCCAACTCCAGTTCAACACAACGGAGAATGGAAAGGTTATCCATAAAAGGATTCAAATGGTTCCATACAGATGGTGGAGTGAAAACTATTGTTGTAAGTAAACTCTACCAAGGGCAGGTGCCTCATACACAAACCTCCAAAATCTTTGACATAAGAGCGCAACATGACTTCAAGAGTCTGGATTATAACAACCCTGCTCTTTATTACACACATAAACAAGATTTATTACATAAACATGCACTTAAGTCAACTCTGAGGATCGATAGGTATAGTATCTTGGTAAATTAAGAACATTACATAAAAACTTAGAACATAAAACACAACATCTTTATTGAAAACTTCTTTTACATGGCCACAACATTCCTTCGTACTTAGCATTTCATGGGATAACCTGAGGACTTGCATAAGAAAAGGATGAGCTATAAAGTCCAGTAAGGGAGTAAACAAGGCATAACATGAAGAATATAGTACATGTTAAAAAATAGGCATATAAATGGAGAATAATAGAAATATGAACATAAAGGCATGATATAACATGATTATTATAACATGGAAATGTGGAAACAACATTTAACATGATATTAGCATGATCCAAGGCTCATTGAACATGGAGCATGAGTAAAACCTCATTGAACTTTAATTAGAATGAGTAAAACCTCATTTTAATTGATTTATCCTGAGTAAAACCTCATTTCACTTGACATATCATGATACTAATCTTTACCCAATGCATTGGAGTGCTATCAGGACGCACCCTTCTTAATCATTTCATTTCATGCATAAGTGTGCCATATAGATCATACAACATGGATTCATTAAATATAATAATTTATTCCATGAATAAGAGATGTGGAATACATAAACGTAAGTCTTAAATAAAAAAGTATATGTGCATAAAGGTAAATACCCTTGATAGAGAAATGGGTATGGTATTCACTTACACGACGATTTTGGCATGGAAAGTTTGGTGTAACTTCGGCAGCATAACGGCGTCAAATAGAAATAATAAACTAATTTGATGAGAGAGAAAGGGGTATCTCATAATTTATACATGAAATGCATAGTAATGGGGTCATGGAACATAATATCCCAATATATTTAATGTAATTTCTATGTATAATATAACATAATTTCTTTATTGTAAATGAGGAGAGAGAAATCCCTTATGGAATTTTGGCATGGTAATGGGTGTACATGGGAGGAATTAATGAGAGACAAAGGGGTATATAATCATTAAAAAATAAGTATTGAAGTATAGGGGAGGTGATAAATCATACCCCAACATTTTTAATTGAAAATAAAAGGGAATAAAAATATAAATAAATTTGGAAAAAATGAGAAAGGAAGAAATCCCTTACTTGGAAGTGTGATCCCAAAGGCTTGGGAGAGGCTTGAGAGGGGATTATTGAGATATTTGGGTTCCTTGGGAGGATTATAGATAGAGGATGTAAGGTATTGGTCTCAATTAAAATGGTTTTAGTGAAGCATAATGGGTGATTGAGTGGGTTTATATAGGAAATGAGAGGGGATTCTTTATTACTTAGGTTTTGGACACCACACATTAAACTAATCAAAACCACAAACCATCACATGATTTTTGCCCATGGTTTTTTCCAAAGGGGAGTGGAAAAAATTATTTTATAAGGCCAATTACCTAACTTATTAAAATATTAGTCTTTCTTATGTGGATGTGAGTCACACTCTCAAGGAAGTCATTTTAAAATGTTAAAATGTTTTATAAGTCTTAGAGGGTCCACTAAGGCTTTGTAAAATAAATAAAACAAACCTAAAATCACATTATTTTAAAGGTAAAACATATATTTTCAAAAAATATAATTTATAGTATTTTATTACATCAAAATTCGGTCATTATGATGTCATTAAACACATTATATTATTAAATAGTATTTAATTTTTACCCAAAAATTCGACTGTCTCAGAAAATTATGAAAAATTCATTGTTAGATAATTTTGATGTCCTGAATCCAAAAATTATATTCATATTATCTAAATAATTTTCTAAATATTTGAATTTTTAATTTTAAAATAAAAAACCAACATTTATAAAAAATTCATGGGTTTTGACAAAAATAGCATTCAAACCTTAATAAAAATTACAATTGTATTCATAAAAATTATGTGATCATTTATATTTAATAAAAATTAATTTAGTAATAATATTTTATTAAAATATTATTTAATTCAAAAATCCATTAATTCATCAAAATATATTTCTTAATTTAATATTAACTGCAAATAATATTTATGATTTAAAAACTATTTACAAATTAACAATAATAAAATGAATTTATATTCTTTATTATATACAAAAATAATGCACATAATCATAGTGCTAGGGTATTGTTACATAATCCCTTATAACACCTGCATATGACCTAAGGGTAAGGTGTGCAGTGGTGACAGACTCTTGGGGTGGCTCGGATAACATAGCACGGGTGGTAATCTCTGTCAACTTCCACTTCTCCCATAAGTGGTTCTGTTCAAGATTAACATGTTGAAGCTTGGATTGGGCTTAGTCAAGAGTGAATCCCCGTGATGCCACCTCCTTTATCAGCTCTAAGAAATGGGCTTCGTATGAATCAATTCTACTAGATAAGGTCATCACTTACTTTTTCTAAGTAAATTGAATTTGTTAAATCCCTATATTTATACTAATCATGTGATCACTATTCAATGACTATATTAGCAATGGTAAAAATTACTACTGGTATTTTAAAATCCAAAAAAATAAAACCAAATAAGTGCATATGTTTTATATTACAGTTTTACATAATAATACATTTAATCAGATCAAGAGGAATTTTCATTAGTAAAAGATTGGTTTTCTACATGGATGGTCTGCTCTGTCTTACTATCCTTCTACAGATGAAAAGTACTACTAAGGAATAGTCGAGAACCAAAAGAATTCTATATACCTCTCCATGCCCTAGAGGTAAAATCAGGATCTAGATCATAAATAATCATCATCAAGACTTTGTGGAGTCTCAACACCTCATCCATATACTACCTCGACAAAACCTCTACTGAGATTGACTCCTTGATCTCTATAAAGTGGGATGATTTTATCAAATGATACACTACCACCCATATAGCATCATAGACTCCCTGTGATCAAGGTAAACTAATAATAAATTCCATTAAGATGTCCTCCCACTTTTACTAAGGAACATATAATGGCTGGATAAAACCACCAGGAATACAGTGCTCGGCCTTCACCTTTTGGTAGAACAAACATCGACACACAAACCATACAACTACATGCTTGAACCTAGGCTACCAAAACTAACCTCTCAAATCTTGGTACATCTTTTTCATGCCAGGACGTATCTTCAAACGAGAACTATGGAACTCTCTGAGAACCATTTCACAAATTTCCCAAGGAACGAAAATCCTTCCCTGAAATAATACTCGGTGTTTTTCATCTTCATACCAACCATCAGGGGCCTCTCCACAAACAACTTAGTCTCTCCAAACCTCCACCTCAATATCCCCCAATTATGATTATTCCACCTATTTCACTAAGTATGACTGCATCATCTTTTGAAAAAGAAATCCTCTTCCCCCGGCTTCTCCCATATCTAGGTGCAATGAGGAATGTTCTTCCATCACTCTCAAGGATTCACCATATTCATGCACTATATGACTTCTTTCTCAGTGAATTGACCACAACATTTCCCATTATAGGTGTATAAAAAATCTCAAGTTCTTAGTCCTATCTAAACACTATACACTGACACTATAACAATTTCAAGTTATGTTGGGAGAAAACATACCTCAGGCTCTTATGAACGGTGAATACGACAATACACTCACCGATGAAGTAATATCTCTACAACTTCAAGGAAAACACTATTTCCACCAACTCGAGATCATTGGTGGAATTGTTATGATCATGGGGAAATACATTTCAAGTCCCATTATAAACAATTGATCTCTACTACATCAGAACATAGCCCAACCCAAGATGTGAATCATCACAGAAAACCTCAAATTGAACTCATTCTGTTGTAAGAAAAAGAACTGGAGTACTGACAGACTTCTTTTTAAGATACTCATAAGTTGTTTGACACCAATCATTCCATAATAAATCATGATCCTTTCTATTCAACACTATCAAAGGAATCATAACCCAAGATGAATCAGCTATGAACCACCTATAATAGCCTGTAATACAAAGGAAACTTTACATCTCTTCCACTACCATGGTGAATTCCAAAGACACAATTTATGATATCTTTTATGGATCCATAGCTACTCCCTAATGGGATAAAAAATTTCCCAATAAACATAATTATTGATCCCAAAACTAAATATTTGGAAACTTCCTAAACAACTGATCATGATGAAGAACACCCAAAACGACACATAGATTCTCTACATGCTCCTCCTCATAAATGGAGTACACAAGGATGTAATTGATGAAAACCACCATGAACTTATATAGTATCTCAAGGAACATAGTGTTTATTAAACCCATGAACACATCTAGATAATTTGTTACATATAATGGCATCACAACAAACTCAGAATTCCCATGAAAATAATGGAAAAAAGTATTTGGGATATCCTCATCATTCGCATGTATCTGATGATATGTTGACCAAAATTCAATCTTTGAGCACCAACTTTCACACTTAATTTGATCAAATAAATCAATGATATATGTAAGAGGATAGCGTATCTTCACTATCACTTGGTTCAAACGATGATAATAGATACACAACTATAAACTTCCATCATCCTTCTTCACAAAAAAACTAGTGGACCCCACGGTGACACATTCAACCAAACAAAACCACACTAAAATAGACCATAAAGTTGTATATTTAGCTCTTAAAACTCATAAGGATCCATCCTATATGGATACATTGAGATAGGTTACATGACTGGTTGTAATTTGATATTGAAATTGATATCTCATTGAGGGGGTAACACTAAAACCTCCTCTATAATGACATCAGGGTACTCATCTATGGCCCTTCGAAATTACAATTTCTTAACCTCCAATGAACTCAACATCATCTCATCAATCATGAATTACAAGGATGGAACATGACTCTAACCCATCTGATGATCTCTCTCACCAACAAACACTATTGGATCTCTATCAACATTGAAGAATAAAACCTACATCTAGAATCAATCCATGATAGCCTACACCGAATACAACCAATCCATTTTAATGATGATTTCATATGTTTGTATCCATAAACATAATAAATCTACCCCAGAGTGATGTTTCCCAATCACTAGTTCATACTCTCTACACCCATCAAACAAGTCATCTTGACCTCCAATTTTCATAGTCAACACCAAGGGAACCGGAAGCCTCTCTACCATAATTCCCAAAGAACAAACAAGGGTGTGTGATATAAAGGAGTGTGTATCTCCTAGATTAAACAAGGCATGCATCAAAGTAGAAAACAATCAAAGGGTACCTCTAATGAATTATGGCCCACCCGGTGCTATAAATGCTAAATCATTAAGCTATTTATGACCTACTCCATAGACTATCTGAACCTGATGATGACCACCTCTGTGGATTTGATCCACTCTCTAAGGATAGGGAGAATCTCAGGGTTGTACTATTCTTGTACCATCTAGTATTTTTTGATACCAAAATAGAGCATCCTTATGTTGTTTCCTTGGATAGAACTACCTTAGTGGAGGAGCCTGAAGAAGAAAAATTGGTAGACACTAACTAATTAGAAAGGTCTTGCACTCTCACTACTGATGACCTCAGCCTCCATAAGAAAAAATGTGTTTAAACCCTTGGCATAATCTTGAGATCTTATGCCTCTGGAGAAATGAGACATTGAGGTTTAGAACCTACCCCTGGATAATCAGAAGCTCTTATAACCTAAAAACTAAAAACCCCATACCATAGATCTACTTCGTGAGGAATCATAATGACTCCCCTCTCATGATGATATGATCTTCACTAACATCCTCTTAAAAACCTATAATCTCACCAACACCTTGAGATATTTCCTTAGCATAAATGAGGTGACATGGTGCTGGAATTTGGATGAAAATCCTCATCTAAATGGAATTCCCTATACTCCGCATCTGGAAACAGGTCTGAAAAATATCACATATAGTTTCTAAAATGGATCTCAAACTCTCACACACTAAATCTCCCCTACAGAAGGGTAAGTAGCTCATGGAGATTGTCTTCCTTCATGGTTGAAGACATAAAATCAGCTCTGAACTAGTCTTGGAACTCCTCTCATGAGACTACTATCTCTTCGCGATATCTGAGGAATAAGAACCACCACTGCCTTATTTCCCCCACACAGTATCGTCACAGCCAATGATACCAAGTTCACCTTTTCATAATGGATCAAAATGAAGTCTATCTCAACCTCCTCAAACCAATATTCCATGAATTCATCTGAAATGGATCCCTCATACCTCTGTAGATGATTTCATAAGAATTCATGGAGTTTCCTCCTCCAAGGGTCATCATTTTCAACATCCAATCTACGGAGATTTGCTGGTGCAATCTTCTGAACATCTTCTATACAAACCTGATGAGGACATAGATCTGGATTAATGCCTTCAAAAGAAAAAAACAGTTAGAGTTCCTAAACCTGGTATATGGAAGACATTAATATTAATTAATTTTTTTATTTTATTAATTTTAGGTTAACCTATCCTAAGGTCTACCCATTAAAAAATAGGAGCAAAGAAGAATTCTCTACCCTGAAAATAGTATCATCACTTTTAGTAGCTGCAATAATCTTAGAGTTCCACGCATCATATCACAGGGGGCCTAATTACCCATGTCATAGTTGGTGTCCCATGTTTACATCTCTTACTAAACTTTGCTAACATTGTTTCCCTACCATCCCATGAAACCTCACGTGCACCTAAATCTAAACTTCATCCTATCCCACAACTAGGACTCTAATACCACTCTGTCATGACCCCCTCACTATAAGGTGTACCCTTCTAGGGCTGGAAATGGGAGAAGATAGATAGTGAAACTTAATTCCCACCTCTAGTTGGCCTTAAGTTGGATACTAACACTGAGGGTATAGTAAGCATGTAGATTGGATACAACACCCTCTAAGAGAATTCATGTGAAAGAGAGAGGTAAGATAGACACCAACCAACTCCCTCTCATACTAAAATATATTATAAATTCCAAAGTTCACATATATAATGACATGTAAGAGCTACTACAACTGAAAGGAAAAAATAAAATTACTAAAAAAAGGTAAATATGATGGTAACCACGAATCCCAAACAACTCTAGAAAAACTCACAAGATAGTAGTAACTAGCCTAATATCGAAACTTCTCAAACTGACCTATAAAAATTTATATATACATAAGGTAAGTATAACATTATACTCATTAGGATCATCCCCATAGTCTCTAGTGCAAAAGATAAAGAAATCATGCTAAATCACAATAAATGACAAGTGAAACTAACTTGTCACCTAAACAGATATACAAATTTCACAAACTCACCATGGATACTCTCACCAAGTATCACATAAAAGATAATATAATATAATAAATAATATTAAGGGTAATTTACAACCGCTTCCCCGCTGGTTTTCCACTCTACCCCAATCTCGAACATCTTGAGAATCTCTCTCAAAAAAGGTTAGCCCGCAGACACTTGGGTGAAGCACCACAACTTGTACCTTATGAAACACACCACCACATCCATATAACCAAAAGTAACCAGGTAGTTTCTAGGATCCACCATATCCCATATAACATGTATAATACATTGGGTATTATACCTCAAGACATCATAACTAATACACCAAGGATCCTCAATCCATCACAACTTATACATTTTATATCTGAAGTAATCTTTAGGAAACTATATCCAGAATATATGTGTGTGAAATAAAAAAAATCCATTACATACCACCACACACATATATGGGTAAAAATAACTATTGTGCGTACCATCACAAGTAACTACCAAGAGAAAAGAGCAGGGTCAAAGAGGGTTGCTAGTCATCCATCCTCCCACTGGGGTGTTGGGGAAAACACCCCTTAGGGCTCAGAATCTCTGAGGTGTCAGTTTCCCTAACCAATAGGGTGGAGTGGAACATAAAAACAAAAAAAATTACATGATATAATATATTTTACAACCATTATATGGAAATAACCTAGTCTAGACTCAATTGCAGCTAACATATCTCAGACTCTTGGTTGCCACTGCTAAGACCAGATATCCTATAAGAACATAACCATTAAAGAGATACAATAAATTATTTTATCCCTTTTTCATTAGTTTCACTTTATGTTAATTAATTCATTAACCATTAATTAACCATTTTCATTTTTCACATTAAATTACATTTGCATTATAACAAAGTTCCATTCCCTCTAGGTATAAGAAAACTGAGTCAACAACTTCTTAGAATTATAACCTTAGCATTGCATCTCAGAAAGATCCAACCCCATGGGTTAAACATTTATTCATTTATTTAGAACATTAATTTCCATATTACAAGGTAATCTAGGAAAACATCCTAAGCTACCAAACAATGTATACAACCATAAACATCCATCTGCCTCAAGAAGTGGGGAAGGGAAAGTAGATAAACAAATAACCTAGACTTTATCCAAACAATATATTAAAACAAGAATACAGCTTTCATATCGATGGGTAAGACTATCTTCAACCTGTGCTATCATCTTTGATGTCCTTCCAGACAACCACATGCATATCCCATTGCATCCTGCCATCATAAAATTCAACTTCTACCAATAAAACTGAGCTTACCTACCCCCATAAAGTACAACTTCCCTCCATGCTAGTACGTCCCTTGCTCACATCACATCTGGTAATCCCTACCCCATATACCACAACATCCCTATAGATTCTTCCGTCCTAGGCTCACGTCACATCACAAGTATTAGTAAACAAACATATAAACTTGGATCTTAGTCCTAAATAAAGGCATCCATCTTTCATACACAACGATCCCTCATGGCCCTAAAGGATAAGGCACTCATTCTTTACAAGATATTGGGAAACTCAGGCCCCACAAGGCATTATATTTTATCACACAACCAATTCTTATTCCATCATTAATTAACCAATTCATTATTTACAGGTTCCAACTATGGTTAGCCTAAGAAATAATCTATTGTAATCTATCAAAAATTAATTAATCTATTGATTTAACATGCCTTTAATTATTTTACCAAAAATCATTAACATGATTTACACCTTTATTCTATTACATTAACACATGAAAGATCAATTCATTTAAACATGACTCTTTAATCCTTTATCCAATTAATTAACAATTAATTTCAACTTTATGTTCTTTTCTAATTTCACATGATAATCCAAGAAAGACAAAGATGTTACACTGTCTAAAAAAACATGTGGAAAACTGTTATCACAGTACAAAACAACAACATCTCCATGTGATAGATACCAATTTCTTAATCCAGTTCAAGTAATTATTAGGTTAATTTCATTGAGATACAAGGGGATAAATCATTATATATCTATGATTCAATGTAAATAAATAGAGATGAAATGAATCCCCTACCTCAAAATGGAATTAATGTTCTTCACACAAGAATGGACCAACGATAAAGATTCTGATCGCCTCACCCGCAATAATTGCATCCACCCAAGGATGTTGTGCCACAATTGTTCCAAAAAACAACCAAAAAAACTAATTTACAAACCCATAGATCAAGATCCATCACATGGATAAGAGGAACAAGGGTATTTGTATTAAATAAACCAAAATAAATGAGGTCTAACATACCTTGTATCGAAGATGGATCAAATGAGGGAAGCTAGAGATCGATCCTTGAAAAATGAATCCCTAAAACATAAAAGAGTGGGTTGTTGGGCAGCCTAGAATTATGAGATAGGTTCTTCAGCCATAGTTTTGACAACTCAGAGCTACTTAAAAGGTTTAAAACATACCGAATCATATATTTACATGATGTGTAATCCCCTTTCGCGCAGTTTAATCCTTTGGGTTCAGTTTCTCTTGAAAAACATGTCTTCTTTTTATTTTTAAAACCCTAATCTATTCATATTGTGATCTGATCATCAAAATTTTTAAAACCTACTTTCATGTCATGTAAATTTGTACATGGAAATAAATCTCACTGCTTATAGATTTTTGCATCCGAACTCCTTCATACTTCCCCTGAGCCTCTTACAAGTACCTTGGTCCTTAGAAACATGCAAAGGGTCAATACTCATGGATATGGGACCTTACAGTCATGATAACTCAAATATATTATATATAATATACTTTTATTATATTAATATAATAATCCATCATCAAACCTCTTATTCTCTCCCTTTTACTCTAAAAATGAAAACATCGTCTACGAGGTGTTGATTTATCTTCTTTGAGGATGAAAAGTTTTTGTTTTCATTTAACGCCTTCATGGATAGTCATAAAACCATTATAATGATTGGAAAATATTTTAAAATATATTTTATATCTTTTTTATGTTATGTAACTAACACATATACATAATATTAAATAATAAAACAAATCAAGTTCATTGTAATTGAAAACCACCAAAATTAATCTAAATGATTATCATTAAAATTTTATCTAATAAATCATCATAGTATATGGATATATATTTATTTATTTAAGACAAATTAAACTTCTTTATGTTATTTAATAACATATAATTTAAATTATGGATAATTATCCCCATTTTTACATTATCATCCATAAATGTATACAAGATAACTAGTCATGGAAACCAAGAAACAAACACTCTTAGAATGACATAATTGGACTCTATAACTCATTATAATGACCATAAAAGAAATTAAAAAAATTACTATAAACAAAATAAATGTATAAGAGGTTATGGATTTATTAATTAATTAAAATAATTTTATTATCTATGATATTAAAGTGAATGAATCATTCAGACATAAGGTAAGGGGATTCTCAAACCTAATTTCCTTTCTTTGGGTTATTCCTCTTTCATGATAGATTTCATTATGGATGTTCTTTAATATTAATCAAATATAATTTCTTTGTTATTAACTTTTATTTTATAGGATATACATGTTTATAATATTGTTGTATGACAAATGAAAAAATTTATCCAAAATATCTCTTCTTTCTAAAAAAACACATCTTTTACTTCTCTTGATATTGTTTCTTCTTCACTCAAGATTCATGATTCTTATACTGAGTATGTTGATCCATTTTATTTTCGAAGCCTAAAATATTATTCATGAATATGAAATTATCATGAAACACATTTAATTTTCATGGGTTATTTTATGGAAAATATTGTTATATGTTCTATGTTGCATGCATGATTATGTAAATATTATGATGTGATGGGTGTGCCTGAGATTATATAGAACTCCATTTAATTGGGTAATGTGATTTATCTGATGAGATAAATTGAAATATACATTAAAATTATTTTATCTTTGTTCACAATGATTTTTGTATGATTATGCACATATATTATGTGTGAACATGATGTTATATTTGTTCACAACTATGTGTGGTATTTGACCACTGTGATATGATGTTTCATTTTTATGCATTTCCACATTCTATTCCATTACCTAATGCTTCCTCTCATGATTATGATAATGATATTATGCTTATGTTATGGTGATGATGATTATACTCACCCAGGTTATATTGATTCATGTTCTTACTTATCCTCTTACGGGGCTTTTAGCTCACCCATTTTTTTAATTTATATACTCAGGTGATTACTTGTACTAAGGGGAACACAAGGGAAACTATGAAGCTAGAGAATAAGTAATTAAATAATTTTTATGTTTTATTATATAAAATTTATGTATTCTTTTAATTTTCCCAAGATTATAAACCTTTGGATATTGGTTTTGTAACATTGTAATATTGTTTATCTTTAAAATGATTTAATTCTAATGTAATAAAAAGTATGATAACTATAGTTGGTATTAGATAATATTTTAGTTAATTTGGGAATTAATATTAGAGAATATTAGTGAAAACAATTAATATAAGAATAACTATATGTAATCAATAAAGAAGCTTTTTTTTAGAAAAATTCTAAACATAGGGATCCCATAAGATATTACTTTAAAGTTAATTTCAAAAATGAATAAATTATTTATTCATGAATTGTTGACCTATTTTTTTTTCAAAAAAATTATATTTTAGAAAATGGTGGGAACCATGGGAAACTAGGCCAATAACTTGTGTGAGGGACAATGCAATGATTTTTCAGATTACATCCCCAATTCCTTGGTAGGTGGAGTTCAAAATTTCATGGTGTTGCTTACATAGATGTCTCTGGATATGAACAATAAATTGAATAATGTGGAACATAATCCTTCCCCTAATTGGGAGAAACTATATATTGAGTCTTTTATGCAACAAAAACCACCAGTTTTTAGTGGATCTTATGATCCAGTAGTCATGGAACAGTGGGTCAACTCAATGGAGAACATATTTTAGGTTTTTTCTATTCTAGTATAGAGAAGGTGACTCTGGTCATTTATCATTTAGTTGGAGATGTTGACCAATTTTGGGTGTTGATTAATAACACCATGATGAAGGATGAAATTGAAGGGATAGAGTGGGAATATTTTAATAAAATATTTATTAATAATTATTTACCTAAATCTCTTTAGACAAATATGGAGAGAGAATTCATAGAGATAAAGAAAAAAAGAAGGTGAATATTTCACGGCTTAAGAAGGAAATATCACAAGGCTTGTAAGGTATGACTCAGGTTTTATTATAAATAATGATATAAAAATAGATATATTCTTTTGTGGTTTAAAACCACACCTTATAAAGTCTCTATAAATTAGAGACTTTGAGAGTTATAAAGAATTTGTTTGATGTTCTCTCAAAGTGGAGATGGAGTTTAAAGAATGGTCCCATGTATATGGAGATAAGAAATTAAATATGGAGTTTCAATCTGGGGGATCTAATGAAAAATGTGGAAAGAAAACTCTACCACTCACATGTCATAATGTGGGAAGAAGAATCATGGGAATTTCCTCAAAAGGATGGGGAAATGCTTCAAGTGTGGTATATAAGGACACCAAACTCATGAATGTTGAAGAGACATGAGGAAGTAGGAAAATGTGGTGGAGAAAAAGAGATCACCAATCATGGTTCAATGCTTCAAATTTATGAAGAAAGGTAATTGTGAAACCTAGTTCACTAAACCACGAGTCCTTGAGGGTAATCATTTTTAGTAACCACCAAAAAGAAAGGATCAATAGAAATCGTATTCCATCACTATTGATGAGGTGGAGCTAAAAAATTTATTTAGTGATAGGTACACTGGTTATTCATTCAAGAATATATAATTTACTATTTGATTCTAATTCTACACGTTCATTCATATCTTGTAAGTTTAGTAGAACTATTTAAACACCACCTCAAAATATGGAGGTTGAGTTATTTATGAGAACATAAAATGGGAAATTGTTGAATCCATAGTATATAACTTCTCCCAGTTAATGTTTGTGGACTAAACCTCCTATAAAATCTTTTAATACTTCCTTTGGTGGACTTTGATGCTATTTTGGGCATGGATTGTCTATCTTTTTACAAATCTAACATCAACTGTCAATAAATTGAGATCACTCTTCACATCCCGAGGCATCCTCCAATTCTGTACAAGTGTAAGGAGGAGGATGTATCAACTTTTGAATCATTTTCTCAAGTGTGGATATTATTTCCTTATGAGAAATAATATCTATATCAAATGATTGATATAAAGGAAAGAATCATGATCAAATATATACCCATTGTAAGGGACTACACTGATGTATTCCCTAAAGAATTGTCTGGTATTCCTTCTGATCGAGAGGTTGAATTATCAATTGAACTTATTCCAAGATTTATACCTATATAAAATACACCTTATAAAATGTCCATCAATGAGTTGGAGGAATAGAAGAAGAAGTTACAAGAGAATCTAGACAAGGGTTTTATATTCCTGAGTGCTTCACCATGGGGTGAATCGGTCCTCTTCATCAATAAGAAGGATGTATTAATTACCCTCTTCATTTATTACTATGATATCAAAAAATTCATGATAAATAATAAGTACTCCTTCCAGAAATAGAAACTTGTTTGATCAGTTATGTGGGGCCAAGTATTTCTCTAAGGTGGACCTTAGTCAGGATATCACCAATTAAAGGTGAGGAAGGAAGATATTCCCAAGATAACCTTTCGAACAAGGTATGAACACTATGAGTTCATATTTATTTCTTTAATACTGACTAATTCTCCAGTAATATTCATGGACATAATGAATATAGTCTTTATATATTACCTTGACAAATCTGTGGTATTCTTTATTGATGATATTTTGATATACTCCAAGAGAAATGAGGAACATGAGGAGAATTTGAATATTGTGATAAAGAATTTGAGAAGGGAGAAACTTTATGAAAAGTATAGTAAATGTGAGTAATGGATGGAAGAATTATCTTTATTGGGGAATGTCATCACAATTATAGAAATTTATATGGACCCTTCTAAGACAAAGGCAACTAAAGAGTGTCCTAGGACAACATTTGTAATTGAGATCCGTAGTTTCCTTTCTTCCAGTTGGGTATTACCATCGATTTGTGAGGAACTTACCATTATTGTCAAACCCACTAACAAAGATAACACAGAAGGGATAAAAGTTTTTATGGATCAATGAATGTGGATATTTCTTCAAAGAGTTAAAAAATAGGCTTATCACTACACCAATACTCACACTTTTGAAAAGCGAGGAACTATTTATGGTATATAGTAATGCTTAAAAGAAGGTATTAGGCTGTTTACTGATGAAAAATGATAAATTTATAGCCTATGCATCAAGTTAGTTGAAAATTCATGATAAACATTATCCCTCAAATGATTTAGAGTTGGTAGTTGTGATCCTCACATTGAAAATATGTTGGCATTATCTCTATAGAGAGAATTTTGAAATATATTCTAATCATAAGATCCTAAAATATATATTCACATAGAAGGATATTAATATGCACCATTGAATATGGTTAGATATCATCAAGGATTAAACAGCTCAATCCACTACCATCATGGAAAAGCGAATAAAGTGGTGGATGCTCTAAGTAGAAAAGATCATGCAACATTATCAATGATGAGAATTGATAAGGATATAATCATCTTATATTTTCAAATGATGGAAATGGGAATCATTAAGGAAGGAACATAATCAATCCTTTCTCAACTAACTGCTCAAACATCCCTTATAGAGAAAATAAATTATGCTCAAAGAAATAGTATGGAAATTCAGAAGATGGTGGAAGCCATGAGAAATGGGAAATCCTTATAGTTTAAAATTTATGAGGAAGGAATTGTAAGATTTGGGTTATGACTATGTGTACCATCCAATCCAGAGATAATGAAAAACTTTCTGAGGGATGTACATAGCTCAACATTCTCTATTCACTTAGGGAACACAAATATGTATCAAGATATTCGAGATAACTATTGGTGGGACAATATGAAGAAGGAGATCACTAAATATCAATAAAAGTTCTCAGTATGTTAGCAACTGAAGGATAAAAGGAAAAAATCTAAGGGGATGATACAACCATTACTCATACCAACATGAAAATAAGAAAACATCACCATGGACTTTGTTACAGGAATTTTGAAGACATATAAAGGAAACAATGTTTTATGGTATTTTATGGATTATCTTACAATGAAAACACACTTTATCGCAATTTGAGAGGAATTTTCATTGGATCAACTGGCGTAGATATACATCTGAGAAATGGTATGCCTGCATGGAGTACCACTATGGATTTTATCTGATCGAGATCTGAGATTCACCTCCAAGTTCAGGAAAAGTCTCCAACATGCTCTAAACACTGAGCTAAACTTCATTACAGGTTATCATCCTCAAATCGATTTACAGTTTGAGAAAACTTTTCAGACATTGGAAGACATGTTGTGAGAATGTTCTATAGACATCAAATAAGGATGGGATAAACATCTGCCTCTTATTGAGTTCTCTTACAACAACAATTTCCACTCGATCATCTAAATGGATCCATATAAATCCCTTTATGAGAAAATATCCAGATCATCGGCATGTTGGGATGAATTATGTGAAATTGTGATTTTAGGACCTGAATTGGTTAAAGAAATGGTGGAGAAGGTGAAAACCATTCAGCAGCACATCAAGGCATCCCAAATTAGATTGAATATCTATGTAGTCAATCATCAGTGGGACCTATAGTTTGAGGTCAGATACAAGTCATTCCTTCTCATATCTTCATGGAAGTGGATCATGAGATTTGGGAAGAAAAGAAAGCTGAGTCCCAGGTACATCAGCCCCTTCAAGATTCTTGATCGTGTTAGAGTTGTGGAATATCGACTATCACTTCCACCAACCATGTATCAAGTACATGATGTATTCCATATATACCTCTTGAAAAAGTATATACCAGATCCATCACATGTACTAAATCCATATTTGGTACAGTTGGAAAATAATCTCTCTTGTGAGAAGAATCTGGTAAAGATCTTGGACTGTAGAGAAAATTTTCAACACAACAAGACTACTCACCAGGTCAAATTACTATGGTGAACCATAAGTATGAAGAGGCGACATGGGAACTAGAGGAAGTGATGAAGAAGAAATACTCTCACCTGTTTATGTAAAACAAAATTTCGGGGGTGAATTTTCAAAATGGGGGAAGAATGTAACGAACCAAACATTTATCAATGGAATTGTGTCTTTATTATAATTATGATATATTATAAAACACATACATAGCAAGGATGTCCCAATAAAAACATCAATATCATAAATGAATAATAAAATAATTGATATTTATAGAAATTATGAAACCTATACCAATGAAATAGTAACTTGACCCTGTAATAGTAATGTGACCTTAAGAATAGTAATATATCTAATAGAATAAAAACCACACTCATGAAATTTAAAATAAAATTTATCCATCTTATAAATGAAAATATGATATAATTATAACAAATTGTAAGTAAATAAATGTTTTAAAATTGAAAAATTAAGTGTTGGTATTTTTATAAAACATATATGCTTGTTTATAATTTTAAAATTAATATAATGATCTAAAAATTTTATTTTCATAAAATAGATATATGTAGTAAAATTTTGTTTTATTATTATTATAAGATAATTTTATGAGACCTTAATTAAATTTTAAAAGTGTCATAAAATCGGTTATAATTTTAAAATCAGTATTTTTTGAATAAATGACGATTTTAATTAAAAATTAAATTTATCATATTTATAAAATTATTTTCATAAAATTGAGTTCATTTTTTAATTCTAAATTTCAAAAAATGGTTAGGGTGAATTTTTTGGATTTTTATAAAATAGTTTAATTTTTTGGTAAATAGTGAAATACAGTAATTTAGAGTATTTAGAAAATACATGAATTTTTTTTCATAGACGATGTATATATAATGCAATCCCATGATCTCAAAAAATCCTTATAAATTTAATATATTTATTCATGTTAATCAAAACTATTTATATTATTATGCCAAAATAAATAACTAATGAATAAAATAATCAAAAACACTCCTCTCCCCTCACTATAAATAAAACCCATCCCCACCACTTCCCCTCACACCTCCAAAGCTGTGAAAATTATCCAATTCATACCTAATAATATTCCCAATACCCTTACCCATGCCTAGTATCCTTTTATCTCAAAAAATACTAAATCCAATTTTCCTAAGGATGTTCTCAAAGAGAAGAAGTTCAAGACGTAAAATCCTCTTCTGTTTTCTTTTAATTTCTTTTCAAGATATTTTCTTTTCTTATTATCTCCTCAACTACCCTAATAAAAGTGGCATGATAACTCAATTATATTATATATAATATAATTTCATTATTTTAATTGAATAATCCATCATCAAACCTCTTATACTCTACCTTTAATTCTAAAAATGAAAACATCATCCATGAGGTGTTGATTTATCAGCTTCAAGGACAATAAGTTTTCATTTTTATTTTAACACCTTAAAGTTTGGTAATAAAACCATTATAATGTTTGAAATATATTTTAAAATTTATTTTATAAAAAAATTATGTTTTGGAACTATCATATATATGTAATATTAAATAATAAAACAAAACAAGTTCATTGTGATTGAAAACCACCAAAATTAATCTAAATGATTATCATTAACATTTTATTTAATGAGTCATCCTAATATCTTGAAAAATAATATATAATAACAATTAAAATTATTTAAGTTCATTAATAACAAATAATTTTAATTCTAGATAATTAGCCCCATTTTACATGATCTTTCATACATATATATAAGTGAACCGATCATGGAAACCAAGAAAGGAACACTCTTGGAACGATGGAATTGAAATCTATAACTCATCCTAATGGCAATAAAATAACTTAATAAAATCAAAATAAATAAAATAAATTTATAAGAGGTTATATATTTTGTAATTAACAAATCTAATTTTATTATCTAGGATATTAAACTAAAGAAATCATTCATATATATGGTAAATAGATTCTCAGACCCAATTTCCTTCTTTAGGTTATTAATATTTCATGCCAAATTTCACAGCGAATGTTCTTTAATATTCCTCAAATATAATTTCTTTTTTCTTACCTTTACTTTTCTAGGTTATAAATTTTTACAATATGGTTTTATGACAAATGCAAATATTTTTTCAAAAGAACTCTTCTTTCTAAAAAACATATCTTTTATTTATCTGGAGATTGTTTCTTCTTCACTTAAGATTGATTGTTCTTATATTGATTATGTTGTTCCCTTTTATTTTGGTAACCTAAAATTTTATTCATGAATATTAAATTCTCGTGAAACCCATTTCCTTTTCATGGGTTATTTTATAGTAAATATTGTTATATGTTCTATGTGGCATGCATGATATTATAAATATTATGACGTGATAGGTGTGCCTAGAATTATATAACACTCCAATGAATTGGGTAATGTGATATATCTCATGAGATAATATGAAATATGAATGAACATGATTCTATATTTTTTTCATATTGATTTTTTATGATTATGAACATATATTATATGTTAACATGATGTTATATTTATTCACAACTATGTGTGGTATTTGACCACTAAGATATGATGTTTCACTTTTAGGAATTTCCACATTACATGCCTTTACCTAATGCATCATATCATGATTATTATAATGATCCCGTGATTATTTTATGATTATGATGATTATACTCACCCATGTTATATTGATTTATGTTCTTATCTATCCTATTACTTGGATCTTAGTCCATTCCTTTATTTGATATATATCCTCAAGTGATTAATTGTACTAAGGAGAATACATAGGCCAATAAGAAGATAGATAAAAAGGAATTAAATAATTTTTATGTTTTATTATGTAAAATTTATGTGTGTTCCTAATTTTTCCAAGACATTAAACCTATGTATCCTAGTTTTGTAACACTATTATATTTTTTATCTTTAAAATGATGTAATATCAATGTAAGAAAAATTATAATCTCTATATAAATATATTGAACATGGGTGGGCACTATGATACGAGTTATAAAAGACTCAAAAAACTACCCCTAAGGTCACGGTCGATCCATTTATGCACAATGGATCAACCAATAATAAATTCTCATGAAAAATTGTTTCTTTTATTTACTTATGCATGGTTTTTTATTATTATTTGAATGTGCATGTTTACGCAATCACATAGAAAAATAAAAGAGCATGAAAATATAAAATAAATGTATACACGATGATTTTTTCTATTTAATACATTGTTAATTTGTGAGTGAGATCAAATATAATGAGCATATTAAATGGAAACATATTCCACTTGTAGAGAAATAATAAAACCTCTCAAAAAAATATTAATTCATAACGCCTTCTGTCACTTAAATTTGGATAAAACTTGGTGTATGAGGTGTTCGTTATCCCTAGTTGAGGATGTCTCCTACTACCAGGGGTTTCTTTTAAAAGATATGTGTCGACTTAAATAAATTTGGAAGCAAATTAATATCTATAGGTATCTTGTTTCAATTTTAGAGGAAATCATTGAGCGATGAAAAGTTATCCTTTATAGGATATGGGACTCCACTCAATAGATCAAGTATCTATGTGTTAATGTATTTAACCATAAAAAAGCTTACCTTAAGACTCTATATGTATTGGATTAGCCATATCATCAACTATGAGTATAGTTTTTATGGATCTCTTCTACTAGAATACTCAACCAAATTAGTTTTTTGAATCTAGTAGTTGTGGGATAATAGGATTAAATAAAATATTTGGACACGTTTAAGATAATAAATATATAATATATAATAAATGTTAATCATAGTGAAAAAAAATAATCTTATTGTTTTTATTTTTATAGAAAATGGAATGTGATACCACAAATACACTACAATCTATGCTGGATAAATAACATATCCTCACCAGCAAAAATTTTCAAGAGTGGCATAAGTACATATGCATAATACTACAATATAAAAGGAAAATATGTGTGATAAAGTCTCTAAAACATGATCATATACCATAGGAAGTAAGTGAGGATGCGAAATATGCTTACAAGAGACTCATGAAGGACACATATAATGTTTATATCATAATTCTAACATAAATTTTCACAGAGTTACAAATGGAACATGATGACATGGAGGGTTATACCATGTTTTTTAATATATAAGAAGTATGTGAGGAGAAATTGAAGTGATAAATCAATGATATTATGATCAAATTGATCACATATAGATTTAAAGATACAACTCAAACCAATCCTCATTTACTCAGGATGATATACATTGATTGATTAAAAGAATTAATATTCAATATGAATCAATAACTTTTAGTTCATCTTGTTCTCTCATCCTTACCACCTATTTTCTTCAATTTTGGTAAATAATATCAAACAAATGGTTTGGAAAAACCACTTCAATATCTATTGGGATAAATTCTCCAAAAAAATGAGAATTTAAAGAAATTTAAATATTTAATTCTTAAGATGAACAGTAAGAAAGAAAAGGTGAAAAGGTAGGATATAAGTACACTTACAAAATAACCTTCCAACCATATTTCTAAGAAACCAATGATAAATAGGGAGAGAACTAAACGGGAGGAAATTTAGTTCTCAAGTAGCAAGATAGGTCACTAGAAGAGAAACTGTAATAAATTGAATTAAAAGAATAAATCAAGAGCTTTAACTTCAGATATATTCATAATTAAATGTAATATTTAATTTATAATCCTTAGGTATTAGATACAATATTTATTTACATATTTATTTCTGAATACATGAAATAGGGAAGTTAAGAAACATTAATACAAGTCAATTTGTCCTCTCCAAGAAGCTGAGAAAGGATGATACCTACATCTATGGAAAAAAGTGCATGATTTTATTACCAATTGAATGGTTCTTAAATAACTATAATTGTGTATTGAATGTTACCATAACCTTTGAAATGAATGTTGTTTATGTTATTTCATACACAGAAAGTAGTTTAGTAAAACATGAATCATTTCTAGTATATGATGAATATAAAATGAAAGACTCTAATACCCAGTTATGGAAAGATAATTCAATTTCTATTTAAACTAAAAGTAATTTTCAATGATATACTCAGTATTATATTTATACTATTTAGAGATAAATACATTAGGTATTATAATAATATTTACTAATTTAGTTTTGGAAAAAGAAACATTTATAAATAAAGGTAAGACATAAGGATTTTGTAATTAGTTCATATAGACAGCATGAACTATTCCAAGGAGATGCTAGAGTTAAATTCTTATACATCATGAGATTTCACTAAGGGTGTTAAGGAATGTAAAATTTAAGTAATTAAATTTCGTGGTTATAATATATGAGTTTCTTTGGTCCCTTGATCTGAAGAATATCTCAACCATGCATTCATCTATCATTGAAAATGTGGAGTGAAGAAATTCCTAAACTCATATTTCCTTATACATATCAAAGCTATGATGTTAGTAATGAGTATCGTTGATTAATATTACATTAGAACATTGATCATTAAAATTTTTCATGGTGAAATTCCTAAATGAACATTTTATTCTACACATTAAAGTCATGGTATTAGTAAAAGGAGCATCAATGATGATATTCACAAGCATTAAAAAAATTACATTATGTTTTTGATACATGATTCGCAAATAGAGGCATTGTCCCATAACCATATTCCACCTATAATGAAAAGTGGATATCATATGAGTTAAAGTATAAAATAAATACATTATTCCCTAATAACATGTGTTTAGATAGAAATTTTTTGTTAATTATAATAAAGAACAAACTTGCATCAAGAAAAATATAAAGTCTGCCTCCTTTATTATCCAAAAGTTTAAATACGATATTATATAAATAAATTATATAGAATATTAATAGTTAATATGTGTACTATATTTCTATAATAGGATTAAAATCTCTATTTGAGATAGTGGAAGTAATGATGACTTGGGTTAACTCAATGTCGGAGATGCACAAGTAGTTGGCATAAAAATAAGTTCCATAATATCTTATGGAAAATGAAATATTCCAGAGACATGTACATATTAGGATGATTAAAACCATAGTAGTTGTGTTATATTCAAAATTTAGGGTAATACATTATTCATTTAGAATAAAGTTTCTTACACGGAAGAAGTAAATGGAAATAAGATATGATTGACAAGTTTATATGGATTCAATAATGGATTATATGTACCAAAGAATAGGTTCTTGGAATTTTTAATGTTTCACATATTGATAATATGATGGGTATTCGAGAGAAAAAATATATATATGATCAATTTTAGACCAATAAGGAATGATTGATAGCTAAAAGTTTTATGGAGAAATGTCTAGACATGACCTAATATAAAAAAACTTTGCAATGAACATCGTGATTAAATCTATTTGAATTTCACTTTTTATACCAACTTTATATGATAATTATATTACACATTAGATGTCAATATCACCTTTCTTGGAGGGTTTCTACATTATGCAACCATAAAATTTTGATTACACAAAATAATTCCAATAATAAAATCATGTTATAGAGAACCATTATATAATATTACAAGATTTTTGATCAAGTAATATTGATTCAAAATGAAAATATGTTAGGTTTCTGCAATAGGTTGGTGAGAGTGAAACTATTTTCCAATAAAAATATGTTAATAACATATAGAAAATATCTTTTTAGTCTTATAGTTAGTTAATACTAGAATGAAAGTAACTCTAAAAATATTTACTTAAATTATAAACCTAAGTTCTATAGAAAATAGTCTATTAAGGTTATTCTAAGAATTCCTTAGACCAAGTAAAATTATATATATTGATAAGGTAATAAAAAAATATACATTGTAAAAATTCAAGAGATATTTGTTACCAATGTACCATAACATAAATCTCTCCAAGAAGACATGTATAAGACATAGGAAGAAAGTATAATGGTGAATAGAATTACACACGCTTTAGTGATGGATATATCATATATGTCCTGAAATATACTAGATATGATATTTCTAAAATGTAATTTATGGTAGGAAAATATCAGATAAATCTAGAAAAAATACATGGGAAGCAGTTAGCACTATCCAAATATCCCTGAGAAAGTAAAAGGGATATGTACCTAGTATTTAGAGAGGGAGAAACACTATAGTTATAAGGTGAAATAAACTAGTATTCCAATGGGTCAATATGTTCCATTATCACAATTGGGATAAGGTAATGATTATGAGAAGCTCATTCAAGATAGTGGTAGTCATGTCTATAAATATTGAGTATATTGTAGCTTTTAATATAGCTAAATAAGTAGTGTGAAATTTTTAACAATGTGTTCAACTTCTTGAAATCACATATATCAAGTAAAGTATTATCATAATATAGATTATGGTAAACTTATTATAATTATAATATCCAAGATTTTAAGTTTAGATAGAGGATAAAAAGAATATACTCTGGGATATCATCTCTTGAGCAGTCTTACTCAAGGAGGTGAAGTTGTAGATAGTGGAATAGCCATGTAGGAAATCATGGTATGCCTAGTAACTAAATCCATGACTCTTTAGAATCATGATCTTATAATGTGATATCTAGCATGTTGATGGTTAGAAAGATAAATCAAGTGTAATTGGGAGTGTTGTAAAAGTGGGTTCCCTAGACCCAACTTAAACAGTATTGTTTATTACCATATCATGTATACAATGAGTTATGAATGATGTAATCTTACCATAATAGTGTTGATATTTCTAAGTTCACTATTTACATAAAAATATCAATATATTATTTTTCATATCAACAAGTTATAATAGTTTTCATATATAATGAAAACCCCGAAATACTGTGACATTAATCTTAATCATATTTCATATGGTCTAGATACATCATACTGAATGGACACAGATGATGGTTGGATATCAGGTGTTAGGGTCTCATAAGAATTGAGACTTCTTATCATTAAATTATCACTTGGTGATATTGAGTATACCCACCAATATAAACACTGCATGTTTTAGGTGTCATTGATTGTTCATATCTATAAAGATGTGTAGTGGTCTCTTGAACTGAGATCATTATCAATGTATACCAATTGATCACACACTTTGATACAAGAAAAAAACATGTAATTTATTTCATGGTGAGGTAGCTTGCATTATGTGCATCCTTAGTGGTATGACATCGGATGAATATTCAAGATATAATTTTTTGCTTCCAAAAGTAAGATATATCTTTGTCCTAGTTGACCAAGATGGTAGAACCTTCCTTGAATCCATGGATATGGTAGTAGAAGGTAAGTTTGTCCAATGAGGTCAATGAACAATAAATCAAGAAAGGATAATGACAAGAACTGTGTATCCTGATTTATGGGATATCATGTGACAAGGAGACTATATTACATGCCACGTGTTCATAGGTGGTTGTAATTATTATGACTATACCTTCTCTCCTTAGGGTCCTTGATGGTTTTCTAGACTACGCACTTGGCCTATAATTAGTACTCACTACTATTTAGATAAGGACCTATAGGATCACACATATAGCGTATTTAGAATCTTGTTCAATTATATTGAATTAGAGTTTTAGAACATTGTGGGTTCTATGGAGGGGCCAGGTGATGTTTGAGTTTGAACAATCACATGAAATAAATAAATTCAATATTATTCACGTTTGGAATAATATCTATTAAATTTATTTACTTTCTATATTCACAAGTTATTTAATGAATATTAATAAAAATATTTTTCAAATGAATATTAAAATAATTATTATTTGAGGTTTGTTAAATATTTATGTGGGTGAAACAAGTGGAGTTAATAACTCATATTTTATCATTTAACACAATTTAGATTTTAAAATAATGTGATTAAATATTTATGATGTTTATGACATGTTAACTATATCATGTACAGATAATGTGGTTTTATGTAATGGGTTTCATTTATAAAGGGAATAAAATGAAATTTTTTTAAATGAAAACCCCCTATTTAAGGAATTTAAAGTCAATATTTCTAGGAACTATTTCTCCCATGAATTTAAGATAATTTTTATTCTCCCACTCAATCTCTAGAGAGATAGTCAGAGGTTTGAGGCATCCCAATCCAAGTTCTCTAACCCATTTTGAAGAAAAAATGATCTTGCGATTATATCGATGATTATAATTCCTTCAACTCTTTATGTAATCACCCGCAGATCAAGGATCGAAAATTAAGAAATATTTTAGACCATGTGTGTATGATCTAGAGGGATCCAGTTTCATTCCTTCAATTGCGATCTCTAATGAAAAACATAGTGTGTTTCCAATTGAAATAAGAAGAGGTAAGCTTTCAATTTAATTTTGGTACTTAAATTAAATTATATGATATACTCAGGTTGTAACCAGGATGTGATTATGCTGGTGATAACATCATGATGTCGATAATAACCTAAAAATTTTAAATTCTTGATTTTTTCAAGCTTTTGATACATGCCTACTACCAATAGGAAAACCCTAAGAGTTATGATACCAAAAGAATAAAGTTGAGTTTATATTCATGTGATAGATGTGGATAAAGATTTGTCCACTAAATTATACAAGGGTCATATGTGATATGATTTGCATGATTGTATACCTAAATAAATAAGTGGTGAGATAAATTTCAAATCATCCTTATTACTTAGTGAAATTTGGATCTTGGCCCACTAAAGGTAGTGAAGTATGGAGTCATTATTTTAGAGGGAGTACATACATTAAATGTCCTTGATTAAAAGATATAAAACTTGATACTCATCCATATATATATTTTTTATAGATTATGGAATACATCATTATTGGTTGGAGTGGAAAACTTTATAGGGGTGAGTTGAGTTTCCAATTTAAAATTTCTATTTAAAAATATTTAAAACTAAATCCCCAGTTTATAAAGAAAACCAGTTAAATCAAATATTAGAAATAAATAGTTCATATTTTTTAAAATATTTTTCAAAAGCTCAATATAAACTCAGTTAAAACAATTTCAAAAATATTTTAACTTTTTAAATAAATCCAATTACATTAAACATGGTATATAAAACACTTATTGAAGCTAACTATCAAAACAATGTTTTTATATATATCTGTGAAAAAAAACTGGTTTTTTTAAACTGAGTAAACAAAACAAGAAAACAAGAAGTGGAATAAAAACAATAGGTTTAGTATCAAGCCGATTCCTAGTCTTATCCACTTAAAAATCACCCACTACCAAAAAATTATTAAACATATAAATTGATTCACAATCTGGATCGGATTTTACATATAACAACTGCACACAAAAAATCCAGGCTACACATAGCCTCTTACATAATTATACATAGGATAATATATATAAAATAATAATGAAAATAATATCTAGTACTCTTTATTATAGTACAATATCCTATGATAATGAAAATAAAAAGTAAATCAAACAGTTCTCAAATGTAATCTAAAATAGAGAGAAAAATATATGAGAATATATAAAGTATAAAGTAACTCAATATGATCAGCTTTGGTTGATCATTTGTCTTTAAATCCATACTTGAAAATATTCAACTGAGTGTTTCACTGAGAGTTTATAAAAAAATAGTTTTTTGGAAGCATTAAGAAAAGTAGTATGTCAGAGTAAGTCATCAGTGTATCACTGTGTCACTTATGCATGTGTATTCACCTTATTTTTTTATGAGTGGCTCTTCTTCTTAAATATATTTCCCTATCTAATTAGATGTTGGAGGATATTTATTTATACTCATTATAAAACTTAAATACTCTAACTATGAAATAAATGTTTCAAAATATATTTGTTGGATATTTAAATGTATATCTCTTTCTTAAGTTAGACATGGTCACTTAGCCTTTACATGATCAGGGTCCCTTTTTCTTGTCATCACTTCGCATGGTTACTTTCCATGGTTACTTTCCACCATCACTGGTCACAATCACTTAGCACAACCACTTGAATATTAATATGTGGTCACTCCTATATGGTTACTTGGCCTTCATGAATAGTTTAACTTCTTCATTTGGTAGGTTGACACGGTCACTTTAAAACTTATAATTTTTTATCATTTTTTTTTCAGAAAATAGTTAACGAATATAAAACATAAAATTAATTGGTAACATAAGAAAATTTGTTTTGGTCATTAAAATAAGGAGGTGTTCGACTAAACCAACAATCTTCCCCTTTTATGGTCAAAGATCATGATAGATATATATGTAATGAATTGAAACATAATATAATTACCAATTTATCCCCCTTTTAGGATTATCAAAAATCAATCAAAAATAAAGAAATAAAAAATGGAGTAAGTATAGAGAGTCAAGATTTAAATAAGAACAAATTAATTCATTAATATCAAAAGTATTGTAAGAAAATATACCCTATCAAGTAATAAAATAAAAATTAGAATCAGACACATCTGTGATGCCATATTGTAGAACGTGGACATTTTTTTAGAAGTAGAGGCTTAGGTAGGAGGCTCAGGTCATGGTAAAGAGGTGGATGTATGTTCTTGGATAACCACATAGTTAGATATAAGGTGAAGGTATTAAACTACTTGTCTAATTGAGAATCCAAATGGGTTAAAAATGTGGTTTTAGTATAAGGAGGGGATTAAGTAATGTTTAAGGAAGGAGTATCCAAGATGGTAATGTTTTTAGTGTAAAGGTATCATTCGTGCAATCTGGTGAAATCCTTCACATCCCTTGAACCATGATCCATAGCCTGAAAATAATATTCCTTGTTATCCCTAAAGGCTTATAGAACATGATTAATAACTTTTAGCTTCTCCACTTTATATTTGAATGATTGAATCAAATGAGGCATTCTGATATCACAATCCAAGGATCTAAACATGGTCTTAAAATTAGAATTGGTGAAGATACTACTGATATAGAAATCAATGGACCTTCTAATTGTATCTCGATATCTTCTATTTTCTTGAAATATCTTCTAGACAACTCCAATTTCTTTGTTGCATGGGTTTGAAATCCATAAAACAACATATATCTAGTTTTATTAAATTTATCCAAAAAATAATCTTGAATAAGTTTTTTGATATTATCTTCACTAACAACACATTGGAAAGGATTAGGTGACAGAACTTAAGAATATGAAAAGAGTGGTAGTAGATGTAGAATCCTGAAAATCGGAATATATAAATCTCTTATATAGATTAAACACCATATTTGGAAGATCTTCCTATATACCACCAACTTGATATCTCAAATATTCAACCTCATTTCTCATAATATCCTATTTGAGAAGAATTTTAGGCTAAAATGGGAAATTACTAGAGTGAAAATCCATGATATTTATGCTTCTCTAATTGGTTCCATTGTGATCCCAAAACCCATAAAACATTCCTTTATAACACCCATGAATTGTGATTTTAACTCATTCAAATATTATTTTTTCACATAGGATGTGGATGTGGTAGAAGAAGGTATAGAAGTAGATGGTTCAAAAGTTAGTTGTTTACTATTTAAATCATCTTCAACACTAAATTAGATATCAAGGAATGAAAATATATTTTAATATTAGTTTCTTCTTCTATTTCAAGAACATTCTTATGGAGATATTCAACATGATTTTTCACACTACTATCCATTGGTTCCTCAACATTTTTAGTAGGAGTTGATCAGAAAAATATTCTAACACCTGGTCAACTGATAGACTTGGAGGAGATAATTCAAGTCTTTCTTGAGAATCAATATAGACTATAAGTGACCCCTCATGTTCTCTATAAATAGAAGAAATAGAAGGTCTACCATGATTAGGTGGAATACTCCCATGTTCATTATCATCATATTTACAATAATCTAATCCAAGTACAACAGATCCATGGGACTTCTCCCCCTTGAAAGAAACATCTCTTACTATTGGACTAAGAGTACTTCCAATGATAAGGATTATAGTGGAAGACTTTCATATATTTCTTCACTTCATTCATACTTTCCTAATTCATCCAATTATGGTTCATCAATAAAACTACTCATTGATACTTTTGTATCCTTGATAACTTCATCTTTTAACTCTTCTTATAAGAAGGTAAAGGTAGTGGAAATTCAGGAGAACCAAAATATATTATAGGAAAGGGATCCCTAACATCTTAATAGGATACCTTGGATTTATCACTAAATTATTCTACCTATATTTTCTATTCTTATTGAAATTACACATTAACATCATTCTCATTAGAAGAATAATCAATAGTTTCATCAGGATCAATACTAGGGTCAACTTGGTCTCTTATTTTGATAGGGTTCTTTACAGGATTGAACTTTTCATATAGTTTTTCATTATCTTATACCCATTCATTTCTCTAAGGATTCATGTACAGAAATATTTCCTACCCCTTAGTAAATATTCCTTTAAAATCTAAGATGGATAAGATGGTCTTAGGATAAGGAAGGGAATTAAATTTTGAGGAGGGTTTGTATAGCTCATCCATATGCCTCATGACATACCTGGATAAGCTTATCTAAATTTCATTATTCATCAAATAAAAGAATAATAGGTCTTAGTACCTTAAGATAATGAAGTTCACTTTATTGGGACTTATCAAATTTTGGATAAAATTAACCAACAGTTTTCATTATCCACTAAATTTCACTACATTAGATCTTCCAATAGACATATTCCTAGTTAATTCCTCAAGTACATTTGAAAAATAAAAATGATAATGATTCAAAGGTTATGATCTTTGATAGTATTGATACTCTCCTATGTGTGTAAAACTTAATAATCTATACCATACCATTAAGTAAAACACAAAACTTGCACCATTTACCATTGTTCTTCTAGTGCCTCTTTTATCACTAAAATTAATTCAATATGAGCATAAAAATATGAACCAACCAAGGAAAAAATGGATTAGCATTATCTTTAAACCATTCACTCCATCCTTACATCCAAATCAATTTCTAGACTAAATATTTTCTAGACTTAAGATGTAACACTATGAGTATTAAAAAGGAAAACTATGTTCGATATTGTATACAACATGAAATATCAAGCCTAAATAAACCATGAAATGTTATTATTTAAACAAGACTATAATTACCTAGCCATTAAATCGGTGGGTATGAAAAGGATGAAGTAATTTATTAAATATATATATAATTCATACTCAATATAAATTTATTAACAAATTTTTATTAAATAATTACTCAATTTTTAGTAAATTCATTTTATTCTTCAAAAATATGATTTCTTCAAAAATGGATTTTAATAATTTTTGTGAGAAAATGGTATAATTAATTTCTGGAACTTTTAAAAATTTTATTTGATAAAAATTAAATGATTTTTAAAATCATTATATCAAAATTATCTTATGGTGAAATTTTGATATTTTTCTAAAAAGTTTTATTTTTCAATTATTGGTGAAAAATACCATTTTTTATTGAAAAAATTATTTTATTTTAAATAATTTAAAAATTAAAATTATATTTTTGATTAGTTTTAAAATATAATTAGTTTCTTATGATTAATAAAATCTAATTATAGCCTTCTGAATGAATTTTATACTTTCATTTTTCATATAAAAATTTTTATAATAAAAATGCATTTTTTTGAAAAAAAAATCTTCATTTTATTTTGTGTCTTAATTTTAAATTAATTTTTTTAACTTCTAGAAATTGAATCTTGAAAAAATTATTCCATATTTGGAATCATGTGGTTCAAATTTTTTAAATAGATACTTTTTATTTTTAGTCATTATAAATAGTAACCATAGTAAATAATTGTCATCGTGGTAATGGTAAATCAGGTAATAAATGTTAAAAATAATATGATAAGGGTTATAAAATAATAATAAAAAACTTTAATTTGTATCTTTTAATGAATTTATTTTAGTAATTTCCATCCAAGTTTCAAAAATATAGTAACTTGGATCCATATTTATTTTATTTTTACATTTATATTATTTTATTGAATGAAAAGTCAAAAATGCCATTCTCTTTATTTTTTAACACTAAATTTTTGACATAGGTATAAACAGAGGGTATGTTCAGTTCTATAAGAATTATTTTAAAGATAAATTATTTTTTATCATGTTAATTTATTTCTAATTTTTATTTATGAAATAATTATATTAAATTCCTACTCAACACCAATACAGTATTTGTTCAATTAAGAGAAAAATAAAATAATTGATTTTAAAAATATTAAAAGTTATATAATTTGAATTAATTATTATGTTCCATTAATTTTGAAGATAAATATAAAATTATATTAATGTTTGAAAATAATATACTCTAATTCCTTTGTTTTCATGTTGTTTTCAAAGTCAAATTAAATGAATAGTGCCTAAAATGACATTACATTTTATGTTCAACGATATTTTATTAAATGGATTAAAATTCCTAAAAATTATATATCCAGATAATTAACTATTATTTGGTTTAAAATATAATCCATGGTCAATTTCAGGGCTAATTTTCCTTTTCTAATAACTATCTTGACCCCTAAATAGTAAAAACTTTGTTATCATTGT
The DNA here is from genome assembly GCA_963277665.1 of Viscum album. NCBI lineage: Eukaryota > Viridiplantae > Streptophyta > Magnoliopsida > Santalales > Viscaceae > Viscum > Viscum album. The sequence goes on along the minus strand of OY728150.1, from coordinate 1,223,044,426 downwards.
AATTATCAAAAACGATTAACACGGGTTAAAACAAATAGATAAGGGAAAAATATAAACTTATAAAAATTTGATTATATGATATTATTTATACCTATCCTCATTATATATCATAATTATATTAGTTTAGAGGGTTTTTCAATGAAAATTAATTTATATTATTTAAATATTTTAAATAATTCCTAAAGTTCCCCTCCCCTCAGTTATAAAAGGGCACCTCCTATCCTATTTTCTTCACACTTAAAAATCATTTTATTTCAACAAATACCTACCAAAATACATTCATAAAATAACTACTCACATATTAGAGGTCTTTGTTTTGGCATAATACCAAACTTAGTGGGTTTAAGGTGTAAAGCAACAGAAGTTGTCTAAAGAATAGGTATAATCTTTAACCGAATGTTTTTGTTTTTTTTATTCTTAGACCTCCTTAAAACATGATAAAATAACAAAAAAAGTATATTACATATACTTAAATGTTATTATGTTGTTTTAATCACTTACATCCATCTTCTACACTATCAAATGGGAAATGAAATCATCATTTGTGTGTACGGCGTACTACCGCCTCACAAACCAATGTAATTCATCTTCTATCATTGCCTCTCATAGCTAGTTATAATGATATATTTAAAACATATATATTATTTATGATATTATTATTATTCTTTAAAGGTTTATTATTATTTACCTTTCTTCCATTCCATCCATCAAAAATGGGAACAACATTCAAGTGTACATACGACCTACTGTCTCCATGAACGATGTAATTCATTTTTTTTATCTCAACCTTTCATGGATGACTATAAATATATATATATATATATAATATATATGATATTAATATCATATTTAAAATTATTTATATTATTTAACCATGATCAATTTATAAATATCAAGGCTTTGGACCAAAACATGCATGAAAAATGAAGCAGTAATCACTCAGAAGAATGATTTTAATAAAGAATAGTTAATAAACATGTGGTATAATGTTATGATAAAATAATATATGGTATAATATACATGATTATGGTTCTAGAATAAATTTATAACAAATATATATTTATTATATAATATTTTATAATGTATACAAAGAAATATGATACTTAAGGTAAGGGATTTCTCTAAACCACCCTTTTTCTTCAAGTTATGACCATTCTCTCTATAACTCACTTTCTATATATCTATTTAATTTAATGGAATGATTATAAATTATGTATATATGTCTATCACATATATACCTAGATTATTATTCTTTCTTTTAATGGGAAATACATTCCTTATGATCATTTCTCAAATGCCTTATTTACGAAATATCTTTTTATTATGATATGGGGAAAAATTATGAAACTTATTTATTTCCATGGGTAGTTATTATGTTTATAACTTATGATTGATTTAATTTTTTAGAACACATAATAATTTACAAGTTATTATGGGTGTGATGATATATCACTATAATGAATTGGTTAAATTTTTTGTCTCATGATACGTTATGCATGGGATTAGTGTGTAAACCTAATCCATGATGGGACTCTATCCACCATGTGATATTGTCTTGGTGGTTAACCTTCACTTATGCTTATTTAATGTTTTCTATTTCTACCACATTTATTATGTTTTCATTATATTATGATAACATGTTCTTTATGTTATTATCAGATGTGATTACTCATGATCCTTCTATTTTAAGATATCACATTATACATTTGAATCACACATTATGATTTCTTATCATGTTTATTTATTTACTGAGATTTTTGTCTCACCCAGTTTTTCTATGTGTTCTCCAAGTTATCCCATACAGTTTTAGAAGATAAAATGTATTTAAAATGTCATTATAGATATTAAAATAAATACTTTCTATTTTCATGTTTATGTTTTATGTACCAGGTATTCCAAAGATATCAGGCCTTTCAATCATTATTTTGTATTTAATGGATATTCATGTTAAAAATTATTTAATAATATATGTTAAAATGATTGGGTATCTATATTTTTTATCAGGGGAGAGTATAGTTATTTTTTTGGTTATTATGACTATAATACTTTAGTGATAACCCTAGGTAAAATTCTAATTATAGTAAATTATTCTGTAATTTTAGTAAAGTATATATCGAGTGGTTTCCAAGAGTTTACATCCATATCTAGGTACTACAAGTAGATGTGGATTTTTCATAGTTTTAACAGGGGGTAATAACCCCTAAAAGGGCACATTGGCTATTGAATCAATCATCACCTAGTGTACAAAAAATATTCCTTGATGCACACCTAGTTTAACACTCCCAGGATATATTCTTTTGAAATTCACAAACTCTTTACAAACCATTATGAAGGACTAGAATAGATTGTTAGGTTAGAAAACATAATAGTTAACTTACCATGGATAAATTAGATTGAAACTTAGAGACACATAATTTAGGATATACTTATCATTTATAAGTTATTCCTTCTTATTTCATAAGTTTCCCATTTGTATTTTTATTAGTTAAAGTATTCTCACCATGGTTTTTTAGTTAATTGAGAGAAATAGGAGAAACCATTCCAAAAAATGTGATATACAATGTGATTATTTCCCAATTATATTCCTAACCTTATGGGAGTAGGATTTAGAAACTTCATTGAAGTACTGGCTTAGATGACTCATGTATTGAATTGTAACTTTAATCATGAAGAATACCCTCCTTATCGTAAGAAAGAGAAAGTTATGGTCAATTATTTTATGTGAAAAAGTCCTCCCTACTTTAGTGGGTATTATAATCCCATCATCTTAGAAAAATATATTAAATCCATTGATAAGATATTTTTTGTCCTCCAATTATTATAATGAGAGATATTTGTGATGTCCATTTATATCATGGATGTGGAAGCCAATCAGTGGTGGATGCTGATCAAGAACAAAAAATCCAAAGAGGATATTGATTCTATATAATGAGAGGAAATAAATAAAATATGTTTCAATAAATATTTTCTCTGAACTCTCCATCTTAAAATGTAGAGTGGTTTCCTTGGATTGAATAAAACGGAGGATGATTCTATCATAGAATATGAGGAAAAAATCATAAGGCTTACATAGTACACCCCCAGATTTTTCATTAACACCAAAAGTTAGGTGGGTCAATTATTTAGTGGATTAAATATAAGTCTATGAAAAGATTTGGTGATTTGATATGACAGTTGTGAATATATTTTCATTATTACCTTGAGTTCAATATGGAGATTGGTGACTCTTAGTTATCTCATGGTCTTGGAGATAAAAAATTTAAAATTAGTTTTTCTTCAATAATATCAATGGATATATATAATGGATAAAGGAAAACCAAAAATCCCATGCATCAAAAGTGTGGGAAAGAGCATCAGGAAAACATTCTAAAGGGAATATGGAGATTCATAAAGTATGGAAAAGAGTGGAATAAGGCTAATCAATGCTAAGGAGAGATGAAGAAACCCATGAATTCAATATAAGGAAAAAAAGTTTCAGATCAACACTCATCTTGTGGTGTAGTGTTTCAATATCAAGGAACAAGGACATTATTAAAGACAATTACCTAAGCCAAGGGTTGTTGGATACAATCAACAATAACAACCTCCAAGGCTTAGAGAGTAAGTAAGGGTCTATGTTATCACTACTGTTGAGGTGGATCCCAAAAATTATGTGGTGAAGTGTATGCTGGTTATTTATTTAAGAATAGCAAATTTTCTTTTTCAATATATTTTTATGATTATTTTATATATTTAATGTTTGGTAGAAATATTCAAACATCGCCTCAAAACACGGGGGTTTAGCTATCTATGAGAATAGAAAACAGAGAAATTATTTCATCACAAGTATATAACTCATCCCCAATCAATGTGTATGGACCAAATCTTCTAGAAAATATTATATTACTTAATTTAATATAGTTTTATGCTATATTAAACATATATTGGTTGTCTTTATATAAATCCAATATCGAATATTGGGAGAGGGAGATCACTCTTCACTTCCCAAGTCATCCTTTAGTTTTTTATAATTGTAAGGAGGATGATAAATCTCTCCTAGAGTATTCTTATCAATAATGGATATTATTTACTTATGAGAAATCATATATTTCTCAAATTATTAAGAAAAATGAGAGAATTATGCTTGAATACATGCCCAATGTGATGGATTATATTGATGTATTCCCCTAAAGAGTGAAATGGTATTACTCTTGACTAAAAGGTTGTTTTCTTATTCCAACTTATACCTAGATCTCTACCCATATCCAAGACTCCTTATAGAATCACTAGTGCAGAAAACGTTATTTACGTCACCATTTTTTATGTCGGTTATATATAATCGACGTGAGAATCTGTGAAACGTGGTTTTTTACGTCGGTTATTTAATAACATACGTAACAAATACGTTGAGTGGCTTTTTAACGTCGGTTATTTTAATAACCGACGTTACAAATCGCGTGTGTTCGGTTTTTACATCGGTTATTTGATAACCGATGTAAAAAACGAGATATCTTGGCGTTTTTTACGTCGGCTATTTTATAACGGACGTAAAAAACCAAAGCACGGGGGTTTTTTTTACGTCGGTTATTTTATAACCGACGTAAAAAACCCCCCATGCTTTGGTTTTTTACGTCGGTTATAAAATACCCGACGTTATAAATTTAAAAAATAGTTTATAACGTCAGTTATTATATAACCAATGTTATAAAACATTTAAAAAATTAAAGCCCTGTGGACTGTCATTTACGTTTCTTCGATCGACAGTCCACCAGCTCATCTCTCTCGCGTGGTAAACCCTAATTGGCTTGTCGATCGACCTGCGTTAAACTCATTTTGGCTTCATCGTTTATCATCTTTAGTCTCGGATCTATCATCTCAACTCGCAACACTCAAGTAAGCATTCCACGAATTTATTTTGTTCATTTTTTTTCAGATAGTCTATATTTATGTTTTACGATTTTTTTGTTTAAACTAGGTTAGATTCTTCCATTTCGAACCCTATTACATCTTTTTGAATATCATTGGCACCGGACATTTGTTTTTATCTTGAGTGTCTTGTTTTTGTATTTCTTTATAAAACAAATTTTGATATATTACCTTGAATTTAATGACTCAAAATCCTCCTATGTTGGAAACATATTTGGGGTTATTTATTTAAGGACTATGGCACAATTAAGGAATGATTTGGAATATTTCCTGATTTGACCAGTTTGAATTTCATTATCAAAAATAAATTTGAGGTAAGGTTGATTAATCCATTCCTTTTATCCTATATTTCATTTAACGCTCAGGTTCATCTAACAATTTTGTAGTTGGATAACCAATAATGTTAATGTGATTAGAGAATTAAAAGAAATTATCATCATATATAGTGAATCATCCTTGTTGAGTGTCTTATCATAGAATAGGAATCAATCATCCATATTGAAGATGTCATTTTTTTAGAAAACAAAAACCATTAATGTAAACCATTTGGCATTCATTAATTGAACTAAAATAAATATTTACACCTGAGTTATAATGGAACATAATAAAATAAATATTTATCATTCACCCTCATAGAGTCTAATAAATCTATGATAAACCATTTGTTTTCTTTAATGGAAACAAATTCACTTTTACCCACTTTGTATTTTTAGACGACACTAAACTCCCTTATAATTTCACCCTTCTGGGAAGTATTAAACATCATTATATCCCTTTCAAAAATCTAAATGTCACAGAAATATCGTGCATCCATTTTTTCTTATAGGACTCTACTATAGCTAAGTATACCATTTTTTATATTATTAGTTATGATAAACTCTATCATAACATCATTAATATATGTTTATAAAAATGGGAATATCACAATTCTCATGATTTTAGTTGAGAATAATGATAATTTTTTTTATTAATGATAATATAGACATGGGTAATTTTACAAAAAGAATGTGAACTTGAATAATGAATGTTACTTATATGTATTTCACAAGATTTTTTGATTTTATGTCACAAAACTAATTGATGATCGAATACAACAAATAATTGCACCACCAACCAAATTGAAACCAGTGTATTGTTCTATTTTAGAAATTTTGGATTCAATCAATGAGATTGTGATTTATTTATTTTTTAGAGTTTCTGAATCAATATACTAGATTCTATTTCAAATGGGTATTTGTTTGTTTTTTGATGTTTCACGATTTTATTTGATGTAGGTTTTTCTTTTTCATGGATTACTTTATAAAGTGGTCTCGGTTCATTTGATTTTGTGTTTCCTTTAAAACCATCCCCCCTCAAGGACTATGATCTCTCATTGCCAGTTTTTCTCTAATTGTTCTCTCATACACCTTTTGGATTTGATGGTTGATTACAAACATATTTATTCAAATATTTAAGCTAGATTATATGCATTTTTTAGGATTATATTGTTGTTTTATGCCACTTTATTAATTATTATATCCAATACTAAGACCCTTTCTAGTAAGAAAAATTTCATAAGAAATACGATTGGACTCTTCATCATATTTCATGAAACGTTTTTAATAATGTCACGTTTTTAAAAAAAAATATGTTATATCAAAGATGTGGAAACGGGTGGTGTCCAGGGGGGTGTCCAAGGGGGTGGGTGGGTGTGAGTGGCTGTCCACGGGGGTGGGGGCCTGTCTGGAGGGGTGGGTGGCTATCCGGATGGTTGGGGTGGGGGTGGTGTCGAGGAGGGGTGGGGGTGCTATCTAGAGGGGTGGGGGCTGTCCGGAGGGTTGGGGGTGTCCAGGGTTGGTCCAAGGGGGTGGGTGGGAGTGGGGGGCTGTCCAAGGGGGTGGGGGCCTGTCCAGAGGGTTTTGGGGGTTTTCCGGGGGGTGGGGGTGATTCTCAGGTTTACTCCATTTTCTCCAATTTTCTATCAACTATTTAAGCGGCATGGTTTTCTTTGATTCAATGAAATTTAAAACTATTATATCTAACTATATTTTGTTTTAAAAATAATTTTCAAGCATATTTTCTTAAATACCCATAGATTTGTTTTATATTTTAAATTGTTTTACATTAAAATTATGATTTTTTTCATATAAACATATATTTGTCTTATCTTAAAAATATATATTTTTTGTTGATATTTGTTATAGATAATAATGAGTCGAAGTTGGATTACAGAACATTGAATGAGCAATGAATTTGAGGAAGGTGTTGATGCCTTTTTGGAATTTGCAAAACGAAATGTTTCAAGTAGTGACATTTTTTTCTGTCCATGCCTGAAATGTTTGAATATGAAGAAGTTGAAAAGTAGAGAGATAAAAGATCATCTGATTTGTCATGGTTTTAATACGAGTTACAGCCCTTGGATTTGGCATGGTGAAACTGGACGGAATGTCACTGATTATGATGATTCTCAAGATGGTAACTCAGATGGAATTGAATAAATGATTCGCGATATTGTAGCAGAACAAATTGAGATAGAACCGACAGTTGCGCGTCTATATGGTGATGCTGAAAAACCATTATATCCTGGTTGTACAGATTTTATGGTTTTGTCGGCGGTGTTAAGATTGATTAACCTGAAGGCGAAACATGGATGGAGTGACAAAAGTTTTACAGAGCTGCTACAATTGCTGAAAGACATTCTTCCAAAAGATAACAATCTTCCAGATTCACATTACAAAGCCAAGAAAATATTATGCCCGATAGGATTGGGATACAAGAAAATACATGCCTGTCTGAATGACTGCATTATATATAGGAAGGAATATGAATTTCTGTCAGAGTTTCCTAAATGTGGGACATCACGGTATAAGGTGAAAGAGAAATCACAGGCTGGTGTAGAGATTACAAAGCTCCCTTCAAAGGTATTTTGGTATCTTCCTATAATTAATCATTTCAAACATTTATTTTCTAATTCACATGATGAAAAAAGGTTAAGATGGCATGCTGAAGAGAGGGTATGTGATGGAAAAATACGTCATCCAGCTGATTGTCCACAATGGAAGAAAATTGATGCATAGTATTCTACATTTGGAAATGAAATTAGAAATCTCAGACGAGGGTTGTGCACATATGGAATGAATCCATACCGAACCCTCAGTAGCACACATAGTTCATGGCCTGTTTTATTGGTAATTTACAACCTCTCTCCTGAATTTTATATGAAGCGCAAATATGTCATGTTGAGTATAATGATCTCTGGTCCAAAGAAACCCAGTAATGATATTGATGTTTACTTGTCACCGTTGATTGATGATTTGAAACTGTTATGGTCTGATGGTATTAGGGTGTATGATTCTTATAAAATGGAATGTTTTCAACTGCATGCAGTGCTTATGTTCACTATAAATGACATCCCAGCGTATGGAAATTTGTCTGGATACAGTGTTAAAGGGCATAAAGCATGTCCAATTTACAAACAACTGACTTCATATTGTCAATTGCATCATGGGAGGAAAACAGTGTACATGGGTCATCGAAATTTTTTGCCTATGGAACACCCTTATAGAAGACTAAAAAAGGCATTAAATGGCTCACAAGAATTTGATACTGCTCCAAAACCTTTATCCCCTGATCTATATTTTGAGAGGGTGAAAAACCTTGATGTGACATTGGGAAAGGCACATAAATCTGGTAATGATAGACATATTTGGAAGAAAATGTCAATTTTTTTTGAGCTACCGTATTGGAGGTATCATGAAATTAAACATAATATTGATGCCATGCACGTGGAGAAGAATATCTGTGATTATTTGATTGGAACATTGTTAGATATTAAAGGAAAGACTAAATATGGGTTGAATTCAAGATTAGACTTACTATCAATGGGAATACATTTGGAGTTAGCTCCCACTCCTAAAGGAAGATGAACATTTCTTCCATCGGCTTGTCATACATTATCGAAGAGGGAGAAAATTAGCTTCTATCAGTGTCTTCATGATACCAAAGTGCCTAAAGGTTATTCTTCTAATGTAAAAAAATTTGTCTCATTGATGGACTTGAAGTTGATAGGTATGAAATCACATGATTGTCACGTCATGATGCAACAAATTCTACCAGTTGCATTGCGTGTAATATTGCCCATTCATGTTAGAAAGACTATAATGAAGTTGTGTTATTTTTTCAATTCAATTTGTAACAAGGCGATTGATGTGAATGCTTTGAACATTTTGGAAAAGGATGCAATTTTTATACTTTGTGAATTGGAAATGTATTTTCCTCCAACTTTTTTTGATATAATGGTGCATTTAATGATTCATCTGGTTCAAGAAATAAAGCTTTGTGGACCTATATATCTTTGTTGGATGTATCCTTTTGAAAGGTATATGAAAATATTAAAGGGGTATGTTAAAAATCTATATCGACCTGAAGCCTCCATTATTGAAAAGTATATTTCTAAGGAGGTAGCATAGTTTTGAACGAGCTACTTGGCTGCGGCGCAACACATAGGTTTTCCTCCATCTCACCATGAACGAGTTAATAATGAGGGAAAGGGGATTCGTGTCTTGAAATTCAAATCATTGTCAGCTGAATAGATGAAGAAGTTAGAATCATACATCTTGAATAACCTAGCTGATGCTCAACCGTATATCACATTTTATATTAATGAGTTGAAACAATGTCATCCAAAGAAGAAAGAAATGTGGATTTTGAATGAGCACAACAGAACTTTTTTGTCATGGATTAAAAAGACTTTGATTGGTAGATCAGATGTATAAGAGACATTAAAATGGATAGTGGGTGGTCCATGTTTAAATGTGATAACATGGTCCGGTTATGAAATTAATGGTTATACATTTCATACGAAAGCTCAGGACAACAGAAGTGCAGTTCAGAATAGTGGTGTATTGGTGTTTGCAAAAGCAATGCATTTTTCGAGTGCTAAGGACAAAAACCCAATTTTTGCATCAAGTGCATATTATGGAGTGATTGAAGACATATGGGAGGTTGATTACTTTAAAATTAAAGTTCATGTTTTTAACTGTAAATTGTTTAACGGTAACAAAAGTGTTAGACACTATGAATTTGGAATGACACTTGTTAATCTGAATAGATTGGAAGACACAGCTGATTCTTTTATAATGACAACACATGCAAAACAAATTTTCTATGTAGTAGATCAATCAGATATGCAGTGGGTTTTTGTTTTACAAGGGAAAAAACAATATGTTGGTGAGGATGAAGTTGATGAATATGCTGATTTATGTGAGATCCCTACTTCCATGGAAAGATTAACAGAACATAATGATGATCATGTTGAAGAAATAGTTTGTGCCATAAGGAATGATCACGAAGAAGGAATTTGGGAAAACAATCCATTTGTACATTCCTAAAATTACAGGTAACATATGTTTATTTCTTGTTTAAATCTATTTTTTCCATAAATGTTAGATATTGTAAGTTTTTTATTTATTAAAACATGTTTTAAAACAAAATAAGTATATTTTTTTGTTTGTTTTAAGTTTGTTTAGTTTACTTTATCATTTTTATAACCATTACATGAATTATATATCTATTATTTTTGTTCACTGACAATTAATTTACCATGTTTACCATGTTTACCAGGTTTACCAGGTTTACCATTTTTACCATGTTTACCATCTTGACCATCTTTACCATCTTTACCATCTTTACCATCTTTACCATCTTTACCATCTTTACCATTGTTTAACATGCTTACCATATTACCAATGTTTACTATTATGTAACTTAGTACACTTTTCTATTTTCTTATTATAGTAGTATTAAAATATTTGAATTTGTATATTTGTGAACTAACGTTTTTTTTATGTGAAGGATAATGACAGATCATTCAGATGATCAACCACATGATTCTGGAGAGGAGCATATTGCTGGTCATACCTCTGGGGATGAACATTCACATGCTCCTATTATGACAAAGAGTTCAAAGGTTGGTAAACATGGGTGCACACGTTTACCAAAATTATCACTTGCCCGTACGCAGGATCAGAGGATAGTCGTTGAGTTTGATGATGATGATATTCCTAGAGGTCCGAATGCAAAATATTTTAAGAGTTTTTTAGCAACTCAGGCTAAAAGAAAAGTAAGCATTCTGTATGATGATTGGAGAAGTGTGGATAAATCGATTATCTCTCAGTTGTGGGAGATGATTTTGGTAAGATCTTTTGTCATTGTTTTACTATTCTTTTAATGTTTCTAGTATATATAATATGTTTAACCTCTTCTTTATCAGATGACATTTGATATTCCTGACACTGGAGGAGTCAAGAAGAAATGCTTATCGTTGGCTACCAAGAGATGGAGGGATTTCAAATCAACCCTCTCATCTGATTTCATTTATGGTCATAGGAGTCATGACAATCCATGTCTTATATATCCTTTTATAGATGAAGACACATGGAGACTGTTTTTTGAAAGTAGAAGAAAAGAGTCATTTCTGGTAAGGGCAATGTAAACTTTTATAAACTTTCTTATATAAAGGCTTTTATTAATGTTATATTAATGATTTCTTATTCTTAAATTATAGAAAACAAGGAAAGATCATCAGGAGATCCAATCTAAAAATGTATACCCTCATTGTTTATCTCGAGGAGGGAATGCATTATTGGAAGAACAAATGATGGTAGAAAAATTTCAACAACTAAGAGCTGAGTCTTCAAGCTCTAGAGAGGTGGCCCCTCCATCCCCTCCATCTAGACATGAAAAATGGAAGAGAGCTCGGAAGGGAAGAAAAGGGCAATATATTTCTGAAAAATCGAGAATCGTAGCTGAGAGGATTGTAAGATATCTATTTTATTTATTTAAGTTAACTATTTTCTTCATATAATTTCAATCATTACAGAAATGATCAATTAATTAATACATGACTCTCTTAAGGAGAAGAGTTTAGAGGGGACATTTATAGCTACTGGGAGGGAAGATATTTTATTTGCTACATTGGGAAGTCCCGAACATCCTGTTCGTGTAAGAGGATATCCGAAAGGTGTATCGGTAAGAAAAGTGTTTCCACGTTCTTCAACTTCTAACATTGAGGGGGTTTATAAAAAAAATAGAATCCTTAGAGGCTGAAGTTCATAATATTAATGCGACGATGGAGGACAAGATTAGAGAGTCGGTTCAGTCTATGTTTGCAGAAATGCAAAGACAATTTCAAACTGCATCTCCCACTCCTCCACCTCCCCCTGTAGACCCCATTATTTATCCTCCACCTCTTCCAGTAGCTCACACTCCCCCACCTCAGCCTGCGGACCCCATTTTTTATCCTACGCCTCCGCCGCAGCTTCCTACTTATTGCGTGTTGTATGTTGATGATTCTCAACATCATATAGTAGCATATGGGTTGGTATATTGTATAGGAGATACAGTTCATCATCAACAATTAGAGGTAGAGAATCAGAGGGTCACTGTATAGGATATTATAGATAGATCAGCTAGGGTACCAATACCTACAGATGAGGTGGCGATAGTTGGACAGAGTATCGGCCATTTTTTAATTTGGCCATCCAGACTTCTTCGACTCATTACCATAGAGGTATGAATGTTATATCTTTTATTTTATTTTTTTATTAAAGTTGTTTTATAATTTGAAAACTAATATATTTTTCAATTTTTTTTTACAGGAATGATTTAAAGGTAAAGAAATACTGTATGGACAACAACAAAGACAAATGGCTATGACATCAGATACAAATTCAAATGGTCTTGACAGATTGTCAAGATATTCACATTTGTTATCGGGTTATTATGAGTTTTCAATGGAAGCTCATGTTTGTGGACGTGAAATAAGAGTGGGGATTATAAAAACTGATATCATGGAGCTTGTTACTGGAGATAAGTTGGGCATCAACATGGTGCAAATTTTTTCCATGTAAGTCTTAACACCTTTTCCCTACGTTATATTTATTAAAAATGTATACTTATGTATGTTTTTTATTAGGTATCTTTATAAAATTTGTGAGAGTAATGAGCTGACAGAAGTATATGGATTCATGGACCCTCAATTGATTTCCCCTGAAGCATGTTCATTGAATGAGGAACAAAGAATGGTTTATATTGCTGAAAGATTTGAAAAGAATATAATCACACAATGTTGGATGATGCCTTTTTGTGAGAGGTATGAAACACATTTCTCTCAAAGAGTTAATTATCTTTTAACATAAAAAACCACTAACGTCAAATTTCCCTTTATCAATGATCATTGGATGTTAGGGGTTTTTTTCCCAAGGGAGAAAGCCCTTTATTGGATATGCTCTGTCCATGGTGATGTGCGGGAAAGTTTTAAGAATATATTGAAAAAGTAAGTTTCAATTTATCAATAGTTTTATATATTATAATGAATTTTAAATTTACCCCATTCGTATTATTTTCTAACAATGCATGGGCCTAATTTCAAAAAAACACAAAGAAAAGAGGTGAAAAGATCAAATATGTAAATGCGAAGGTAAATATCCATTTATAATTTTTACTTTTTGATTTATTACATAAAAATAATATATTGAATTTACACTCATTCAAATAGAATTTTCATGAACAACAAGGCCTCATCGAATGCGGATATTATATGTTAAGATTTATGTATGAAATAATAACAACTAGGAAAGTTGTGAATGTTGACCTGGTATGATTTCCTCTTAAACTTTGCCATAATATTTCAATTTGATTTATTCATTATACACGTTAACTACTTTCTTTTTCATTTGTAGCTTTTTGATGACCCTAAACCCTATACTGCTGAAGACATCAAACACTTACAAGTGGAGTGGTCAAATTATTTTATAGGTTTGATTGACTTTTAGTTGTTTGTAATGTAAAATGTAATTTTTAATATTGTCATTGTAACTGTGTATTTGGTAGTTGTTTAGGTTGGATTTAGTTTTTTTTGAAGTTGACAGTGTATGTTTTGAATGTTATATAAGTGAATGTTTAATTTTGCTCTGCTTCTTATTTTTGTTTACTTATGATGGTTTTTCTGGTATGGATTTGGGTCTGTGGGGGAGGGGTTCCAAGGGTGTGGGGGTGTGTTCAGTGGGGTTGGGGGGTGTCCAGCGGTCTGGGAGGGTTGTCCGGTGGGGTGGGGGGGACAGTCCAGGGGGTGGCAGGGCTGTCCAGGGGTGTGGGAAAGCGGTCCAGGGGTGTGGGAGTGTTGTCCAGGGGTGGGGGGGTATACATGAGGGTGGCGGGTTGTCCAGGGGTGTGGTGGGGGCTGTCAAGTGGGGTGAGGGGGTGAGGGGGTGCTGTTCAGGTGGGTGGGGGGTTGTCGAGGGGTGTTTGGGGCTGTCTGGGGGTCGGGGGGCAGTCCAGGAGTGTGGTGGGGGCTCTAATGGGGTGGGGGAGGGCTGTCCAAGGGGTATACATGAGGGTCGGAGCTCCAATGGGGTGGGGGAGGGCTGTCTAGGGGGTATACATGAGGGTGAGGGCTCCAACGGGGTGGGGGAGGGCTGTCCATGGGGTATACATGAGGGTGGGGGATGTCTAGGGGGTAAGTTTTATATGTTATCAATGTACATGCTTAATTTTGATCTACTTCTGTTTTTGTGGTATGATTTCTTGATTTGTTTTCTGGTTGATTCTGGTGGAGAGCAGATGACTGTATACAACTTTAAAGAAAAAATTGGTTTATCACATCGGTTATTTAATAACCGACGTGATAAAAGGCCTGGGAAATGGTTTATCACGTCGGTTATTTAATAACCGACGTGATAAAAGGCCTGGAAAATGGTTTATCACGTCGGTTATTTAATAACCGACGTGATAAAAGGCCTAGAAAATGGATTATCATGTCGGTTATTTAATACCTGACGTGATAAAAGGCCTGGAAAATGGTTTATCACGTTGGTTATTTAATAACCGACATGATACACCACCTCCCCCGATTTATCACGTCGGTTATTTAATAATCAACGTGATAAACCCCCTCACCCTGGTTTATCACAGCGGTTATATAATAACCGATGTGATAAACCCCCCTCCCCCCGGTTTATCACGTCGGTTATTAAAAAACCGACGTGATAAACCCTCCGCCCCCCGGTTTATCACGTCGGTTGTTTAATAACTGACGTGATAACCCCCCCCCCCCTCGGTTTATCACAGAAGTTCTATAATAACCGACGTGATAAACCCCCCGCCCCCCGGTTTATCACGTCGGTTCTTTAATAACCGACATGATAGACCATTTCTCCATCCTTTTATCACGTCGGTTTTTTAAGAACTGATGTGATAAACCATTTTCCAGGCCTTTTATCACGTCGGTTGTTAAATAACTGATGTGATAAACCCTTTCCATTTTATTTATCACGTCGGTTCTACAATAACTAACGTTATAAACAACACGATTTTATGTTTTTGACGTCGGTTTTTTAATAACCAATGTCAAAAACGTTATTTATAACGTCACCCGTATTAACGTAGGCTAGAAACCGACGTAAAAAATGAAAAATAACTGACGTAAAAAATGTTTACTACACTAGTGAATGGATACCATTGAGTTAGAATAACTAAAAAAATAGTTACAAGATAATCTAGAAAAGGTATTTATATTCCCAAGTACTTCACTATAGGGTGTCCCAATCCTCTTCATCAAGAAAAAGTATGGGTCAATGTACCTCTATATTTATTATCATGAAATCAAAAAAATCATGATAAAGAAAAATTATCCACTTCCACAGATAGATTAGTTTTTTGATCAACTATATGGGGGCCTAATTTTCTCTAATGTGTACCTTCAGTCAGGATATCACTAATTAAAGTTGAAGAAGGAATATATTCCCAAAACTAACTTTCAAACAAGGTATAGAAAATATTAGTTCATATTGATTCCATTTGGAATCACTAATTCTCAAGAAAAATTTATGGACTTAATGAATATATTCTTTAGATATTACCATGAAAATTTTATATTAGTCCTCATAAATGATATTCTGATATGCTCGAAAATCATGGAAGAGTATGAGAAGCATTTGAATGTCGTTCTAATGACTTTTAAAAAAGATAATATATATGAAAAGTATAGTATATGTGAATTAAATGTGAAGTAAATATCATTCATGGGGAGTGTTATCACCAGAAAATGAATATATATGGACCCTTCTATGATAATGGAAATTGTGGACTGACCTAGACCAGCATATATAATATATATATTTAGTTTCCTTGGACTATCTGGGTATTACTGATGATTTTTGAGAAACTTCTAATGATTTTAAAATTCACTAAATAAAATAACTCATAAGGGAGTAATGTTTTTATGATCTAATGAATGTGAATAGATCTTTAAGTAATTGAAAAGGAGGCTTACACTACACCATTTCTTATACAACCCTAAATTAATTAACTTTTCATGGATTAAAAAGATGATTAAAATAATATCTTAGGTTGTGTACTGATGCGGAATGATAAAGTGATATCCTATGCCTCAAGGCAGTTGAAAGTTCCTGAACATAACTATCCAATGCATTATCTGTAATATGATAAAGTCAAATTCAAATTCAGAATTTTGTGTCATTATATCTATGGGGATAAGTGTGAAATATATATATCAAAAGATCCTCAAGTATATATTCACACATACAGATATTAATACATAAAAATGAATATGGTTATAACTGATCAAGGACTATGAATTATCAATCCACTGTTATCCTAGGAAATCAAATAAAGTGTATGATGCTCTAAGTAGAAAGGATCTAGAAACCATATCACTAATGAAAATTGAGAAGTATCCAATATTATTATAATTTAAAATGATGGATACAGTAATTTTAAAGTAAGGAACATAATCATTCATTTATCAAATGATTTCTCATCCAAACATTCTGAAGAAGATAAAGCATTCTCAAAATGATTATGTGTAAATTAATAGGAAGGTGGATGCTATAAGAAAAGGGAGATCCTCATAGTTAAAAATTAATGACTAAGGAGTTTTAAGATTTGGTTCAAAAAAATTTGTACCATAAAATCCTAATATAAATAAGGATTCTTTGAATGATTCACATATTTCATCCTTCTCCATCCACCTAGGGAGAACAAAGATGTATCGAGATCTTTGAGATCACTATTGGTGGGGCAATATGAATAAGGAGATCTTATAATTTACATCAAAATTCTTTCTATGTTAGTAAGTGAAGGATAAAAGTAAAAATTACAAGTATATAATGAAACCATTAGCCATACCTATATCAAAATGGTAAAACATATCCATGAACTTTGTCTATGGTCTTTCTAATACATCAAGAGGAAATAATGTTATATAGGCTATGGTGGATCGGTTTTTAAATAATTCTATCTTCATTTAAATTTGATAATATGTCTCACTAAATAATATTTTTGGGATGTACATCATATAAGTGGCGAGGCATCATGTAACACCGTTATTGATTGTATCTGATTGATATCTAGGATTTACCTCCATGTTCTGAAAAAGTCTCCAATATAATCTAAAAACTGATTTGAACTTCAGTGAAGATTATCACCCCCAAACTGATCTCCAATCTAAGAAGACTATCTAGAAACTTTAAGACATGTTGAGAAAATGATTTATGGACTTAAAAGGAGGTTGTTATCATCATCTTCCTATGGTTGAGTTCTCATACTATAATAGTTTCCAATCAATCATCGAAATGGTTCTATATGAATCCCTTTAAGGAAATAAATGTATAACACCTTTATACTAGGATGAAGTTGGTTAACACAATTTTCTAGGACCTAAAATGGTCAAGTAAATGGTAAAAAGTTCAAGATCATTCATTAGAATACTAATTATTCTTAGATTCAATAGAAGAGTTATGCTGATAATTATTAACAAGGCATGGAGTTTGAGGTCAAATATAAATTTTTTCTGCACTTCTCTCCATAAAAGAGATTTATGATATTGGGGGATAAGGGTAATATAAGTCTTAGGTACATTAAACCATTTTATATTCTTGATTGAATCATATACATGTCTTATTAACTAGCCCCCCCATAAAACCTCTATCATGTACATGATGTATTCCATGTATCCCTCCTAAGGAAGTTCATGTTAGATCCATCACATGTACTAAATTCATAGGTGATAAATCTAGAAAATTATCTCTCCTACGAAGATAATTTTTTGAAGATATTAGACTATAGAGAAAAATTCCGATGCAATAAAAAAACTCACCTATTCAAAGTACTATGGTGAAACCATAAATAGGAGGAGGCAAAATGGGAACCGGAGAAATCCCATGCAACAGAAGTACCCTCACCTATTTTCACCATATTTTGTAATAAGAAATTCCCTGGGAAAAATTTCTTAAGGGTGGAATAATATAACACTCTAAGTTCTTAAAAATAAAACTGTGTTTGATTGTGTATACGACACGCAACACCAAGACTAAATAAACCGTAAAATATTATTATTTAAATATGACCACTATAAAATTTCTATTAAATTAATGAGTATAAATCATATTTACTAATTTATGAAATATATATAAATTTCATACTCAATATAATAATATAGATAAATTCTTAGTAAATAATCAATCAATTTTTTGTAAATTCATTTTGTTCTTCAAAAATACTTTTTCTTCAAAAATAGTTTTTATCGCTTTTTGTGAGAAAATATTACAATTAATTTATATAAATTTTAGAAATTTTATTTTATTAAATGATATCATTTTTGAAATTATAATATCAAAATTATCTTATGGGGAAACTTTTATATTTTTCTCAAAAGTTTAATTTTTCAATGAATAGTTGAAATTATTGATTTTTATTGAAAACTATATTTTTTAAAAGTATTTACAAAGTAAAATTCGATTTTCAGTTAGTATTAAAATTTAATTAGTTAATTTTGATTAAAAATAATAAAATTATAGTCTTTGTAATTAATTTTATACTTAAATTTGGAATGAAAACATTTTTAGGCTAAAAAAAGTATTTTTTTAAAAACTTGTTTTTCATTGTGTTTTGTGTCTTGATCTTAAATTAATTTATGCCACTTATAAAATTTGAATAGTGAAAATTTTATTCTATATTTGGAATAATAAGGTTCAAATTTTTAAGTATTTACCTTTTATTTTCTTGTCATTATGAATAGTTACCATAGTAAATAATTGTCAACATGATAAGGGTAAATCGAGTAATTAAGGTTAAAATAATATGATAATGACTAAAAAATGATCCTAACACTTTAATTGGTCCTATTTAATTAGTTTATATCATTCATTTCTATCCAATTTTTAAAAATATGATAATTTGGTGTCATATTTCTTTTATATTGACCTTTATATTATTTTATGTAAAGAAAAATAAAAAATATCATATTCTTTGTTTTATTATCTCTAAATTTTTGACATAGGGATAAATAGAGGAAATTTTAGGTCATAAAAGGGTTATATAGAATACAAATTATTTTTTATCCTGGTAATTTATTTATAACTTTTAGTGATGATATAATTACATTAAAGTCGTACACAATGGCAATACAATGTTTATTTAATTAATAAAAAAATGAATTTAAAAATATTAAATGTATTATAATTTGAATGAATTATTTTTTTACACAGGTTTTTTAGATAAATATAAAATTTTATTAATTTTTTAAATTATTATATTTAAATTCATTTGTTTCTATGTTTTTTTCAAAGTCAAATTAAATGAATAGTGTCAAAAATGACATTAATGATATTTTATGTTAAACAATATTTTATTAAATGACTTCAATTACCAAAAAATACTATATACATAAAATTTATTTTTATATGGTTTAAAATATCAACCATTTTCCATTTATGGTCCAATTTTACTTTTATAGTAATTTTATTGACCCAAAAAGAGTAAAAACTTCATTATCACAGTAATTGTCAAAAAAGGTTAACACGGGTTAAACCAAATATATAAAGTTAAAAACCTAATTTAAACTTGTAAAAATTTTATTGTATGATATTATTTCGACCCATACTCATTATATATTCTAATTATATCCTTTTTTATCCTTTTTCCATGAAAAATAATTTATATTAATTTAATATTTTAAATAACTCCAAGAGTGCACCTCCCTCACTTATAAAAGGAAACATCCTCTCATCTTTTATTCACACTTAGAAATATTTTTATTTCAGAAAATACCTAACCTAATACCTTCTTAAAATACCTCCCCATGTTCTATAGGTCTTATTTTATTAATAATACCAAACTTAGAGGGTTTAATGTGTAAAGAAAAAGAAGTTGTCCGAAGAAGAGGTATAGTCTTTAACCGAATGTTTTAAATTTATTTGTTATTATACCCAATTAAAATATTATTCAAACATGATAAAATAATAAAACTATTATCTTACATATAATCATATTTTATTATGTTAATTTCATCACTTACAACCATCTCCTCTTCCATCAAATGGGAAATAGAATCATTATTCGTGTGTATGGCGAACTACCACCTTGCGAACCGATGTAGTTCATTTTCCATCACCTCCTCTCATAGTTGATTTTAATAATGTATTTAATAAATATATATGTTATTTATGATATTATTATGATTATTAAAAGTTTAATTATTATTTTCCATTCTATCCTTTCATCCATCAAAAATGGAAACAGTGTTCATGCGTACATACGACCTACTATCTCCATGAATGGTTTAATTCATTTTACTTTATATACCTTTTATAGATGACTCAATATATATATAATGAATATATATGATATTATTATCATGATTTACATTATTGAGATGATGTAACCATGATCAATTTATAAATACTGATACTGATGAACCAAAACATGCATGAAAAATAAAGTAGTTATCACCCGGAATAATGATTTTAATATACTTCTTAATAAACGAATGGTGAGATGTTATGAGAAAGTAATATATGGTATGATATATATGATTATGGTTTTTGAATAAATTTATAATAAATCTATATTTATTATATATTATTTTCTAATATGTATGAATAAATATAATACTTAAGGTAAGGGATCACTCTGAACCACCCTTTTTATTCAGGTTATAACCATTATCTATTTAAATCAGTTTATATCTATTTAATATTATCAAATTTTTATAAATTATGTATATATTTCTCTAAAAAATATACATATCTTATTTTCCCTGCCTTTTATGGGGTAATACATGACTTATCTTCATTTCTCAGTTGGCTTCTTTAAGAAATCTCTTTTGATTATTATCTGAGGAAAGATTATGAAACATATTTCTTTCTGTGGGTAATTATTATTTTTATGCCTTATGATTGATTTCCTTTTTTAGAACACATAATCATGTGCATTATCACAAACCAACCTGGGTCGACCCTGAACTGGTCACCAAAGTCGGTCTGCGACATAGACCGATAGGCCTTCCCGATCCTCCCGAGCTGGCAACAAGCGTCGGGGCACAATAGAGGACAATTGGGAACGATTTTGCCTAGTGAAAATAAATAAAGTAGTGGAAAAAGTAGAATAATGTAAAGTAAATAAAAAACATGAAAAGAAAGAATGATTAACAACAACCAACTAACCTGACCACGAACAAAACTCCTCGTGACTTCGAGAGTCGCTCGCCAATCCACAACAAACTCTCGCCCACGGAGAGCAATCTCGAGTCGAACCTGAAACTAAAACTAAAAATAGGAAAACACTATAGGCATGAGTATTAAAACTCAATAGGTAAGCCCGAATAATTCTATTCCCAATGCACATACCATTTAATAAAGAATTTATCAATTCCAGGTTGGAACTAAATTATATAAAATATATGTTTCCACACACATACTTTTATTTCTAAAACAAGTAACATTCCATTGCCCTATTTAATTTAAAAACAAGTTTAATGCTTGAAAGGAGAATGTGCATTTCATTTTTAAACACATTTTCACAAATAATTTAAAAACCCAATGTTTAGTCATTATAAAAAAGTAAAACCACAAATAACACACAACACACACTAAGGGCAATGAAAAAAGTGGCACACAGGGGCCAGCAACTGAACTATACCTCTCGATCATTTTCCAAATAAAAATAAGTACTAAAGTAAACATGGATGAAACCTAGGAGCTCGTGAACAATCCGGAACGTACTGTACATTTAACTCGTCCTGAAGGCATGCCCTACTCAATGAAATCATAACGCCCTAACGCCCAGTGTTTCCCTACATGGCCTAACCAAGGGGCCCAATACCATAGCACTGATAACAACACACCTTTCTACTATGGGACACTAGCCAGTGTGTAGTCTAAACTAGTGCAACCATCATTCTCAGAAGATTTTTTTATTATGCCTAGTACCCTTTTCAACACATGCAATAAAAGGGGTGAGTCAATAATGTCAATCAAGTAACCAATCATGTTACACAAACATCACACATAACTCACACAATCAATGTACACTAAAGATCACCCCTGAGTTACCCCAAAGAGAGTTTTCCAAAATAATTTATTTTATTAAAGTGTCAAACGGGCCTTCGCCAACTTTAAAGAAAAATATCATTTCTCAAGAGAACCGAAACACTTGTTCACGCTTCAGAAGAAATCATTTATCATTAATCCATAACTACACTTGAAATTATGTGAATTGTGTTCAAAGGAAAAACTAGCATTCTTTCATTATTGTGCGTTTTTTCATCAAGAAAATATTTCAAGTGTCATGTATAAAAGAAATAGCTCTTTTTACATCAAGTAATTATTTAAAAATTAATTATCTAATATTATCTTTCATTTATTAAAATTAATAAAATATAAAGAAATAAATAAATTATAAATTTAAAGAAAAGTGTAGTGGGGGACTTACCTTGACTCGTAGTCCAATCATGATTATGCGACCCGCCTCGAGCGGGCGCACAAGAATGTGCAAGCTGATGACCGCAATTCACGGAAATACCTACCAACATGTTGCAGCAACCGAAAAATGACTAAAACACAGAAACACTAACCTAAAATAATTTAATTTAACAAATAGCGCAAAAACCACCTTGACGTACTTTCAAAAAAAACTCGCACCATATAATTAACAAAACTAAAATATTTTTTTAAAAAAATAGAAAAAAATAAATTTGCACCAACTTAATTAAACACAACACTCGCTAAAGTAAATATATAATACTCAAGAAAGGACAGCTCGAACCTCACCTTGATGTAGAGATGTGCATGAATAGTGGGGTCACGGGGCACTGTGAAACGACTGGGGAATGAAAAAAGGGTCGCACAGGGACTGCTTGGATGAACAGCAGGTTCGTGGGGCGACGTACCGCCGAGCCAGAGGCGCGCTGGGCTGGAGATGTGTTCGGAGGCTAGAAAGGAGTCTGGACGGGGGTGCGCGTGGCCGATACGGCATGTAGACAGTAGGATGGAAGGGCTGAGATAGAAGGGAATTGTGGGTTCAAGTAGGAGGAGGTCGGGTTGCACTGTCGGTAGGAGGCGGAGGTGTGGAGGGCAGCGGCTGGCGGCCTGATCGTGATGAGAAATGAGAAAATCTAGAGGGATTTCTCAATCGGTGTAAGGTGGGGAATGGGAGGCTGAGGCGAGGAGGAGGCCACACATGGCTTCTAGCTCGAAGAGGTAGGAGGGGAGTCAGAGGGTGTGGTGGGAGCCGCTGTAAGGGAGAGTGGATGGTCGTGCCTGGTGTAAGAGGCTGACGGGAGGGCTCCATGTGAGATGGATGGGAGCCGGGGTGCTTTGAAGGTGTATGCGGTGGCTGGAAGTGGGAGAGGGAGAAGAGAGACTAGGCTTGGCAGAGGCGCGGTGTGGCAGGGGTGCTGTGCAGGGCAGACCGGGGAGAGAGAGAGAGTCGGTTGGGAGTAGGCGGAGCAGGGTAGGCCGAGGGGATGCGGGACATCGGGCATCGGTGGGTCGAGAGGCGAGGGGTGGGATGAGCACGAGAGGGGTGTGTGTAAGGGGAGCCAGTAAGAGGGCGGTCTTCTCATGCAGATGGATGGAGGTGAGGGTTAGCGGGCTACTGGGCACTGCAACGAGGAGAAGGGGGCCTTGGCGAGCGGTGTAGGGAGCAAGGTGGGGGGGACAACCTCATGGAAAGAAAAAAAGGGGAAGAAAAAAAATAAATAAAGAAGGAAGGAAAGAAGAAGAAGAAGAAAATATAAAATAAAAATAAAAAGTAAATAAATAATAATAATAATAATAATAACAACAACAACAACAACAACACTAACAATAATAATAATTATTATTATTATTATAACAATAATCATAATAATAATAATAACAACAATAATCATGATAATAATAATAATAATAACAATAAAAATAATCATAAAAATAATAATAAGAATAATAAAAAGAATAATAATAATAATAATAATAATAATAATCTTAATTACAACAATAATAATTATTAAAATTATTAACCATGAAATTTTTTAAATAATGTAATAAATTAAAAAATTTATTCATTTTAATTTTTTTCGAAGATAGGTGGATTGTGTTGTTACATGGGCGAAGGCGCGCAGGGTCTCTAAAACGCGCTCCGCCTGGGCGCTCAGTGATGTCAACTCAAAAATGCATGTTTTTTTGAAAAAAATCAAAAATATTGTTTGGGATTCAACCCGAACCTTTACAAAAAAAAATTAAAACCAAAGAAAATAATAAATAGGTCGGGGTGTGACAATTCTCCCCATCATAATTCTTTATACCCTTGGAAAGCCACAACAAGATCTATACCCAAAGATGAAACTCCTTAAGTTTCACTCACCCCCAAAAGTTTAAGCACCTCCAGTTGGTCGATCCAAATGAACACCGAATTCCCATGACATGCAACTTATCCTCAAAACACGAACACTTTAAACACCACCAAAACGAAACCCAAAATGAAACTCTGATATTGACACGGGGAGGCCCGTACAGACTCCCCACCATAGAAAACAAGCCAAACCGAATTCTACGAGACCCGTGATGGGTCTCCCCACCATATGGACTGACGAGATTAACCGAACTTGAAAGCTTCCCACATGGACCAGAAACCCCACTATAAGGGTAGGGGAGGGAAATGCCCAACCAATAGAGCATCAAAACTACCATCACCACTACCTCAACAACGTCACACCCTCGGAAGAACACAAACCACACCACACTAAGGATGAAGATTAAACCAAGGCCCTTTTCAACTGTTGGGATTCACCTGACTACACGCCAACTTCACTCCGGGACCTATGGATGGAGAACCGATGATTGAAGCATCTCCTACCTCACAATTAGGATTCAGAAATTCCCAAACAAAACACACAAACTAGAATTTCACCAAACACACTTCTGATAAAATAAAAGTCTCAAAGAGGTTCAACAATAACCATTCTTACAACTGAAGGAAAATAAAAACCCTAAAACAGTACAGGTGATGACTACTACATCCAAAAAACACTACAAAAAGAAAACCTCAAACCGATCCACAAACATCACCCTACTCCTAATGACGGGTTGAGGTGAACTTCTATGAGTCAGGTCTGGCTTCAGCGTGCTTCTTGGAAACACCTCGATAGAAACACTACACATGTCCCAGGCACCCACAGGTGTGGGAGGGTCTTGGATCATTCGAGCACATCAGCCTCCTGTGCCCCCGCTTACCGCACTGGTGATAGATAAAGGCATTGCGCTGGGAGGGAGATGACTGATGGTATGAAGGCCTCCTCATTACTCTACCAGCACCACCAGCATCAGGCCGCTTCCTATTCTTCTTATCTCAATATTCTACACTGCTTCCCAAGGCCAGAGGAGGATTCTCCTCCTCAAGTACTCCTGCTAACTCAGATTCAGCGAGGAAAGATTGTCTAAACATGTCAGGGAAGGTGATTACGCTGAACTCTTTCACCTTGGACTGTAACTCAGGGCATAATTCAAGCTCAAAATTCTGAACTTTCCCAGGATCATTTCCAATATACCCTGGTTCATACAGATCTAAGTCCTAGAAACGATAAAATAATTCCAACACTGATCCAACACCTTGCCGAAGACTGCATAACCCCATCCTCTACCTCACCTTTTTCACCTCAGAGAAGTATTACTGG
The DNA here is from genome assembly GCA_963277665.1 of Viscum album. Taxonomy (NCBI): domain Eukaryota; kingdom Viridiplantae; phylum Streptophyta; class Magnoliopsida; order Santalales; family Viscaceae; genus Viscum; species Viscum album. Next base: position 1,223,018,529 of record OY728150.1, on the reverse strand, counting down.
ATGAACGATGACTTTTAGAACTCCCAAGTGATATCTTCTCGAGGCTTTCTTCGAGACAAAAAATTCCTCAACTTCCAGGTTGGACCTTCAAGTATAAAAGTAGCCAACTTCACCTCTAATGACTCAAGCGGTGCAATAGAACATAAGTTTCTCTCAATCTTCCACAACCACTCTTCTGTCCCAAGAGGATCTGCTTGGCCATAAAAGAGGGGAGGGTTCAACTTCCGAAACTCAAGGACGTAGTCCATGGACTGATCAACTGGAGGATTTTATAAGGATGCACCACCCGAATCTTCACCTTGGGAATCCATCGAACCTTCATGGGGGGGAACATTAAGGAATGATAAAACAAAAATCTTGGTCAAACATGGTCATTACCATTTGAAATTCAAATTTTCACAATTTCCAAAATAAGACTTTACAAAAAAAAATTATGTAAAGAAGACCCAAAAAATCCCCTAGGAGAAACTAGTGCATATGGGTGACTCAAACATATGGTTGGTGTCCATATTCCAGTCACGCCACCATTACAAGGAGCACTGTAGGGTAATGTCCTCAGATCCACATGACTTTCCAGACCATACGATCTCATGGAGGTCACTTTCCCGACTCCCATTTTATTTCACAATACCAAACAAACCATAATAATCAAAGGACATCGACAAACCCAAACATCCCATGGTAACTTGAGGTTCAGAATGATAAAGTTTTCATGACGTTCTTCTTGTTCCTACACCTCAAGTCCTGGCAATATTACTCCTTATACCATGACAACCCCAAATACTAATGGGTGCTATAAAAAACAAGGTCCACTCAATAGCCAACCTACTCTGATACCATTTTGTCATGAACCAACCCATGTTAACCATGAACTGGTCACCCGAGCCGGTCCATGACAAGGCCCAAGAGGCATTCCCGATCTTCCTAGGCTGGCGACAAGCACTAGGGAATCAATAGAGGACAATTGGGAATGATTTTTCCTAGTGAAAATAAATAAAGAAGTGGAAAAAAGTAGAATAACCCAATGTAAATAAACAACACAAAAATAAATAAAGATCAACAACAACCAACTAACCTTACCACGACCAAAACTCCTCGCGACTTCGAGAGTTACTCAGCAATCCACAACCAAATCTCACCCATAGTAAGAAATATCGAGTTGAACCTACAATAGAATCTAAAAATAGGGAAACACTATAGGCATGAGTATTAAAACTTAGTAGGTAGGCCCGAATAATTATATTCCCAATGTACATACCATTAAATAAAGAATTTATCAATTCCATGTTTGAACTAAATTATATAAAATATGGGTTTCTAGACACACACTTTCATTTCTGAAACAACTAATAGTACATTGCCCTATTTAATTTAAAAACAAGTTTAATGATTGAAAGGATAAGGTTCATTTAATTTTAAAACACATTTTCATGAGCAATTTAAAAACCCAAAGTTTAGTTATTAGCAAAAAAGAAATCCACACATAACACACAACACACACTAAGGGAAATGGAAAACATGGCACACATGGGCCAGCAACCAAACTAAACCTCTCAGTCGTCGGCCATATACAAATAGGCACTAAAGGAAATATGGGTCGAACCTAGGAGCTCATGAATAATCCAGAACATACTATACATCTGACTCATCCTGAAGGCATGCCCTACTCAATGAAATCATAACGCCCTAATGCCTGGTGTTTCCCTACATGGCCTAACCGAGGGGCCCAATCCAAGAGCACTGATAATAAAACACCTCTCTATTATGGGCCACTAGCCAGTGCTTATTCTAAACAAGTGCAACAATCCTTCTCAAAAGATTCACTTACTATGTCAGGTTCCCATGTCAACACATGCAATAAAAAGGGGTGAGTCAATAATGTCAATCAAGTAACCAATCACGTTGGAAAAATATCACACACAACTCACATAATCAACGTACACCAAAGATCACCCCTGAGTTACCCCAAAGAGAGTTCTCCAAAATAATTTATTTTATTAAAGTGTCAAACAGGCCTTCACCAACTTTAAAGAAAAACCTCATTTCTCAAGAGAACCAAAACATGTGTTCACGCTTCAGAAGAAATGATTTACCATTAATCCAGAACTACACTTGAAATTCCGTGAATTATGTTCAAAGTCCAAATGATAATTCTTTCACTATTGTGTGTTCATTCATAAAGAAAATATTTCAAGTGTCTTGTATAAAATAAACAGCTCTTTTTACGTCAAGTAATTTTTTAAAAAATAATTATCTAATACTATTTCCCATTTATTAAAATTAATAAAATATCAATAAATTAATAAATTTTAAATTTAAAGAAAGTTTAGTGGGGGATATACCTCGACTCGTAGTCCAATCATGATGATGCGACCCGCCTCAACAGGGCGCACAAGCATGTGCAAGTTGAGGACCGCAATTCACGAAAATACCTACCAACATGTTGCAGCAACTGAAAAATTACTAAAACACAGAAACACTGAACTAAAATAATTTAAATGAACAAACAGAACAAAAACCACCTCAACGTACTTTCAAAACAAAACTCTCACCATATAATTAAACAAACTTAAATATTTTAAAAAAAGAAAAAACTAAATTCGCACAAACTTAATTAAACACAACACTCGCTAAATTAAATATATAATACTCAAGCAAGGATAGCGTGAACCTAACCTCAATGTGGAGATGCGCTTGACTTGAGGGGTCGTGGGGCACTGCGCAATGACCAAGGAACGGTAAAGGGGTTCCATAGGGACTGTGCGGCTGGACAGTAGGTCCGTTGGGCGACGCACCGCCGAGCTGGAGGCGCGCCGGGCTGGAGATGAGTTCGGTAGCCAGAAACGAGTTCGGACGGGGGGGGTGCAGTCGATACGGTTTGTGGACAGTGGGCTGGCGAGGCTGAGATTAGGGGGTTTTGCGAGTTCAAGCAGGAGGAGGTCGGGGTGTGCTGCAGGCAAGAGGCAGAGGTGCAGAGGGTAGCCGCTGGTAGCCTGATCGTGACGAGAAACAAGAAAAGCTGGGGGGGGGGGGGTTTCTCAACAGATGCAAGGTGGGGCATGGGAGGATGAGGAAAGGAGGAGACTACGCATGGCTGCTGGGCCGAAGAGGCGGGAGGGGAGTCGGAGGGTGTGGTGGGAGCCGCTGGGAGGGGAAGTGGCTGGCTGCTCCTGGTGTGCGAGGCCGGTGGGAGGGCAGCAGGTGAGCTGGATTGGAATTGGGGTGCTTCAAAGTTGTGCACGGCAGCTGGAAGTATGAGAGGGAGAGGAGGGACCGGGCTGGGCAGAGGCGCGGTGCAGTAGGGGCACTGTGTATGGCAGGCCGAGGGGGGAGAGAGAGATAGAGAGAGAGAGAGAGTTGGCTAGGAGCAAGCGGAGCTAGGCAGGTCGAGGGGATGCGGGACGTCGGGCATCGGTGGGTCGAGAGGTGAGGGGTGCGGTGAGCACCAGAGGGGTGTGCGGACAGGGACCCGGCAGGAGGGTAACCTTCTCGTGCGGATGGATGGAGGAGAGGGTCGGTGGGCTGTTATGCGCTGCAATGAAGAGAAGGTGGGGCCTTGGTGATTAGTATAGGGAGCAAGGTGGGGGGGACAGCCGCGTGGAAAGAAAAAAATGAGGAATAAAAAAAGAAAGAAAGAAAGAATTAAATAAGAAGAAAAGAAAGATAAAATAAAAATAAAAATTAAATAAATAATAAAAATAATATTAATATTAATATTAATATTAATATTAATAACAACAAAAATAATAATCATCATAATCATAATCATAATCATAATCATAATAATAATAATAACTATAATAATAATAATTTTAATAATAATAATAACAATAATAATAATAATAATAATTACAAAAATAATAATAATTAAAATTATTAACCATGAAAATTTTTAAATAAAGCAATAAATTACAAAATTTATTTCATTTTAATTTTTTTCAAAGACAGGCGGATTGTGTCGTTGCATGGGCGAAGCCTCATGGGGTCTCCAAAACGCACTCCGCTCGGGCGCTCAGTAATGTCAACTCAAAAATGCGCGTTTTTTTGAAAAAACTCAAAAATCTTATTTGGGATTAAACTCAAACCTCTACAAAAAAAATTAAAACCAAAGAAAATAATAAAATAAAAATAATTAATAGGTTGAGGTGTGACATGCATGTTATTATGGGTTATCCTAGTTATTACTCTAACTCATTGGGTAAAGTTTTCGTGTCATGATATGTTATGTATGGGATTATGGAGTAAACCTACTCCATGATGGGACTTTATCCACCATGTGATGTTGACCTGATAGTTATCCCTGGCTTATGATTATGTAATTTTTTACATTTCTACCATATAACCTAGGTTTCCATGCTCTTATGATACCAATTTATTTATGCTATTCTCTCATGTGATTACTCATGATCCTTATATTTTACGATATCACGTTATACCTTTGACTCGCATGTTGTGCTTCCTTATCATGTTTATTCCCTTACTGGGATTTTTAAATCACCACTTTTGTATATGTATTCTACAGGTTATTCCATGCAGTTTTTGGAGCAAAAATGGATCTAGAAGCTCATTGTGAAGATTAAAATAAAGAAATTTTATTTTCATGTTGATGTTTTGTGTACCTAGTCTTCTAATGTCACTAGGCTTGTCATTCCTTATTTTGTATTTATTAGATATTTATGTTAAAAATCATGTAATAATATGTGTAAAAATCTTTAGGTTTCAATATAATCCACTCAGAAACTACTTTATTTTTCTCATAGATTGATCAATATATCATATGAGGATTATGTGGTTTGAATGTAGCACTAAAGGCACCTTGGTCCTTTTTAGATTTATTTGGAGGATGTGATCAAACAAGAGATATATCATCGCCATTTCATTTTAATCAAACTATTTTTATATTGTGATTCATATCTCAAGAGGTTTGGGTTTGATTTTAAAAGGGAAAGAGGCTCGAGAAATAGGTTTTCGAGAGAGTGAGATAAAGTAGGGATTTAAAAATGTGAAAGGACATTTAGGAAAGTGACATGAGAGGATTCAGATTCTAATTGAAATTTATTCAATAATTTAGGGAAAAAGTAAAAATAAACTAATGAAAATACCACCAAAATACTGTAAATAAATTTTCAAACTAAAATGATCATAGTAGGTATAATGACTGTAAACTCACAATAACTTAGATAAGACACGGTAGGTATAATAACCATAAATTTATAGTAGGTATACTTACCACATAACTAATTGGTCATGGTCACTTAACTGACCACGTGACCAAAAATTATTATAGTCACTTAACTAACCATATGAACAAAAATATTAGGGTTACTTTATTGATCATGTGAACTAAGCTTCACAGTTATTTAATAATAAGAGAAGTAACAATAATAGATAAAAATATTAAATTAAGAAAGATCTTAATAAACATAGATTCTAATAATTATAACAAAAAATTGACAAACATAAGAGTTGAAACTAAAGTAAAATATTTAGAAATAATTAATCATTCCTAACTCATGTCTCATATAACACATTCTCTCAATATTCAACGACTTTGATAAAATATTAGTAAGTTGATGTCCAGTGTTAATGAACTCTATATTTTTATCTCCTTTTTTAAAATGATCTCTCATAAAGTTATTTCTTATATAAATATGTTTTTCCCTTGAATGAGACATAGTATTCTTATAAATTTTTATAGTGCCTGTATTGTCATGGTTTATAGAGACATGTCCTAACTAATAGCCATAATCTAGTAATGTGTTCTTCATATGTGGATTTTTTGTACAAAAAATTCCTATAGAAATGTACTCAACTTAAATAGCAGATAATGAAACATAATTTTGTTTCTTACTACACCATGAAATAGGAGACCTGTCCAAAAATTGACATGTTCCAGAGGTTCTTTTTTATCAAACTTAAATCCACCAAAATTTGTATCTTAATAACTAACTAAGTAAAAGTTTTTTCTAATAGAATAGAAAAATACTCAATTGTTTGTACTTTTGAGGTATTTTAAAATTCATTTTACAACATTGAAATGTGATTCCTTTTTATTTTCTTGAAAATGAGAACACATACATACACTAAAAATAATATCAAGTCAGTTAGTAGTTAAGTATTTTAAACTTCTAATCATACTGCTATAGATGGTTTGATCAACTAGTTTTTCATTATCATCAAGATCAAACTTACAGATTATACTCATGGTATTATCACTACCTTTGGTTTTATCCATACAAAAAATGTTGAAAGATCCTTTGTGTACTTGGTTAGATTTCAAATGATTCCTTCATCACTTTTGAATGAAAATTTGTCTGAACTTTCCTTTATATCGAGAATAATGACCTTGCAGCCAAAAACTCTAAACTAATTAATGTTTGGTTTTATCCCATTCCACAATTCATATGAAGACTTATTTAAAAGTGTTCTGATAAGAATCCTATTTATAATATAGTAGGTTTTATTGATAACCTCTACCCAAGAATAAATAGGTAGGACATACTCATTTATAATGGTCTGGAAAATCTATTAAATATTGACATTCCGTATTTCTAAAACATCATTATGTTGGGGAGTCCTAGGAGTAGAGAATTATTTATTATATCTATATTTTGAGAATAAATTTTCAAAGTATTTATTTTTAAATAAACTCACAATCTTGATCACTAATTAAGTTTTTAATAGTACTTCCACTAATAGTTTCTACTAATTTTTCATATTTTTTCAAAATAGAACAAGCATAAATTTTGTGAGATAAAAATAATACCTGAGTAAATCTAGAATAATATTCTGTAAGAACATAATAATAATGATTTACATTTAATCTAAAAACTATAGAAGGTCTAAAAAGGTACATATGAACCAACTTTAGGGGTTGGTAAGTTTAAACTTATTTCTTTTATTTGAAAGAAATATTATGTTGTTTCCATTTTTTATAGGGGTTAATGACTTTATCATTTAAGAATTCTAGTTTAGGAATATCTATAAATGATCCTTTTCTAGCTATCTTTATAAGAGATTAAAGGTTACAATGTCCAAGTCTCCTATATCATGGTCAAGATTCTTTCTTAAATTAATTTAAACAAGAAATGTTTTGAGAAAAAAATATAAATCAACTATATAAAAATTTTCATTAATTAAAGTAGTAGAGACTAAATCATGTTTATAATCATATATTTTTCAAGAATTATTTTTAAACTTGACATGATAGCCATCATCACATAATTATGAGATTATAAGTGGATTATACTTTAAACTATCAACAAATAAAACTTTAGAAATTAAAACAAAATTAGAGTTTCCTATTTGACCAAGTCCTGTTATTTTTCCTTTAACATTGTAATAAAATGTGAATTGTCCACCATATACCTTTATAAGGAACTCAAAGCTTGATTAGCCTCTAGTCATGTGTCAAGAACATATTCGCTCCAGATATAATAAATTCTTATCGGTACTCTTCAAGAAATTTTCCAACAAAAAATTAGATAAGAAATGATTTTGTAAATAAAATTTCTTGAGTCCAATGAATATAAAAGTAGAGATAGTATTTATTACCTCAGATGTGCTTGTCATAAAGCACATTTTTTCTTATTATATCTATCCTATCAGCTTGAATTGGACTCACTAGAACTATCCTCATTTTCTATCTAGGTAGATTTCATAGATTTCTTCGGTCTTTTTACTTTTTCCTCGCATATTTTATTATATTTCTATTTTGTACATTCAACTTTTATATTAAATTTCCTCTCAAATTTATAAAAATTCACTTATCTGGGTTGATTTTCATTTTTTTCAAATTCCTCTTCAATCATAATTTTCTTTGAAGTTTGATTTATTAAATAATTTCTTCTTCCTGAATAAATTCTTAAATCTACTAGCTAGATAAGTCATATCCTAATCACTATTAGAGGGTGAATCATCCTCTCTTGAACTATATTATTTGGTTTTATCATTCATCATTAACTAATGAGTTTTTAAAGAAACTGATTTTATTTTTGGTTCATCATTTTATTTGTTCACTTTCAACTCTTCCCCATACATCATGATTTTTCCAATCAACTACTTCACTGGTAGTTTTATTATATCACATGATTCTCAAATGGAGATAGTGGTTCCTCTCTATAAATCTATTAATCACCACCGGAGTCTCATCACCTGATCTTTTCCTTTAATTTTCTTTAAATTTCATGCATTATATTGAAAAAAATTGAACCTAATATACATGTCATAAATTGATTCATCATGTTTCATTTTAAAAGTATTATATTTAATATTATTGTTATTCATGTGTATTATTTTCAAATTTTATGTTACTTCATGATACATAGAAATTGTATCCCAAATTTCAAAATCAGTATAACAAGTATATATTCTATTGAATTTATCTTCTCCTAATGCACAATTTAAGGCATTTGTGGCTTACTAATTACAATCATTAGCATCCTTAGTGGCATCGCTTCAATCAACCATAGTATCTTTAGGATTTTCATATTTGTCCTAAATTATAGTATAAATATCAAATCTCGTGATTTTGATATGTATTTTAATCTTCATTTACCAATAATCATAGTTTGTTCCATTAAAGTAAGAAGGCATGTTAGTAGCAGTCACCTCTAGTCTATTGTTATCCATAAAGATATAAATTTATAATAAAAATAAATTTTCATCTTTCTGGTAAAATCTTGATCATGATTAAAGGATATATTGAAATAAATAAATAAAATATTTCATGCCAAATTTTGGTCATAGTGAAAAACTATATAGGGGGTGAATTGAGTTTCCAATTTAAAATTTCTATATAAAATGATTTAATATTAAATCCTCTAGTTTATAAAATAGACCTGTTGAATAAAATAGTAGAAATATATAATTCAAATTTTTTGAAATATTTTTCAAAATATCTATCACAACTCAGTTAAAATAATTTCAAATTTACTTAAATTTTTTAAATAAATCTAATTACATTAAATATGGTATACAAAACACTTATTAAAACTAGAAATCAAAGTGATATTTTTCTATATAGTTTTGACAAGTAAAACCATTTTGTTTTTTATAAATAGTAAACAAAATAATAAAACACACATCGAAATAAAAACAATAGGTTCAGTATCATGTCGAGAACTAGTCCTCTCTGCTTGGAAATAACCCTTTGCCATGTGGTTTATTAAACAAATAAATTGATCCATAATTTGGATCAGGTTTTACATATAATAATTTTACACAGTAAATCTAGGCTACACATAGCCTCTTCTACAGTTATATATGGGATAAGATATGTAAAATAGTAAAGGAAAGAGTATTTGATACACTTCAGTATAGTACAAGAACCTATTCTATTGAATATACGTAGTAAATCAAACACAGTTTTACGTCTCGGTTCTAGTTCACTCATAACACTACTGGAAATTCAGGCTTTCCCAATGCTTCTTTACCAATGGTTTTCTTAAACCATTAGTAAAGAAGGGCCAGGACACCCTTTCCCAACGGTTTTAGGAAACTATTGGTAAAGGGGTGTCCAAGGTACCATTTCCCAATGGTTCGAGAAAGGGTGCCCCTTTACCAACGATTATACTGAACCATTGGGAAAGGGTTCCTTGGACACCCCTTTACCAAAAAATTTTAAAAACCGTTGGTAAATTTTTACCCCAAATACAGTCAGTCGCTGCTCTCCCCCATTCGCGATAGAACCCTAAATCTCTACAGTGCTCGGCTCCTCTCATGATTTCCCCCATCCAAACCGGTGAAACTCCATCGAAATCATATCAAATCAAGTATTTTATTCTTTATACACATAAAATATTTAAGTACTACCTTGTTTTTATTTTTATTCATCTAATATTTTAGTTTTAAGTTTTGATTTTGATGTGTATCTCATTTTTTTGTGTTTTGATTTAATCTAGACTTTATCCATTCCAATCCATTTAATTAATTAAATCTTTAACCATACATAGAAGAAGAAACATCTCAAATTCATTACGGTTGGATTATAGATTTTCTAAGTATGTGTTTTTATGCGTTTTCTTTATCTTGTAATTAATTGTTTCTTGGAAATTTATTTATATGTGTTTATTAATTTTTAGAAAAGTTTTTATGAATTTTTTCCTTAAAATTCCTTGGGGAAAGTGTTTTATTAATTTGATAATTTTTTTAATAAGGCTTGTGTAATGTAATTTGTTATAGTACACTTGTTATGTGACTATGTTTGGTATTTAGTAACACATGAGATAACTGGTGTGTGAGAATGTGTTGTGAAAGAGATTGCATGGTTGGTTCAAGATTATATTTATTTTTTGAGCCTATTAATGAGTTTTTTTAAAGATATTTTGAGATATTTACCTTATGTTTATTTGTGAAAACTGGGAGCTGTAGAGATGGTTCATGATTAAGACATATAATTACTGCTAAACATGTGGATAAACCATGCATAGTAGTGAATTCTTGAAATGTTTTATGTTTTTAGTCATTTTTTATTTGGATTTTCTTTTGATGCTGATGTTTCTTATTGATACCTATGATGGGAATTTATTTTAGTTTCTAAATCGGTTGAGACTCCCCCACCATGCATAGTGTATGAAACCTCTACCCTTATTTAATCATTCTGTTTACATAGCCTATGCAACCTCTACCCTCATTTAATCAGTGAACTAAAGTCATTAATTCAAGCCTTAATTATCACTAGCATGTAAGAAATTGAATGATGTAAACCCATCCTCACATGATTTATTACCTTAGATAGTGTCCAATATATGGAATACGAGCTTTTGAATTCATCAGTTAACTAGGATCATATATTCCATTTTACCCAAGATGACTGTACTAATATAACTTTAGGGTCAATTAAATATGGTTCTCATTGTATGTTGTATATTATGTGTCTTTCTTGTCCAGTACTCACTTTTATGAGGGTGGGGTTCTTTTCACTTACCATATTGGCATGTGTAGATATCCATAAAAATGTTAGATAAGTAACAAGTTTAATTCAGTAATGTTGTTATCATTGACATACTTTATTATTAATCTTAAATTTAAAAATAAATGTTTTTGTCTATACTTAATGAAATTAAACCTTTTTACAAGCCATGAACAACCAATTAGTGTAGAAGCCTAAAATTTATTCACCCATGGGGTGCACTTGACTTGGGGAAGTAATTGGGTAATGAAAGGTATAGCCATAGAAGTTCCAATAATGAGTTATTGAACATGAGTGAATGATTTGGGATGCCTATAACACATAATGTGACATGAGTCATGTGCCTCTTATAGACTTAATGAAAATTAATATAAATAAATTTTAATTTAATTTATGAGTACTTGTTCTTTACATTATTTTAATAGTTCACTACATCGACTAGAAACTTCTTCCTTTATCGTTTACTTAAATATATTTTCTATTAAAGTTCAATCCTATTTAATTGTTTATGACAAAATAAATTATATAAATTATTTTTACAGAATGGAAAGAAGTTGGATATATGAAACTGACCAGATCTCAAGTGATTTTCAAAACAATTTAGAGAGCTTTATAGATTTTTCATTTCACAATGATTCAGATAGTGGTCGCATAAACTTTCCATGTTTCAATTGTGTTGGTAGACCTTGGTTGAGCCATGAAGAAGTCAGTTACCACATAACCAAAAATATTTTTCAAGCAAACTACTTTGTGTGGTATCACAATGGGGAGAAAATGAAATCTCAAATTGGTGATGATTGAAATGAAAGGACTGGAATGGATAATTTGTTAGATGATCGGTTTTCGTTTATTTTTCATCATGAAAAAGAAAGTATTTTGACTCAAGAAGACTTCGATATGAGGACAGATGATGCATCTAGTGAAAATGATGATATTGATAGGGTGAAAAAATTGAATGCTGCTGCCATGACTCCAGTATATCGACAATGTGATAAAATGAAAAAACTGGAATTTTTAATCCGATTGTTTCATGGGAAAACTATGTATGGGATTTCTAATACCGCAATCGATTACATTCTTACCCTCTTGAAGGATTTACTTATAGATGATGTAGATATTCCCTCCAACCACTATATGGCATGGAAGTTAGTTGAGGAACTTGGTTTGTCAAGAAACAAAATTCATGCTTTCCTGAAAGATTTCAGTTTATTCTGGGAGGAAACCGCAGAACAAAATGATTGTATAAAATGTGGTACATCCCGCTGGAAGTCAAAATCTGATGGAACACCATCCCGCATTCCACATAAAGTAATGTGGCACTTTCTATTGATCCCCAGACTCCATAATCTTTTTATGTCTGATGACATATCAATAAAAATGAGATGGCCTGATACCGAGAGAAAGAGGACTAATGATGAGTTGGTTCATCCTGTAGATGGATTTTCATGGCAGAGATTTGATGCTCGACATCCTGATTTTTCAGCTGTCGTGCGTAATGTGAGGTTGGGTCTTTAATGAGACCGTTTTAATCCATTTTGACAGATAATTACTTCACACAACATATGGACAGTTTTTATACACATTTATAATCTTCCCCCATGGTTGTGTATGAAAAAAACCTTCCACTTTCATGAGTATACTCATATCTGGTCCTTCTGATCTCGGCATTGATATTGATGTATACAAGAAACCTTTAATAAAAGAGTTGAAACTTCTTTGGGATGTGGGTGTGCGCACATACGATGCATGTTTGAAAGACATATTTCATATGTGTTCTACGCTTATGTGGACGATCAATGATTTTCGGGCTTATGAAATGATGTCTGGATGGAGAACGAAGGGAAAACTGTCATGCCCAGTTTGTATGAAGAATACACGATCCAGAAGACTGAAACATCATTGTAGTTTCAGTTTTATGGGACATCAACGATTCTTGCCAAATGATCATCCATATAGAATGAATCATCTAAGATTTGATAATACTATAGAGACTGATGATCCACCTTAGCATATGTCTGGAACTGATGTGCTTAATGAATTGAAAGATTTCAGTTTTTCATTTGGGAAGGGTCAAATGAAATTTGAAAAGAGAAAGAATGTTTCCACTGAAACCTGTTACAATTAGAGGAAGAGGAGTATCTTTTTTGATTTACCTTATTGGTCAACCAATTTGTTATGTAATTTCTTAAACTTAATGCATATTGAAAAGAATATATGTGAAATTTTGCTTTTGATTCTTCTAAATGTCAAGGGGAAGACAAAAGATGATTTACGATCTCAGTGTGACTTGGTGGATTGGGGCATCAGACTATAATTGCATCCTGTGTGTATCAGTGAAAATAAATTTCAACTTCCATGTGCTTCTTATGTGATGACACCTACAAAAAAACAATTTCTGGAAGTATTAGAGACTATTAGAGTTCCTGATGGCTATTCGAGCAACATATCTAAATGGGTCAACAGAAGAGAGTTGAAGCTAAAATCTTTGAAGACTCACGATTATCACGTTCTACTACATGAGTTGCTTCCAATAGAAATCCATCATATTTTTTCCAATAATGTAAGGGTGACTGTTATTCAGTTGTTTTATTTGTTTAGAAATATTTGTTCTAAGAAGTTGTCCAAGTCTTTCTTGCAAAAAATGTTGACAGATGCCCCATTAATTTTGTGTGAGTTAGAGAAAATATTTCCTCCATCATTTTTCACATGCATGTTGCATCTAACGGTCCACATTCCCACTGAAATACTTATCGGAGGACCTGTTTCTTTTCATTGGATGTATCCAACTGAAAGAAATATGTACACATTAAAGTCTTATGTCCGAAACAGGATTCATCCCGAAGGTTCTATCATGAACGGTTACTTGGATCAAGAATGTATGGATTTCTGCTCAATGTATTTGTCTGATCTTACTACAAGAATGAACAGAGCAATGAGAAATGAAGAAGAACAGTATGAGAAAATTGAAACCAGTTTTTCATAAATTCCTCAAACTGGAGAAATTCCTGGATCATATACATTGAAGACATTAAGCCATGAAGAGCGGGAGATGGCACATTGCATAGTTTTGTTCAACTGTGCTTTTTTCGATGACTATATCAGGTAACTAAATTGAATATGTATATCTTACATATATATATCTGTTAAACTACTCATATTTTTTATCTACAGGGAACATAAAACAATGATAAATAGGAAGCATCGTTCTTTATCTTTGAGAAGGAGAGAGACTTTGCATAGCAAAGATTTTTCTGCTTGGTTAAAATTGAAGGTAAAAATATTACTATTTAAAATAATTATATCAATTTTTAATTAAGTTTAATAGTCATTTATATTGCAGGTATTGAGTTTTTCTGCTAACTCTGTCTCTGAGTAAATAATAGCTTTGGCTTTTGGTCCTAATACCGTGGTTCGTGACTGTAAATCAATTGTTATCAACGGGTACAAATTTATTGTCACTGAATGAGAAAATAACATGAGAAAAAAACATGATGGTGTTATGGTTACTGCCACAACGGATTGTTATTCCAGTGCATCAGATAGTATACCGTGATTTGAAAATTTCGGTTATTATGGAGTCATTGAGAAAATAATAATATTGGATTATTACTCTCATGGACGAGTCACAATGATGAAATTCCATTAGTTTTATTCAATGAAGAGATAGGGAACATTTATTGATGATTGTAGATTTAGAGTAATTAATATGACTCGCACTCTTGCTACCGAAGAACCATATGTGTTGGCATCAATGGATAAAAAAGTTTTTTATGTCAAAGAACAACTTCGACCGGAATTTGGTGTCATAGCTGAAGTAATTCCAATACATATTTTTGATGATGGTGATGATGGAATTTACACTATCCCTAGTGCCATTGGAACCAAACCATTTATTACTTTTGATGACTCCAATAGCTCAATTGTCAGAGTTGATTGTGAACCTGAATTTGTGGTTGAAAATATATAGAATCATTAATCCATGTTCTGAATTCTTTTGCTTTACCTCGAGTTGGGTTGTTAAGGTTGGTAATATTCAAATTGATTTAGTATTGATCACAAATTTGTTTTAGCTGACTTGATCGTTATGTAAATTTTCAATGTTTATTGTTTGTAGTTTTATTTGAATTGAATTTTCTAATTTGGAATTGAACTGTATTCAAACCTAGTCAAACAATATTTCTAACTTGGTGAACATTACAACTTGTATGATTTATTAAATCCATTCAAGCTCTTCTAAAACAATTGATAGCTAAATTAACAATGAATCCCCCTATTCCCTCATATATTTACTTTTTTGGGTTACACATTAGTTTCCTTTTTCTAATTAATTACATATTTGTTTTCAAAAGTAGGAAATGCAACCAATTGAAGAGAGACGAAGGAAAAAAATGATAGAGAACAATAGTCGAATGGTGGAGATGGGTGTTCCACCATTAGTGCCTAAAGTGAGTAATTTATTTAAAATATATATATTTAAAGAATATATAATGTCTTTTGATTAATTTTTTTCTAAACATTTTTGTAGGATCCACCTATACGTCAATATTTATTCGACGAGGAGCTTAAAAATGGTCCTAGTACTCAGGTCGGTGGTACGAGGAGGGTTCGTACCAGAGGTGGATGAGCAGCTTCGTGTACCCGACTAGACCATGCCCCTCCCACTGACATGTCATCCTTCCCGTATTCTGATCCCAGTGTGTCGTTAGGGACACACGGGATATTTAGGCCTCCCATGTTTTCGCCACCTTTTGCATCTTCTGGCCCATCTTTTTCATATCCCATGATGATTCCCACTCCCCAGTCAGAATCTGGTCATACAGTTGTCCCATCTTCTTTTCCTTCTACTTCTGTCTCTCTGAGCTTCTATATTCCATCGTCTTTGACTCCTGTTCTACCACAGGGTGTTCCATTAGTTTCTGTGGATCCAGCGGCACTCAGCGATCAGACTGGCGCAGGTATATTTATAGAACCCTAACAAATTTTTATAGCAATATTTTTTTCATTATAACATGTTTTGGTAAAATATTTGTTTTTATTTCATTAAAGATACATCTACTGATATGAGATAGGGGCGGGGGCGTACATGCATGCATGTGATGTGGAACCGCCGCACACAGGTTATGGTGGATTATAATGAAGACAACCAAATGGTTGAGAAAATAGGGCAGGAATGTCGGAGTTTTTTGGAGACGGTTGCCAAATACTCCGACATCATTCCCGTCATCCTGCTATAATGGAGACATTTGCCACATGAGGTCAAAGATAGAGCTTGGACAGAGATATGGGTAAAAAAATATGTTGTATTTAATTCCATGAATTATTTTTGTATTTATATGAATTAATATTTTGATGTCAGCTTCGATTTAATTTTCCTGATGGTGGGGGTGCACGACCGGAATGTCTAAAGGATTTACGTGAGCTTTGGAGATCCTGAAATCATGAGTTGTATATTGGCTGGCGTGCTAGAGTTGGCACTGAGTTAGAGGCAGTACCAGTCGTGGATGATTGTCCTATAGAGCAGTATCATCAGATGATTACTCATTAGACGACTACCCAGTTTAAGGTATTAATTACATTTGAGGTATTTAAATAATAAATTTCATGTTTTGTATTAATATTATCCTTTTCATTATCGAATTTTATTTAGTAATCATCTAGAAAAAATAAAAAAACATTGATGAAAAAAAATACCTTTACACACTAGGACGTACTATGATGCTAGATCATGAGAGGAAGCAGGTATGACAATTATTTATAAGTTTTCTTTACGACTTACAATTTCTTTTGTTTCCTCAATTATTTAATTGTTTGCTAAATTTTTCATATAACTTTAGTTTTCAATGTCATTGTAGGGGCAAATACAGAATATTGAAGGATGTGTGCCTCGAGAAAAACTATTTTGCTCAAGTAGACAGACAAATGATGGAAGCGTCGTCAATGAAGCGACTCAGCAGTATATTGTAAGTTTTAATCTATTGATTTTATATTTTAATATCTATTTTGTAACTTAATAATATATTTATATTTGTAACATGCTACTTTAGAGGCCCTCGATGCCCAAGAACCAGACAATTTTTGGCCAACTGATCACTTACATCAGGTGTTGGGAGAGGAGCATCCTGGCAGAGTACGCTACCGACTTAGGATAGCCCCGACGAGGTATTAGCCCTCCTCAGGTACGAGTTGTAGTGCCACCGAGCTGCATCAAGTTAGGGCATAGGAAGAACAGGCTGACAAAAGGGCCACAGAGATGGAAGAACAGTCTGCTAGGGAAAACAGTGCATTTATGAAATTTATTGAAGTTCTACGTCCAACACTTCCACCAGAGGCCAGTCCAGCTTTTGATGAATATATGTCGTCAATATTTTCTATATATGGTGCACCAGGTGGCAGTTCTAGTGGTGGTCAAGACGATGTCCATCCTGACAATGATGATGGCGAGGATTCTGATGCGGAAGAGGAGGGAGAGAAGGAGGGCGAGGCGGATGGCGAGGGCGAGGAGGAGGGAGAGGGCAAGGAGGAGGGGGATGAGGAGGGTGAGGAAGATGATGGGGGCAAGGATGAGGGTGATGATGATGGTGATGATGGTGATGGTGATGTGGGACAAATTGATCGATTATATTTTTGACTAATATTACTGAGATTTGATGTTTAATCTATTCTAGTTTTTAGTTTTATCTAGACCTGTAGTATAGTATTGGAGTTGAGTTATTTTTATATATTGTCTGTTTTCATGGATATTGATGTCTTTTAGTGGTTGTGGTGTATCTTGAGAATGTTTATAGAGTTTTGTGTGTTTGGGAACTCCCTGGATTGTCCCCCTCCTTCTTGGACCCTGGACGACCCCCCACCATCCTCCTTGGACCCTGGACAGCCCCCCAGACAGCCCCCCAGATATCCCCCCCACCATCCTCCTTGGTCCCCAGATAGCCCCCTGGATAACCCCCGGACAGCCCCCCCCCCCCCACACCCTCCTCCCTGGACCCCAAACAGCCCCTCGGACAGCCCTCAGAACATCCCCCCCCCCTCCTTAGACCCCGGACAGCCCCCCCGAACACCCCCCCGGACAGCCCCCTGCACAGCCCCCCCCCCCCCTCCTCCTTGGACCCCGGACAGCCCCCCAAACAGCCCCCCCCCCCCCCCACCCTCTTCCTTGAACCCCAGACATCCCCCCAAACACCCCCCAGACAGCCCCCCGCACAGTCCCCCACCCTCGTCCTTGGTCCCCAGACAGCCCCCCAGACAGCCCCCCGGACAGCCCCCTGGACAGCCCCCCCAGCCTCCTCCCTGCACCTCAGACATCCCCCTGGACACCCCCCCCCCCACCCTCCTCCCTATACCCCCAGACAGCCCCCACCCTCCTTAATTTCACATTCCTTTTTTTATTTCTCTAATCATGCAATGTTATTTAGGATTATTCCATTTTTTGTATGTCTTGAATTATATGGATGTCTTGGTAAGCTTATTAGCTCATGCTCATCAAATGCATGTGATGATATACTTTAATTTGAATACAAATTTTTATTTTACATTCTCCATGTTATGTGAATTATGCCTTGTTTGATTTGTTTTATTTGTCAATTGTTAGGATAAGACATGGGTTACATGTTAAGCACTCATGGACGGACTCATCATGATCAGGGAATTTAGACTTGAAATTCCAGAATGTATGCTTTGGTTTCTAGGTTAGGGCTACCATGATGGTTTATATTACTCATTTTTGATATGTACAAGTCAACCCTGCCTCAATCCAAGGCCCGGTGTGGCCGGAACCACTCAAAGTGTCTCAGGTTTATTTGAAATGGACAACATTTTGAGTGAAAATAACAACTAGCATACGGAAAACCGACCAAACGGATTCTTATTGTGTTGATACTTTATGAAAACGATCCAAGGGTCATATGTGACTTTTACGAGTCAACCCTGCCTCAATTTGAGGCCCGGTGTGGCCGGAACCACTCAAAGTGTCTCAGGTTTATTTGAAATGGACAACATTTTAAGTGAAAATAACAATTAGCATACGAAAAACCGACCAAACGGATTCTGATTGTGTTCATACTTTAGCAAAAAAATCCATGGGTCATATTTAAAGTGTATGAGTCAACCCCGCATCAATTTGATGCGCGGTGTGGCCGACACCACTCAAAGTGTCTCTATTTTGTTTAAAATGGACAGGATTTTAAGTGAAAACAACAAATGACATACGGAAAACTGACCAAATGAATTCGGAATGTGTTGATGCTTTTGGAAAACGTTCCATGAGTCATATGTGTCATGTAAGAGTCAAACTTGTCTCAATCTGAGGCACAGTGTGGCCATAACCATTCGAAGTGTCTCACTTTTGTTTGAAATGGATAACATTTTAAGTGAAAACTACAACTGACATATGGAAAACTGACCAAACACATTCAGATTGTGTTGATACTTTAGTACAATGATCCTTGGATCATTTTTGATGTGTATGAGTCAACCTCGTTTAAATCTGAGGCACGGTGTGGCCGATATCACTCTAACTGTGTCTCTTTTGTTTAAAATGGATGAGATTTTAAGTGAAAAGAACAACTGACATACGGAAAACCAACCAAACGCATTCGGGTTCTATTGATACTTTATCACAACGATCCATGGGTCATATTTGACGTGTATGAGTCAACCCCGGCTCAATCCGAGGCATGGTGTGGCTGGAACCATTCGAAGTGTCTCACTTTTGTTTGAAATGGATAACATTTTAAGTGAAAAGTACAACTGAACAAACGCATTCAGATTGTGTTGATACTTTAGGAAAATGATCTTTGGATCAATTTTGACATGTACGAGTCAAACCCGCCTCAATATGAGGCCCAGTGTGTTCGACACCACTCAAAGTGTCTGAGGTTTATTTGAAATGGACAACATTTTAAGTGAAAATAACAATTAGCATACAGAAAACCAACCAAATGCATTTTGATTATGTTGATACTTTAGCACAATGATCCATGAGTCATATGTGACATGTAAGAGTCAACCCCACCTCAATATGAGGCATGGTGTTGCCGGTACCACTCAAAGTGTCGTTCTTTTGTTTAAAATGGACATCATTTTAAGTGAAAACAACAACTGACATATGGAAAACCAACCAAACGCATTCAGAATGTTTTTATGCTTTAGGAAAACATTCAATGAGTCATTTTTTATGTGTACGAGTCAACCTTGTCTCAATCCAAGATGTAGTGCGGCCGGTACCACTCAAAGTGTCTCTCTTTAGTTTAAAATGGACTTCATATTAAGTGAAAATAGAAACTGACATACGGAAAACCAACCAAACACATTCGGATTCTATTGAAACATTAGTAGAACGATACATGGGTCATATGTGACATGTACGAGTCAACCGCACCTCAATCTGAGTCACAGTGTGGCCGGCACCACCCAAAGTTTCTCTTATGTTTAAAATGGACAACATTTTAAGTACATATAGAAAACCAACCAAATAGATTCTTATTGTGTTGATACTTTAGAAAAAAGATCCATGGGTCATATGTGACATGTACGAGTCAACCCCGCCTCAATCCAAGGTGCGGTGTGGCTGGCACCACTCAAAGTGTGTCTCTTTTGTTTAAAATGGACTTAATTTTAAGTGAAAACAACAACTGAAATACGGAAAAATGTCCAAACGCATTCAGAATGTGTTTTTTCTTTATAAAAATGATCCATGAGTCATATGTGATGTTTAAGATTCAACCTCGCCTCAATCCGAGATCCAGTGTATCCGGCAACACTCAAAGTGTCTCGGGTTTATTTGAAATGGAAAACATTTTAAGTGAAAACAATAACTGAAATACAGAAAACCAAAAAACGCATTCAGATTCTGTTGAAACTTTAGGAAAAAGATCCATGGGTTATATGTGACATGTACGTGTCAACCTATCCTCAATCTAAGGTGCGGAGTGTTGCCGGTACCACACTAACTGTGTCTCTTTTGTTTAAAATAGACAGGATTATAAGTGAAAAGAACAATTGGCATATGGAAAACCGACCAAAAGCATTCCGATTCTATTGATAATTTATAAAAATGATCCATCGGTCATATGTGACATGTACGAGCCAACTTGGGATCAATACGAGTTGCGGTGTGGTCGGGATCACTCTAAGTATCTCTCTTTTGTTTAAAATGGACAACATTTTAAGTACATACGAAAAACTGACCAAACGCATTCAGTTTCCATTGAAACTTTAGGAGAATGATCCATGGGTCATATGTGACATTTACGAGTCAACCTCTCCTCAATCTGAGGTGTGGTGTGGCCGAAACCACTCAAAGTGTCTCTCTTTTGTTTAAAATGGACTTCATTTTAAGCGAAAACAAAAACTAGCATACAGAAAACCGACCAAACGGATTCTAATTGTGTTGATAATTTATCACAATGATCCATGGGTCATATATGACGTGTACGAGTCAACCCCACCTCAATCCAAGGCATGGTGTGGCCAACACCATTCATAGTGTCTCTCTTTTGTTTAAAATGGACATCATTTTAAGTGAAAACAACAACTGATATACGAAAAACTAACCAAACGCATTCGAAATGTGTTGATTCTTTAGAAAAATGATCCATGGGTTCTATGTGACGTGTACAAGTCAACCCTGCCTCAATCTGTGGCACAGTGTGGCCGGGATCACTCTAAGTGTCTCTCTTTTGTTTAAAATGGACAACATTTTAAGTACATACAGAAAACTGACCAAATGCATTCAGAATGTGTTTTTTCTTTAGTAAAATGATCCGTGAGTCATATGTGACATGTATGAGTCAACCCTGCCTCAATACGAGACCTGGTGTGGCCGGAACTACTCAAAGTGTCTCAGGTTTATTTGAAATGGACAACATTTTAAATGAAAACAACAACTGACATACAGAAAAATAACCAAATGCATTCTGATTCTGTTGAAACTTTAGAAAAATGATCCAGGGGTCATATTTGACTTATACGTGTCAACCTAGCCTCAATTGGAGGCATGGAGTGTGGACGATACCACTCTAACTGTGTCTATTTTGTTTAAAATGGACAGGATTGTAAGTGAAAAGAACAACTGGCATAAGGAAAACCAAACAAACGCATTCAGATTCTGTTGATAATTTATCACAACGATCCATGGGTTATATGTGACGTGTACGAGCCAATCCGGGCTCAATCTAGGTTGTGGTGTGTCCGAGATCACTCTAAGTGTCTCTCTTTTGTTTAAAATGGACAACATTTTAAGTACATATGGAAAACTGACCAAACGCATTCAGTTTCAATTGAAACTTTATGAGAACGATCCATGGGTCATATGTGATGTGTAAGATTAAAACTGGCCTCAATACAAGGTGTGGTGTGGCTAACACCACTCAAAGTGTCTCTCTTTTGTTTAAAATGGACTTCATTTTAAGTGAAAACAACAACTAGCATACTGAAAACTGACCAAACGGATTCTGATTGTGTTGATACTTTAGAATAACGATCCATGGGTCATATGTGATGTGTACGAGTCAACCCCTCCTCAATCCGAGGTGTGGTGTGGCCGAAAGCATTCATAGTGTCTCTCTTTTGTTTAAAATGGACATCATTTTAAGTGAAAACAACAACTGACATACGAAAAACTAACCAAATGCATTCGAAATGTGTTGATGCTTTAGGAAAACAATCCATGGGTCATATGTGACATGTACGAGTCAACCCATCCTCAATCCAAGGCACGATGTGGCCAGGATCACTCTAAGTGTCTCTCTTTTGTTTAAAATGGACAACATTTTAAGTACATACATAAAAATGACCAAACGGATTCTGATTGTGTTTATACTTTATCAAAACGATCCATGGGTCATATGTGATGTGTAAGAATCAATCCCGTCTCAATATGAGGCACGGTGTGGTTGGCACCACTCAAAGTGGCTCTCTTTTGTTTCAAAATGACATCATTTTAAGTAAAAACATCAACTGGCATATGGAAAACCGACCAAACGCATTCGGATTGTGTTGATACTTTAGTAAAATGATCCATGGGTCATTTGAGATGTGTACGAGTCAACCCTGTCTAAATTAGAGGCACGATTTGGCCGGTACCACTCTAATTATGTCTCTTTTGTTTAAAATGGACAGGATTATAAGTGAAAAGAACAACTGGCATATGAAAAACCAACCAAACACATTTTTATTCTGTTGATAATTTATCACAATGATCCATGGTTCATATGTGATGTGTATGAGCCAACCCAGGCTCAATCCGATTTGCGGTGCGGCCGGGATCACTCTAAGTGTCTCTCTTTTGTTTAAAATGGACAACATTTTAAGTACATATGGAAAACCGACCAAATGAATTCGATTTCCATTGAAACATTAGGAGAATGATCCATGGGTCATATGAGACGTGTACAAGTCAACATTGCTTCAATCAGAGGCGTGGTGTGGCCGAAACCACTCAAAGTGTCTCTCTTTTGTTTAAAATGGACTTCATTTTAAGTGAAAACAACAACTAGCATACGGAAAACCGACCAAACGGTTTCTGATTGTGTTGATACTTTATCACAACGATCCATGGGTCATATGTGACGTTTACGAGTCATATCCGCCTCAATATGAGGTACGGTGTGGCCAACACCATTCATAGTGTCTCTCTTTTGTTTAAAATGGACATCATTTTAAGTGAAAACAACAACTAACATATGAAAAACTGACAAAACGCATTCAAAATGTGTTGATGCTTTAGGAAATAAATCCATGGGTCATATGTGATGTATAAGAGTCAAACCCACCTCAATATGAGGCACAGTGTGGTCGGGATCACTCTAAGTGTCTCTCTTTTGTTTAAAACGGACAACATTTTAAGTACATATGGAAAACTAACCAAACGGATTCTAATTGTGTTGATACTTTAGCACAATGATCCATGGGTCATATGTTATGTGTATGAATCAACCTCGCCTCAATCTGAGGCACAGTGTAGCCGGAACCACTCAAAGTGTCTCTCTTTTATTTCAAAAGGACATCATTTTAAGTGAAAACATCAAGTGGCATACGAAAAATTGACCAAACGCATTAGGATTGTGTTGATACTTTAGTAAAATGATCCATGGGTTATTTGAGACATGTACGAGTCAACCTCGTCTAAATCTAAGGAGCGGTGTGTCTGGTACCACTCTAACTATGTCTCTTTTGTTTAAAATGGACAGGATTATAAGTGAAAAGAACAAGTGACATACGGAAAACCGACCAAACGCATTCGGATTTTGTTGATAATTTATCACAATGATCAATGGGTCATATGTGACATGTATGAGCCAACTTGGGCTCAATAGAAGTTTTGGTGTGGCCGGGATCACTCTAAGTGTCTCTCTTTTTTTTAAAATGGACAACATTTTAAGTTCATACGGAAAACTGAGCAAACGCATTTGGTTTCCATTGAAACTTTAGGAGAAAAATACATGGTTCATATGTGACATGTAAGAGTCAACATCGCCTCAATCTGAGGCACGGTGTGGCCGACACCACTCAAAGTGTCTCTCTTTTGTTTAAAATGGGCTTCATTTTAAGTGAAAACAACAACTATCATTCGGAAAACTGACCAAATGGATTCTGATTGTGTTGATACTTTAGAACAAAAATCCATGGATCATATGTGATGTGTACGAGTTAACCCCGCCTCAATCCGAGGCGTGGTGTGACTGACACCATTTATATGTCTCTCTTTGGTTTAAAATGGACATCATTTTAAGTGAAAACAACAACTGACATACAAAAAACTAACCAAATGCATTTGAAATGTGTTGATGCTTTAGGAAAACGATCCATGGGTCATATGTGACGTGTACGAGTCAACCCTGCCTCAATATGAGTCATGGTGTGGCTGGGATCACTCTAAGTGTCTCTCTTTTGTTTAAAATGGACAACATTTTAAGTACATATGGAAAATTGACCAAACAGGTTCTAATTGTGTTGATACTTTAGCGTAAATGATTCGTGGGTCATATGTGATGTGTATGAATCAACCTCGCCTCAATCTGAGGCACGGTGTGGCCGGCACCACTCAAAGTGTCTCTCTTTTGTTTCAAAAGGACATCATTTTAAGTGGAAACATCAACTGGCATATGGAAAACTGACCAAACTCATTCAGATTGTGTTGAAACTTTAGTAAAATGATCTATGGGTCATTTGAGACATGTACGAGTCAATACCATCTAAATCTGAGGCGCAGTGTGGCCGGTACCACTCTAACTATGTCTATTTTGTTTAAAATGGACAGGATTATAAGTGAAAAGTAAAACTGGCATAAGAAAAACTGACCAAACGCATTAGGATTCTATTGAAAATTTATCACAACGATCCATGGGTCATATGTGACATGTCTGAGCCAACCTGGGCTCAATCTGAGTTGCATTGCTGCCGGGATCACTCTAAGTGTCTCGCTTTTTTTTAAAATGGACAACATTTTAAGTACATATGGAAAACCAACCAAACGCATTCTGTTTCCATTGAAACTTTAGGATAACGATCCATGGGTCATATTTGATGTGTAATAGTCAACCTTGCCTCAATATGAGGTGTGGTATGGCTGAAACCACTAAATGTGTCTCTCTTTTATTGAAAATGGACTTCATTTTAAGTGAAAACAACAATTGGCATACAGAAAACCGACCAAACGGATTCTGATTATGTTGACACATTAGCACAATGATCCATGGGTCATATGTGACAATTAAGAGTCAACCCCGCCTCAATCTGAGGTGCGGTGTGGCTGACACCATTCATAGTGTCTCTCTTTTGTTTAAAATGGACATCATTTTAAGTGAAAACAACAACTGACATACGAAAAACTGACCAAACGCATTAGAAATGTGTTGATTCTTTACGACATTGATCCATGGGTCATATTTGATGTGTACATGTCAACCCCGACTCAATCTGAGGCACGGTGTGGTCGGGATCTCTCTAAGTGTCTCTCTTTTGTTTAAAATGGACAACATTTTGAGTACATATAGAAAACTGACCAAATGGATTCTGATTGTGTTGATACTTTAGAACAATGATACATGGGTCATATGTGATGTGTAAGAATCAACCCCTCCTCAATATGAGGCATGGTGTGGCTGAAACCACTCAAAGTGACTCTCTTTTGTTTCAAAAGGACATCATTTTAAGTGAAAACATCAATTGGCATACGGAAAACCAACCAAATGCATTCAGATTGTGTTTATACTTTAGGAAAATGATCCATGGTTCATTTGAGATGTGTATGAGTCAACCCTGTCTAAATCTGAGGTGCGGTGTGGCCGGTACCACTCTAATTGTGTCTCTTTTTTTAAAATGGATAGGATTATAAGTGAAAAGAACAACTGGCATATGGAAAACTGACCAAACGCATTCAGATTCTGTTGATAATTTATCACAATGATCCATGGGTCATATGTGACATGTATGAGCCAAATCAGGCTCAATCCGTGTTGCGGTGTGGCCAGGATCACTCTAAGTGTCTCTCTTTTGTTTAAAATGGACAACATTTTAAGTACATATGAAAAACTGACCAAATGCATTCGGTTTCCACTGAAACTTTAGGATAATGATCCATGGGTCATATGTGACGTGTACGAGTCAACCGCATCTCAATATGAGGTGTGGTGTGGCCAACACCAATCAAAGTGTCTCTCTTTTGTTTAAAATGGACTTCATTTTAAGTGAAAAAAACAACTAGCATACGGAAAACCAACCAAACATATTCTGATTGTGTTGATACTTTAGCACAACGATCCATGGGTCATATGTGATGTGTACGAGTCAACCCCGACTCAATCCAAGGTGCAGTGTGGCCGACACCATTCATAGTGTCTCTCTTTTGTTTAAAATGGACATCATTTTAAGTGAAAACAACAACTGACATACAAAAAACTGACCAAACAGAATCAAAATGTGTTGATGCTTTAGGAAAACGATGCATGGGTCATATGTGACGTGTACGAGTCAACCCTGCCTCAATCTAAGGCACAGTGTGGCTGGGATCACTCTAAGTGTGTCTCCTTTACTTAAAATGGACAACATTTTAAGTACATAACAAAAACTGACCAAACAGATTATGATTGTGTTGATACTTTAGAACAATGATCCATGGGTAATATGTGACGTGTAAGAATCAACCCCAACTCAATCTGAGTCATGGTGTGGCCGGCACCACTCAAAGTGTCTCTCTTTTCTTTCAAAAGGACATCATTTTAAGTGAAAACATCAACTGGCATACGGAAAACTGACCAAATGCATTTGGATTGTGTTGATACTTTAAGAAAATGATCCATGGGTCATTTGAGACATGTACAAGTCAACCCCGTCTAAATATGAGGCGCGGTGTAGCCAGTACCACTCTAACTGTGTCTCTTTTGTTTAAAATGGATAGGATTATAAGTGAAAAGTACAACTGGCATACGAAAAACTAACCAAACGCATTCGGAATCTATTTAAACTTTAGGAAAATGATCCATGGGTTATATGTGATGTGTAAGAGTCAAACGCGCCTCAATCCAAGTCGCATTGTGGCCGAAACCACCTAACGTGTCTCTCTTATGTTTAAAATAGACAACATTTTAATTACATATGAAAAATTGACCAAACAGATTCTGATTGTGATGATATTTTAGCACAATGATCCATGGGTAATTTGTGACATGTACGCATCAACCCTGCCTCAATATGAGGTGTGGTGTGGCCATCACCACTCAATGTGTCTCTCTTTTATTTAAAAAGCACTTCATTTTAAGTGAAAACAGAAACTAACATACGAAAAACCGACCAAACGCTTTCGAAATATGTTGATACTTTAGGAAAATGATCCCAGGGTCATTTTTGACGTGTACGAGTTAACCTCGCCTCAATTTGGGGCATGGTGTGGCCGATATCACTCTAGGTGTATGTATTTTATTTAAAATGGACATAATTTCTAGTAAAAACATATGGTATATGAAAAACTGATCAAATTATGAATTGAATTCTGGATTCCACATATAATTGTCATCTAAATTTTAAATTGAATTATAAATGAATTATGTATGTTTATAATTACATTATGAATTCTGATTTAATTCTGGATTTGTATAGTTCCAAGATGCATTATATGTTAAATGTGTATGAAATTGTTCTCTATATGTATGTGTTAGTTGGTTATTGCAGGTAAAATAATTGTATATGTATTAGTTAGTTTATTGTAGGTAAAATAATTGTAAATTATTGGAAATGAGAGGGAATTGTAAAGGAGAAGGAATGGACTGGCTGCTGTGAAATTTGCACAGCATAGTCTATGCCAACGGTTTCAAACTGTTGGCATAGAATTCTGAGTATTTTTTTACCAATGGTTCTCTATGAACCATTGGTAAAGAAGTCATTTGGTTGGTTTTCCCAATGATTCAAGCCAAACCATTAGGAAAACTATCCCAACGGTTTGGCACAACCATTGGGATAGGTTCATTTTTTCTAACATATCCCAACGGTTTAGTGTAAACCATTGGGAAAAGCTTTCCCAATGGATTACTTTTCTACGGTTTGCAAAACCATTGGTATAAGATATACCAATAGTTCTGCAGCCTTTCCCAATGGTTCAAAACCATTGGGAAAGCCTGCATTTCCAGTAGTGTAAGTAACCTAGCCATGTTGTCCATAGGGCCTCAAGTGTTCGTCTACATACTCCAGAGGCTATCGACTAGAAACGAAGGTCAATAGTGGTATGGTGGGGAGGATATACCCTCATAATCATATTATATCACAACGGTGATATAAATATAAAACAACAGTTTAATAAATATAATGAACATAGTGGAAGTAAACTTACCAAACAAAAGTAAACTCACATAAATAATACCTAGTTTCATATAAAAAATAATGATTTTAGGATACTATAAAAAATGGGGAATACATGGGAAACAAGGTAGAATGCATACATAATGCAAGCTATAAAAAATAAAAATAGTTCCAAAATCTATCTCTAATAGCATCGCAATCCCAAGCCTAATATTATAATCATGTACTGCATCTTAGTATAGAAATTCAAGCATCTATAGTGGGTTGATTCCCCTTATCCCTACATGCATCCATGAAGTTTGTATAGGTACCAATTGGCGGCCTGAATAGGGTGTGAGAAACACTCAGTATGCCACCACCAATAGTGTCTATAACTGATCCAGTCTATAAGCATATAATGAAGTAGTGTACAGGTAATAATAAAAAAGTATAAAACAAAATAAATGATTCCCATGGTAGATCAGGTTCACAGTGGGATACCCATCTGACACTACCTACTTTAGAGAAATTTGGAATGTATTTGAACATTTATTATTTGATAAATAATACGGATCATCCTTTCCATTAATTCTGATTAATGATAAGGATCATCATGTTCATTATAGAAGGAATTTCATGTCTATAAATTCCAAAATAATAGTAAGGGGAATCATTTCCTTTAATTTGGATTAATTAATAAGGAACGTCATTTCCATATGTTCCAAATAATAAATATGGAAAATATGGTCCACAAATTCAAAAAAACAATGAGGAACATCATGTCCTTAAATTCTAAGTAAATCCTGAGCAATTACATGTCCATTGATTTCACATGAGCAATAATGAACATCATGTCTATGATAATAAGGAATATCGTGTCCAAAAAATTTAGATAAGAAATATTAGACATCATTTCCAATGATTAAGGAAAACATTATTTTATCACATCCATGTAATTTAATTAATTAAATTTATCATTTAATTCATATTAATGAAGAGTGATAAGAGGGTCCAAGTGTATTCTACTTGAAACTATACCATTTAACTAGAGTTAAGTAACATGGTATTATCATTCACCTTTTATTTAACAAATTCATAAGTAGTCAAGCGGTCCATGGGTATATCCATCCCACATAACATTTTATTAACATAATATATAGCATTTCATCAGTCAAAACCAAGCTAAACACACGTCAGTGGTGTTTTGGTCTCAAGGGAACATAATTCATTAAGAAATATTGTTGAATCCACCCATAGGGATTGTTTGAGTTGAGGTTTCCAAACTCAAACTGGTTATCATGGTCACATATCATGTAAAATTTAAGGTCTAGGTATTCAATTTAATATATTTCATAATTAAAGGGAAATGCTCGAAATTATTGGTATGTGTCATAATGGAAACAATATATAAAGACCAAAACTTTTAGTAAAAATGTATAGACTTCCTAACTTAGATAGGTAGAAGACTTATCATCTATTATTATCCTTTAATTAGGATAAAATGAGATAAATTTAGGAAATGTACAAATGCCTTTAAAATATAGCATATTGGATTGTATGAAGATAACATTCAATATGGTAAGAGAAATTGATAAAAGAATCAAGAGGACTCATAGACTTGCCGAGGGGGTCCAATATGATGAATGATGATTGAATCAGAAGCTAGATATAAGATTTCTATCAAATCCTAGGAGGATAATAAATGGTAGAATCCCACAGAAGAGCTACTATGTGCATGGAGGAGGAGAAATGAGGGGTGGAAGCTTAAAGTTATAAGGGGAAAATGGACATTCCCCCTTTTTAAGGGGTCACGCAGTTTGGCTGTATGATTTTCAAAATTGTGCATCGATAATTCCCACCTACTGACCATAGTGACACCCCATCACATGGCTAATCACATGGTTAGACAAACTTTGCGCAGACTATGCATACTTACTTTCAAAAGGGTACACCCTCTTGTATACTTGGCACATAGTTGGGAGAAACTATGTTCCAACTGTGTTAAACATACCTGAATTTTTTTTCACGTTTTTCAAAACCATGTGCCTCCTCTCATGTGGTTCAAATAATTGTGCACATCTATTTTAGGTTTCATGGTTACTACTAACCATGCACAAATCATTCATATCATATTGTTTCTATAATAACTAGAGCTTCATGCTCTAAACAAGCTTTGGATGATCCCCGACCCTTCATGACCTCCTTATGAATTATCATATAGATAAAATTATAGATTTAAACAAAAAAATAAAGGATCCATACCTTTAATAAAAACAAGTATTTTACAACCTCCCCTCCTTAAAAAATTGTCCCTAAGTTTCCCTAAGGGTGGTTGAGAACATCTAAGAATAATTTTGGTCACTAAGCTATCACTCCTAGGTATTTCCCTATACACATTCATATCTCCATAGAACCCAAAAAAAGGAACTAACCTACCTCTCAAATCCTTCATTATCTGATAAACTATACAAATTGGATATTCCTTAAAAGAAGAACCATCCTCTAAAAACACATCAGGCTAAAGGGTATGAGATGGGTTAGAATGATAATGGTGAAGCTATGAAACATGAAATACATCATTCATATCCTAATACCGCTAAGGTAAAACGAATGGATAGGCTAAAATCTAGAATCTCTCCATGATATTAAAAGGCCCAAAAAATCTCGATGCCATCTTCCCTTGCCTTTGAATCCATCAATGTTCCAATCTAGGAAAGACATGAAAGAAGACCCAATCTCCCCCCTCAAACTCTAGAGGTTAAAAATTAAGATCAACATAAGACTTGTACCTAGACTGAGTGTATTAATATTCTTTCTGATAAGATTTACCTACTTTTATTTCATGTCCCATCCTAGGAACCACAAAACTGGTGCCTGGAGTCGGTTTGTCACATGAATTCAAGCATGTTTCCCCATACTCCGGTGGTTGTAATCTAGAAGTGAATCTCTAAAGGTGGTACCATTGGGATACTATGAACTCTATATCAGTAAAAAAAATTGTGTAGGAATATATGAATGAAAATAGTTTAAGATAATAATAACTGACAAGTAATAATAATCAAATAACCAGGCCAATGCCAAATAATCCAACCATGCATGAACATGTTATACCCAAAATACAAGGATTCAATATACAATAGGTAATACAATAGGTCTAGACTAATAAGAGAAGAAATAAATAAATTCCTCTAACTCTATAAGGAATATAGAGTACATGATCATCTACTACTCCCATTCTATGTCCTAGCCCATAGTAATGTAACAACAAAGAAGCATAATCCAAGTCATAACCCATGGTCATGAGATCTATTCAGGTACCAAATGACGGCCTGAACAGGGTGTGAATAAAATTCATAGGACACCACCAATGGAGTCTAATGAAAATCCATCCTATGAATATAAAATGTACAATGTGTAGGTATATCAAATGTAAATCAGTAGTTTAAATGTAAACCTTGTCCGGCTCAGGCGTCCTATATGATCCTTGGTTGACTATACCGACTTTTTTCTAAGCTGGAATGTCTATGATCATTCATGTGTTATATAAATAGACTCGGGACCCATAGTATATAACCACGGAATCCATGTTCAATGATAAATACACTAGTATTTCATATTTAAATAAGGGAATTAGTCCAAGTATCTAACC
Organism: Viscum album; assembly: GCA_963277665.1. NCBI lineage: Eukaryota > Viridiplantae > Streptophyta > Magnoliopsida > Santalales > Viscaceae > Viscum > Viscum album. The sequence goes on along the minus strand of OY728150.1, from coordinate 1,222,986,199 downwards.
AAAGTAACATGGAATGTCATGTCCAACCATTCCCTATAATGATAAGGAATACCATGTCCAATAATTTCAATAAGTAATGAGGAATTTTATGTCCATTTAATTCATTAATTAATAAGGAACGTCATTTCTAATGAATTTAATAAGTAATAAGGAACTTCATGTCTAATTTATTTATTAAGTAATAAGGAACTTCATGACCAATGAATTCATTAAGTAATAAGGAACATCATGTCCAATTAATTCGATAAGTAATAAGGAGCATCGTGTCTAATGAATTCAATAAGTAATAAGGAACATCATGTCTAATGAATTCAATAAGTCATATATAATTTCATTTCCAATGAATTCATTAATTAATAGGGGATGTCATGTCCAATTAATTCAAATTTATGATTAGGAATTTCATGTACAACATCGCTTAATCATTCATAATTCACTCATTTCAATATACCTTATGACCCAATCCAGGGCATCCTATATCGAAACCCAACTGTTTCTCAAGGAATAATTAATAAATGGATATGGAACATATAATAATTTAACGTAGAACATGATAAATACCCAATTCAAATTTATAATAAAATATTCATTTAATAATTTCATTAATAAGTGCCCAACAATTCTAAGGGAATGGTCATACTGTTCACACTCCACTTAATCTCATTTAGTCATTCAATAATTTGTGATGAGACAACACACATTAGGAGGGAGTTTGGTTGCATGCGAAAAACATGATCGTCTAAAACAATTAACATCACACACCCTAAGGGTTCTTTAACCAAGTTCATCATCCTCCGGTGATATTAAGGGACTCATAGTCATAGTTGAATAAAATTAATTATAGGAGTCCCACATCTCATTAAAATCCATTTTTAACTAAGGAAATGCTTTATAATTTAACATGGGACAAGTATGTATATATTCCCTATTATAACTCTAAATATTCATTATTTATTGTTTAATAAATTCTCTATTTTTTAGTCAATCCAAACACACCTAGGTGGTATTTTTTTCAATTATAAACAATGTCCAATAAAGGTAAATAAGATGACACACCCAATAGGGTGTCCAAAGTTGTGGTCACAAACCTCCAACCATGTCAAGTGTTATAAAGTTCATCAAGTCCATGCTATAGACATTTAATTTTAGGTATTTCATATTTTAGGAGAAATATGTGGAAAGTACGACGTGCAGCATAATGACAACATAATATAAACAATGAGACTGTGAAGAATTAGCATGGAGTACCATCCAAACTAATATCTAAGTCGATCCATCATTAACCTGAAGAGCATTCTCTATCTTCATGGGCTGATGAAAAGAACATAGGCATCAATAAATAACCATTTTAAACAATTTCACCTAAACAATATTAAAATAAACAAAGAACACTGTGGAAAAAACATCAAATACATAAGTCAATACATACAACTTAGAGAATAAAAATTGTATAAAAACTAAAAGTAAAACATATCAACAAAAAAATCATCTCCTGGTGGTCCACAACCACCCATAATGTCCCCAGTCACCCACCCTTGGTCACCCTATCATAAACCCACAAATTAAGATGATAACATGAGCACCTACTATTTGAATAAGAGATCTAAAAACACTAAAAGTTACAAGCAGGTTGTGAGCTGTAGATCCTAGTAGGGTTCCAAAAAAGATTATATGTAGTTACGTTATAAGTAAATTCAAATATTCTAAAATAGGTGTACAATTAATATATTACAAAGATTAGTTTGAAAAAGAGTTTTGAAATTTTAAAAAAAATTTATCAAAACAAACCTGTAAAATTTGAAATTTATCCATTTAAAACATAAATTTTCTTGAAAGTCTTTGAAAATGATTTCAAAATCTAAAGTTGGATCAATCAAGAAAACAGAAGAATATTCACTTTATTTAAAAAGTTTTACATGAATCAATAAAATAGATTAAAAGTTCATAATAATAATAAATAGATCAATGAAGAGCATCAATTAATTAAGAAAGGAAACTCCATTTACAAGTAGTGACAAAAAATTTTGTTATGTATTGAGAATAAAGTATATGGATATCATGGGTACAACTTAGGTATGATAGTGATTCCACCATATAATAACAAATCAAAAATCATCATTACTAATTTTCGGGCTTATATCTAGTCTCACGAGTCTCAAAAAACCAGTTCCACACACACCCACTATCCTAGAAACACATCCATAGCTAGAAACATTAATTTTCATAATAGATCCACTAGAAAGGGTTTTATTCTGATATAAAATAATATGTATAGGTCATCCCATATAACTATCCAGGACTTCACGACTAGTCAAATAAGTTGGTGAGATAACCAAGTTATGATGATCACATGGGGATCCTTATCAATGTCAATAATGGGATCATACCCTCAAATCAAATATCACTCTCACCCTTGACCTCCCTCAAAGTAAAAAATCCCTTTTTCAACACCCACAAAATGGAAGTACAAGAATCAAGAAAATTACAACAAGGTATTATTACAAGAGAGTATCATTATAAAGTTCCAATCAAGCCTTCAAAAGTCATCAATTAAATTCAAAACATTTTCTTCAATTCAACATTTAAAAAGGGTATCCATACTCACTTACTTCCACAAACCAACGTGGTAATTTCAAACAGTCCTTTAACAATATCATTTCTTTCAAAACAACCCAAATTAATTCAAGGAAGTTTTACAATTTTAAAAAATTTTAAGTTCAATACAAAACATAGGTTTATACCCTCTTTCCATGTAAATAAATCACTCATTTTAAATTACCCAAGGACCATTTCAAAAAAATGGTAACATCATTCAAAGAGGGTTCTTGGTCATTTCAAAAATTCAATCATTTGAAACTATTTATAAAATACCAAATAGTTCAACTCATTCATTCAAATAGATGCATTTCACTTTAGAAATCAAAAATGAGCTTAATCCCTTAATTTTACCAAATAATCCATCAACAAAAATTAAAATAAAATCTATAAAATCATAGAATTCAACAATTCACAAATAGGTGAGAGAGAACAATATCATAGCCATTTAATTCATACCATGTTCAGTTTAAAGAGAATAGGTTCAAATAATCTTTCACAAGGAATTTCAGGAACAAAATTCATAGAAAATGTGTTAGAAATTAAGAAACACGTATCTATTATTTATCAATAAAAAATTAATTAAAATATGAAGGAAAATCATAGAAAAACCTACTTATAAAATCTGAAATCCATCCATAATGAATCTAAGATTTTTCACCCTCGATGTCGATCCCCAAATCTAGGAACAGATATCTTGATTGATGTAAGAAGAGATACTAGATCTAAGAATTCACATCAATCAACCATGATTTAATGGAACACAAGCACATCATAACCTCTAGGGATAAGGAATTAAGAGAAGAATATTTTATTGAAGACCATTGAGAAAATAACTCACTGGAATAGGATCACCACTTTGATCAACACTTCGATTTACTAAGAGATGAGGTTGGGAGATCCAAAACTCCTCTAGAGGGATCCCAAAAGAAAAAGGATTGTATTTGTTTTGGGTAGGATAATTTTAGGTTTAATTAAGGGGTTTCAAAATTTTAATTACAATTTTAAGGGAATTAAATCTCATCCACATGGTTTCTTGGATTAGGTCACATGGTTAGTACTAATAATGCATCTAATCCTACACCCCAAATAGAGCCACTAGAAGAGCTACATAGTTAGGTTGCATGGTTAGTTTAAGTGTGTGCCAACCATGCAACCCCTTCTATTTAGGTTGCATGGTTAATATAACTGTGATCCAACCATGTTCCCCTACCTAGGATATTGTAAATTTTTGTACGATTTGGATATATGGTTTTTCAAATCATGTTCCAACCATACGCAGGCCCAGAAACCATCAAACAAACTCTGAAAAAACACTAAAAATAATATGTGAAGAGATACAATTAAAGGATACTCAAATCAATGTGTTAAAACACATAAAATAAAGTAATGTTATTTTATAAACTCCCCATCATAGGAATTTCTGTCCCCAGGAATCTTCAAGTTCAAAATATAGAATAATATAACACAAGCATAACTCTATCACTTATCTTGTGAGGTGAACAGTTAGTAGTCTATAATAGAGACTCACCCAATGGATAAAAATTCACACATAACTCCAATATCACCACACTAATATCATCACATGTATCCAAACTATATAAATATTAGATACCTAACATAGGTCTCCCCATTATTTAAAGAATCATCAAAATGGTGTAACATGAGAAAATAACATCCCTTAAATCCAAAGAAGATACTTCAACTAATCACCAAGGATAATATCTAAGGTATAACACAAAAAACCTTAAAGGAATGGAACATCCAAAAAATCATTATTTACATAAGGAAAAGTTCTCTCATGGTCCAAATATGATCAAACATTCACAATAATGTCACATTACTAACAAGGATTTCTACCCTGGGTAAGTATTCGATGGTAACCTAGGATTTTCAACTCTAAGATTCACCCCTTGATGATCTCATCAAAACACACTCCAGCACCTCCAGGTGCTTGGTCCAACAAGATTCCACATCACCCAAGTTACCTAAGTAAAATCCCAAGGCATACCCATGTACAATCTCAAAGTGATTAAAAATTCAATTTAGTGCACAATAGGGCACTAAACTCTCACAAAGGAGAGCGTCCATCACACCAAAATCGATCTCTAACCATCATGGAAAAAACAATAGGAAACCAAGTTAAAAAATCCTGAAACATCTCAAGGATTATCAAAATAAGATTCCAATCCATCATCAGAATCACAATGAACATCAGGGAACTAATGACATTCCAAAATAAGGATAAACATTTAAGAGTTCACATCCACAAGGCACAACCATAGAGGTCACAAGAAAATACAACCATCCACTGACAATAAAAAAGTTCAAGATATATCATAAACAAAGATCTAAAAACAATCCACCAAGATCTATAAAATAAATTGTTTCCAAAAAATACAATCCACAATAGGGAAAAACTCAAGTAGTTTTTACTCTGATGTCAAAAACAACAATTTTGATCAACATAAGCCACCAACAACAACCAGAAGCTCCTCCCACTATGTAAAAAATCATCACTCCAATACCTATGGTTGGAGCCTTATTATTTTGAAGAATATATTTCCTCATATTCAAGAGATTATGATCCTTAACAAAAACATCCATTTTCGGTCTCCCAACTTATAGAACCTATTAAGGAGACCTAGACAACCACATTATTTACTAACTCTTAGATATTTAGGATATAACCTCTTTGGATGATCAAGTGATCTACATTGGAATCACATGATGTGCCTCTTATTTCACTAAGAAGCTAGTCCTTCCTCAACTATAAATGAGACATTCTACCCTTCATGTCATTTTTCTAGCTCTATTTCAGCTGAAAAATCCCTATTGAGCATCTCATGATAAGAGATCCACCAAGCCACATGCATGGTGGTTAAAAGGTACAAGTTTAGACCTTTTATAAACCTTATGTAATTCATTACCAATAATCTTATTTAATAATCATATCAAACTTGAAAATTTATTTTCATACTCCTCAACAGATAGTTCATCTTGACTGAAACCCAATAACTCAGTAACTTTATCCTTCTTTACTTTCTTAGGATACTTCCATAGAATGAAGACTAACTTGAATAATTCCCAAGAAATTATTTCATGTAGATGAGAGGTAATCACAACTTTCCACCACTCCTAGACATGTTCATCAAATAAGGAGTTTATATACTTTACCTTCAGAGCATCATCAGTCTTGAGAGAATCAAAGATCCCATCAACTTCTTCAAGCCACTTTACTACCTTAAGAGAACCTTGTTCATCTCTACAAGAATATGGATGACAATCCATGAATTAAATGATGGGGTTCAAATGTTGGAAGTTCTCTAGCTCCACCACTCGATATAGAGTATGGGTAGAGTCATAGATGACATATAACACTTCTGGAATACGTGAAGAACCACTCCATAAACCTAACCAAACAATTAATGCTCTATATTTCATTGAAAAATTCCTGGGGTGCATTTCTGGTCAACATAAAACAAGACTCATCAAGTCATTCATAACAAAAAACTCTAAATAGAATAAAATATATCCAAAATATTTTGAACAATCCATAAACCACTTTATTAAATAATCATTGATTTCAAAATACATAAGATTTCACCATTTATAAGACATTACCCTTTTCCTTAAAGATGATAAATATTGATAAAAGTCCATCACATCTTTTAAAAATCCTTTACCAGATCATGGAAAATATTTTATGGTATTAAAAACATTAATCTTGTTTTCCAATTATCAAAACCATTTCTATTTTAAACCCATTACCCACTAGATTTATTCTTGAAGCATTTACTTAACACGTAATCAAATTGTCTTTGAAAATTAGTTTTCCAAACCAAACATTTCATATGCTCTCTTTTTGGTAATTGAAAAAATTTCTCAAAGATATCAATAAAAACATTATTTAATCAAAAATTTGGTTTTATAAGGGAATTTAAAATTAGCAATAAGGGATTAAAGTCATAAGGATCAAACAAGATCATGAAACAATCCACATCAATAAATTTTCCAACTGACCCCCAAAAAAATGAAGTCATCCTAGAAATAATGGATATGGAATCAAGTTTGGGTTAGAGTAGTACTATGCATGGATTGGTCGAATGGGTTGGTAAAACACACACCAAGCCATGCATAGTTCTACTCTAACCCAAACCTGATTCCCTTTCCATTATTTCCAAGATGACTTAACTTTTTTAGAGTGTGCAGGTATATCAAAAGTAAAGAAGTAGTGTAAATGTAAACCATTTCAAGCTCAAGAACCCCATAGGATCCATGGATGAATATACCTACTTTGACCTCAGCTATAGTTCCTATGATCATTCACATGTTATATAAATGTACTTGTTACCCTTGGTATATAACAATGGAATCTATGTTCAAATATAAATACACTGGGATTTCATATTGTTAGGTTCACAAGGCTGAATACCCTGAGAGGGGGGTGAATCAGGGTATGAATAATTTAAAATTAAAGCTCGTTCTGATCTTGTTTTGCTGTTAAGAAATTCACTCTTCTCTCTCGTTCCCACTGCACTATATAAATAGAAAGTAAAGCATGCGTAGGACACATCAATTTTTACTTGGTTCACCCTCACTAGGCTATGTCCAAGGAGCATACAACAGCGATTGTAACGCCCCGACCCCAGCTACCCAGAGTCGGTGCATTACTTCGTAACATTGGCATGATCACAAGAAAGATCAAATCTCGAAAGACCGATTGGTTTAGTAGCCTTGGAAACACTAGATATATTCATAAGTTTTACATTACATCATAAAATCAAAAACTACTACAACAACATAATGTTTCCACAGTCCACACTACAATCCCCTCATAATATCCCTGCAGGTCATTCATAACTTACATCTTCACTTCCTGGGAAAAATAAAACATAGAAAAGGGGTGAGCTCAAATGCCCAGTAAGGATAACAATATAGCGGAAACTTTCATCAATAAGAATAAACATTTAAGGCAATGTATAACTAAAACAAAAGCCTTTTAAACATGAACTTTCAACATGGTATGGCATAAATAAAATGAAATAATGCCATTTACTTATTCACATGGATATTCCACTAATCTAATAATCACATGCAAAAATAAATAACCACTTTCATAATGTTGGAATGCATAATGCCAGACTATCATAACCACATAGCCAAGGCCTCGTGCCAAGACTACAAATAAGATTTTGTCAAGGCCTTGTGCCAAGACACTAGTTTGTCTCATGAGACCTACCGATGCATCGAGGAGCTATAGCGGGCTCCACCCGTCACTTATTAAGTCCAATGCATTCCCATATGAAAAGGTTTAAACATAAGATAAACATTCGTATTAAAACTAGCATACGAAATGTCAATACTTTCACAATAAACTATGAATGGTATAAAAATAGCACATCCACAGTCAAACATATCACAAAACCTTCAATACAATATAGAAGTTTTGTATCATAATAAATCAACTTCAAATAATCTTAAAATCCATCAAAGGATGTTGACATAGATGAAATCAAAATTCTTTTTAAATAAATATCTCCTTTTATTTTGAAATCATTTAAGATCCATATAAAATAAAACATTTTCTTTGAAAATATTCTTATAAGCTTGTAAGGAAAGCTTTGAAGATTTTATAACGGCGTAAAATAACCGCACCCGCCGTATAAGTTAAAAAAAACATTCTTACCTCAATTCTGTCGAAAAGGTTAAAAAGGACCTTGTTTTGAAAACGACGGAAAGATTCCTTTATAAACCTCTTATAAAAAGTCAAACAAGGGTATAAATGACTTTAACCCTTATTCTTGTAAATAGTAAAAATGTTTTGAAATACATTTTTAAGAAACATGGATGTGGATGATAAAGATATCCCAGTAGATTATTACGTATAAACAACCTCGGATAATGAAGAGATTGTGAAATAAACCCTTACCTTGTACTTTTCCTTGGTTGGGGTAGGTTAACCTCCTGTATGATGGTGAAATAATTGTTATTAAATTATACAAGAATCATATATATTAATATGATATCATATATGATCTTTTAACATTGATTTATTAATAATATCTTAGAATTATCATCGTTTCGGGTGTTAACTTACTCATTTTCTTTTATATGTTTTGTTACATAAGCCATGTTTGTTGTATCTTATTCATATCCAGAATGATATAAAGTTCTTAAACATCATTTTTAAATCATAAAATGATAATTATACTTGAATGGATACGATGGAGAATGAATCTCATCGCGTTCGTGGAGACGGTAGTCCGTACGTACGTACGAGCGACAATATCATTCTTTTGATATTAAAATAATATATAAATGAATGGTATATCATATATACAGAATCATTAACATGTTATATTTATTATTTACATGAGTTACACATCATTATTATACCCATCCAAATAATATTATATTGAATAACAATTACACCACGACGTGGAGACGGTAAGCCGTACGTACGCACGTATGGTGACATGTTATTCAAAGGGTGGATAGAATACTGAATATGGTTGTACCATACTTATAATAACATCACAGTATATGTGAGATACTGGAGTTATTATTTTAGAATGGTAAGAACAAAGGAAGAAGAAGTGGAAGAAGAAATGAACTTAGAAAAGGGTGGTGAAATCATTACCTCTTCTTCGGGTTCTTCCTTTTGATTTGATCAAAAGGGCTCCTTAGGTTGGCTTTCTGATCAAACTAAGGCCTCTAGGTTGTAGTGAGGGATGTTGGGAGATTATTTGGGCAGAGTTTGGCCGAACCAAAAGGCTTTGAAGGTGTGAAGAAATGAGAAGGAGGAGTGCCCTTTTATAAGAGGGGTGAGGGGAACCTTTGGAAAAGCTAGAAATATTAATTTATAATAAATTCATATTCGGTTTCTAAAGGCTCCAAAGTTGACTATTAAAAGGATGAGGTGGGGATAGGTCGAAAACAACTCATCCAATAGAATTTAGACAGGTTTGGGTACTTATATTAACCTTATCTTTAAGTATTAACTCTAAGTTAATTAGTTTCACTTTTACAATGTCTCTTTGTATTTTTATATATTATGGTTAATAAACTTACTATATACATCCAAGCGACCCCCAAGTGGTCCATTAATGATTAACCTATCATAATATAAGTCTCTTGGCCGAACCTTATATTTTTAGGAATTTAATATCAATTAATAATATAATATTTGTTTTAAGAACTCTTTTATGTCAATTTTGACACTATTCAATAGTTGATTTTTGTGAAACTCATAACAGATTGATTACTTCGAACAAAGTCCATTAAATCAATCCTAATATATCATATTAGCCTAGAAAATTATTTTAATTCATTAAAAGTTTCATATTATATTTATTTGGGTATTTATAATATCAATTATTTTAATTTTTCACTATTATAGTAATTACTGCATCATCATTGTGTCATAAATAAAATAACTTATTTAATGTCTAAAAATTATAAATAAAATATCATTATGTAGGAAATCTTTTTATCTTTCTAATTAATATTTATAATCGAAAATCCAACATGTATAACCCTATGTAAAAATTGTTCTTCTAAAAGATGTAATCTTATGCCATTTTTATTTTTATTTTAACTTTATTAATATAATGTGTCCCTACCACATACAAGTGGCTCCAAGGGGTCCCCAAATTGACCCAAGGATGCCCATGGTCGGGTATGTGTCCACCAATAAGGTTAGGACACGTTTTAGGGTAATTTTGTATTATTATAATATTATTTTTTAACCCTTATTTACCGGATTTACCCTTTAACCATGGTAAATAAAATATTTACCGCAGTAATTATTCAAAATGTCTAAAAATAAAAGTTACCTATTTATACAATTTGAACATCCTGATTCCAAATATGGAATCCATTTTCCTAAATTCAAAACACAGAAGTGGCAGAAATTAATTTAAAATTAATTCCCGCTGTCAAAACAAAAAGCGTGTTTTTAAGAGATAATAACTACCAAAAGATTGACAGTTGTTTATGTTCGGTTTAATTGTAAAATTATGTCCAATGACCAACATTATATTAAATGGTAAAAATATATTCTAAATATACTTTAAAACCACTCAAATTCATAATTTATCACTATTAATTATTTTGATTAAAAAAGTTGTTTTTAATTAAAATTTAGTAATTTTCACTATTCATCAAAATATAAAAGTTATCCGAAAAGTACCAAAATTTCACCCTAGGATAATTTCGATATTCCGAATCCAAAAATGAAGTCCATTTTGAAATATAAAATATATATGATTTCAAAAAGTAGGTATTACTATTTACAACGGCTAGTTTAATTAGTTGTGGTGTGTGTTAGAACTCGAGGTTGCGTACAACACACGCTATCGCATTATTCGAAGGGAAACATACCGTAGAAGCTTGGGGTGTTACATTCTCCCCTCCTTCAAATAATTGCGTCCTCGCAATTTCTAGGGTATTACTGCATAAAAAGACTCGGATGGTTCTTCATCATAAGTTCCTCGGGTTCCCACGTTGCCTCTTCCATCTTATGATTTCTCCACAAAACTTTTACCAGACGCGTCGTCCGGTTTCTCAGTACTTGTTCTCTTGTATCAAGAATCCTGACGGGCTCTTCACAATAGGAAAGATCGGGTTCCAGTTCTAATTCCTCATAGGTGAGTACATGCGTTGGGTCAGGCATGTATTTCCTCAACAGAGATACGTGGAACACATCGTGAACTTTGGAGAGACTTGGTGGCATTGCCAATCGGTAAGCTACAGCCCCAATTCGTTCTAGAATTTCGAAAGGTCCGATGTACCTGGGACTCAATTTACCTTTCTTACCAAAACGTATGACTCCCTTCCACGGAGATACCTTCAGGAAAACATGATCACCGACTTGAAATTCCAAATCCTTCCTTCGATTATCGGCATAGCTCTTCTGCCTACTTTGAGCTACTTTAATGTGATTTTGGATTACCTTCACCTTTTCCACCGTTTCCTCCACCAGTTCTGGGCCTACAAGTTTTCTTTCACCAACGTCATCCCAACAGGTTGGTGTACGACATCTCTTTCCGTATAACGCTTCATATGGTGCCATCTGAATACTCGAATGGAAGCTATTGTTATAGGAAAATTCTACTAGTGGTAAATATTGATCCCACATACCCTGAAAATCAAGTGAGCAAGATCTCAACATGTCTTCTAAGGTCTGAATAGTCCGTTCTGATTGTCCGTCTGTCTGAGGGTGGTAAGCAGTGCTCAAATGAAGTTCAGTATCCAGGGATTTCTGAAGATTTTTCCAAAATCTTGAAGTAAAACGGGGATCACGATCAGAAACAATCGATAGGGGTACTCCATGAAGTCTCACAACTTCATTAATATATAGTCTTGCTAGACGTTCCAGGGGTAGATCTTCTCTTATAGCAAGAAAATGTGCTGACTTGGTAAGACGATCAACAATAACCCATATTGCATCGTTCTTTCTAGGAGTCTTTGGTAGCCCCATGACAAAGTCCATTGTAATATTGTCCCATTTCCACTCCGGTATGGGAAGAGGTTGCATGACTCCTCCAGGCTGTTGCCTTCCAGCTTTCACTTGTTGACAAACCATACATCTTGACACAAAATCAGCAATCTCCCTCTTCATGTTGTCCCACCAAAAATGTTCCTTCAAATCTCTATACATTTTGGTGCTCCCAGGGTGTATAGAGAAATTGGAACTATGAGCATCATCCAGCAATTCCCTTTTTAGATCAGGTATATTGGGAACACAAAGTCTCTTCCCGAATTTCAAAATTCCACCTTCATACGCAAAGTCTCTCAATCTCCCATCATTCACAGCTTTAATCTTCTTTTGGAATTCTTCATCATCAGTCTGAGAACTCTTAATCCTTTCTAGTAAAGATGGTTTGGCAACCATTTGAAAAAGCATTGATGTTTCACCTTCCCTGGTTATTCCCATGTCCATCTTCACTAGCTCCATGAAAATTGGATCCCTTTCAATTCTCATATTGTTCAAAACTCCATGGTCTTTTCTACTCAAAGCATCTGCCACCTTGTTTGCCTTCCCCGGGTGGTAGTGTATCGTACAATCATAATCCTTGAGTAATTCAAGCCATCTCCTTTGCCTCATGTTGAGTTCTTTTTGTGAGAAAATATACTTCAAACTCTTGTGATCAGTATAAATCTCACATTTTTCACCATAGAGGTAGTGCCTCCATATCTTCAAAGCAAAGATCACAGCTGCTAACTCAAGATCATGAGTAGGATAGTTTTGTTCATGAATTTTCAACTATCGTGATGCATAGGCAATAACTCTATCATTCTGCATAAGGACACAGCCAAGTCCTTTCTTTGATGCATCACTATAAATAACGAACCCATCATTCCCCGATGGTAGAGTCAATATAGGAGCATTGACTAATCTTCTCTTCAGTTCTTCGAAACATTCTTCACACTCTTTTGTCCAAACAAATTTAACCCCTTTACGTGTGAGCTTCGTTAATGGGTTAGCCAATCGGGCAAAATTCTGGACGAAACGTCGATAATAACCTGCCAAACCAATAAAACTACGTACCTCAGTTATACTCGTAGGTGCTGGCCATTCTTGGATTGCCTTGGTCTTAGAAGGATCAACAGAGATTCCATCTTTAGAGACAATATGGCCAAGAAAAGAAATCTCCTGAAGCCAGAATTCACACTTGCTAAACTTTCCATATAATTCATGCCTCCTCAGAGTCTTCAAGATAATGCGCAAGTGATTTTCATGATCCTTGTAGGTTTTGGAGTATACCAAGATATCATCAATAAATACCACCACAAATTCATCGAGATACTCCTTGAAAACTCTATTCATCAGATCCATGAATACAGAGGGTGCATTAGTCAATCCAAACGGCATTACAGTAAACTCGTAATGCCCGTACCTGGTTCGAAATGCTGTCTTCGGAATGTCTTCCTTCTTTACACACAACTGATGGTATCCAGATCGAAGGTCAATCTTTGAAAAGTATTGAGCTCCATGCAGTTGGTCAAATAAATCATCAATACGAGGTAGGGGATACTTGTTCTTTATCGTTATAGCATTGATCTCCCTGTAGTCGATACATAACCTCATAGATCCATCTTTCTTTTTAACAAAAAGAACAGGGGCTCCCCATGGAGAAACACTAGGGCGAATAAATCCCTTATTACTCAATTCCTCTAGTTGTTTCTTTAGTTCGACTAGCTCTACAGTGGCCATTCTATAAGGGGTCTTCGATATAGGCCTTGATCCAGGAATCAAATCAATGGAAAACTCAACTTCTCGTTCTGGAGGATGTCCAGGTAAATCTTCCGGAAATACATCTACAAATTCTTTCACAACAGGTACATCCTCTATTTGAACATTCCTTTCCTCACCGATAGTTATTCCATTCTCTTCCTCCCCAATAATTGAATTAAGTTGAGCTACTGGGGGTGGGTCTAAATAAGAATTAGGTGGTGACGATTCTGCTCTAAAAATAAGGTGTTCCTTATTATTATCATCAAGAATCGTAACCTCTTTCTTCTTACAATAAATCTTCGCATCATAGTCCGAAAGCCAGTCCATACCGAGGATTATATCAAACTCAATCATAGGTATGACGATGAGATCAGCGGATAAAGAAAATTTATGTGCTCTAATGGGGACTGATTCGCAAAACTTTGTTGCAACGATACTTCCCTTAGGAGTTTTAACTGACAACTCCCTTATTAAATCAAATTGGAAATATCTAATTTTCTTAGAAAACTGGGAAGATATGAAACAATGCGATGATCCAGAATCAAATAATGCATTTGCTAAACTTGAGGAAACCATTAAATTACCTGCCACCACGTCTTTCGGAGCTTCTACCTCAGCAGTAGTGATAGCATAAGCCTGGCCTTGATCCCTTGGCCTTTTCTGAGGTAAGTTCTCCTGACGCTTAGGACATGCATTTGCATAATGCCCCATCTCCCTGCAATTGTAGCACTGAACGTTGGTAGCTTACTTCTTCCCCTTGCAATCATGAGCTTGGTGGCCTTTTTCACCACACTTGTAACAGACTCCCATTCCCTTCAGGCAAGCACCGGGGTGTTTCTTCCCGCACTTACCACAAGATGGATATTCAACCTTTCCCTTCTTCCCCTTATTTCCATTCCCAGATTGATCAGCAGGTCTCTTCTTCTCTTGCTTTGCTTTAAAGTCATAAGACTTAGAGAATTCCTTTTCGGTCTTGATAGCACATGAGACAATGTCTTCGTACGATGAAAAGGATTGTGAGACTAATGCTCGACGGAGAAATGGTTTTAACCCATCAAAGAAACGATCAATCTTACTTCTTGGGTTGCGAATATAATCTCCAGCATACCTCGCTAACCTTGTAAAGTTAGCCTCATACTTTGTGACATTATCATCCTCCTTTTGTCTCAGACTCAGAAATTGCCTTTCCATATCTGCTCGATGGTCGCGAGGAAAGTATTTTTCTAAAAACAGATCTTTGAACTCCCTCCATTCCATGTTTGATACTTCATCATCTTCCTTCATGTTTTGAATCAATGACCACCATTGATCAGCATCTCCAGTGAGGCGGTAAACTGCCATGGTAACTTTTTCCCTTTCACTACTCCCCAAAGCCTGAAATATTTTCTCTAGGGAAAATATCCATTGCTCAGCTACTAAGGGATTTGTACTCCCATTGAACATTGGTGGTTGTTGTCTCATGAATCGATCTAACATTGATCCTCCACGCTGCGGATCAGGGTGCTCCATACGGGTAAGGTTATTATTCATAACCTGAGTAAGTTGTCCCAGTACGGTGATTAGCTGATCAGCACCAGTTGCATCACCAGCCCCACTATAATTATCTTGAGCAGGAGGGCAATCCCTACATGGAGTGCGTGCATTGATACGGTTTCCATTTCTTCCACTAGGCGCCATTTCTAAAAAAAATGGCATAAACTAGATCAGTTTATGCATCAAAATACATAATCCCATACTTATAAAACACTTAACATAAATTGAACTATTTATGGATATAATCCATAATCATAAAAATGTTTTCTTTGAGGAAGTATATACTCATAAACCCTTCATAATGATTTGTAAAGATAGTGAGAGTTATCCTAAGCATATCCCCCGGGAGTGTCGTAACCAAGAGTGCAGCAAGGCCCGTTGTCGTGCACCAGTTCCCGTTCGAGTCTAGCTCAAAGCGGTGTTTTCGGGTTTTACCCCTAGGTACATCTGTGCCAGAGCCGCCTCTACCTGCTCGTATCCAGACAGGGATGTATTGCTCGAAAAACTCACAAAATCTCTACAATACCAAAATTCTAGGAAGTTCTTCTATACTAATCCTCAAAGTTCATCTTAGGTCTACGTGCTCTAATCAGAGTTTATCTAAATCTAGCTTCCAAGGTTTGTACTAAACTTCCTCTGATACCAACTGTAACGCCCCGACCCCAGCTACCCAGAGTCGGTGCATTACTTCGTAACATTGGCATGATCACAAGAAAGATCAAATCTCGAAAGACCGATTGGTTTAGTAGCCTTGGAAACACTAGATATATTCATAAGTTTTACATTACATCATAAAATCAAAAACTACTACAACAACATAATGTTTCCACAGTCCACACTACAATCCCCTCATAATATCCCTGCAGGTCATTCATAACTTACATCTTCACTTCCTGGGAAAAATAAAACATAGAAAAGGGGTGAGCTCAAATGCCCAGTAAGGATAACAATATAGCGGAAACTTTCATCAATAAGAATAAACATTTAAGGCAATGTATAACTAAAACAAAAGCCTTTTAAACATGAACTTTCAACATGGTATGGCATAAATAAAATGAAATAATGCCATTTACTTATTCACATGGATATTCCACTAATCGAATAATCACATGCAAAAATAAATAACCACTTTCATAATGTTGGAATGCATAATGCCAGACTATCATAACCACATAGCCAAGGCCTCGTGCCAAGACTACAAATAAGATTTTGTCAAGGCCTTGTGCCAAGACACTAGTTTGTCTCATGAGACCTACCGATGCATCGAGGAGCTATAGCGGGCTCCACCCGTCACTTATTAAGTCCAATGCATTCCCATATGAAAAGGTTTAAACATAAGATAAACATTCGTATTAAAACTAGCATACGAAATGTCAATACTTTCACAATAAACTATGAATGGTATAAAAATAGCACATCCACAGTCAAACATATCACAAAACCTTCAATACAATATAGAAGTTTTGTATCATAATAAATCAACTTCAAATAATCTTAAAATCCATCAAAGGATGTTGACATAGATGAAATCAAAATTCTTTTTAAAGAAATATCTCCTTTTATTTTGAAATCATTTAAGATCCATATAAAATAAAACATTTTCTTTGAAAATATTCTTATAATCTTGTAAGGAAAGCTTTGAAGATTTTATAACGGCGTAAAATAACCGCACCCGCCGTATAAGTTAAAAAAAACATTCTTACCTCAATTCTGTCGAAAAGGTTAAAAAGGACCTTGTTTTGAAAACGACGGAAAGATTCCTTTATAAACCTCTTATAAAAAGTCAAACAAGGGTATAAATGACTTTAACCCTTATTCTTGTAAATAGTAAAAATGTTTTGAAATACATTTTTAAGAAACATGGATGTGGATGATAAAGATATCCCAGTAGATTATTACGTATAAACAACCTCGGATAATGAAGAGATTGTGAAATAAACCCTTACCTTGTACTTTTCCTTGGTTGGGGTAGGTTAACCTCCTGTATGATGGTGAAATAATTGTTATTAAATTATACAAGAATCATATATATTAATATGATATCATATATGATCTTTTAACATTGATTTATTAATAATATCTTAGAATTATCATCGTTTCGGGTGTTAACTTACTCATTTTCTTTTATATGTTTTGTTACATAAGCCATGTTTGTTGTATCTTATTCATATCCAGAATGATATCAAGTTCTTAAACATCATTTTTAAATCATAAAATGATAATTATACTTGAATGGATACGATGGAGAATGAATCTCATCGCGTTCGTGGAGACGGTAGTCCGTACGTACGTACGAGCGACAATATCATTCTTTTGATATTAAAATAATATATAAATGAATGGTATATCATATATACAGAATCATTAACATGTTATATTTATTATTTACATGAGTTACACATCATTATTATACCCATCCAAATAATATTATATTGAATAACAATTACACCACGACGTGGAGACGGTAAGCCGTACGTACGCACGTATGGTGACATGTTATTCAAAGGGTGGATAGAATACTGAATATGGTTGTACCATACTTATAATAACATCACAGTATATGTGAGATACTGTAGTTATTATTTTAGAATGGTAAGAACAAAGGAAGAAGAAGTGGAAGAAGAAATGAACTTAGAAAAGGGTGGTGAAATCATTACCTCTTCTTCGGGTTCTTCCTTTTGATTTGATCAAAAGGGCTCCTTAGGTTGGCTTTCTGATCAAACTAAGGCCTCTAGGTTGTAGTGAGGGATGTTGGGAGATTATTTGGGCAGAGTTTGGCCGAACCAAAAGGCTTTGAAGGTGTGAAGAAATGAGAAGGAGGAGTGCCCTTTTATAAGAGGGGTGAGGGGCACCTTTGGAAAAGCTAGAAATATTAATTTATAATAAATTCATATTCGGTTTCTAAAGGCTCCAAAGTTGACTATTCAAAGGATGAGGTGGGGATAGGTCGAAAACAACTCATCCAATAGAATTTAGACAGGTTTGGGTACTTATATTAACCTTATCTTTAAGTATTAACTCTAAGTTAATTAGTTTCACTTTTACAATGTCTCTTTGTATTTTTATATATTATGGTTAATAAACTTACTATATACATCCAAGAGACCCCCAAGTGGTCCATTAATGATTAACCTATAATAATATAAGTCTCTTGGCCGAACCTTAGATTTTTAGGAATTTAATATCAATTAATAATATAATATTTGTTTTAAGAACTCTTTTATGTCAATTTTGACACTATTCAATAGTTGATTTTTGTGAAACTCATAACAGATTGATTACTTAGAACAAAGTCCATTAAATCAATCCTAATATATCATATTATCCTAGAAAATTAGTTTAATTCATTAAAAGTTTCATATTATATTTATTTGGGTATTTATAATATCAATTATTTTAATTTTTCACTATTATAGTAATTACTGCATCATCATTGTGTCATAAATAAAATAACTTATTTAATGTCTAAAAATTATAAATAAAATATCATTATGTAGGAAATCTTTTTATCTTTCTAATGAATATTTATAATAGAAAATCCAACATGTATAACCCTATGTAAAAATTGTTCTTCTAAAAGATGTAATCTTATGCCATTTTTATTTTTATTTTAACTTTATTAATATAATGTGTCCCTACCACATACAAGTGGCTCCAAGGGGTCCCCAAATTGACCCAAGGATGCCCATGGTCGGGTATGTGTCCACCAATAAGGTTAGGACACGTTTTAGGGTAATTTTGTATTATTATAATATTATTTTTTAACCCTTATTTACCGGATTTACCCTTTAACCATGGTAAATAAAATATTTACCGCAGTAATTATTCAAAATGTCTAAAAATAAAAGTTACCTATTTATAAAATTTGAACATCCTGATTCCAAATATGGAATCCATTTTCCTAAATTCAAAACACAGAAGTGGCAGAAATTAATTTAAAATTAATTCCCGCTGTCAAAACAAAAAGCGTGTTTTTAAGAGATAATAACTACCAAAAGATTGACACTTGTTTATGTTCGGTTTAATTGTAAAATTATGTCCAATGACCAACATTATATTAAATGGTAAAAATATATTCTAAATATACTTTAAAATCACTCAAATTCATAATTTATCACTATTAATTATTTTGATTAAAAAAGTTGTTTTTAATTAAAATTTAGTAATTTTCACTATTCATCAAAATATAAAAGTTATCCGAAAAGTACCAAAATTTCACCCTAGGATAATTTCGATATTCCGAATCCAAAAATGAAGTCCATTTTGAAATATAAAATATATATGATTTCAAAAAGTAGGTATTACTATTTACAACGGCTAGTTTAATTAGTTGTGGTGTGTGTTAGAACTCGAGGTTGCGTACAACACACGCTATCGCATTATTCGAAGGGAAACATACCGTAGAAGCTTGGGGTGTTACAGCGATGAGCTGCTGTACCAAATTCACTAAAGCACACTGCTGTTTACAAGGTTCAGTCTAGATCACTTCTATGCCCAGGATCACCTCCTTAACAAGATTTAGGGTCAGATCACTACTTTCCCAAGGGTCACTCCCTGTCTCTCTCTCTTTGGCTCACTGCTGGTAGAGAGGATCACCTTCTTCCTCTTCCTTTTCTCACTGCTCCGGAAAGGATCCACTCACAGTTTATAGACCTGTAGGTCTCTTCATTTGCATGAATTAATGCATCTTCCTCTGTATGTAGATGCTCTGTTGAAGTCTAACTTTCACCCGTAGATGAATATCTCTTTGCACCGAAGGTATCGAGCAAACTTCCAGCTTCCACACATCCCGAAAACACTACAGGAAAATCAACCTTACTTGGCGCGCAAGTCTAAGTCGGCGTGCAAGTATCGGCGCGCAAGTCACAACTAGCATGCAAGTATTCCTCAACCACTTGCACGACTCAAGCTTCTGCAAATCCAAACCTGTGCGACTCACTTTCTTCCTCGCCCAAACCACCTCAGTAGTGCAACTAACACTTGGCGTGCAACTTCCAACACTGGTGTGCAAGTCCCACTTGTGCGAAACACCACCACTTATGCGACCACCACACCTGCGTGACGGGAGCTCTGAATCTTCAAAGTGTTGAACTCTGGTGAGAAATGAGGAGGGGTGGTCTAGTATTTATAGGCAAATTGACCACCCTGCGCAACGGCGCGCAAGTCAACCCTCAGCGCGCAAGTCTCAGCGTGCAGGTCTCTTTTCCTGCAAGTCACTTGCATGACCCACTTCCAAACTTGCGCAAACCTTTTTCCTTTTTCATATTTTGATCTTCTAATCTTGAAAAACCATAGGTGCGCAAGTTCTAAATCTTCTAAGGCATCGGCGTGCAAGTCTCTTTCATGGCGTGCAAGTCACTTGCGCGACACCACCAATACTTGCGCGACACTTATCCCTTTTCCATATTTTGATGATCCCACCTTGAAAAACATATGGCATGCAAGTTTCCAAGCCTTCAAGTACACGGCGTGCAGGTCATTTTTCCAAAAACCACTTTTCTTCATTTGTCGATTTTCAGGCCCAAAAATTTGGCAAACACTGGAAAATGGTACCACCTTGTATCTGTTCTTTTTGTACCGCCTCCAGATCATCCATTTATTTTTTTGACTTTCTTGAATCAAACATGTATTGTTAACCACAGCTCTTGAACTCAACATTCCACCATGAAATCCCCTTTGTCACCAAGTTTGTATGTCATTGTTTTTCTTTGTCAACAATCACCACTCAGATGGCCACTTTGTCAACAAACACAATCACCTCAAAAATTATTCAATGATACCCTGAGGGATTTTTGCCCAACACATATTTAAATAATGGAATAATCCTAAGTATCTAACCAAAGGAACATGGAACATCATGTCCAACCATTCCCTATAATGATAAGGAATACCATAAACAATAATTTCAATAAGTAATGAAGAATTTCATGTCCAGTGAATTCAATAAGTAATAAGTAACTTCATGTCCAATTAATTCAATAAGTAATAAGTAACTTCATGTTAAATTAATTCATTAAGTAATAAAGAATATCATGTCCAATGAATTCATTAAGTAATAAGGAACGTTGTGTTCAATGAATTCAATAAGTAATAAGGAACATCATGTACAATGAATTCAATAAGTAATAAGGAGCGTCATGTATAATAAATTCAATAAGTAATATGTAACTTCATTTCTAATGAATTCATTAAGTAATAGGTAACGTCATGTCTAACTAATTCAAATTCAAGATTAGGAGTGTCATTTCCAACATCTCTTAATCATTCATAATTCACTCATTTAAATATACCTTATGAGACCATCCATGGAATCCTATATTGAAACCCAAGTGTCCCTCAAGGCATGATTAATAAATGTACATAACACATCTAATAATTTAAAGTTGTCCATGATAATTACCTAACCCAAATTTATAATCAAATACGCATTTAATCATTTCATTTATAAGTTCCCAAAAAGTCCAAGAGAATGGACATATAATTTATAGTCCATTTATTCCCATTTATTCATTCAATCATTTGTGATGATACAACACACATTAGGAGGTTTTTTGGTTACATAGTCAAAACATGATCATATAAAACTTTTAACATCACATTCCCTAATGTACGGTTCAATTGAGGTCATCATCCTCTAATGATGTTAAGGGAATCATAGTCATAGTCGAAGAAAATTAATTATGGGAGTCTCACCTCTCATTAAAATCCATTTTTAACCAAGTGAATAATTCATAATTTAACATGGTCCAAGTAAGTATACATTCTCAATTATAGTTCTAACAATTCATTATTTATCATTTAATCAATTATCAATTTAGGAGTCAACCCAAACACACCTAAGTGGTTTTTGGTCAATATAAATAATGGCCAATAAAGTTAACTAATAGGACACACCCAATAGGGTGTCCAAAATTGTGGTCAAAATTCTCCAACCATGTCAAGGGTTCTAATGTGCATCAAGTATATGGTCTATACATTTAATTTGAGGTATTTCATATTTTAGGAGCAATACATGGAAAGTACGGTGTGCAACACAATGGAAACATAATATAAACAATGAGACTTTGCCAAACTAGAATGGAATACCATCCAAACTGATATCTAATTCGATCCATCATTAACCCAAAGAGCATTCTTGATCTCTATGGGCTGATGAAAAGCACCTAGGCATCAAGAAATTACCACTGGGAAATATTTCACCCATGTAATATTACAATAAATAAAGAACATTTTGGAAACAACATCAGATACATAAATAAATACATACATCTTAGAGTACAAAAAGACTCTATAAAACTAAATGTAAGGGTAGGTATCTACATGTATTGACCCCTTTACATGTTCCCAATTCTTGTGGATCTCAGAGGAGGCTTGGAGGAAGTTTTAAGGAGTTCGGGTACTCATAACTAGGAGTATGGAACGTTCATGATGTGAAAGTGGGTTTCATGCCATGTATAATAATTTTACAACGTGAAATTGTGATTCACATCGTGTAATACTTTGGGGTTTGAAAAATAAAATAAAATCAATAGGTGATGGTTTTTTTGGTAGAAACTGACCTCAAGTCATTACATGACGTGAAAGGGGATTACACATCATATAATACCCTGATTTTGTAATGTTTTAAGCATTTTATAGCCACTTAGGTTGTCAGAATTTATGGCTATAGCTTCCCTCTCTCTCATCCCAGGTGACCTAGTAGTCCCCTCTTTAGGATTTTGGAGATCCCTTCAACGGTAATCGATATCAAGCTTTCATCTTCAATATGTGGTGTCTCGGTTTGATCCAAGGTGTGTTTTTTCCTTCATTTTCTAATGGTTTCTTCTGATTTTATCTCATTTTCTCTCATATCTTCTTGGTGTGATATGGTGTTTTATTACCCATGGTTATAATGGGGTTTCTATCAGTGTTTTTTATGCGGTGGTGTCGTGGCATCCTCAGATGGATGCAGTTCTTATGGGAGAGGTGATCAGAGATCTGTTGCATGGTATGTTCTCATGAGAAGAACATGGATGACCTTTTGAGGCAGGGGATTAGTTTCTTGTCTATTTATTTGAATGAAATTTTAGAGTTATCATGATTTATCCCCTTGAATCATAATTAAATTGACCTAATTAAATATTTGAATTGGATTAAATAATTGGTATCAATCGCATAGCGATGTTGTTTCTTTGTATAGTGATAACGGTTTGCCTCTTTATTTTATAGATAGTGTGATATTTATGTTTTTATAGGATTATAATTTTGTTCTTGATGAAAATTGGAAAGGAATGTAAATACATAATTAATTTATAATTAATTTTCTAGAGGATTAAAGATGTGTATTTACTGAATATGGTTGTTGTTGTAATTTGACATTAATCAAATTGATGCAAGTGTTCATTTTTAATTGAATTGTTTAATGAACCTGAAGCATGTTTATTCATGTTTATAAAGGAATAAAATACATTTTAAATTAATTTTTTAATTAATTTTTGAAATCTTGATATGGCTTGTTGCTTAGGTTTCCCGTAGTTGAAACCTATGATAATGAATAGGTTAATTCAAGATGGAATAAGAACCAGTTGTTTGAGAAAAGATAATTCCATCATAGGTCCAGAGTTTCCCGCTTTCTTGTAAAGTCCAAGTGACTTGTGTTTTTGGATCCATGAGAAGTCATTATGTGTGTAGGCTAAATGCATTGATTTAGGGACAATATCTCAGTTTCTATGTTTGTTTCCTACTTCTTGTGATGTGACATGACCCTAGGATGGTTGAGCCTGGAGGGCTATTGTGGTATGTGGGTGAGGAGGCCTGGATGTGTTGTGAGCCTGGGATGGCTGAGAGTAGAGGTTTGTTGTGGTATGTGGGGTGGGAAGGCCCAATTTGTTTGGCAGTAGTTGACACTTGAAGTGGCGAAATGCATTGAGATATGCATGTGGTGTCGGGGAAGACACTATAGATGACAGAATGGGTTGAAGATAGGCTTACCTATTGATATTAAAGATGGATTCTTGTTTGAATCATTTGTTTGGATGATAAACATGTTGTTGTTTATCTACTTTCCTTTACCCAATTATTGAGGCATACGAATGTGTTTGGTTACTATCTTTTCATGGGAGGAAAATACGTCCAGGGTATTCCATGTGATTTCTATGTTTATCTCCTCATGGTTGGATGAGTTTACTCTCCTGCTATAGGCAGCTAAGACTCGATGAGTAGTTTATCTACTCATCGTTTTGATCCCCTTGTGTTTGGGGAGCTTATAATTTTTTCCTAGAGTACCTGGTTGTATGGAAAGTAATAATGTTAATAAGTGAATAAATGTTTAATGCATGGGGTTCAAGATTTCTTGGATGCAATGTTGAGGTTATAATTCTGAGAAGCAATGGACTCATTTTTCTTATACCTAGAGGGCATTTATCTTTTCTATAATGGTGATGATATTTAATGAAAAAAATTTTAATGTTTAATTAATGGTAAGAATTAATTAATGTAAATTAAAACTGATAAAAAGGTATAAAGTAATTTAATGTATCTCTTTAAATGGTTGTGTGCTTATAGGACATCTGATCTTTGCAGTAGTATTCAAGAGTCTGAGAGACGTTAGCTGTAGTTAATTACGAGACAAGGTGATACCCATAGTGTAATTGTGAGCTATATTATATCATGTACTTTTTGTGTTTCTATATGATACTCCACCTTGTTAGTTAGGAAAACTGACACCCTGTAGATTCTAAGCCCTGGGGGGTGTTTTCTCTAACATCCTTGTGGGAGGATGGATGGATGACTACCCCCTTTGGCCTTACTCTCTTCTCTTGGTAGTTACTTGTGCTGGTATGAATGGTGGTTAGTTTTACCCATATATGTGTGTATAGGGTTGTAATGGTTTATGGTTATTTAACACACATATATTCTAGATATAGTTTTCTAAGGGATATTATAGGTAACATATATATGTTGTGATGTCTTGAGGATCCTTACTCGGTGTATAGGTTGTGATGGCTTGAGGAATAATATGCAATGTATGATACACGTTGTGTAGGATGTGGTGGATCCTGGAAACTACCTAGTTACTTTGGTTATGTAGACATGGTGGTGTGATGAATGAGGTTCATGTTGAAACAGGAGGTGCATGTTGTGGTGCTTCACCTAGGTGTCTTTGGGATAGCCTTTTTGGAGAGAGATGCTCAGGACATGCGATTTTGGTGAAAAGTGGAAAACTATTTCGGAAGTGGTAGTGGGGTACTCATTATATTATTTATTATATAATATTCCCTTGTATGTGATACTTTGTGAGAGTATCCATAGTAAGGATGGGAACTTAGTATACCTGTTTAGGTGATGAGTTAGTTTTACTTGTTGTTCAGTGTGATTTAGCAAGCTTTCATTACTTTTACATGAGAGGATCTGGGTATGATCCTACTGAGTATACTGTTATACTCACCCTACGTATATATAAACTATTTATCAGGTATGTTAGGGTTGGATGAGCGGTGTCACCTTCTTCTCCCTCTTGCCCTAGGGTTCCCCTCGGCGGCAAGCTGGAGGGGGGAGGTTTTCACTGGGGCCTCCACCCTCCCTTTTTTCCTCTACCTTCTCCTCTCATGTCCATTTCCTTTCATCTATGTCTTTATTCAGGTGGTGACATTCTTCTTGGTGAAATCTGCAACATGATGTTTTGATGGTTCTGACGATGGTTTTTGCTGCTATGCCCATGGTCGCTACAACCCTGCTCTGACCTCAGGTTCCTCCACGCCTCTCCAAGGCGGATCTGGAGTGGGTGTATTAAATGGGTTTTGGGTTTTTGGTTCAGTGTTCAGTGGTCTGGAACCCTCGACCATTAAAATTTACTATGACCTCAAGTTCCACTACTCCTCTCTGAGTCGAATATGGAGAAATGGTAACTAAGGGGTTTTCGGTTGTGGGGTTTGGCGGCTAAAGGTTTTCCTTGCATGACATGAGTTCTTTTTATCATATGTTGATGATCTATATCTCCTCCTCTTTGACAATCCAAGACTCGATTTGAGCTGTGGTGGTCCTCATTTGATGAAGCTCTTTGATGTGGATGGATCTGGTTTGGAGGTCAAGGTTTTTCTATCAATGTTTGTGGCAGTGAATTTGGTTTTGATTTTGGTTTTTCGGATCTCTGTCTTTAGTGAGGTTTAGTTTTCTTCTTGACATTCAATTTGGTTGATGCTTGTGTTCTGTTTATGTGCTTTTAGTTCAGTTCAGTTCGTGTTTGGTGATGGTTGGCGACGCATTTCTGGTTCGATCCGGTTGATGAATTTGTTCCAATTTGTGCTTCTGGTTTGGTTCAATATGTGTTTGGTGATGGTTGGTGATGTATTTGTGGTTCGATTTGCATCTGGTTTTGGGTGATACACATTGATGATGTTTTTTCATACTCTTCATCACTATTTTCATTATATGGTTTTTTCTGATTCTTTGGGGGAAGATGATGACTCGGTGCAGTGACATGTTTTATGGTGAGTTTGATGATTTCTGATGATCTCAGGTTATCAGTGGTGGTTGGATGGTGATGTTGATGCAGTTATGGATGACGATGATGAATGATGATGGTCAATGATAGGGTGATGTGAGTGATCTTCAATCATGATTCTCAGATGTGGTGTTTTTTTTTAATTTTGAAATTTGAACTTGGTTGTAGTTGTAGGGTTCCCACTTGGTATGTAGGTTATTTCTAATCCATAAAAACAGCTTTTTTAAAATCAAATAAAAAACTAATTTTCAGTCAGGTATGTTGGAGTTGGTTGGAGATCAAGCTAGTTGCTACTAGCTTGTGGTTTGCTGGAGCTGTTTGGGCTTCATGGTTGTTGTCGTCTTTACTTTTCTTTTGGTACTTACAGTTTTACCTTTTATTTGTAGTAGTTATTACATGACATTAAATTTTTGTACTTAGTTTTTCTTTTATATTGTAGTTTGAGTAGATTTGGTTGGTGTCTGTCTTATCTCTCTCTTCCGGATGTGTTTCTCTTATAGGGTAATGTATCACATCTGCATGTTTATTATACCTGCGGTGCTAATTGCTAACTCGGGGCCTACAAGAGGTGGGACTCTGGGGGGTCATTATATCTCTTCTCCTATTTCCATCCTAGGAGGGGTACATTTTGTGAGGAGGGGGTCATGAAAAAGTGGTATTATAGGTAGTTTGAGGGATAGGATAGATTTTGGAGTTAGGAACAGGTGAGGTTTCATGGGTTAGTAGAGAAATAGTGTCAGGTAAGTTTAGAAAGCATTGTAAACACGAGATACCAGTGACCTTATTGTAGTGACACATCAAATCGATTATGATTTTAAGGTTGATTTATAGTGTAGGTTAGACCCTAGGTCATCTCTCAAGGAGAATTGATAGGTTTAGAGTATGCATTTTTTGATAAAAAGTACTAAATAATGGGTGGTTTAGAAAATATATTTATGAAAATAACTTAATTTAAGAAGTTTAATAGTTGATTAACCAAGTGTATTTTGAAAAATATGAGATAAAAGGGTTCTCTGTGAGTTCACTACACACATTTCAATTTCATTCTTCTTGGATATTAATTAGGGTTGGATGTAAGTCTTTGGTTGAAATTAATCATCATCTCGATTACTTTCCAAGATTTTATATCAAAGCACATTGATCCAATCCTTGAAATAACAATTTTATAGGCAAGATAAAGATCTAATGCATGATAAAATAACTTACAAAGAAAATTAAAATCTCAAATAAGTGGGGAAGAAAATGATTCTTGTGCTGTCCAATCGAAATGACACAAGTCACACACTCAAAACCTCACACCGATCAGTTAAAAGTAAAGAGCATTTCATTTAGTTAAATCAATAAAATATAAATAAAAGTAATATTATTCTGAATGAAATGTTTTCAAACCCAAAATACAACAAACTAGTTGTATTACAAGTTTTATAACTCACTTTACAAGATGTGTATCTCCCTAACAATGAACACACACTGATTATCCCAACATCGAGAGGAGGAGGAAAGTTGGTTTGAACTCCTTCTTCATCCTTGATCCCCCTTTGAGGATAGAAGAATATAGAACTTCTAGGATTATTAGTAGACTCTTATAGGACTCAAAAATGGTATATATTTTCTTCTGATTCAAACTAGAAAATGAGGTTCCCTTGGTGCCTTTTATAGCAAAAATGGTAATTGGTTTTGAGCACCCAGTTTTGGTGATACCATTTGAGTCTCGGTTTGGGGTTGTTATATGGAATTATCTTGACTTGGAAAAAGAATATTTTTTTCTCTATCTTTACTATCACCATGTCAAATTTTGAGACCATGGAATATTTATAATTGGAGTTATAGTCATAATACCGAACCAAAATTCTAACTTTGTGCAGATTCTTCCCCTAGACAGAATGGTTTGGATGGGCCCCTTAATGGACGAATGGGGCTTGGGTTACTTGAGATGAGTTGTATCCCATGAATTTTTGGAGATGAAAACAAAGTTTCATCCCATTTAAAAGCATGAAATTCACGTAATGTTCAAAATAGTGGACAGATGTTCATGGGATGACATGCAGTTTGGCCCATTTTCCTTCTGAATCATCTATGGGGGCTCCAAATCACATCCACCTTCAATGAAAATATCAAAACAAGTAAAATTATCCTTTTTAACATTTATTAACACAAAATAATTGATTCAAACATGGATTTAAATTTTTTATAATAATTGGAATTTCCAGTACAAAATCAGTTTAATTCAGTGGTGTAAAAGGTGAAAATGAATAGTAAATCGTGGTGCGATCACACCCCTGCACTAAAACATTTTCACTCCTGGGAAGTCATATTTCCAAAAATTATTCATATATATATATCCAAATTCATAAATATTTAACATTAAATAAAAATTTAATTCTTGATAGAAATGTGATCAAAGAAAAAATCACACTGATGAGTTATTCTCAGTGAGCATTGAAAAAGACATCTCAAAAATTATATCAGAACAAAATTAAAAGAGATGCATGATACCAATTGAAGAAAATAATTAAAAATTTAATCATGTCACAAATTATCCATGTGTGTGTGTGAAAACTATTTCATTATATTCTTTCTACTTTCTATCAAGTAAATATAAGTTATTTTAAAAATTGGATACTTATAGGATCTTTTCCACCAAACCTTCCCTACATCATTTGCAATAAAAGTTCAAAACCCACTCACTTAAGCATTCCCAAAAGTCATACCATAATCTCCGGACCAAGATATCCCCATATGTTGTACATTTCATCACTCTCCTTATTTATTATTTTTTTCAAAAGTTTCACTTGGAATAAATCTCACACTCTTCTCTCAACTCATGTTTGATCTCCTCACGACACTAATTATAATAGTTATAACAAGATCAAAAGTCAAGGAATGGTGGTTTTTGACCTTCCAATATACTACCCTTTTTATTTTTGTTTTTTTGAGTGTGTACAATAGTCGGATAACAGGTACACACACATAGATCAATCTGGTACAGTAAGTAAATTGATTGGATATGGAATGAACATATGAAAAAATGATTTTTGAAAGTATAGAAAAATCAACCTAACTTATATTTACCATCTATTAAGTAGATATTTTCAAACTTCGTGATTGGGTGAAAAGTTGTGTGGAGAAATTAAGTGACACAATTTTCCCTTAAACAATTCACAAAAGGGGTACCATTATTCACAAAGGTTTCAAAATGATACAACCATTTATATCATCGCCAAACAACAAGATTTCAAGAGATATTCACACCACAGTATTGAATTATTGTTGAAATTCATATTTTATCAGAATTTTTTTTGAATATTAAAACAACATGAAATAGAGAAATTACTCATGTATTTTCAATAACTCCCATGATTAAGTGGGAATAAATTTCCATGATAAAGTGGGAATAAAAAAATTAACATTTTGGCACAAAGGTGAGGAGGAGGAAAGGGGGGAGCAAGTGAAAATACAATCCATGAAGCCAAAAAGAGAAAAATAAGAAAGAGGATGAAATATACTAACTTACCCAGAAATATACCCATCTCCCCCACACCTAAAGTGTACAATCAATACCACAAAACTCGGCATGGCTAGCGCCACCCATTTATCAGCACTAACGAAAAAGCACTGATAATTGGGGGGCTTTATCAGTGCTAAAAAAAGCAATGATAAAGGGTTCAACTTAAAAAAAATTAATTAAAAATAATATATTAATATATAATTATATAAATATTGTTATATTGATATAAATATAATATATAATTTTAAAATATATTTTAAATAAGTATAAATATACATTTACACTTATTATTCTTAATATATAAGATATTTAGTGAAAATGCCTTATAAAAAAATTAAAAAAATATTTTTAATTAATAATTTGATAATTATTTTGGAGTAATAGTCATTTAATAACAATTTGAAGACTAAAATAAATAAATAAAATTAAAAAAATATCCAAAATATGTTGAAAACGTAACTCAAACTTCAAACGGCCATAACTTTTGATCCAGGTGTCTGTTTGAGCTCTACCACATATCAAATCGAAGCCTACGACGAGCTCTGCGTCGCTGGAATCCGTGGGGACCATGGTCAAGGGATTTTCTAGGCTAAAAGAGGCCTATAAGGCCTCTAAAACTGAGTTTTTAGTCAGGGTGCCTCGATTTTTTAACATTTTGTGGATTTTCTGCCTCGTTTAAGGGGGTATTATTGGATTTTTTTGGTGGGAACTGAATTTATTCCAAGGTATTACATTCATATTGAAATTATGTCTTTGAAATTTTATTGTTTTTTATAATGCATTTCTATTTATAATCAAATATATAACTATATGTACATATTTTTTTATATATTCACACCAAAAAATTAAATTTTTTAAATAAATAATTAAACATATTTGCATATAAAATATATCAGCTTTATCTAAATAATAACTAATATCCATTTTATTTAAAATAACAATATATGAATATTTATATAACTAATATATATTAATATAACTATATATATATTAATATAACTATATATATATATTAATATAACTATATTTATTAATATAACTATAAATATATATATTAATATAACTATATATATATATTAATATAACTATATATATTAATATAAATATATATTACTATACGAATAAATATAACTAAATATATATATAAATAAATAGATATGTCATAAATAAGAGAACAAATCAATATAGGGGAGTGGCAGAGGCTTTAGGTGCGCAGGGCGGAGGTCTCGAGATCAAATCCGGGTGGAGGCAGGGGCGCACGCGCAAGGGTGATTTAGAGGGATATCGCTGATA
Source organism: Viscum album (assembly GCA_963277665.1). Lineage (NCBI taxonomy): Eukaryota > Viridiplantae > Streptophyta > Magnoliopsida > Santalales > Viscaceae > Viscum > Viscum album. The sequence goes on along the minus strand of OY728150.1, from coordinate 1,222,954,546 downwards.
AAGGGTGTAGGCGGTGTGGGCGGACGCTAGAGGTATGGAAAAGCACTGATAAAGGGGGGATCATGCGCTGTAAAAATCCCCCCCCCCCCCCCGCCCCTGATATTGGCAGTAGTTTTTTTATTTTTTTATTTTTTTATTTTTTTTAAATTTTTATCAGTGCTAAAAAAAGCGCTGATAAAAGGGGTCTTTATCAGTGCTTTTTGGAGCACTGATAAAGGGGACCCCCCCCCCCCTTTATCTTCGCCGTCATTAATAGCGCTTTTTCTAGCACTGTTAAATGCCATTTTTAGCGCTGATAAAAGCTATATTTGTAGTAGTGAATGTATTCACTATAATAAAAGAGAATGTGGGAAGAAAGGATAAAACCTAGTGAGTGTTATTCATAGATTCCTTCTTGAACATGGAGTTCCTCCATCGAGGACTCCAAAATGGATTCATAGAAGTGCTTCAGCTGCTGCCCATTGATAGTGAAGGTTTGCTTGATTTCTTCATTTTGAACCAGAACAACACCAAATGGAGAGGCATTAGTAATAGTTTATGGTCCAAACTAGTGGGAACTAAGCTGAACTAGATGAAACTTCAGCCTTTCATTGTAGAGGAGGACCTTCTTCCCAATGTGAAATTGATGATGAAGGATGAGACGGTTGTGGGTAGTCTTGGTTTTCTCCTTATAAATCTAGGAGTTCTCATATGAATCTCTTCTGATTTCCTCCAGCTCCTGAATTTGAAACTTTATTTGATCACCTGCACCAGAAAGATTAGAATTTCATTGTTTAATAGCCCAGTAGGCCCAGTGCTCAATCTCAACAGGGAGGTAACAACTCATTCCAAACATGAGATGATAGGGTGACATTATAATGGGAGTCTTAAAGGAAGTATGGCAAGCCCATAATGAATCATTGAGTCTAAGACTCCAATATTTTCTGTTGGGTTAAACCATTTTTGGAATATTTTTTTTACCTCTCTATTTGACACCTCAGCTTGACCATTGGTCTTTGGGTAATAAGCAATAGACACTCGATGCCTAACCCCATATTGAAGCCAAAGATATTGCATTGTTTGATTGCAGAAATGAGAACCCTGGTCACTAATGATGAACCTAGGTAATCCAAACCTAAAAAAAATATTGGGTTCTCAAAAATTCCACAATTGTATTGGAATCATTAGTCTTTGTGGTGCATGCTTCTACCCATTTTGAAACATAATCCACTGCCAGAAGAATGTAAAGGTTCCCAAATGAATTGGGGAATGGTCCCATAAATTCAATTCCCCAAACATCAAACATTTCATGGAAGAGCAATGGTTTTGTGTAATTTTATTTCTTTTAGATACATTCCCCATTATTTGAAAGTGAGAATAATATTTATAGAAATCATGGTCATCTTGAAATAGTGTATTCCAAAAGAGGCTAGAATCGAGGACCCTATGAGCATTCCGTTGGGGACCAAAGTGGCCCCCACAAGCAAGAGTGTGGCAGAACCTAAAGACAGATTGAAACTCGCTATCGGTAACACAACACCTGAGGAATTTATCCCTACATGTGCAACAAAGGTTGGGGCATCCTAAATGTACCAACAAGACTCATATTTTAAACGATCGGCTTGGTTTTTGTTGAAATCATTAGGAATGCAAGATGATACCAAATAATTTACAATTTTAGCATACCAAGGAATTGAATCTTGTGCTTAGTATAGTTTCTCATAAGGATATATTTAATTTATGGGAATACATGGGGATGAGTCAATGTCCGAGGATGGGTGGATCCTACTGATATAGTCAGTAACCACATTCTCTGCTTCTTTTTTATCTCTAATTTCTGAATTGAATTCTTGAAGGAGGAGAATCCAGCGAATGAGGTATCGTTTGGATTATGGTTTCTTAAGGAGATACCAAAGAGCTTCATGGTCTGAGAACACAATGACTTTAGACCCTAAAGATAAGACCTGAATTTATCCAAGGAAATAACAATGGAAAGAAATTATTTTTTAGTTATGGTGTAGTTTTCTTGGGCAGTGTCCGGTGTACATGAGGCATATGCAATGACATGTGGATTTTGATCAACCCTTTGTGATAAGATTGCCCCAATTGCATAGTTAAAGGCGTCACACATGAGCTCAAATGTTAAATCTCACTGAGGTGATTGGATTACCTAGGGTGATTCGAGACTCCATTTTAATTTTTTATAAGATTCCTCATATTATTAATGAAAAATAGGTTCCTTTTGTTTTTAGAGAAATTGGGAGAGGGGAAGTGAAATTTTACTAAAGTCATGACTAAAATGATGGTAAAATCCAGCATGACCTAAGAAAGACCACGCATCCCATACATTTTTGTGGAATGGTAGGGAAGAAACGACATTAACTTTTGATTTATCTACTTGGATACCATCTTTATAAATGATATGTCCAAAAAATATACCTTTTTTCACCATGAAATGGAATTTATCATAATTTATTGAGATTATTTTCAATAAAGTGGTGTAGGAATGAACCAAGACTACTTAAACATTCATCAAAAGAGGATCCATAAATAGTGAAATCATCCATGAATACTTCCATGAAATTATCTAGGTAATCTGAAAAAATACTAACCATGGATCACTAGAAAGTACCTGGATCATTGAACATACCAAATGGCATCCTTCTATATGAAAATTTTCCAAAGGGGAAATTAAATGTTGTCTTTTTCTGATCCTCAAGGGAAATATGGATCTAAAAGTATCTAGAATACCCATCAATAAAATAGTAATGAGACTTCCCTTATAGCCTCTCTATAATCTAGTCAATGAATAGAAATGGGAAATGGTTCTTCTTAGTGTGTTGGTTTAGTTGGAAATAGTTTTTATAGACATTCCAACTATTCTGCACTCAAGTTGAAACCAATTCATTGTTTTCATTTTCAATTATCGTAAGACCAGTTTTTTAGGAACCACTTGTATTAGACTGAACCATTGGCTATAAAATATGGGGTAAATGATTCCAACAACCAATAATTTTGTTACCTCCTTTTTAAGAACATCTAACAGCTTTGGGTTCAGTTGACATTGTGTCTACATCACTGTTTTAGCCTCATCATTTAACAATATATGATGTGCACAAATTGATGGTCTAATACTAGTAATGTCATCAAGTTTCCATCCCAACTCTTGTTTATACTCCCTGAAAAGTTCAATCAATCATAATTCATGATCAGGAGGGAGTGAACTAGCAATGATGATAGGAAACTTGTTTCCATTCTCAAATAGGATTATTTTAAATCTTGAGGCAGTTGTTTTAGTTCTAATTCAGGGGGATTTTGGATTTATGGGAGTGTGTGTGAAAGTTATAGGTAAATAATCTCATCTAACTGCTCAATGGTATCATCCTCATATAAGTAATGATCTTTTACAAGCTTATTAGTATCATCGATGGTTATTGGATCCTTAGTGTTTAAGAAATAATCATTTAACAAACATACTAGACATTTTTCTAGACCACTACAACATTATATGCATTATTCATTTCCTAGAATTTCAATTAAGGATGAAAACTTAGAAAGTGGATCAGGGTAAAGAAAATATGTTTTATCAGGGGAAGGGAGTACATCTATAGAGTTAACAGATAGAGAGGAATGTTCTTCTAAGGGGATCTTCATAGCATCAAGGGTGTTGAAGTGAAAAATGTCACCACCAAACTCCATAGATAATGTAACATTGTGGAAATTAATTATGGTTTTGGAAGTTTTCAATAAGGGTCTCCCCAATATAATTGAGGCATGTCTATTCATCATGTCATCTTTCATTTTTAGCACATAAAAATCAGCTAGAAAAATTAAATTTTTCACCCTCACAAGAACATACTCTAACACACCAGAGGGGTGTGCAGTACTCCAGTTTTCAAGTTGAACAACAATTACTCTGGGATTAATTTCCCCAACTTTAAATGAATAGTAAATGGATTGAGGCATCACATTTATAAAGGCACCTAAATCAATCATAGCGTTAGAAAAGGAATACTCCCCCATGATGCATGAAATTGAGAATGTTCCCAGATTGTTGCGCTTGGTGGGAAGTGATGGCTCTATAAATGCTAAGACGTTCCTCCCCAATCTTACCTTATCATCACATTGAATTTTACTTTGGTGCATACACATATCCTTCAGAAACATAACATATCTTGGAATTTTCTTCACATAATCAATTAAGGGGATGTTAACCTGCACGTTTTTTAATGTTTCCAATATTTTCTTATTTAGTTCAGTTTAATTTTATTTTCTTGGTTTGTTTTCCCTTTGGGGGAAAAGAAGAGGAATGTTTGGTCTAGGTGACTCATCAACATACACACTCTTTCCTTTGGAAGGGCCTATCTCAGGACAAAGTTTTTCAACATTTGGACTTATTTCAATAGTTGGGATGGTGTTATCCTCAGGAGGGGATGACTCTAAAGGAGATTTATTTGGATTTTATGTTTTTTTACACTCCTAAGGTTGATGTCACTAACATTTCCCTTATCCCTAGGGTTAACTACTAGTTGAGAGGGTTGTTTACCCAACCCATAACTTTGAATTTCCCCCGCAAAGTTAGTCAGTTCACCTAATTGGGTTTTTAGGTCTTCTGTTGCGGATTGGGTGGTTTGTTTGAATTGGATATTGTTGGCAGCCATTTATTTCATCATATCTTCTAGGCTAGGCTCGAGTTTTGGAGGGGGTGGTTGGAAAGGCCTTTATGGTGGTTGGGTATTTATGGGTGGTGGTGGTGGATAACTACTCTACCCTGGTAGGTTCCATTGTTATTGAGGTTGGTTTGAATACCCCCTTTCCTATAATCTTGGTTTTCTTTCTTCCTAGGGTTGGATGGATCGTATGGTTCTTTCCTAAAAGGTTGGTTATAGGGATGGACCAGAAAGATTACATCAAAAATCTTAGAAGTTTATCTCAATTGAGGATATTGGTCAGAGTAGTGGGAATCAGAAGAACATATACCACAATGGATAAGAGAAGGAGATTTGAATTTCCCTTAGGAAAGAGCAAGTTGTTGAAGTAGGGTATTTACCTCTTTGAACTTCATGTCCACCTTCTTCTCAAATTCAGTACTTCTCACCTCATGGACACCTTGAATGGGTACACTAGACCTTGAACTGAATTTTTGAGTGTTCTATTCCATGTTCTCAATTAGGGTTCTTGTAGTAATTGGATTTTTATCAACTAGATCACCACCTGCAGTAGCATCAATCATGCCTCGATCAATAGGAATTAAACCTTCATAAAAATACTGAATTAAAATTTGATCAATTATTTGGTGGTGTGGGTAACTTGAACATAACCTTTTAAAGAGTTCCCAATATTCATGTAATGTTTCCCCTTTTTATTTCCTTATACCACATATTTCTTTTTATATAGTTTCATTTTGAGAGGACGGGAAATATTTTTCAAGAAAAAGGCATTTCATGTCTTCCCAGCCTCTAATTGTTGAATTAACATAGTAAATGCAATATTTTGTAGTATCTTCTAATGAAAAATGGAATACCCTTAGCTTTAATTGTTCTTCATCCACATATATATGTTTTAATTTAAAACACAAAGTATTAAATTCTTATAAGTACTTATGTGGATCTTCTCCCATGAGTCTATGGAATATTAGTAATAAGTGAATTAAACTAGATTTTATTTCAAAATTGGGGGCCTTGCCTTACATTTGAATATATGTGGGTTGGATATCAACATCAGGTGATGTTAGTTATTTTAGTGTTTGATTGTTTTCATCTATATTATACTCGTTAATTTCAGGTTCTAATTTGGTTCCAGAATAAAAGGGGTTTAGAAAAGTCTCATGTGGTGGTGCTTCTTCCTTCAAAGGGTTATCTTATGCATCTCGGTGTAACTGACATAGGATCCTCTTTAGTTTAGTTTCTAAAGGTGGTAAGTCTCCCAAAGTAGAATACTTCATGCATAGAACCTACAATAAAAAAAAATCATAACATAAAAATATATTAAAATTCATAAGATAAAACAACTAAATATTCACAAAATTTACAAATATCTTAAAAAATATGCACTAAAACCAAAGATCCCCCGATAATGATGCCAAAATTTGACCAAGTTGTTAGGAAACATAAATTTTATTATGATTTTAAGGTTGATTTATATTATAGGGAAGAATCAAGGTTTTCTCTCAATGAGCATTGATAGGTTTAGAGCATTATTTTTTTGATAAAAATTAATACTGAGGGGGTGGTCTAGAAAACATTTTTATGAAAATAACTTAATTTAAAAGGTTTAATAGTTGATTAACCAAGCGGATTTTAAAAAATATGAGATAAAATGTTTCATTGTGATTTAACTACACACATTTCAAGTTCATCATTCTTGGATATTAATTAGGGTTTGATGTAATTCTTTGGTTGAAATTAATCGACATCTCGATTACTTTCCAAGATTTTATATCAAAGCATGCTGAGCCAAACCTTGACATAACAATCATATAGCAAAGTTCCAGATCTCATGCATGGTATAATACTTCCAAATCAAATTTAAATCTCAAATAAGTGGGTAAGAAAATTATTATTTCATTGTCCAATCGAAACGACACAAGTCACGCACTAAAAACCTCACATTGATCAGTTAAAAGTAAAGAGCATTTCATTCGGTTAAATCAAACAAATATAAATCAAAGTAATATAATTCTAAATGAAATTTTATCAAACACAAAATAAATCAAACCAGTAGTAGTAAAAGTGTTTTAAATCCCTTTAAAATATGTGTAGATCCCTAACAATGAACACCCACTGATTATCCCAACATTGAGAGGATGAGGAAAGTCAAGTTGAACTCTTTCTTAATCCTTGATCCCCCTATGAGGATAGAGGCCTAGAGAACTTATAGGATGATGAGGAGACTCCTCTAGGACTCCAAAATGGCATATATTTGCTTCTAGTTCTGACTTGGAAATGAGGTTCCCTTTGTTTCCTTTTATAGACAAAATGGTAAGTTGTTTTGAGCACCTGGTTTTGTTGATACCATTTGAGTCTTGGTTTTGGGTGGGTATATGGAATTATCTAGACTTAGAAAAAAGTTAAAAGCTATTTTACGTTGTCTTGAATATCACCATGTCGAATTTTGAGACCATTTAACATATAAAATTTTATTTATATTCATAATAACGAACCAAACTTCTAACTTCGTGCAGATTATTCCCCCTAGACAAAATGGTTCAGATGGACCCCTTAATGGACGAATGGGGCTTGGGTTGCTTTAGATGAGTTGTATACCATGAATTTTTAAAGAGGAACAAAAGTTTCAGTCCATTTAGAAGCACATAATTTGAGTAATGTTCAAAATAGTGGACAGATGTCCATGGGATGCCATGCAATTTGGACCATTTTCCTTCTAGGACATCTATGGGGCCTCCAAATCACCTCCACCTTCAATGAAAATATCAAAACAAGTAAAATTACCCATTTTAACAGTTATTAACACAAAATAATTTATTCAAACACGGAGTCAAATTTTTTATAATAATTTCAATTTATAATAAAAAATTTGTTTAATTTGGTGGTGTAAAGGATGAAAATGAATAGTGAATAGTTGTGCGATCAACCGGTTGATACATAGGTGTCTAGGGACCCCTATGATCTGATTCATGAACCTTTAACATTATAGAGGCTACTAAATTAAGTGATAATAGTTTCAGGGTAGATTCATAGAAAATTATCATGCATCATTATTTTTTGTGCATGTGTTTCAATGGGTAGACCTTGGTATAGGTTAACCTAAAACAAATAAAAAATTTGACTCATGTTAAAGTAATCCATATTCCAGGTTAGGAGATCTAACTTTTTGTTCTTTTTTAGGCATGGTTGTTGTTAGACGTCCTTGTTAGGTTTTTGTGGAAGACATTGAGTAAGTTGCGCCAGTAGATCACCACAAAGTAGAGGTTTATGACGACTAAACTTGGTGGATGACACTCTAAGATTTTTAGTTCCGGAGTCTACATAATTATGAGGTCTCCATTTTAGATATATTCGTAGAATATTGGTTGTAGGAGGTTGATATAGACTTTAGTTTGATCTGTTCTCAAAATGATCACTAATTATTGTTGACTTTTACTATGCAGCATGGAGCAGTGAGGTAGTGGTGGTTCTTGTTCCTCAGGGATCACGATGATTCGGTAGTCTCATGGGAGGATTTACAAGACTAGTTCAGAGCCACGTTTATTTCTTAAACTGTGAAGGTGTCTAGTCACCAAGAGTAGTTTACCCTTTGGCATGGGATCACTAGTGTGTGATAGTTTGGGATCCATTTCAAAAACCTTTTTCAATATGCTTCGGACCTGTTTCTAAATGAGGAGGATAGGACGAGGAATTTCTAGGAGGATTTACATCCATAGATCTAGTGTCAGGTCACCCTATTTATGCTAAATATGTATCTTGAGGTTTTGGAAAGAGAAGAGTTCATTGAGAGAACATTATCCATAACAGGATCATCATGAGAGATGAGTCTTCAGGATTCCTCATGAAGTAGAGTTGTGGTCCAGGGTTCCTAGTTGTTAGGACAGAAGAGATTTTGATCAATCGGAGCTAGATCCCAGTCCTCAATGTCTCATTTATTTGTAGTTAGTGGCTCTCAAACCTATTCTAAGAGATCATATGCATGTTTTTCTTATGTATGTTGAGGTCATCATCGGTGAGAGTGTTCGGCCTTTCTGATTAGTCATCATGTGCTAATTGTCCTTCTTTAGTTTCCTCTATTGATGTAGTTCCAACCAAGGTAGAAGTAACAGGTTTCTCCAGTTTGGGATCAATAGAGAGTTTATAAGGTTGGTAGAGTACAGCCTTAGGATTCTCCCATCCTTATATAGCATAGTGCGGCTGTAGAGGTGGTCTTCATCATGGACAGAGAGGTCTTGGAGCAGATCGTGGTCATCTTTATGCTCTAGAGTTTCCATTTCTAGGTGATCTAGATGTTGTTCTAGGTACCCTTTTCTTATTTTCAACTTGGTTACATGCTTTGTTTGATCTAGGAGTGATTCACTCCTTCATATCACCAACCCGTGTCCATGATTTGTAACTTTAAGTAGATAGACTTCTACTTCCCTTGGTGTTGACTACGCCAGTTGTACGTCAACCTGACTTTATTGAAGTATGTAGAAATTGTGAGCTAGTGCTGGGGAAGCACCTCTCTTGGGGAGATTTACTATGTTTATGGACAAAACCATATGAAATCATCCTCAACATGGATTGGATGTATTTGTTGAAGGATATCATGGATTGCTTCATGAATTAGGTTTTGTTCTTCGATAATGATAGAGAGCCAACATTGTTTTTTAGTGAGTGAGACCCTTGAATGGGTCAGAGGTGTGTTCTATCCTTTTCATCCTTGATGGATGATCTGATACTAAATTCATAGGAAGTTCAATAGTTGGTATTTCCCAAGGTCGTAGAATAGTACCCTGATGTCTTTCCATATGAGGTTTTAGTATTACCCCCTCGACGAGAGATCGAGTTCGGGATCGAGCTACAACTAGGTGTGTCTCCTACCTCAATGTCTCCGTATAGGATAGCACCTTTTAAGTTTTGAGAGATATATATATATCTCGATGGTCTATTGCAGCAAGATTGTTTTTTATCCAAGTGTTTCACCATGGGGTACATCAGTTTTTTTGTAAAGAATGATGGTGGCAGTTTGTGGTTGTGTAATGATTATTGTTGCTTCAACCAAGTGATAGTAAAGCACGGTTATCCTCTTCCATGGATTGATGATTTATTCAATAAACATAAGGGTTAAAGTTGGTTCTCGAAGATTTATTTGTAGTCAGAATATCATTAGATGTGTGTAAAGGATGAGGATATCCTGAAGACTGATTTCTATTTTCATTATGGGAATTATGAGTTTGTTGTGATGTCATTCAGTGTAATGAATTCTTTAGTTGTGTTTATGAGGATAATGAATGTTGTGTTCCATGAGTTTCTGGATAAGTTCATGGTGGTTTTCATCGATGATATCCTTGTGTACTCTTCATTTGAAGAGGACCATACAAAGCATTTGCATTCCGTTTTGGGATTTCTTTTTTGGGAGAAGTTGTTTGGGAAGTTTCTAAAGTGTGATTTTTGGGCTCAAGAAGTCCATTTCTTGGGGCATGTTGTATCCCAGTAGAGAGTATATGTGGATCCATCAAATATAGAAGTAGTTTTTTCTTGTGTAGCCCTCAAGAAAGTGGAATAGGTTGGAAGTTTCCATTATCTTATAGGCTATTATTGGAGGTTTGTACCTGATTTATATTAGGTTATGAATCCTATGAGAGCATTGACTAGAAAGGATTAGACATTCTTATGGACTGATCGGTGTCATAAATAATTTGATCATCTGAATTTGAATTTGGTTAGTGATCTATTTCTTTGTCTTCCAGTAGAAGGAGTTCATTTTGATGTTTTTGGTGACACTTCGCATCTTGGGTTGGGCTATGTTCTGATACAATAGAGATCAATAGTTTCTTATGGGTCTCAGAAGTTATATCCCCATGATCATAACTACTATACCCACAATCTTGAGTTAGTGGTGGTGTTTTCCCTAAAGTTTTGGATACATTATCTCATTAGAAATCACTTTGTGGTCTTTGTCAATCATAAAATCCTAAGGTATGTTTTCTTCTAATGTGACTTAAACTTGCATTAGTGTAGATGGATGGAGTTCTTAAAGTATTATGACTTCTAGATTTCATATACACCTGGAAATGGGAATTTCAAGGTTCATTCACTGAGTAGGAAGTCGAATAGTGATGTAGTGTAGGAATCAGGTGATTCCTAGAGAGTGATGGGAGAAATTTCATTGTTGCATCTAGATATAGGAGAAGTCGGGGGAAGAGGTTCTCTTTTTCAAATGATGGTGTAGTCATCTCTGGTGCAGTAGATGTAGGAGTCCCAGTTGGGGGATCTTGAGGTGGGGGTCTGAAGAGACTGAATTGTTTGTGGCGAGGCCCTTGATGGTTGGTCTGAATATGAACAACATTGAGTGTTGTTTTAGAAAATTATTTTCATTAAATTTTCAAAGAATGAGATGGTTCTCAGAGAGTTCCATAGTTCTCTTTTAGTGGTACATCCTGGAGTGAAAAAGATGTACCAAACTTTGATAGGTCAGTTTTGGTGTCTTGGTTTGAAGCATGTAGTTTCATTGTTTGTGTCTCAAGGTTTGGTTTGCCAGAAGGTGAATGTCTTGCACCATATTCCCATTGGTTTTCTTCATCCATTAGATATTCCTCAGTGGAAGTGGGAGGACATATCGATAGACTCTTTTACTGGTTTACCTCAAGCTCAGAGAGGCTATGAAGTTATATGGTTGGTATTGGATCATTTGATGAAATCAACCTACTTTATAGCAATCAAAGAGTCAAGATCAGTGGAGGTTTTATTGAGTAAGTATCTGCAGGAGGTGCTGAGACTCCACGAAGTCCCAAGGAAGATCATTTCTGATTGAGATCCTCGATTTACCTCTAGAGTGTAGAGAGGTATCCAACGTGATTATGGTTCTCAGATATTCATTATAACTAATCTTCATCTGTAGAGGGATGTTCATACAAAGAAAACCATCCAAACTATTGAAGACATGTTGTGTTCTTATGTCCTGGATTTTAGATGTTCGTGGATAAGGCACCTTACCTTGGTAGAGTTTTCTTACAACAATATTTTTCACTCCACCATCGGTATGGAAACATTTTAATCCTTGTATGAATGAAATTTCCATTATCCATTGTGCTAGATTGGGGTCAAAGACACATAAATTATCATGATGGAACTAGTACAGAATACGATAGAGATGGTTCAGGTGATTCACGAGAGGATGAAAGCAGCGTAGAATCATCACAAATTTTATGTCGATCATAGGAGGATACCTTTGGAGTTCGACATTGGGGATCATGTGTTCCTGACATCATGGGAATCAAATTTTTGGTCATGGGAGTAAGATCTTTCCCTAGTTTGTTATACCTTTTGAGGTGTTAGCTCAGGTTGGATTCATGGTATTTTGGATAGCGCTTTCCCCACAGATGATCCAAATACACAATTTTTTTTACGTGTTGCATCTCTATCTTTATCTTCATCAGGAATCTCACATCATTTATTGGGGTGTGATCGATGTTGATGATGATCAGACCTTCAAGGAGTATCATATAGAGATCTAGGACTACCAGGATAAGGTGTTTCATGGGCATGCTACCCCTTGGTTCATGTATTATGGAGTCATGGTAACATATAGGAGAGTACCTGGGAATTTGATTTGCATATACATACTAAGTACACTGAGTTGTTTGGTTTTTAGAACTTTTCTTGTAACATTGTTCATTTTTTGGTTGTAGACCTTTTCTATTTTGTGGGATGGATTTATCTTGTTACTTGTTTTGGATTTCTCTCTTTTGAAAGGTATCTCTTCCGGGAGAGTGTTCAAGAGTTGTTTTTGGTTGTTTTCTGGTTTTGTGTTGTTCCTCTAGTGAGTTGGTTGATCTCATGTAGTGACGATATCCTTGAGAGGTATCTCATGGGGTGGATGTTTAGATGACCCCTTTATGTTTCCTCTCTAGGTTGGTTTTGGATTCTCAAGGATGAGAATGTTTTGAGCGGTATCTAACGTAAGGGCTTGGATCCTTGTGGATTGATCCCTTTGCATGTTCCTGAAGCTTTTGGAGCTTGGAGGAGGCTTGGAGGAAGTTTTGAGGAGTTTGGGTTCTGAGAACTGGGAGTAGGGAACTTTCACGACATGAAAGTGGGTTTCACGTCATGTAGAATAATTTCACAAAGTGAAATTGGGATTCAAATTGTATAATATTTTGGGGTTCTAAAAATAAAATAAAATAAAAAACCGACGATTGTGTTGGTGGAAATTGACCTCGAGGAATTACACAATTTTAAAGGGGATTACATGTCATGTAATCCCCTGATTTTGTAATGTTTTAAGCATTTTATTGCCACTCAAATTGTCAAACCCTATGGCTATAGATTCCCTCTATCTCATCCTAGGTGACCCAGTAGTCCCATCATTGGTGTTTTGGAGATACCTTCAACAAGAATTGATATTGGGCTTCCATATTCGATATTTGGTGACCCAAATTGATCCAAGGTGTCTTTTTCCTTTATTTTCTAGTGGTTTCTATCGTTTTGATCTCGTTTCCTATCATATATTCTCACTATTCTATAGAGATTTCTTACCCATGGTTTTAAGTGGGTTTCTATCAGTTTTTTTTTTGATGCGGTGGTGTCGCGACATCCTCGGATGGATGCAGTTATTGTGGGACAGGTGATCGGATATCTGTTTTGTGGTTCGTTCTCATGAAAAGAACATCGATGAACTTTTAAGGTAGGGGATTCGTTTCTTCTCAATTTATTTACGTGCTATTGTGTATTTAGAATGATTTATCTCCTTGTATTGTAATGAAATTAACCTAATTAAATATTTTAATTGGATTAAATAATTGTTATCGATCACATAGCAATGTTGTTGCTTTGTACCATGATAACAGTTTGCCTCTTGATTTTATAGATAGTGTGATATCTATGCATTTATCGGATTAGCATGTTTTTCTTTATGTAAATTGGTAAAGAACATAAATCCAGAATTAATTGATAATTAATTGGTTAAAGGTTTAAAGAGTAATTTTTAATGAATCTGTTTTTTGTTGTAATTTTATTTTGATCAAATTGATGCAAGTGTGGATGTTTAATTGAATTGGTTAATGAACTCAAATCATGTTGATTCTTGTTGATAAAGGAATTAAAGGAATGTTAAATTAATTTTTTAATTAATTTTTGATATCTTGAGATAGATTGTTTCTTAGGTTTCTTGTAGTTGGAACCTATGATAGTGAATTGGTCAATTCAAGATGGAATAAGAACTGGTTATGTGATAAAAGATAATGCCTTTGTAGGGAATGAGTTTCCTTCTTTCTTGTAAAGTCCAAGTGCGTTATTCTTTGGATCCATGAGAGCTCGTTATGTGTGAAGGTTAGATGCCTTACTTTAGGGACAATAGCCTAGTTGTTGTGTTTGTTTCCTATTGCTTATGATGTGATGTGAGCCTAGGATGGATAAGCCTGGAGGTTTGTTGTGGTATGTGGGGTGTGGAAGACTGAATGTGTTGTGATCCTAGGATGGATGAGCCTGGAGGGCTGTTTTGGTATGTGGGGGAGGACACCTGGTTATTGTGGAATCAGTTGATTCTTGGATTGGAGAGATGCATCCGGATATGCATGTAGTTCTGAGAAGGACACTAGAGATGAGGTAATAGGTTGAAGCTTGGATTACCCATTGATATCAAAGTCGGATTCTTGTTTGAATCAATTATTTTTTTGACAACCATGTTGTTGTTTATATTCTTTCCTTTCCCCACTACTTGAGGAATATGGATGTGTTTGGTTACTCTCTTTCCATGGGAGCAGAATATGTTCTATTTATGCCATTTTCTTTTCTTATTTATCTCCTCGTGGTTGAATGAGTTTAATCTCCTGTTATATGTAGTGAAGACTCAACTAGTAGTTCATCTATTCACTATGTCGAGCCCCTTATGTTTAGGGATCTTAGAATGTTTTCTTAGAGTACCTGGTGGTATGTAAAGTAATAATGTTAATAAGTTAATAAATGTTTAAACCATGGGGTTGGAGCTTACTGGGATGCAATATTGAGGCTATCATTATGAGAATCCAGGGACTCAGTTTTCTTATTCTTGGAGGGTGTGGATCTTTGCTAGAATGGTAATGAAATGTAATGTGAAAATTGTTAATGGTTAATAATTAATTAATATAAATTGGAACTGATAAAAAAAATAACGTAATTTAATGTATCTCTTTAAATGGTTGTGTTCTTATAGGATATATTTTCTTAGCAGTGGTAGCTAGGAGTTCGAGATACATTATTTGTAGTTAAGTATGAGACTAGGTTTTTCCCATAGTGTGGTTGTAAACTATATTATATCATTTACTTTTTGTGTTTCTATATGCTACTCCACCCTCTCAGTTTGGGTAACTGACACCCCAGGGATTATGATCCATGGGGGTGTTTTCCCCAATATCCCGGTGGGAGGATGGATGGTTGACTACCCCCTTTAGCCTCACTCTCTTCTCTTAATAGTTACTTGTGCTGTTATGAATGGTGGTTATTTTTTCCCATATATGTGTGTAGTGGGTTGTAATGGTTTGTGGTTATTTCACAAACATATATTATGGATGTAGTTTCTTAAGGGATATTATAGGTATAATGTGTATAGGCTATGATGGGTTGAGGATCCTTACCCAGTGTTTGGATTGTGATGGATTGAGGCATAATACCTGATGTTTGATACATGTTGTTTGGGTTATGGTGGATCCTAGAAAATATTTGGTTAATTTTTTTACATGGACGTGGTGTTGTGATGCACGTGGTACATGTTGGTGCAAAAGATGTGTGTTGTGGTGCTTCACCCAGGTGTCTCTAGGATGGCCTTTTGGGAGAGAGATGATCAGGATGTGAGATGTTGGGGGAAAGTGGAAAACTAGCGGGGAAGTAATATAGGGGTACCCTTGATATTATCTATTATATCATATTCTCTTGTATGCGATACTTGGTGAGAGTATCCATGGTGAGGATGAGAACTTAGTATAACTGTTTAGGTGATGAGTTAGTTTCACTTGTTATTCACTATAATTTAGCATGATTTCTTTACCTTTTCATGAGAGGATCTAGAGATGATCCTACTAAGTATACTATTATACTCACCCTGTGTATATATAAACTATTTTTTAGTTTGGTTGGAGAAGGTTGGAGATCAATCTAGTTACTAATAACTTGTGGTTTTTACAAGTTGTTTGTGCTTCGTGGTCACTTTTGTCTTCAATTTTCTTTTGGTACATGCAGTTTTCCATTTTAGTTGTAGTGTTTATTCAATTAAATTACATTTTTGTACTTGGGTTTTATTTTATATTGTAGTTTGAGAAGGATTTGGTTGGTGTATGTCTTGTCTCTATTTTCCGCATGTGTTTCTCTTAGAGGGTAATTTCTCCCATATTCATTTTTAGTAAACCCTCGATGCTAGTCACCAACCTGGGGCCTACTATAGGTGGGACTAAGGGGTCACTATCTCTTTTCTCTCATTATCAGCCTAATAGGGGCACACTTTATGGGGAAGGGTCATGACACTAAAAGTGGAACATAGCAACAAAAACTCATCTCTTGGTGGCCCAAAACCGCCCACCATGTCCAAAGTCACCTACACTTGGTCACCCTAGAATAAACCCACAAAGGAAGACAAGAGATCAAGAACCTACTATATGAATAAGATATTTATAAACACTAAATGGTATAAGAAGGGTGTGACCTATAGATCCCAGTAGGATTTCACTAAATATTTTATGCAGTAACTTCATAAGTTAATTAAAATATGATAAAATAGGTATAAAATAAAGATATTACAAATCTTAGTTTGAAAAATACAGTTTTAAACATTTAAAAATCATTTATCAAAACAAATCTATAAAACATGCAATTTCACCATTTAAAACTAAAAATTTCCTTGAAAATGTTTGAAAACCATTTCACAAGCTAATGTTAGATCAATTATGAAAATATGAGAATATGAACCTGATGTCAAAAAATTTACATGAGTTAGTACAATAGAGTCAAAGTTTATAATAATAATAAACAGATCAATCATGAGTAGCAATCAATAAAGCAAGATAACTCCAGTGTCAAGTAGTGACAATGAATGTTGTTATGTATCGAATATCAAGTATATGGATGTCATGGTTGAAACCTATGTATGATAGTGAATCCACCATAGACTAGCTAATAAAAAATCATCATGACTAATCACAGGTCTTACATCTAGTCTCATGTGTCCCAAGAAAACCAGTTCCACACACACCTGCTTTCCTGGCCGCATATCCCTAGCCCGAAACTTTCACATTCTCTATGGATCCACTATATGGGGATTGAGTCTACTATAAAAGAATATATCTAGGTCATCCCATATAACTATCCCAGTTCTCGTGACTAGTCAAATAAGGGAATGAGATAATCAAGTTACAAGGATCATAAGGGGATCCTTATCAATATCAATTATGGTATCATACCCTCAAATCACATCTCACTATCACCCCTGAGATCCCTCAAAGTAAATAAAACCTTTTTCAACACCCACCAAATAGAAGTACAACAATCAAGGAAATTAAAATAAGGGATTATTACAAGAGAGTATCATTATAAAGTGCCAATCAGGTTGTTAAACATCATCAATTCAATTCAAAACATTTTCTTCAATTAAATATTTAAAAAGGGTAACCATACCCACTTCCTTTAACAAACCAACATAGTAATTCCAAATAGGCCTTTAACACAATCATTTCTTTCAAAACAACACAAAGGCATTCAAGGATGTTTATAATTTTAAAAAAAATTAAGGTCAATTCAAAACATGGTTTAACACCCACTTTCCATGTGAATAAATTACTCATTTCAAATTACCCAAGAATTTCCATTTCAAAAAAAAAGGTAAAATAATTCAAAGAGCATTCTTAGTCATTTTAAAAATTCATGAATTTGAAACTATTTATAAAACCCCAAATAGTTCAACTCATTTTATTCAAATCAAGGCATTTCACTTTAGAAGTCAAAACCAAGCCTAAGCCATCGCTTTCACCAAATAATCCTTTAAAAGTTATTTGAAAAAAATACAAACAATCATGGAATTAAACAATTCACAAAAAGTTGAGAGAGATCAATATCATATCTATTTAATTCATACCATGTTCAGTTCAAATAGAAAAAGTTCAAAGAAATTTTCACAAGGAATTTCAAGAAAAAAATTCAGAGAACATGTGTTAGAAATTAAGAAACATGTATCTATGATTTCTCAAAAAACAATGAATTAAAAGATGAAGTAAAATCATAGAAACATCTACTTGAAAAATCTGAAATCCAACCGCAATGAATCTAAGATGTGTCGCCTTCTTTGGAAATCATCGGATCTTGGAAGATAAATCCTAAGTGATATAGAAGAGATTATAGATCCAAAATTTCACATAAATAAACCATGATCCAATGAAATAAAAGTCCATCATAACCTCTAGGGAGAATGAATTAAGAAAAGAATAGAGATTGTATACCAAGAAGAAAAGAACTCACCAGAAGAGGATCACCACTTCAATCGTCACTTTGATCTACCAAGAGATGATGTTGGGAGATCCAAAATTCCTCTAAAGGGCTTAAAAAAGATAAAGGATCATATTTTCTATGAGTTGGAGAAGTTTAGGTTTAATTAGGGGGTTTCAGGATTTTAATTACAATTTTCAAAGCATTAAATCCCATCCACTCAGTTTCTTGAATTAGGTCACATGGTTAGTACTAATCATACATCTAACTATGTACCCCAACCAGAGCCACTGGAAGAGCTGCATGGTTAGGTTGCACAGTTATTTTAACTATGAACCAACCATGTGACCCCTTATGTTTAGGTTTCATGGTTTGGTTGCATGGTTAATCTAATTGTGTGACAATCATGTTCCCCTACCTGGGCTACTGGAAAATGTTTCATGATTTTTTACCATTGTTTTTCAAACCATGTGCCAACCATACACAAGCCCAGAACCATCAAAAAACTCAAAAAACACTAAAAATAACCTACAAATATATCTGATAAAAGGATACTCAAATCAATGGGTAAAAACAACAAAAATAAGGTAATGAGATATTATAACCTCCCCACCATAGGACTTTCTATCCCCAAAAATATTCTAGTCCAAAATACAGAACAATATAACACTATAAGAACTCCCTCACTCATCTTGTGAGGTGGACAGTCCATAGTTTAGAATAGAGACTCACCCAAAGGCTAACAACACACACACACAACTCCAAGATCACCACACCAAGATCATCACATGTCTCTGAACCAAATAAATACTAGATACCTAATGTAGGTCTCCACATCATTTAAAGATTCGTCAAAATGGTGGAACATGAGAAAAGAACATCCATTTAAAACAAAGAAGAGACTTCAACCACTCACCAAGGAGAATATCTAAGGTTTGACATAAAAAACCTTAAAGGAATAGAACACCCAAAAAACTTTTGATTTCTATAATAAATAATTCTCTCATGTTCTAACTATGATCAAATTTCCACAAGAAAGTCATGGGACTGACAAGGATTTCTACCCTAGGTAAGTATTCGATGGTAACCTAGGATTTTCAACATTGAGCCTCGCCCCTAGATGAGCTCATAAAATTAAACTTCAGCACCTATAGGTTCTTGTTCCATCAATAATCGACATCATCCTATTTACCTAACTTACAATCCCAAGGCATACCCAAGTACAACTGGAAAGAGCTCAAACATTCAAGTTAATGCACTACAGAGATTTACACTCTCACAAGGGAGATTGTCTATCAAATTAAAATTAATCTCTAATCATCAAAGAAAAAACAATAGAAAACCAAGGAACAAAAATCCAAAAAATATATCAAGGATTCTCAACAAAATATTCCACTCCATCACTAGGAACAGAATGAACACCAAGGTACTAACGACAATCCAAAATAAGGCTAAGTATTAGAGATTGTACATCCACAAGGCACTGCCACAGAGGTAACAAGAAAACAAAACCATCCACTAACAACAAACAAGTTCAAAATATATCATCAATATAGATCCCAAAACAAGTCACCAATATATATAAAATAAATGGTTTCCAAAAAAATACAAGACACTAGGGAAAAACACAAGCATTTTCCACTCTGATGTGAGAAACAACAAGCTGTATCAATATCAACAACCACCAAAAATTGAAATCTCCTCCCACTATGTGAAAATTTACACTCCAATACCTATGTATATAGCCTTATTATCTTCAATAATCTATTTACCTATAGTTTGGAGATGATGATATCTGACCGAAACATTTCTTTTCAATCTCCCAACTAATAAAACCTCTTATGGTGACCCAAATGACCACATTATTTACTAACTCTGAGATATTTCAAACATAAACTATTAGAATGATAAATCTATCTACATTATAAGAACATTTTGTGCCTTTTATTTTAATGATAATACATCCCTTACTTGGCCATGAACAAGGCATTATTCCCTTCATGTTGTTTTACTAGCTCTACTTCAAATCAAAAAGCCTTGTTGAGCATCTCCTGATAAGAGATCAACTAGGCTATAGGTATGAGGGTTAAAAAGTATTGGTGAAGACCTTTTCTAAAATAGATATTTCTTATGGAATTAATTACCAAAAATCATAGGTAAGAAACATATCAAACTTGAAAATTTCTTGGTATACTCCAAAACTAATAGTTCATCTTGACTGAAACACATGAACTCAGTAAATTTCTTCTTCTTCACTTTCTCAGGATACTTCTATTGAATGAATACTAACTTAAAGAATTCCCAAGAAATTATTTAATTCATATTAGAGAGAATCAAAACTTCCCACCACTCCTAGTCAGGTCCCACAAATAAGAAGATTATAGACTTGAACTTCAAAGCATCATGAGTCTTGAGAGAATCTAAGATCCCATCAAATTCTTAAAACCACTTTACTACCTCAATATAACCCTAATCGCCTCTATAAGAAGGTGGATGACAATACAAGAATTCAAGTATGGGGTTCAAAGGAAGGAATTTATTTGGATCCACCACTCAATATGGAGTCTAGGTAGAGTCATAGATAAGAGATGTCACTTTTGGAAAATGTGAAGGACCACTCCAAAAACCGAACCAAAGAATGAAAATTATATATTTCATAGAATACTTATTGGGGTAAATTTCTGGTCATCATCAAACAAGGGATCATCAAGTCAAGAATAACATAAAACCTAAAATAGAATACAAGAAATCCAAAACATTTCAAACAATCCATAAACTACTTTATCAAAGAATCATTGATTTCAAAACCCACAAGATTTCACCATTTATAAAACATTACTATTTCACATTAAACATGATAAATCTTGATAAAAATCCATCACAGTTTTCAAAAATCCTTTACCATCTCATGGAAATTATTTTATGGTTTCAAAAATGTTAATCCCATTTTCCAATTATCAAAACAATTTCTATTTCAAGTGTTTTACCTACCAAATTTCTTCTTAAAATGTTTCCTTAATATGTAATCAATGTTTCTTTGAAAATCATTTCTCTAAAACAAACATTTCATATACTCACTTTTTTGGTAATTGAAAACATTTATCAAATAACTCAATTAAAACTTTTTTTAATCAATAATTTGGTTCCATAATGGAATTTAAAATCATCAAAAATGGATTAAATATGGAAGGATCAAACAAGATCATGAAACAAACCAAATTCATAAACATCCCAACTGATGCCATAGAAGTGAAGTTATCCTAGAAATAATGGAAAAGGAATCAGGTTTGGGTTAGAGTATAAATATTCATGTCTTGGTCGCATGGGCTCGTAAATTGTACACCAACCACACAACAGTTCTTGGATTTAATTCTAGATCATTCCCAATGATTCCTCCCAGTTTACCAGACCATAATGGAAGAGTGAAACTTTGTTAATCTTTCTATTCCAACCTAAACCCCATAATATATTTCCACAATCAAAGATAATATCATCCTGAATTTAAATATCATTCATCATGAGGAAACTAATAACTTAAAAACAAAGACTCAAGTCCCCACATCCTGGGTAACTCAAGTCTCGTCATGAAGAGGTGGTGATAAAGCACTCGTTCATGAACTACATCTTGATTCCTAACACATCCTTAATCTTCTGTATACCATGACTCATACCAAATAACATAATATATTTCAAAGATAAGTACTTCCTTTCTTATAAAGACCTCCTATGATACTATTTGTGATGAACCATCATAGAGTACCATCTAAACTAATATCTGAGCCAATCCCTCACTAACCCAAATAGTGTTCCCAATCTCCATGAGCTTGTGATAATAACTTGGCCATCAATAAATAAATTTTGGTAATTATTTCACCCAAAAAATATTAAAATTATCAAAGAATAATTTAGAAACAACATCACATAAATAAATCAAAAAATAAATCTCAGAGTACAAAAAGACTATAAAAAAATAAAAGTGGAACATAAAAACCAGAACCCATATCCAGGTGGTCCACAATAACCCACCATGTCCCAATTCACCCTCCCTTGGTCACCCTAATATTAACCCACAAAATAATATGAGAGCACAAGCACATGTTATATGAATAAGAGAGTTGTAAACATCAAACAGTATAAGAATGTTGTGATCTATAGATCCTGATATGATTCCACCAAATATTTTATACAATTACTTTTTAAGGTAATTCAAATATGCTAAAATATTCATACAATAAATATATTACAAATATTAGTTTGAAAAATAGAGTTTTGAAATTTTTAAAAACATTTATAAAAATTCTGTAAAACCTAAAATTCCACCATTTAAAACTAAACATTTTCTTGAAAATATTTGAAAACCATTTCATAAGATAAAGTCACATCAATCAAGAAAATATGAGAATATTCACCTAATTCCAAAATTTGTACATGATTCAATACAATAAAGTCAAAGTGAATAATAATAATAATAAATAGATTAATAAAAAGTAGCAATCAATCAAGCAAGGAAACTCTAATGCTAAGTAGTGACAACAAATATTTTTATGTATTGAGTATCAAGTATATGGATTTCATGGGCCCAACCTAGGTATGATAGTGACTCAAAAATATACTGGCTAATCAAAAATCATCATGACTAATCATTGGGCTTACATCTAGTCTCACAGGTCTCAATAAAACCAATTCCACACACAACCACTTTCTTGGACATGCATCCATAGCCTTAAAATTTCATGTTATCTATGGATCCACTAGATGGGGTGTGATTATTCTAGTAAATAATATATCTAGGTCATCCAATATAACTATCTAGGTCCTCATTACAAGTCAAAGAAGGGAGTGAGATAATCAATTTATGAGGATCACACAAGGATCCTTATTAATATAAATCATGGGCTTATACCCTCAAATCACATATCACTCTCACCCCTAAGATCCCTCAAGATAAATAATCCAATTTTAAACACCCACTAAATATAATTAAAAGAATCAATAAAATTACAATAAAGGATTATTACAAGATAGGATCATCATAAAGTGCATATTTGGCCATCAAACTCATTAATTCAATTCAAAACCTTTTCTTCAATTTAAAATTTAAAAAGGGTATGCAAATTTGTTTACTTACACAAAACAACATGGTAATTCCATACAGTCCTTTAAAACAATCATTTCTTTCAAAACAACCCAAATTCATTCAAGGAAGTTTCAAAATTTAAAAAGGTTTAAGGTCAATTCAAAATATGAGTTTACACCCTCTTTCTATGTGAATAAATCTCTCATCTCAAATTTCCCAAGAATTACACTTTCGAAACAAAGGTAGCATCATTAAAATAGTGTTCTTGGTCATTTCACAAATTAAATCATTTGAAAATATTTATAAAACACAAAATAGTTCAACTTATTCCATTCAAATCAAGGCATTTCACTTTAGAAATCAAAACTGGTCCTAAACCCTCACTTTCACCAAATAATCCTTTAAATTTTCATTGAAAACAAATCCAAATAATCATGTGATTCAAAAATTCACAAAAATTTGAGATAGATCAAGATCATATCCATTTAATTCATACCATTTTCTGTTCAAATAGAAAAGGTTCAAAGAAGCTTTCATAAGGAATTTCAAGAACAAGATTCATAGAACATGTGTTAGAATTTAACAAACATGTATCTATTATTTCTAAAGCAATAATGAATTACAAGATGAAGTAAAATCATATAAACACTAGATTGGAAATTCCAAAATCCAACCATAATGAATCTAAGATGTGTCTCCTTCAATGGCGATAAGCGGATCTAAGAAGAGAGATCTCGATTAATGTGAGAAGAGATCCTAGATCCAAAATTCCACATCAATCAACTTGATGTTAAGAGTTGTACATGATTCAATACAATAGAGACAAAGTGCATAATAATAATAAATATATTAATCAAGATAAGGAAACAATCAAGTAAGGAAACTCCAGTTTAAAGTAGTGACAATGAATTTTGTTATGTATCGAGTATCAAGTATATGGATTCCATGAGAAAAAACTATGTACGATAGTGATTCGACCATATATTGTCTAATAAAATATCATCATGAATAATCATCAAGCTTACATATAGTCTCACGGGTCTCCAAAAAACAACTTACACACACACCTTCTTTCCTAGATGCATGACTATAGCCTGAACCTTTCATGTTCTCTATGGATCCACTAGACTGGGAGTAATTATACTAGAAAATTATATATCTAGTTAATCCAATATAACTATATAAGTTCCCATGACTAGTAAAATAAAGGAGAGAGATAATCAAGTTATGAGGCTCACATGGGGGTCCTTATCAATATTAATCATGGTATAATGCCCTCAAATCACATATCACTATCACCCTTGAGCTCCCTCAAAGTAAATAATCCTTCTTTCAATAAATACTAAAGGGAAGTATAAAAATCAAGAAATTAAAAATAATGTATTATTACAAGAGAGGATCATCATAATACTTCAACTGAGCCATCAAACATCATCAATACAACTCAAAACCTTTCCTCCAATTCAAAATTTATAAAGGGTATCCATACTCACTTTCATTAAAAACCCAATATGGTAATTCTAATAGATCCTTTTACAAAATAATTTATTTCAAAAAACCCATAGTAATTCAAGGAAGTATATCAATTTATAAAGTTTTAGGGTCAATTAAAAACAAGGGTTTATGCCCTATTTCCATGTGAATAAATCACTAATTTCAAATTGCCCAAGAACACCCATTTCAGAAAAAAGTAACATAATTCAAAGAGGGTTATTGTTCATATAACAAATTCAATCATTTGAACTAATTTATAAAACACAAAATAGTTTGAATCATTTCATTCAAATCAAGTTATTTCATTTTAGAAATCAAAAATAGGCCTAATACCTCACTTTCACCAAATAATCCTTTAAATGTTCTTTGAAAATAGATCCAAAAAATCATGACATTCAACGATTCATAGAAATTTCAGAGAGATCAAGAACGTAGCCATTTAATCTATACCATGTTGAATTAAAATAAAAAAGGGTCAAATAATATTTCACAAGGAATTTCAAGAAAAATATTCATAAAACATGTGTTAGAAATTAAGAAACATGTATCTATGAATTATAAAGTAAAAATTAATTATAAGATGAAGTAAAATCATAGAAACACCTACTTGGAAAATCTGGAATCCAACCACAACAAATCTAAGATGTATCACCTTAGATGGTGATCACCTGATCTAGGAAGAGAGATCCTGATTGATGTGATAAGATATCCTTAATCCAAAATTCTACATCAATCAACCATGATCCAATGGAACACAAGACCATCATAACCACTAGGAAGAAGGGATTAATAGTAGAAGAAATATTGAAGACCAAGATGAAAAGAACTCACCAAAATAGAATCACCACTTTGTTCGGCACTTTGATCTTCCAGGAGATGAGGTTGGGAGAGCCAAAATGCCTCTAGAGGGATCCCAAAATCCAAAGGAATAGATTTGGTTTGAGTATAATAATTTTAGGTTTAATTAGGGGTTTATGTATTTTAATTACAATTTTTGAGGTATTAAATCTCATCTTTATGGTTTCCTAAGTTAGGTTTCACAGTTAGTACTAACTGTGTGCCTAACCATTCACCCCAAATAGAGCCATTAGAAGAGATTCATGGTTAGGATGAATTATTAGTTTAGCCATGCCCTAAACTTGTGACCCCTTATATTCAAGTTTCATGGTTTGGTTGCATTGTTAATCTAACTATGCTCCAATTGTTCACCCCTACTTGGGAAATGGGAAAATGTTATACGGTGTGGCTGCATGGTTTTTCAAACTGTGCACCAAACATACATAGGCCCATAAACCTTCAAAAAAACTATGAAAACACCAAAAACAACCTATGAATATATTTGACCCAAGTATACTCAAATAAATTAGAAAAATATAAAAAATTAATGGGATGTTACAGATACTTTGAGGTAAAATTCATAGACTGCCTACCTCATGCTTAGGGATCCCCACTCATCTATTATCAGGCTTTGATTCAAGATGAAATGACAGAAATCATAAGAATAGACTAATGCACTAAAAATTGGGAATATGAGATCATATGGAAGTATCATCCACTACGGTGAAAGAAATAAATAAGGGAAGGAGGAGGAATCAAAGACTAATAGAGAGTGATCTAACATAGCTGAAAGCGTTCAATTCTAAGCTTGGAAAAAGGGAGATTCATAAAATCATAGGGGGGTACAAGGGGGACTTAAGCAACTATTTTGTTTGGGAATTGAGAGAGATAAAAGGAAATAAATCTAAGTTATATAGGGATAAAATGGTAAAATAATCCTTTTTAAAGGGGTTCACAGTTTTTCTGCACAGTTTTCCAAACTGTGCACTAAATTTTTAGTTCCCACTATCCATAAACCACACCGCACATGGTCCATACACATTGTTTGAAAAACTATGTACAAACCGTGCATTTGGAACTATCTCGCCCCATACCCCTCTTAGGATAGGCATAGAGTTTTAAAAACTATTAGCGTCCCATGTGATTCACCTATGCAATCCTCTATATATTTTCACACGTTAGTGCGACCTCAAGTTAATGGTTTGAAAAACCATGTGAAACCCTGTAGGGATTCATGGTTGAGGTGCACGGTTACCACTTATAGTGAACTAACAGTGCACCTCCCTTTTCTCTTCCAGAAACTAGAATATTGAAGCCTGGTAATCTAGAAATTCACCTGGTCTTTTGAGACACCTCTTGGGCCCTAAACCCCAACTAAAAACAACACTTTTAAGTGTTCAAACTCTCATAATTCCATTCTAAATGTTATCTTTATATTTGACCCATCCACCAAATGAAAAACAAAAAATACCTTATAATTTCTCAACTATCTCAAAACATAGTATCTGATATCTGATTTCTCCTATTTGAGATGTGGTCCCAATAGCACTGCCTCCCCTAACAAAAACCACTATAGAGGTGATCATCATGTCCTATCGTATAGGGACTCATATAGATCCTTCTCTATAGTCTCTTAAAATATATTTTTTTAATCAAATTTAGTAAAAGGTGGATGTTTATCCCAAGAACCTCTAAAATCAAGGACACATAATCAAAGAATGTCCTCTAACACTTGTATAGTACACTCGGATTGACTATCGATATATGGGTGGTAGGTTGTGCTCAAAAACACCTATGAATCAATATCCTTCTACAACCCCTACTAAAATTGTGATGTAAGATGAGTTTTCTTGTCTGATAAAATGGTATGTGAAACTTCATAAAATCATATAATCTCTTAGACATAAATTCTTCTAATTTATTCCACTGAGAAGGTATCCTAAATAGGTAAGAAATGGGAGACCTTCATTATCCTATCCATGATAACTTATACTATGTCACAACCTCAGGGTGATTTCTTCAAACCCATCATGAAATCCATAGTGATGACATCTCATTTACACTTAGGAATGGGTAAAGGATATAAAATACTTACAAGTCACTAGTGTTCCACCTTCACCTATTGATGGGTGGAACACTGAGTAACAAATCGTGTTATCTTCCTCTTCATACACGACCACCAATACTAGAAATGTAAGACAAGTACATCATGGTAATTTTGGGGTGTACTTCCCATTTAGATTTATGAGACTCTCACATTATTTCCACTCACATGTTTACATGAACCAAAACACGTCCATGAATATGAAAGATCTCATACTCATTAGCAACCCAACCTAGAGGTGGGTACTCACCTAAAATACTCTCCCTTAGGACCAAACCTTTAGGATAAAAAAGTTTTCACATATTCACCATGTCCATAAGTAAATAAATCACTACTAAAACCATAATAATAGGCTTCTTGTGACAATTCCTAACCTCTAGATACATCTCAAAAACAGATCCATCAATTATCACTCACTATTAGCTTCCTGAACTTCTTGTGTATAAGTATTCCTAAATAGGAATATACTAAATCATTGTATTTACTAGGAATATAAGAAACCACAAAATTGAAAGACTGTAAGTATTCCTCCCACCTTCACTGTCTGAGATTTAGGTCATGCTGAGTGAATTTTTATTTGATACTTTTGTGATCTGTTTATACAAAAAAGCATTCTCCTAACAAATAGTGTCTTTGAAAACATAATCCATGAACCAAAGATACTAGATCAAGTTCATGTGTTGGGTAATTATGTTCATGAGGCCTCAACTGGTGAGACCCATACTTCATGACTCAATCTGCCTACATCAAAATGAATCCTAGCCTAATTCCTGATACATCACAATAAACAATATAGCATCTTCTATGGTAAGGTAAAATCAGGATATGTGTTAAGGTAAGTCTTTCTTTCAATTCCTGAAATTATTTTTTACAAGTTATGGACCATTAGAATTTAACACCCTTCTTTTTCAATCCCATAAGAGTTGTTGTAATGCATGATAAATCCTAAATAAAACACTTATAATATCCATCCATCCCAAAAAAAAACTATGTATGTTAATTAAATTCTTGCACTAAACCTAAGAAACCATGTCTATTACCTTATTTGGGTCTATATAAACTTCTTCCTCTGAGATAATGTGACCAAGGAAGTGAACTTTAACATTCCATAAGTGGAATTTTGTGATGTTAGCATATAAATAGTGTTCTCTCAGTGTTCTCAAGACAACATCAAGGTATTTAGCATGATCATGTCAATTATATGAGTACACCAAGATGTCATACATGAAAATGAATGAAAAAGAATCCATATATGGGTGGAAACCCCAATTCATCAAATCCATGAAAATAGTCGGTGCGTTTGTGAGACCGAATGGAATTACCAAATATTCATACAATCTATATCTATTATAAAATGATGTACATTATATGTATGAGTGCCTAACTAAGACATAATGATAACCTAACCCCAAATAAATTTTTCAAATAACCCTGGATCCTTAGAGCTGGTCAAAGAGATCATCTATTAGAGGTATTTGATATAGGTTATTAACTATAAATTTATTCAACCATCGATAATTCTCAAAAATCTGGAGGTTTCCATCCACCTTCTTGGAGAAAACCATGGGAGAACCCCAAGGTGAAGTATTGGGTTGCATAAACCCTTTGGATTCCAGGTCCTCTAACTAACTTTTGTGTTTTTGAATCTTGGTTTATGCCATCCTATAAGGAGGGATAGATACCGATGTTTCAACTAGAACTAGATCAATACCAAACCTCACCTTTCCTAAATGAGGTAACCCAGAAGAATCATCAATGGAGACATCCCTGAAATTATCCACTGCCAGATGTAATTCTATCTGATGTGTTATCTGGTCACTTAGAAAAAGGCTAGTAATTTGGACGAACACTCCACCCATCCCATGATGCTCAAGTCCAACTCGACTAGCTTGGATATCCCATTCACCTTTATGAATATACATATCTCCCTATAGGGATATAAAATAAAATCTTCGATGATAACAGTAAATACAATCTTGATAGGTAACCAACCAATTCATCAAGAGTATGACACTGAAGCCCATAATTTTAAGGTTGAAAGTGTTACATAAGAAATTATAGATGTTAATCTCATGGGGGAATTTCCTACATTAGCATACAATTTATAACCACACTCCTAATAGAGTATCAATACTCATCACTCCATAGAAGTTATGATTTTCAAGACCAATAATTTCAATGATAGAAACAGATATAAAGGAGTGTGACATGCTTGTGTCAAATAAAGAATATTCTAAAGTAGAGGATAATAAAATCATACCTCATATCATAGATGTCCCAGCACTATGTTACTTAGGTGTAGGTGATACTACATATATCTCACTCGATCTATGGCCCTAAGCTACAACATGAATACCCTGATAATGTACACTCAGTTACAACTACATATCATAAGTTAGTATCCCTTTACTTAATCCACCTCCTTAGCCTAAATAGTCAGTATAATTCCAACTTTCTACCTTTGATGGAGATAAAAATCCCACTCCAGAACATGGAGCTGGTGCAGGCCCTTTGTCGCCAGAAACTGGAGGAAAGGTCCTGAAAAAATGTTCAAGATGAACTTTTGTTCTACAATCCTGGCACTTCACTAAGTCTTTTCTACACTAGGGCTTTATGTGTCCTATCCTCCCACATGATGAAATATCACCTGACTACTTCAGTTCATGCTCTAACTACTGTTTCCCCCTTGAGAAATCTCAAAATTATAATTTCTAACATTGGATCACTACCTCGGCATTGAGCTATCATGCCCCAAATATTTTTATTAACTTAGGTTATGTATGGATATGATCATCTGGTTCAGTATCCTAGATATGATAGAAAAAAGAAAAACATTCACCTAAGAATGGATGGCATGTCGAATCTTTTCCTAAAACCACCCCTCCCTGATCAACTCATCGCTAGCAAGAATTGGTGAAAATGATGAATCTCAGTAAAGTGAGATGAATAGTCCATGATAGATATAGAACCCTAATACGGGTTTATAAACTTCATAGCTCATTTGGATCTAAAAGTTTTAAGAAAGAAGTAATCATATAAGGTAGATTGGAAATCCTCCAAACCATTTTCTGATGATGATCTTATAAGGTAATAACATCCCAACACCTCTTGGTAGACCCCCTAATCATTTAATATGTGAGATTGAACCACCTTTTAGAGGTGTCTCTATATGCTTAAAAATTTCTACAATGGACTCTAGGCATGACTCAACAACCTGGGGGCCACCATCCCTTGAGAATTTAGGTGGGTGCTGCTGGTGAAAATCTTGCATCAACTCTTCCATGGTAGGGGAAGTTTATAGAACTCCCAACATGGTTTGCATGAACTATAGGAAACCCTCTCAAGACTGAGCATCAGTTCCCAGATCAGGTATAATTGGAGGATCTGCAAGTTGCACTATATAAGGTAATATTTGTGGTATAGGTCCCACCAACTCCAGAGAATGTTCATCACTACCTTCCTAGAATTTGAACCAAGGTCATCAAAGATTCATATATCTACAATGATAATTGTGTGCCTTAAAACAAGTTTCAAAAACATAATAGATCTTAGATAAAATAATAGGATATGTACAAATCCCTCTTATATAATAGTCAATACCCATATGCTTACCTCTAATGTCAAGTATAAGTAATTTAGAAGATTAAAAGGAATATGATAGGAACTCTGATACCTACTACTAAGGTTAGGTCTAGGTCAAGGCCTCACATCTTATATAAAAGGTTTTGGTATATAAATTTTCAATTTCATGTTATAATGGAAAACACTCTTTGAGTTTCAATTAGCATCCCCATTTAACATCAACCATTTCTTTTCTATTTTCAAAAATTAACAATTTCATTAAATAATTACAATTTAGGAATTATATATATATATATATATATCATAATTTAGTTAGATGCCTATCTATTTCAATAGTTATAAATTCCTATTCGTTATATGTTACAATTTTCACTTCATGTAACTACAACCATCATTTTATAATGGTTTAATTATATTAATCACCATTCATAATTTACATAGGTCTATACACTTTATAAATTGAAATTATCATCCATTTAATTTCAACCACTAATTTTTCAGCCCATTAAACCAATAGTCCATGGCCCAAACATGTGATAATTGTTTATTTAAGGTTATACCATCAAGATATGTGGGAAAACACCATTTAGGTTGATGTAGACACTTTAATTAGTAACCAATTATTTATCCCTTTCCTACATAAACCATTAGTAAAATCACAAGTATATCGATCAAGGCACATATGAAATGTTTCATGCAATACATGAAATGAAATAAATATGGCATGTAATATGAATGACATGTGAATCCTTAAGTGCCTATCATAATGCATGAACAAATTCTTTCTTTTCATACTAGGATAAGGGTAAAAGAAAAACCATGATGATAATAACTACTTCAATTAATGTGTGTCATCCAATGATGAAATTTGTACAACTATAATAGGAAAAAACTTGAACAAAAAGTCCCTTACCATGAAAATTTTCTTTTTACATGTATGCGGGTTAGCTACTCTTAGGCACGGGCTCATTACCAAATGAAAAAACATCCTAGTATCCTATCTAACAACCCAAAATAGTAAAATAAATAAAAAAACGAGTTTATGATACCACTTTGTAACGTATCATGCCTGGTCCACTCATAAGTAACCTAAATCGATTAGATACATGGCCTCAATCACATCTCCTTATATGTCAGAGGCTTCTAACAAGCAGTGAGGGTCTACAGTGGTATGGTGGGGAGACTATACCCTCATAATCAGAGTGGATCATAGAGATGATATAAATATAAAACAACAGTGTAAGAAATATAATGAACACAGTGGAAGTAAACATCCCAAAAAAATAAAATAACAAAAATAATACCCAGTGTAATATAAAAAATAATGATTTCATGATGCAATACAAAAATGGGAAATACAAGGGAAATAGTGTAGCATACATACACAGTACATGCTATACAAAATAAACAGAAAGGACAAAAATTATATTCAATATAATCATGATCCCAAGCCCAATTTTTTTCTCATATACTCCATCCTAGTATAGAAAGTCAAGAATCCATAGTGGAGTGTTTTCCTTTATCCCTATATGTATCCATAAAGTTTATTTGAGTACCAATCGGTGGACCGAATAGGGTGTAATAAAAATTCAATAGGTCGCCACCAATGGTGTCTATAACTGATCCAGTTTTTGAGTATATAATGAAGTAGTGTGTAGGTAATAATAAAAAACTATCAAAATAAATAAATGATTCCCATGTCATCTCGGGTTTTCTGTTGAATACCCATCTAACACAACCTTCTTTATATGAATCTATAATGTCTTTGAACATTTATTATTTGATAAACAATAAGGATCATCATATGCATTAATTCCGATTAACGATAAGGATCATCATGTTCATTATAGAAGTAATTTCATGTCCATAAATTCAAAATAACAATAAGGAACATCATGTATGTTAATCTGGAATAATCAATAAGGAACATCATGTCCATAATATCTAAATAATAAATATTAAACATTGTGTCCATAGATTTAAGATAACCAAATAGGAACATCATTTCCATAAATTCCAAGTAAATCATTAGGAATGTCATGTCCATTAATTCCAAAAAATCAATATGGAACTTCATTTTCCTAACAATAAGAAACATCATGTCTATAAATCCCAGATAAGTAGTATTGAAAGTCATGTCCAATGAGGAAGGTAAAAATGATGTTATCACATACATGTCATTTAATCAATTCAATTTATCATTTATGTCCTATGACTAAAGATTAATAAAAGGTTCTAAGTGCATTCTACTTTACACCACACCATTTAACTAGGGTCAAGTGAAATTGTTTTACCATTCACCTTTTATTTAATTAATTCATAAGTGATTAAGTGGCCCATGGGTATGCCCATCCCACATAACAATTTATTCACTTAATTTATAACATTAGATTGTTCAATACCAATCCAAACACAAATTATTGGTGTTTTATTCACAAGGTAAACATAATTAATTAAGACATATTATAAAACCCATCCAAATGGATGGTTTGGGTTGAAGTTTCACTACTACAAAATAGGCCTTTAACAGTGCTAAAATGGCATTGATTAACACTAGAGAAGCGTTGACTACTAGAGCGAGGTTAAAGGGACAAGTCTTTTATTAGTGATAAAAAAATAAATGATAAAGGAGAATTTATCAGTGCTTCTATAAGATCTGATAAAGGAATCATTTATCAGTGATTATAAAAGCGCTAAAAATGGGCATACAGTAGTGTGATTGTATAGCACATTTCCCCTAAATTTCAGTGTGATATAACAGCACGCCATAGTAAAAAAACACCAAAAATTCCAAAAAATAAAGTATGAATACATAATTTAAATAAATAAAAAACAATCTGTGCTTGTTTTCTCGATTTTGGTGATATGATGTGTGTTTTAAACTAATATGATACTTATATATTGAAAAAACCGCACTTCGAGTCATACCGGTCACACTGTAAATCAGATTAAGGTGCGGCTGATTCATAAACATCTCAAATTACTTATGGATCATTTTAATAAAGTATAAAAACAATTCTAATGTGTTTTCCTAGTTTTGATTATGTCGCTTGTCTTTTTTCCTAAAATTTCATTTTTAACTGGAAACATGCACTTTGACTCATACCGATCATATCGTGTGTCGGTTTAACATGATAAAAATTTCTAAATTTTAAAAATTACTTATGAATAATTTTTATAAATTATAAATACAATCCGAGTTTGTTTTATTATTTTTCGTTGAGTGGCACTTTTTGAAATAAAATGTTAATTTTAAATTGATAACGGACACATTGAGTCATAATGAACACATCATGTATCATATTGAGGTGCGGCTGATTCCTACACATCAAAAATGAATTAAAGATCATTTTCTTAAAGTATCAAAATAATCCAAATGTTTTTTCTCATTTTGAGTAGGTGAGTTTTCCTTTTTACTAAAATTGATGTCAATTTTAAATAAAAATATACACTTTGAGTCATATTGGTCACACCATACATCGTATTGAGGTGTGGATAATTATTGCATGTCCCAAATAGATTATGGATCATTTTCATAAAATATAAAAACAATCTGAATGTGTTGACTTAGTTTTGAGTATTTCACATGTATTTTTTACTAAAATATCTTTTTAAACTAGAAACGCATACTTTAACTCATACAGATCACATCATGTATCGGTTTATTGTGAGACTGATTCCTACACATCACAAATGACTTATTAATCAATTTCCTAAATTATAAAGAAAACCTGAGGGTGTTTTATCATTTTTCATTGAGTGATTTTTTTTGAACTAAACTATCAATTTTAAACTGATAACAGAAACATTGAGTCGTACCAAGAACATTGTCCATCATATTGAGGTGCATTTAATTCCTATATGTAAAAAATGACTTATGGATTGTTTCCCTAAATCATAAAAACAATATGAATGTGTTTTATTGGTTTTGAGTAGGTTAGTTGTCCTTTTTATTAAAATTTTTCTTATTTTTAAATAAAAAGATGCACTTTGATTCATATCAGTCACACCATGCATCGGATTGAGGTATGGATGATTTTTACACATATCAAATGAATTATGGATCGTTGTAATAAAGTATCAAAACAATAAGAATGTGTTTTCTTAGTTTTGAGTTGGTGAGTTATCCTTTTTACTAAAATTGATTTCAATTTCAAATAAAAAGATGCACTTTGAGTCATATCAGTCACACCATGTGTCAAATTGAGGTGAGGCTAATTCTCATATATTCCAAATGTCTTATGAATCATTGTTATTAAGTATCAAAACAATATGAATTCATTTACATGATTTTGAGTATGTTACATGTCTTTTTTACTAAAATTTCATTTTAAACTGGAAACATGCACTTTGACTTATATCAATCACATCGTGTATCAGTTCGATGTGAGACCAATTAATACACATAAAAAATGAATTATGAATCATTTTTCTAAATTATAAATAAAATCTGGGTGTGTTTTCTTAATTTTCAGGGAGTGCCATTTTGTGAACTATACTATCAATTTTAAATAGATAATGGACACATTGAGTCATACCAGGCACACCATGTGTCAGATTTAGGTAAATCTAATTCTTACATGGAAAAAATGATTTATGGATTTTTTTTTCCAAAATTATCAAAATAATCTGAATTCATTCGCATGGTTTTGAGTAGGCCAGTTTTCTTTTTTATTAAAATTGATGTCATTTTCAAATAAAAAGATGCACTTTGAGTCATACCAGTCACATTGTGAATTGGATTGAGGTGAATCTAATTCATACACATCTCAATTAACTTAAGTATCCTTTTCCTAGAGTATAAAAATAATCTGAATGTGTTTTATTTGTTTTTAGTAGGTGACTTTTCCTTTTTACTAAAATTGATGTCAATTTTAAATAAAAAGATGGACTTTGAGTCATATTAGTCACACCGTTCATCAGATTAAGGTGCGACTGATTATTTCACGTCCCAAATGGATTTTGGATCATTGTAATAAAGTATCAAAATAATATGAATTCATTTACTCAGTTTTGAGTACGCCATATTTCTTTTCTACTAAAATGTCATTTTAAACTAGAAACACGCACTTTGACTCATAATGATAACATCATGTATCAGTTTTATGAGAGACTTATTCCTACACAACAAAAATGACTTATGAATCGATTTCATAAATTATCTAGAAAATAAAAACTTGTTTTCTTGGTTTTCTTGGTTTTTAGTGAGTGACATTTTTTGAACTAAACTGTCGATTTTAAACTAATAACGGAAACATAAAGTCATACTGGGCACACTGTGCATCAGATTAAGGTACAACTGATTTCAACATGTCAAAAATGACTTATGGATCATTTAACTAAATTATAAAAATAATATGAATGTGTTTTATTGGTTTTGAGTAGGTTATATTTCCTTTTTATTAAAATTGATGTCATTTTTAAATAAAAAGACTCACTTTGAGTCATACCAGTCACACCGTGCATCGTATTGAGGTACGAATGATTTATACATGTCTAAAATGACTTATGGATTGTTTTCCTAAAGTATAAAAACAATATAAATGCATTTTATTGGTTTTGAGTATGTGAGTTTTCCTTTTACTAAAATTAATGTCAATTTTAAATAAAAATATGCACTTTGAGTCATATCGGTCACACTGTGCATCGAATTGAGGTGTGGATAATTATTACATTTCCCAAATGGATTATATATTTTTTACATAAATTATCAAAAAATATGAATTTGTTTACTTAGTTTTGAGTATGTTACATGTCTTTTTTACTAAAATGTTATTTTAAAATGGAAACACGTACTTTGACTCATACTGATCATATTGTGTATCGGTTTGACATGAGAATGATTACTATACATCAAAAATGAATTATGAATTAATTTCATAAATTATAAATAAAATCTGAGCATATTTTCTCTATTTTCAGTGAGTTACATTTTTTGAACTAAATTGTCGATTTAAAACTGATAACATACACATTGAGTCATATTGGGCACACTGTGCATCGGATTGAGGTGAAAATGATTCCTACATATTACAAATGACTTATGGATAATTTCCATAAAGTATATAAACAATATGATTGTGTTTTTTTTATTATCCCAGTTGTCCATTTTATTAAAATTGATGTCATTTTTAAATAAAAAGTTGAACTTGGATTCATATTGGTCACACCGTGCATCGTATTGAGGTACGGATAATTCCTACACATCTTAAAAGAATTATAGATCATTTTCCTAAAGTATCAAAACAATATGAATGTGTTTGCTCAGTTTTCAGCATTTCACTTGTTTTTTTAATAAAATGTCATTTTAAACTAGAAAAACACACTTTGATCTAGACCGATTACATCGTCTATCTGTTTGACATGATACCAATTACTACATATCACAAAGGACTTATGAATCAATGTCCAAAATTATAAAGACAATACAAGTTCATTTTCTTTTTTTTTAGTGAGTAACATTTTTTGAAATAAACTGTCAATTTTAAACTCATAACGAACGCAATTACCCTGAATAATAATTATTTATAATTAATATAATTTAAAAATTATTAGTAGTAGTATTTTTCTGGTTTCATCATAAAAAATATTATTATATATATATATATCTAATAATATATTTTATATTTAAATATCTAATAATATATTTTATATTTAAATAAATTTAAATATGATAAATAATATACATATATATATAATTATATTCAAATAAAGTTACTGATATAATACATATATATAATGTATATAAAAAAAATTTAGGTATATTCAATTTATTTACATATTTATCAAATGAGTAGTGACCTCGATTTTATAGTTTTTGATGGTGGAATTTATGAACCTCATTTAGGTTTATTTCCTATCGAGGAAAGTGTGAATGTAGTACACACCTCTATCGACCTCTTTTTCCAATCATATAAAACCCTATCATTTTTTTAATAAAGTAAAACCTATTAAAAAGGACAAGTTTTATCAAAAAAACATTAAAAAATAATCAACCAATTATTTTATTAAAGTTTTATTCAGATCCT
Source organism: Viscum album (assembly GCA_963277665.1). Lineage (NCBI taxonomy): Eukaryota > Viridiplantae > Streptophyta > Magnoliopsida > Santalales > Viscaceae > Viscum > Viscum album. Next base: position 1,222,916,347 of record OY728150.1, on the reverse strand, counting down.
TGTGGATAATTTTGAGGATAAAAATAAAATTATCTCATCATTAACTCTGCCTCCATGTCAAATCAAATAAATTAATTTCAGTAACATAAAATCATAAACTAAAATGACATTGTAGAAAGCCAAGACCCCCAGGATGCGTAGAACTATAGTTGTTTATCCTGATTCTTCAGTATCCACCATCTCTATTTCTTTCTCACCCTTCACTCTATTGTTTCTCTAGTTGTGTGGAGCTTTTCTCTCGAAGGAGTTGGTGGAAATGGAGGTGTTGAGTTAGTAACTAGTTCCAATGGTGTAATTATCACAAATGGGATGAATTAACCCTTTTAGATAACATAATGAAGTACAATTTCCATCCTCATTATCTCATATCTCAAATAGTTATCATTACATTTTTTTAACACGCATTATCCATCTCTTGTGGACATGCACTTATGTTTCTTGAAATGATCTAAGCAATAGTTATCCATGGGATAAATAATCCTCAAATTAATACAAGAAAAATAGATTCATGTCCACAATATATGGGGGATGAGTCTCAAGGTAACAAATTACAATAATAAATGTTTGGGAGATGAAACTGATGAGGATGGAAATTATACTTCATTGTGTTCTCTATAAGGGGAAATGACTCCCATTTGTGAGAATTACACCATTGACACTAGTTATTAACTTGATGCATCTATTTCCAATATCTCGTTACATAGAAAATCTTCACACAACCATAGAAATGATAGAGTGAAGGGTGGGAAATAAATGGAGAGGGTGGAGACCGAAGAATCAGAATATGCAACTGCAGTATTGTGCAGCCCGGGGGTATTGGATTGATATAGTGTAATTTTAGCTAATGAGTGTATGTTACTAAAATTAATTTATTTCATTTTATGTAGAGGAAGAGTTAATGATGAATTACTTTCATTTTTATCCTCAAAATTATCCACAAGGATTCAAATAAAACTGTAATAAAATAATTGGTTGAGTATTTTTTTAATGTTTTTTTCAATAAAACTTAGCCTTTTTTAATAGTTTTTATTTTATTAAAAAATTATAGGGGTTTTATATGATTTGAAAAAGAGGTCTATGGAGGCATGTATTTCATTCACACTTACCTCGACAGACAATAAACCTAAATGGGGTTCACACCTTCCACTGTCAAAAACTATAAAGTGGTGGTCACTCCCCATTCGATACAAAGATAAATAAAGTTAATGTACCTAAATATTTTATATATATGTTATATGTATATATATATTAGTAACTTTATTTGAATATAATTATATATATATATATATTACTTATCATATTTAAATTTATTTAAATATAAAATATATTATTAGATGTATATATATATATATATATATTACTATTTTTTCAAATGAAACTAAAAAAATACTAATAATAATAATTTTTAAATTATTTTAATTATAAATAATTATTATTCTGGGTAATTGTGTCTAAAATATTTTAATTAAAATTTTGGAAAGTTTAATTATTTCAAAAAAATGTATATATAGTTACCTAATTTTATTATTTTGAAAGTAACATGAGTTTACAATATTTTATTGTTTATTTAAATATAAATTATATTACTATTAATTAAATGTATATATAGACCTAAAAAGTATATATAGACCTAAAATGATTAATACCTAAAAATAATTTATAATATATAGAATTTGATAAATTTCATTCAATGAGGAGATGTGTGCCCCTGAGACTTGCATTGAACAACCTTTACATTGAATAGGTCAGTAGAAACATCCAATTGACTCTACCCCATCATCCCTTCACCAACACTAGTCTTGAAGCCCTTATTGTTATCTTGAGAAACCGCAACCAATTTTTATTCGTGGTTCTTGGTCCCTCGCCTATAGGAATATGTAGAATGGCCCAATTTCTTAGATGAATTGTAGAAATAGACCCATGATTCAAACCACACAACTTGCTTGCATTAAAATTCTTCCCCCACTATAATCCAAATATAATCTGTAGGAACTCTCGAGACATAAACTTCCATGAAAATGTGAGGAGAAACAGGGTGAGAAAATGATCGGATTCTACAATCATAACATAAATATCTACCAACAAGATTCCCTAGAATGTGTATAATCACTAGATTTTGAAAGGGTAAATGGTACTTGGGGAAACTAACCCAAATCGCTGCTTCTGGAATGTTACGCTTCATATGGAATTCATGTAACGCCCCGACCCCAGCTACCCAGAGTCGGTGCATTACTTCGTAACATTGGCATGATCACAAAAGATCAAGTCTCGAAAGACCGATTAGTTTAGTAGCCTTGGAAACACTAGATACATTCGTAAATGTTACATTAAATCATAAATTGAAAAACTAATAACAAAGTCTTCATAGTCCACACTCATATCCTCTTCTGACTGTCCCTGCAGGTCATTCATAAAATACTTCTTCACATCCTGGAAAATATTAAAACATTGAAAGGGGTGAGCTCAGATGCTCAGTAAGGATAACAATATTGCGGAAGCTTTCATAAATAAACATAGAAATTTAAGGCAATGTATAACTAAAACAAAAGCCTTTTAAACATGAACTTCAACATAATATGGAAAAAGTAAAATGAGATAATTCCATTCACTTCTTCACATGGATATTCTACTGGTCGAATAATCACATGCAATATCAATAACCACTTTCATAATGAGGGAATGTATAACGCCGGACATGCTGAAACATTTTGTCAAGGCCTCGGCCAAGACGTCTAAAATGATTAAGGCCTCGGCCAAAACCATAAATCAAATTGGGAAAGGGCCTCAGCCAATTCCACGTCTAGTTGTCTCATAAGACCTACCGATGCATCGAGGAGCTATAGAGGGCTCCACCCGTCACTTATTAAGTCCAATACATTCCTCATATGAATAGGTTTAAACATATCATAAACCATAACATAATCGTATCACATAAAACATGCATAAAGGAAACATAACATTTCCACATTTCAATCACAAGATATCAATACAACACATTGATATAATAAAAACGCTTTCAAAACCATTTTCAATACCAAAATAAAAGAAAGTTAAAACTTTGTATTTATTTTTCATTAAAAAAAAGATGGCTTGTAAAGGAAGCCGAAACTCAAATAATGGTCACGTCGGCGGAGAAGTCGTTGTCACCGCATAAGTACGGAAAGAAAAACATTCCCATTTGTCGTTTAGAAAAACTCTTCATATAAAAAGATTCCTTTTGAATAAACTTAAAAGTCAAAGGGGTTTATACACCGTATAAAAGAAAGTTGTGTATAAAACCAAATATGCCTCAACAAAAGGGGATTGAGACGAAGTCCTTAAAAAGATCATTTTTTTAAATAAAGTACATATATAATGTGTATTCACTATAAGTACACATAAATAATGTAAAAATACAAGATAGGACATAAAAATATCATGACATAATTTGAAAGTAGGAGATTAACCCAAAGAATGGAAGTTGGGTTAAGAAATTCCCTTACTTTGCGTCCTGTCCTGACTCGACCGTTCTTTAACCTCCTGAATAATAAACTAGAGTTAATTTATATTTACTTAAGAACCTTTTTCATGTTCATTATTCCTTTTATATCCCTTATTACCATGTTATGAACATTATTTAATTATTTAAGTTAATAACAGTTGTTTTGTCGATCTTTGGTACTTGAGTCAAAAATAAACTTCTTATAATTACAAGTTGTTCATGTTGTGAAATATCCATTATATCCAGAATTATATTCATGATGTATATATCATATATATCATATATATACATTATATACATTCATTCATAATGTCACGTAACATTTAGAGGTAAGAAATGAAATGTACCGTTCATGGAGACGGTAAGCCGTACGTACGCATGAACGCTACTTTCATTTCTATTTCGTATTTAATGGAATGAAATAATAATGATATAAATTTATAATATAATTAAAGTATAATATAGTGTATAATACCATTTAATCCATCCTTTATACATCCCACATATGGCATTAACGATTCAAATCACTTTGAGGGGGCGGTAGTCCGCACTTCCTAAAATGAAATTATCGCGTTTTACCCATAATGGAAATCATAAAGTATGCCATAAATGAGAAATACAGAAGCATAAGTAAAACATAAACATATTTTATATCATATATTAATATAGTGACATCTTAATGGCCACCTTTGAAGGTGTTATATGAGTGTTGAACAATCGTCGTTTCGTGAGGCAGAAATTCGCCATCAACAGAAACCGTATATTCTTTAACCATTAGATGTAGGTGTGTGTAAGTGTAGCTTGAATCCTTCTTATAAAAACATCCTAGTATATTAAGGATACTGGTTTTGTTACAAAATAAATTAATAAAAAGAGTTTAGGGGGTTGGAGAAGAAAAATAAAACAAAACAACATTAGAGAAGACATTACCTCAAAATCGGGTAACTCTTTTTGATTTGAGCCAAAGGCTTCCTTGGGAAGAGTTCTGCCCAAAGTGATGATTCTAGGAGTAATAGAGGGAAGTTTGGAGAGTATTTGGGTAGAGGTTGTCTGAGCCAAATGGCTTGAAGGTGTGAATAAGGTGGGATTGGTGGGGGCCTTTTATAAGTGGAGAGGAGGGGCTCTTTTGGAAAGATTGAAATATTACATTATTACACAATGCTTTTCGGATTATAAAGGTCCCACACTTATATAATTCGTGGATAAGGTGATAAGGGTTCGAAATCTTCTCATAAAATAGGCTTTGGACAAGTGTAAGCCTTGTATTTTGCATTATCTTCTCATTTTATTTAAATCGTTAAATAATGAGGTCATCGCTGCATCATAATTATGTCATAAATAATTTAATTTATATAATGTCTAAAAATTATAAAAAAACTACTATGATGTAGGAAATCTTTTTATCTTTCTAATGAATATTTATAGTCAAAATTTGGACTTGTGTAACCCCACTTAAAAACTGTTTTAGTAAAACAACTCATGTTTGTGTCAATTTAATTTTAACATTAAATAAATATATATTAATGTCATTTTCCAACTAAAGTGGCTCCATGGGGTCCCCAAGTTGACCCATGGGTTGTATTGGTCGGCCATGACTCATCCAATAAGAGTAGGACAAGTTTCATGCTCATCTCATATTATTAAAACATTATTTGTACCTTAAACTACACTAATTACCTCTAATCGCGATTAAGAACTTAAAAGTTACTATTCACCAAAAATTTATTTTAATCTCATTGAATCACATTTTACTTCTTAATGACAACCATGTATGTCGGATTTTTGAAAATCAAATCACAGAAGTGGTAATATTTCATTTAAACGAAAAATCAGTTATTTAACTACCACTTAGTGGTTTCACTATTCATCAAAAATTGAAGTTTTTCAGAACAAAGCCAAAATTTCACCCTAAGCTATAATTGATATTCCGAATTCAAAAATGATGTCTATTTTACAAAATTCCAAACATATAAGTTTCATTAATTAATTTTATAATTAATTCCCGCTGTTACAAAAAATGGCGTGTTTCTAAGAAACAATTTATATCAAAAGATTGGCAATTGTTTATGTACGATTTCAATGTTAAATTAATTCTAATGACAATCATTGGATAAAATGGTAAAAATATATTCTAATTATACTTTAAAACCACTAAATAGTATAATTTTTCACTATAAATTATTTTGATTTAAAAAGGTGTTTTTAAGTATTTTTCACTATTCATAAAAAATTAGAAGTTCTCAGAAAAATACCAAAAATTCAACATAGGCTAATTTCGATATTCCGAATCCAAAAATGAAGTCCATTTTGATAAATAAAATTTATAAAATTTCAAAAAGTAGGTATTACTATTCACAACGGCTAGTTTAATTCGTTGTGGTGTGTGTTAGAGCTCGAGGTTGCGTACAACACACGCTAATGCATTATTCGAAGTGAAACGTACCGTTGAAGCTTGGGGTGTTACATTCTCCCCTCCTTCAATAAATTGCGTCCTCGCAATTTGAAATTTTTCTTTGAAAATAAAAGGTTGAAAAGAGAAAATACCTTTGAGGAAAACCCACATCGGAAATAAGGTTAATAAATATATAACATTAAAAGAAAGAAAGATAAGTACAAAGGTCACCCGATATAGCCCATTCTAGGATTCTATGAAAATATGGATATGGAGGAGAAACAAACCATCAAGGTCTGATGGAGAGTTATAGAAAACAGGTTTAGGAGAAAGTTTAACTACAAGAAAATCACAAACTTGTGACTGGTTAAACGGTCATTGAATCCCCAGTTGGAAAAGTTAACCGACAACATTTTTGTTTTAAGTTACCTTTTATAATTTTGAGGAATTTATTTAGGAGATTTACTAAGAACGTAAGGGAATATACATACTTGTTATGTATACTTTCATTCGTTAATAAATTTTTACCACAAACCCATCTTTTACTCCAAATGGTAACGGAACTCAAAAATATTCTTTTTATCCTAATTGTATAAGGTTCCAAATATTAACACATGCCATTTAGATTAGTAAAACTATTTTGTAATAACCAGGGAATTCCTGTAGGCTAGTGGTAGGAAATAAAGGCTTGTCGCACTATGGTTGTGGGTTCGATTCCTGCAGCTTTGTCCGACGCGACGGGTTATTCCCCACCCTGCAGGTTGTCCTTTTCCTAAAACTATAGTATTATAATATTCCAAAAATAATCTTCAGAAATGCTTTAACCTTAAACAATACTATCCAAAGATCAACTTAATCCACTCCAACCTTTATAGTTATCCAAAATACCTCTGTCCAGACTTTCTCTAAAAGGTCTCTTAATTCCAAAATCAATTGTAACATCAGATTCCCCAAACAAAGAAAAGTTTCTCTTATTGTCACATACTAAAAATATGATTACCTTAATCATATTAAAACCTTACTAAAATCAAAAAGTACTGCAGTAAAATCCATATATATATATCACATTATTCTTATAACCAGAATATAATCCTTGAGTCCAAAATCACCAATACATTAATTATTCCGCTTCAACTGTAGTCACAGCATAAGATTGGCCTTGATCCCTTGGCCTTTTCTGAGGTAAGTTTCCTTGACTCTTAGGACATTCATTTGCATAATGCCCCATTTCTCTATAATTGTAGCATTCAACTTTGACAGCCTCTTTCTTTCCCTTGCAATCAAGAGCCTGGTGACCCTTTTCTCCACATTTATAACAAACTCCCATTCCTTTTAGGCATGTACCAGGGTGATTCTTCCCACAATTATCACATAATGGAAAATCCTTCTTTCCCTTTTTCCTTTTATCTGTCTCTTGTTCCACCGTTCTCTTCTTCTCTTGCTTTACTTTGTTGTCATAAGACTTAGAGAATTCCTTTTCTGTCTTGATAGCACACGAGACAATATCTTCGTATGATGAGAAGGATTGTGATACTAAAGCTCAACGGAGAAATGGTTTTAACCCATCAAAGAAACGATCAATCTTACTCCTTGGGTTACGTATATAATTGGAAGCATGCCTCGCTAACCATGTAAAGTTAGCCTCATACTTTGCGACATTCTCATCCTCCTTCTGCCTCAGACTCAGAAATTGCCTTTCCATATCTACTCGATGGTCACGAGGAAAGTATTTTTCTAAGAAAAGCTCTTTGAACTCCCTCCATTCCATATACGATACGTCATCATCTTCCTTTGTGTTTTGAATCAGCGACCACCACTGATCGGCATCTCCAGTGAGGCGGTAAACTGCCATGACAACCTTCTCCCTTTCACTACTCCCCAAGGCATGGAATATTTTCTCTAAGGAATTTATCCATTGCTCAGCTACTATAGGATTTGTACTCCCATTGAAGGTTGGTGGTTGTTGCCTCATGAAACGGTCTAGCATTGATCCTCCACGTTGCGGATCAGGGTGCTCCATACGAGTAAGGTTATTATTCATAACCTGTGTGATTTGTCCCAGTACGGTGAGAAGCTGATCAGCACCAGTTGTATCACTAGCTCCACCATAATTATCTTGAGCAGGAGGGCAATCCCTACACGGAGTGCGTGCATTGATACGGTTTCCATTCCTTCCACTAGGCGCCATTTCTAAACAATGGCATAAACTAGATTAGTTTATGAAATAAAATACATAATTCCATATTTGTAAAATACTTTACATAAATTGAACTATTTATGGATATAATCCATAATCATAAAAAGAAATGTTTCCTTTGAGGAAGTATATACTCATAACCCTTCATAGTGGTTTGTAAAGAAAATGAGAATTATCCTAAGCATATCCCCCAGGAGTGTTGTAACCAAGAGTGCAGCAAGGCCCGTTGTCGTGCACCAGTTCCCATTCGAGTCTAGCTCAAAGCGGTGTTTTCGGGTTTTACCCCTAGGTACATCTGTGCCAGATCCGCCTCTACCTGCTCATATCCAGACAGGGATGTATTGCTCGGAAAACTCATAACATCTCTATAATACCAAAATTTTAGGAAGTCCTTCTATACCAATCCTCAAAGTCTATCTTTGGGCTATGTTCTCTAATCAGAGTTTATCTACATCTAGCTTCCATGGTTAGTACTAAACTACCTCTGATACCAACTGTAACGCCCAGACCCCAGCTACCCAGAGTCGGTGCATTACTTCGTAACATTGGCATGATCACAAAAGATGAAGTCTCGAAAGACCGATTAGTTTAGTAGCCTTGGAAACACTAGATACATTCGTAAATGTTACATTAAATCATAAAGTGAAAAACTAATAACAAAGTCTTCATAGTCCACACTCATATCCTCTTCTGACTATCCCTGCAAGTCATTCATAAAATACTTCTTCACATCCTGGAAAATATTAAAACATTGAAAGGGGTGAGCTCAGATGCTCAGTAAGGATAACAATATTGCGGAAGCTTTCATAAATAAACAAAGAAATTTAAGGCAATGTATAACTAAAAAAAGCCTTTTAAACATGAACTTCAACATAATATGGCAAAAGTAAAATGAGATAATGCCATTCACTTCTTCACATGGATATTCTACTGGTCGAATAATCACATGCGATATCAATAACCACTTTCATAATGAGGGAATGTATAATGCCGGACATTCTGAAACATTTTGTCAAGGCCTCGGCCAAGACGTCTAAAATGATTAAGGCCTCGGACAAAACCATAAATCAAATTGGGAAAGGGCCTCGGCCAATTCCACGTCTAGTTGTCTCATGAGACCTACTGATGCATCGAGGAGCTATAGCGGGCTCCACCCGTCACTTATTAAGTCCAATACATTCCTCATATGAATAGGTTTAAACATATCATAAACCATAACATAATCGTATCACATAAAACATGCATAAAGGAAACATAACATTTCCACATTTCAATCACAAGATATCAATACAACACATTGATATAATAAAAACGCTTTCAAAACCATTTTCAATACCAAAATAAAAGAAAGTTAAAACTTTGTATTTATTTTTCATTAAAAAAAAGATGGCTTGTAGAGGAAGCCGGAACTCAAATAATGGTCACGGCGGCGGAGAAGTCGTTGTCACCGCGTAAGTACGTAAAGAAAAACATTCCCATTTGTCATTTAGCAAAACGCTTCGTATAAAAAGATTCCTTTTGAATAAACTTAAAAGTAAAAGGGGTTTATACACCGTATAAAAGAAAGTTGTGTATAAAACCAAATATGCCTCAACGAAAGGGGATTGAGAAGAAGTCCTTAAAAAGATTATTTTTTTTAAATAAAGTACATATATAATGTGTATTCACTATAAGTACACATAAATAATTTACAAATACAAGATAGGATATAAAAATATCATGACATAATTTGAAAGTAGGAGATTAACCCAAAGAATGGAAGTTGGGTTAAGAAATTCCCTTACTTTGTGTCCTGTCCTGACTCGACCGTTCTTTAACCTCGTGAATAATAAACTAGAGTTAATTTATATTTACTTAAGAACCTTTTTCATGTTCATTATTCCTTTTATATCCCTTATTACCATGTTATTAACATTATTTAATTATTTAAGTTAATAACGGTCGTTTTGTCGATCTTTGGTACTTGAGTCAAAAATAAACTTCTTATAATTACAAGTTGTTCATGTGGTGAAATATCCATTATATCGAGAATTATATTCATGATTTATATATCATATATATCATATATATACAGTATATACATTCATTCATAATGTCACGTAACATTTAGAGGTAAGAAATGAAATGCACCATTCATGAAGACGGTAAGTCGTACGTACGCATGAACGCTACTTTCATTTCTATTTCGTATTTAATGGAATGAAATCATAATGATATAAATTTATAATATAATTACAGTATAATATAGTGTATAATACCATTTAATCCATCCTTTATACATCCCACATATGGCATTAACGATTCAAATCACTTTGAGGGGGCGGTAGTCCGCACTTCCTAAAATGAAATTATCGCGTTTTACCCATAATGGAAATCATAAAGTATGCCATAAATGAGAAATACAGAAGCATAAGTAAAACATAAACATATTATATATCATATATTAATATAGTGACATCTTAATGGCCACCTTTGAAGGTGTTATATGAGTGTTGAATAATCATCGTTTCGTGAGGCAGAAATTCGCCATCCACAGAAACCGTATGTTCATTAACCATTAGATGTAGGTGTGTGTAAGTGTAGCTTGAATCCTTCTTATAACAACATCCTAGTATATTTAGGATATTGTTGTTGTTACAAAAGAAATTAATAAAAAGAGTTTAGGGGGTTGGAGAAGAAAAATAAAACAAAACAACATTAGAGAAGACATTACCTCAAAATCGGGTAACTCTTTTTGATTTGAGCCAAAGGCTTCCTTGGGAAGAGTTCTTCCCAAATTGATGATTCTAGGAGTAATAGGGGGAAGTTGGGAGAGTATTTGGTCAGAGTTTGGCCGAGCCAAATGTCTTGAAGGTGTGAATAAGGTGGGAGTGGTGGGGGCCTTTTATAAGTGGAGAGGAGGGGCTCTTTTGGAAATATTGAAATGTTACATTATTACACAATTATTTTCGGATTATAAAGGTCCCACACTTATATAATTCGTGGATAAGGTGATAAGGGTTAGAAATATTCTCATCAAATAGGCTTTGGACAAGTGTAAGCCTTGTATTTTGCATTATCTTCTCATTTTATTTAAATCGTTAAATAATGAGGTCATCGCTGCATCATAATTATGTCATAAATAATTTAATTTATATAATGTCTAACAATTATAAAAAAAACTACTATGATGTAGGAAATCTTTTTATCTTTCTAATTAATATTTATAGTCAAAATTTATACTTGTGTAACCCCACTTAAAAACTGTTTTAGTAAAACAACTCATGTTTGTGTCAATTTAATTTTAACATTAAATAAATATATATTAATGTCATTTTCCAACTAAAGTGGCTCCATGGGGTCCCCAAGTTGACCCATGGGTTGTCTTGGTCGACCATGACTCATCCAATAAGAGTAGGACAAGTTTCATGCTCATCTCATATTATTAAAACATTATTTGTACCTTAAACTACACTAATTACCTCTAATCGCGATTAAGAACTTAAAAGTTACTATTCACCAAAAATTTATTTTAATCTCATTGAACCACATTTTACTTCTTAATGACAACCATGTATGTCGGATTTTTGAAAATCAAATCACAGAAGTGGTAATATTTCATTTAAACGAAAAATCAGTTATTTAACTACCACTTAGTGGTTTCACTATCCATCAAAAATTGAAGTTTTTCAGAACAAAGCCAAAATTTCACCCTAAGCTATAATTGATATTCCGAATTCAAAAATGATGTCTATTTTAAAAAATTCCAAACATATAAGTTTCATTAATTAATTTTATAATTAATTCCCGTTGTTACAAAAAATGGCGTGTTTCTAAGAAACAATTTATATCAAAAGATTGGCAATTGTTTATGTCCGATTTCAATGTTAAATTAATTCTAATGACCACCATTGGATAAAATGGTAAAAATATATTCTAATTATACTTTAAAACCACTAAATAGTATAATTTTTCACTATAAATTATTTTTATTTAAAAAGTTGTTTTTAAGTATTTTTCACTATTCATAAAAAATTAGAAGTTCTCAGAAAAATACCAAAAATTCAACATAGGCTAATTTCGATATTCCGAATCCAAAAATGAAGTCCATTTTGATAAATAAAATTTATAAAATTTCAAAAATTAGGTATTACTATTCACAACGGCTAGTTTAATTCGTTGTGGTGTGTGTTAGAGCTCGAGGTTGCGTACAACACACGCTATTGCATTATTCGAAGTGAAACGTACCGTGGAAGCTTGGGGTGTTACATTCTCCCCTCCTTCAATAAATTGCGTCCTCGCAATTTGAAATTTTTCTTTGAAAATAAAAGGTTGAAAAGAGAAAATACCTTTGAGGAAAACCCACATCGAAAATAAGGTTAATAAATATATAACATTAAAAGAAAGCAAGATAAGTACAAAGGTCACCCGATATAGCCCATTCTAGGATTCTATGAAAATATGGATATGGAGGAGAAACAAACCATCAAGGTCTGATGGAGAGTTATAGAAAACAGGTTTAGGAGAAAGTTTAACTACAAGAAAATCACAAACTTGTGACTGGTTAAACGGTCATTGAATCCCCAGTTGGAAAAGTTAACCGACAACATTTTTGTTTTAAGTTACCTTTTATAATGTTGAGGAATTTATTTTGGAGATTTACTAAGAATGTAAGGGAATATACATACTTGTTATGTATACTTTCATTCGTTAATAAATTTTTACCACAAACCCATCTTTTACTCCAAATGGTAACGGAACTCAAAAATATTCTTTTTATCCTAATTGTATAAGGTTCCAAATATTAACACATGCCATTTAGATTAGTAAAACTATTTTGTAATAACCAGGGAATTCATGTAGGCTAGTGGTAGGAAATAAAGGCTTGTCACACTATGGTTGTGGGTTTGATTCCTGCAGCTTTGTCCGACGCGACGGGTTATTCCCCACCCTGCAGGTTGTCCTTTTCCTAAAACTATAGTATTATAATATTCCAAAAATAATATTCAGAAATGATTTAACCTTAAACAATACTATCCAAAGATCAACTTAATCCACTCCAACCTTTATAGTTATCCAAAATACCTCTGTCCAGACTTTCTCTAAAAGGTCTCTTAATTCCAAAATCAATTGTAACATCAGATTCCCCAAACAAAGAAAAGTTTCTCTTATTGTCACATACTAAAAATATGATTACCTTAATCATATTAAAACCTTACTGAAATCAAAAAGTACTGCAGTACAATCCATATATATATATCACATTATTCTTATAACCAGAATATAATCCTTGAGTCCAAAAGCACCAATACATTAATTATTCCGCTTCAACTGTAGTCACAGCATAAGATTGGCCTTGATCCCTTGGCCTTTTCTGAGGTAAGTTTCCTTGACTCTTAGGACATTCATTTGCATAATGCCCCATTTCCCTATAATTGTAGCATTCAACTTTGACAGCCTCTTTCTTTCCCTTGCAATCACGAGCCTGGTGACCCTTTTCTCCACATTTATAACAAACTCACATTCCTTTTAGGCATGTACCAGGGTGATTCTTCCCACAATTATCACATAATGGAAAATCCTTCTTTCCCTTTTTCCCTTTATCTGTCTCTTGTTCCACCGTTCTCTTCTTCTCTTTCTTTACTTTGTTGTCATAAGACTTAGAGAATTCATTTTCTGTCTTGATAGCACACGAGACAATATCTTCGTATGATGAGAAGGATTGTGATACTAAAGCTCGACGGAGAAATGGTTTTAACCCATCAAAGAAACGATCAATCTTACTCCTTGGGTTTCGTATATAATTGGAAGCATGCCTCACTAACCTTGTAAAGTTAGCCTCATACTTTGCGACATTCTCATCCTCCTTCTGCCTCAGACTCAGAAATTGCCTTTCCATATCTACTCGATGGTCACGAGGAAAGTATTTTTCTAAGAAAAGCTCTTTGAACTCCCTCCATTCCATATTCGATACGTCATCATCTTCCTTTGTGTTTTGAATCAGCGACCACCACTGATCGGCATCTCCAGTGAGGCGGTAAACTGCCATGACAACCTTCTCCCTTTCACTACTCCCCAAGGCATGGAATATTTTCTCTAAGGAATTTATCCATTGCTCAGCTACTATAGGATTTGTACTCCCATTGAAGGTTGGTGGTTGTTTCCTCATGAAACGGTCTAGCATTGATCCTCCACGTTGCAGATCAGGGTGCTCCATACGAGTAAGGTTATTATTCATAACCTGCGTGATTTGTCCTAGTACGGTGAGAAGCTGATCAACACCAGTTGTATCACTAGCTCCACCATAATTATCTTGAGCAGGAGGGAAATCCCTACACGGAGTGCGTGCATTGATACGGTTTCCATTCCTTCCACTAGGCGCCATTTCTAAACAATGGCATAAACTAGATTAGTTTATGAAATAAAATACATAATTCCATATTTGTAAAATACTTTACATAAATTGAACTATTTATGGATATAATCCATAATCATAAAAAGAAATGTTTCCTTTGAGAAATTATATACTCATAACCCTTCATAGTGGTTTGTAAAGAAAATGAGAATTATCCTAAGCATATCCCCCGGGAGTGTCGTAACCAAGAGTGCAGCAAGGCCCGTTGTCGTGCACCAGTTCCCGTTCGAGTCTAGCTCAAAGCGGTGTTTTCGGGTTTTACCCCTAGGTACATCTGTGCCAGAGCCGCCTCTACCTGCTCATATCCAGACAGGGATGTATTGCTCGGAAAACTCATAACATCTCTATAATACCAAAATTCTAGGAAGTTCTTCTATACCAATCCTCAAAGTCTATCTTTGGGCTATGTGCTCTAATCAGAGTTTATCTACATCTAGCTTCCAAGGTTAGTACTAAACTGCCTCTGATACCAACTGTAACGCCCCGACCCCAGCTACCCAGAGTCGGTGCATTACTTCGTAACATTGGCATGATCACAAAAGATCAAGTCTTGAAAGACCGATTAGTTTATTAGCCTTGGAAACACTAGATACATTCGTAAATGTTACATTAAATCATAAAGTGAAAAACTAATAACAAAGTCTTCATAGTCCACACTCATATCCTCTTCTGACTATCCCTGCTGGTAATTCATAAAATACTTCTTCACATCCTGGAAAATATTAAAACATTGAAAGGGGTGAGCTCAGATGCTCAGTAAGGATAACAATATTGCGGAAGCTTTCATAAATAAACATAGAAATTTAAGGCAATTTATAACTAAAACAAAAGCCTTTTAAAGATGAACTTCAAAATAATATGGCAAAAGTAAAATGAGATAATGCCATTCACTTCTTCACATGGATATTCTTCTGGTCGAATAATCACATGTGATATCAATAACCACTTTCATAATGAGGGAATGTATAATGTCGGACATTCTGAAACATTTTGTCAAGGCCTCGGCCAAGACGTCTAAAATGATTAAGGCCTCGGCCAAAACCATAAATCAAATTGGGAAAGGGCCTTGGCCAATTCCACATCTAGTTGTCTCATGAGACCTACCGATGCATCTAGGAGCTATAGCGGGCTCCACCCGTCACTTATTAAGTCCAATACATTCCTCATATGAATAGGTTTAAACATATCATAAACCATAACATAATCGTATCACATAAAACATGCATAAAGGAAACATAACATTTCCACATTTCAATCACAAGATATCAATAAAACACATTGATATAAAAAAAACTCTTTCAAAACCATTTTCAATACCAAAATAAAAGAAAGTTAAAACTTTGTATTTATTTTTCATTAAAAAAAAGATGGCTTGTAGAGGAAGCCGGAACTCAAATAATGGTCACGGCGGCGGAGAAGTCGTTGTCACCGCATAAGTACGGAAAGAAAAACATTCCCATTTGTCATTTAGAAAAACGCTTCGTATAAAAAGATTCCTTTTGAATAAACTTAAAAGTCAAAGGGATTTATACACCGTATAAAAGAAAGTTGTGTATAAAACCAAATATGCCTCAACGAAAGGGGATTGAGACGAAGTCCTTAAAAAGATCATTTTTTTTTAAATAAAGTACATATATAATGTGTATTCACTATAAGTACACATAAATAATGTAAAAATACAAGATAGGACATAAAAATATCATGACATAATTTGAAAGTAGGAGATTAACCCAAAGAATGGAAGTTGGGTTAAGAAATTCCCTTACTTTGCGTCCTGTCCTGACTCGACCGTTCTTTAACCTCCTGAATAATAAACTAGAGTTAATTTATATTTACTTAAGAACCTTTTTCATGTTCATTATTCCTTTTATATCCCTTATTACCATGTTATGAACATTATTTAATTATTTAAGTTAATAACGGTTGTTTTGTCGATCTTTGGTACTTGAGTCAAAAATAAACTTCTTATAATTACAAGTTGTTCATGTGGTGAAATATCCATTATATCCAGAATTATATTCATGATGTAGATATCATATATATCATATATATACATTATATACATTCATTCATAATGTCACGTAACATTTAGAGGTAAGAAATGAAATGCACCGTTCATGGAGACGGTAAGCCGTACGTACGCATGAACGCTACTTTCATTTCTATTTTGTATTTAATGGAATGAAATCATAATGATATAAATTTATAATATAATTACAGTATAATATAGTGTATAATAAGATTTAATCCATCCTTTATACATCCCACATATGGCATTAACGATTCAAATCACTTTGAGGGGGCGGTAGTCCGCACTTCCTAAAATGAAATTATCGCGTTTTACCCATAATGGAAATCATAAAGTATGCCATAAATGAGAAATACAGAAGCATAAGTAAAACATAAACATATTATATATCATATATTAATATAGTGACATCTTAATGGCCACCTTTGAAGGTGTTATATGAGTGTTGAACAATCATCGTTTCGTGAGGCAGAAATTCGCCATCCACAGAAACCGTATGTTCTTTAACCATTAGATGTAGGTGTGTGTAAGTGTAGCTTGAATCCTTCTTATAAAAACATCCTAGTATATTTAGGATACTGTTGTTGTTACAAAAGAAATGAATAAAAAGAGTTTAGGGGGTTGGAGAAGAAAAATAAAACAAAACAACATTAGAGAAGACATTACCTCAAAATCGGGTAACTCTTTTTGATTTGAGCCAAAGGCTTCCTTGGGAAGAGTTCTGCCCAAAGTGATGATTCTAGGAGTAATAG
Organism: Viscum album; assembly: GCA_963277665.1. Taxonomy (NCBI): domain Eukaryota; kingdom Viridiplantae; phylum Streptophyta; class Magnoliopsida; order Santalales; family Viscaceae; genus Viscum; species Viscum album. The sequence continues at coordinate 1,222,899,102 of OY728150.1, read as the reverse complement.
CGGGAAGTTGGGAGAGTATTTGGGTAGAGGTTGTCCGAGCCAAATGGCTTGAAGGTGTGAATAAGGTGGGAGTGGTGGGGGCCTTTTATAAGTGGAGAGGAGGGGCTCTTTTGGAAAGATTGAAATATTACATTATTACACAATGCTTTTCGGATTCTAAAGGTCCCACACTTATATAATTCGTGGATAAGGTGATAAGGGTTCTAAATCTTCTCATCAAATAGGCTTTGGACAAGTGTAATTTTTGGATTTTGCATTATCTTCTCATTTTATTTAAATCATTAAATAATGAGGTCATCGCTGCATCATAATTATGTCATAAATAATTTAATTTATATAATGTCTAAAAATTATAAAAAAACTACTATGATTTAGTAAATCTTTTTATCTTTCTAATGAATATTTATAGTCAAAATTTGGACTTGTGTAACCCCACTTAAAAACTGTTTTAGTAAAACAACTCATGTTTGTGTCAATTTAATTTTAACATTAAATAAATATATATTAATGTCATTTTCCAACTAAAGTGGTTCCATGGGGTCCCCAAGTTGACCCATGGGTTGTATTGGTCGGCCATGACTCATCCAATAAGAGTAGGACAAGTGTCATGCTCATCTCATATTATTAAAACATTATTTGTACCTTAAACTACACTAATTACCTCTAATCGCGATTAAGAACTTAAAAGTTACTATTCACCAAAAAATTTATTTTAATCTCATTGAACCACATTTTACTTCTTAATGACAACCATGTATGTCGTATTTTTGAAAATCAAATCACAGAAGTGGTAATATTTCATTTAAATGAAAAATCAGTTATTTAACTACCACTTAGTGGTTTCACTATTCATCAAAAATTGAAGTTTTTCAGAACAAAGCCAAAATTTCACCCTAAGCTATAATTGATATTCCGAATTCAAAAATGATTTCTATTTTACAAAATTCCAAACATATAAGTTGCATTAATTAAATTTATAATTAATTCCCGCTGTTACAAAAAATAGTGTGTTTCTAAGAAACAATTTATATCAAAAGATTGGCAATTGTTTATGTCCGATTTCAATGTTAAATTAATTCTAATGACCACCATTGGATAAAATGGTAAAAATATATTCTAATTATACTTTAAAACCACTAAATAGTATAATTTTTCACTATAAATTATTTTGATTTAAAAAGTTGTTTTTAAGTATTTTTCACTATTCATAAAAAATTAGAAGTTCTCAGAAAAATACCAAAAATTCAACATAGGCTAATTTCGATATTCCAAATCCAAAAATGAAGTCCATTTTGATAAATAAAATTTATAAAATTTCAAAAAGTAGGTATTACTATTCACAACGGCTAGTTTAATTCGTTGTGGTGTGTGTTAGAGCTCGAGGTTGCGTACAACACACGCTATTGCATTATTCGAAGTGAAACGTACCGTGGAATCTTGGGGTGTTACAATTCATATGACCACCTGAAGAGATAGAACCAGAAGTCGTTGTAGCTATGGGGGGAATTGAACCAAACCATGGCTAGATCTTCCTCTAAATTAAACTGAATCATGATTTTCCTTTTGATGAGAAAACCTACCATTGCCTGATCTTGCAACCCCCAATACTTAAAGATTAACCTAACGAGAAGATCTGATGTCGTGTTGTACTTCGAGGTCGAGATTGAAATATTTAGAACACTTTTGTACAGATTTGAGACCTCAGGATAAGGTGATTAAGGTAAAGTTGGGAGAAAATCAAGGTTGGAGAAAGAGGAGAATGAATGAGAAGCACCATTAAAGGTTTCACAAAAAAAAATTCTGATATCACGATGAGTTCACAATAGTTTAGGTTTTTTTTAATTAGATCGGTACAATTTTATCAGTGCTTTTAAAAAGTGCTGATAAATTGTAGTTTTACCTATGCTTATTATTTAAGTGCTGATAAAAGGCATATTTATCAGCACTTTTTTAGCACTGATAAAGGTAGGTCTTTATCAGCGCTAAAGTTTTAGCACTGATAAAAATTACTTTTATCAGCTCTTTTTTAGCATTGATAAAGCCTCATCTTTATTAGCACTTATTAATTAAGCACTGATAAAGGATTTACAATTATAATTATAATTAAAATAATATAAATATATATATACTTAATCAATATAAATATAATAAATATATTCCTTATTTAAATATATAATTATTTATTTATAATTATATAAATATTTTAAAAAAGAATATTTATATCATTATATATATTTATATAATTATATATATATATATAATATATATATAAATATAGTAAATATATTCATTATTTAAGTAAATTTATTATAAATTTAATAATTATTTAAATATATATAATTATTTATTTATAATTATATAAATAATTTTTAAAAATATTTATTTATTTATAATTATAAATATATAATTTTATAAATATAGTATGTACATTTTTAAATATATTTATTTATAAATTTTTTTATAGATATTTTTTGAACATTATTAATGAATATCTAATTTTAAGTGCATGCGTGTTAAAAATGAGTAAAATTGAATAAATTAAAAATAAGTACTTTAATAGTATTCAAAAAATAGATAAGTTTTGTGTTTGTGCATTGTATATAAAAATTAATTAATTATATATTTGTGAAATCAATATAACACACATTTGATTTATGTTAAACTGAAAAATCAAACGACATTCAATTATATGTCGATTACTTAGTCAATATTTTTAATTCATGTTAATTTTTAATTATAAACCACTATTCACTAAATATAGAATATAAATATTTTGTAATATATTTATCATATTTATATACATTAATATTAATCTATATATTTAATATATGTTATTTATTAACATTATTAATAATCATCTAATTAATAAAATGTTTAATATTTTTCTCAATTTACTTATTTTTAATTTTAATTTGTTTAATTTTATTTTTTCATATCTATATAATTAATACATACTATTTATTTCTATTTATAACTTATATATAGTATAATCAATTTATTCATTTTCATCAATAATTATTTAATTAATAAAATTTATAATATGTTTTTTAATAAACTCATTTTTTGTTTTTTATTTATTTAATTAATTCATTTAATTTATTCGGTCCTTTATCATTGCTAAAAAAGCTGATAAAGGACTCCTTTGTGAGTGCTAAAAATATAGAACTGATAAAGGGTACCCATTATCAATGATAAAAATAAAGTGCTAATAAAAGGTATCCTTTATCAGTGTTAAAAATAAAGCACTGATAAATGGTGCCATTATGAGTGCTAAAAAACACTGATAAATGGTTAAATTTATTAGCGATTTCTTCACGCCAATAAATATTCCATTTATCATCACTTTTTTTCTAGTACTAATAAATACCATTGTTGTTAAACATGGGTTTTATAGTAGTTTTTTCATCCTTCAATCGGTTATCATGGTCACATATCATGTAAAATTTATGGTCTAAGTGTTCAATTTAAGAGCAATACTCCGAAGGTATGGACAATAGAATGACGAAAACAATATATAAACATTAAAACTTTTATGAAAAGGTATAGAACACCTACGTTAGATGGGTAGAAGAATCCTTCTCTGATATCAGCCTTTAATTTGAGATGGAATGAGATAAATCGAAGAAATAAAAAAAATCCTTGAAAATAGGGCATATTATCTTGCATGAAGATAACATTAAATATGGTAATATAAATGGAGAAATGAATTAAGAGGTATCGTAAACTTAACAAGGGTGTCCAATGTAATGAATATCGCTTGAATCGGATGTTGAACTGGAGAGTTCTCTCAAAGACTAAGAAGAAAGGAAATGGTAGAATCCCACAAGAGAGATTTTGTACGTATGGAGGAGGAGAAATGAGGATTGAAAGGTTAAAGGCTTAAGGGAAAATTGAAATTTACCCTTTTAAGGGGTTTTACAGTTTGTCCATACGGTTGACCAAACCGTGCACCAACCATGTGCACCAACTACCCATAGTGAACCCCCCCCCCCTTCATGGTTAGGCGCATGATTAGACAAACCATGTGCAGTTTGTGTGTGCTTATTTTCCAAAAGGAACGCCCTCTTGCACAGTTGGAACGTGGTTAGGAGAAACCATACACCAACCATGCTAAACACACCTATAATTTTTTTTCAGTTTTTTCATGGACATGTGCCTCCTCTCATGTGGTTAAACTAACTGTGCACCTCTATTTTGGGCTGCATAGTTGATCCACACAATTACTACTAACCATGTACCAACTATGAACCTCAAACTATTTCTCCAAAAACTAGAGCTCCAGGCTCTGAAAAGGCCTCAGATTCTCTTGGTCCCTTCATGACATCCTTGGGAATTCTCATATAGATAAAACAAGATATTTGAACTAAAAATTAAAGGATTTTTACCTTTTATAAGAACTGGGATATTACACACATCTCAAATGTAAGTTAAAAAAAGTGTGTAATAGATGAGAAGAAATAAAGTATGAATTAGATAAATCTGATTAGTTTTGGTTGATCAATTATCTTTAAATTTGTCCTTTAGAATATTCACTTGGTGTTATAATGAGAGGTTTGAAAAACAACGATTCATGGAAGCGTTGAGTAAATTAGTATGTCAAAGTAAGTCTTAAGTGTTTCATTATGTATCTCATGAGTTTGTATCCAACATTTTTGTTTATGAGTGGCTCTTATTATTAAAGATATCACCCTCTCTAATTATTCATTGGAGGATATTCAAAAATTAATCCTCATACTGATTAGTAACCTTAAATCTTATAATTTTGTAACAAATTCTTTAAAATATAGTTGTTAGAGATTTAAATATATCTTGATTGCTTAAGTTAGACATAGTCACTTATTCTTCACATAATCATGGTCATTTTTTATTGTAGTAACTTAGCACAATTAGTTTTCATGGTTACTTTACATGGTTACTTATCATGGTCACTTGGAATGGTCACTTAGAACAGTCACTTGGATTTCAATATGCAGTCACTTCCACATGGTTAATTGGCTTTCATGGTCAATTGAACTTCTTTATGTGGTAGGTTGACATAGTCACTTCAAGACAAATCCATTTTTATCATTTTATCCAGAAAAAAAATTACTAACATAAAATTAATTAGTAACATAAGAAACATGATTTTTGGTCATTAAAATAAGGAGGTGATAGACTAAGCCAACAATCATGTTTATCCATTTTAGTTCCCTTATAGGTATAACCTATAAAACTATTCTAGATTGATATCAAAGGTTTTGAAATGTTCTCAAATAGAATCATTCTAAACTTAAATATGTAAATGTTATAAAAATAAATTTCTCCAAATGTGTCTCATGGGTATTGGATATTAGGTGTGCATCAAGCATTTTTGTTGATAAACATAGACTTAAAGATATGATAGAATTAATGAAATGTGAAGTAGATAAATGTGCTAGAAATGGGGAAAGAGTTTCTACATTAGAGGTTGAGACTTGTGTTCTAATTCTACCTATTGGATTAGTTATGGAATTAGAGAACCGTTATTATGTTCTTTTCATAAATAGACATTTTCTTTTTTGTATCTTTTTTAAACAATATGGTATTTTCATTCATTATTAAGAACAATATTTTTTCTTTATATATGAATGAAATATTATATGGAATTAAAAATATGGTAAGTGGTTTATATATTTTATATATGGATAATATTGTCTGTAACACTAATAATAAGAAGGTAATAGTTGATTTTAACCCCAACTTACACTACTAAAAAAACGGGCAAGGGAAGTGCTACCCTTTTATCAGCGCTAAAAAAAGCGCTGATACAGGGGCACTTTTAACAACGCTAAAAAAGTGCTATTAAAGGCCCCCCTTTATCAGCACTTTTTTCAGTGCTGATAAAGGGGACCCTTTTATCAGTGCTTCTTTTAGTAGCGTTGATAAAGGGGGGATTTATCAGTACTTTTTCCTACTGGTGATAAATTTTATGCTTCAAAAAAATCATTAGAAATAAAATATTGTTATATAAGTATATTTATATTGATATAAATATAATATATATTTTTTAAATATGTTTTAGATAAGTATAAATAGACTATTACATTTAATATATAATAAATTTTGTGAAATAGCTTTAAAATATTTAAAAAAATATTATTAATTAATAATTTTCTAATTATTATTGATTAAAATAATTTAATAACAATTTGAAGACACAAAAAATCAAAAAAAAATTATTAAAAGATCTAAAATAATTTAAAAATGTAACTAAAACTTCAAACGGCCATAACTTTTGATCTGGTGTCCGTTTGATCTCTACAGTATATCAAATCGAAGCCTGCGACAAGCTCTACGTGGTGGTGATTTAAGAAAAGCTTTTGTCACATTTATTCGAGGCCAAAAAAGGCCTAGAAGGCCTCCAAAACTAAGTTTTTAGTCAAGATACCCAATTTGTTAACATTCAAACAAGTATAACTTCAGATCTGGATGTCTGTTAGGTTTGTACCACATATCATATCAAATATTTCTTCATTTTCTTTAATTTTACTAGTTGTGGAGTTGAAACGGGCTTCTAGATTATAAGTTATGGTCATTTTAACATTCTATGTCTTTTCAAATCACATATATATATATTTATTCATAAATATATATGTGTGTGTGTGTGAGTGTTGTATATATGTATATATGTATTTATTTATTTATTTATAAACACACATAAAAAAATATTTCATAAATGTATTTAAAACTAATCTTATAAGTATATATTAATATACAAATAAATATACAGATAAAAAATTATAACTAATATATATATATATATATACATATATATATTAATATACGAATGAATATATATATACTAATATATGAATAAATATATTTTTATTAATATGAATCTATATCAATATATGAATAAATATAACTATATATATATATATAAATAAATAGATATATCATTAAATAGAGAAAAAACGAAATGGCTTAGTGGTAAAGGTGTAGTCGCGAAAGGGGGGAGGTCGTGGGTTTGAGTTCGGGTGGAAGCAAAGCGGTGCGTGCATGTAAGGATGCACGAGAAGGGTAGAAAGCACTGATAAAGGGGGGTTCAAGCACTATTAAAAGCTCTCCCTGCATTATATAATTCTTTTTTATTTTTTTTACTTTTATCAGCACTTTTTAAAAGCACTGATAAAGGTCCCTTTTATCAGCGCTAAAAAAAGCATAGATAAAGGGTTATTTTATCAGTTCTTTTTTTAGCGCTTATAAAAGGGGTCTTTATCAGTGCTTTTCAGAGCACTGATAAAAGGGACCCCCCTTTATCAGCTCTGAGCTTTACAGTGCTTTTTTAGCGCTGTTAATGCCCGTTTTGAGCGCTGATAAAGCCTGTTTTTGTAGTAGTGTTACCTTTAACATTGTTTCCTTAGATATATAAATGAGAAACACATTCAAATACTCAATAGAGATGGGTTTTCGGAATCATCTGATTATGAATCATTTGACACATGTGAATATTTTTTATTAGGAAATATGAGAAAAATACCCTTTAGTGAAAAAGGTGAAAGGGCTAGTGGACTAATAGATCTTGTTCATAAAAATGTATGTGGACCAATGAGTAATCAACAAAGTGGTGATTTTATATACTTTGTAACCATTACTGATGAAATTAGTCGATATCATTATGTGTTTCTGATGATACAAAAGTTCAAAACTTTTGAAAAGTTTAAAGGGTTTCATAATTAAGTACAGAATCAGCTGGGAAAAGGTATTAAGATTCTCCACGGTGAATACATAATCCAAGAATTCACTAATCATCTGAGAGATTGTGTAATTGTATCACAACTTAATCCTCTTGGAAAACTATAATGTAATGGTGTGTCTGAGAGGAGTAATTGTGCCATTTTAGACATGGTTCAATCAATGATGAGTTAGTGTGACCTTCTTATTTCATTTTGGGGATGTTCTCTGGAAACTGTTTCATTCCTACTTAACTATGCTCCATCTAAAATAATCATAAAGAGAATATATGCAATATGGATAGTAAAAAGCATAAATATTACTTTTATGAGGATTTGGGGATGTGAAGAATATGTAAAACATTTAGCTTATGATAAACTTGACCTTATGACTAATAAGTGTTTATCTTTTGGTTAACCCAATAAAATTTAGGGATACTATTTTTATAATCCTATTGAGTAAAAAGTGTTTATGGACTTTTTGGATACATTCCTTGAGAAGTAATATATCAGTCAAGAAGTTAATGGGAGGAAATTTGAACTTATAGAAGTTCAAGAACAATAAATAGGAAATGAATCTGAGAAGTAAGTTGAGTTGGTTCCACAAATATTTGTGGAAGAAAAATCAACTCAAGTTATATAAGAACCTCAAAGGTATGGTAGGATTCATAAATATTTCAAAAGATATGGATTTATTATAATAAATAGTGATAAATTAATTCTTATATATAATGAACCTACTTCCTATAGAGGGTCCATTGAGAGTTTTGATTATGAGAAATGGATAAATTCCATGAAATCTAAAATTAACTCTATATAAACTAACCAATTTTGGTAGATAAACCTGAAAGGGTGAGACCCACGGGGTGAAAATGATTTTCCAAAAATAAAATTTAAATGGATGGTAGAGTGTATACCTATAAAGATCATGTAGTGGGAAAGGGTTTCAAAAAAATCATGGTATTGTTGATAAAGAAACCTTTTCTCTATTTTCAATGATAAATTCCATTTGAATATTGTTTACCATAGAAGCTGAGTATGATTATAAGAAACATCACATGGATGTCAACACCACTTTATTTAATGTGGATTTAGTCAAGGACATATATATGATACATCCCAAAGGTTTTGAAGTTCCAAATGATTCTATTAAGGTTTAAAAATTTCAATGGTCCATTTATGAATTTAATAAATCTTCTTAGGGATGTAATGTATAGTTTGACGATGCAATAAATGAGTTTGGTTTTATCAAAAAAATTGATGATTATTGTGTATAAAAGTGGGTTAGTGGGCGTGTTTTAGTATTTCTAATATTTTATGTAGATGACATACTCCTTATAGGAAACGATATCTTAACTTTATTTTCTGGAAAGGCATAGTTAGGAAAATGTTTCTCAATAAAAGACATTAGTGAATCATATTATATACTAGGTATGAGTATCTATAGATATATATCAAATTGGATACTTATACTAATTCAAAACACATATATTGGTGAAGTGATAAAGTTATTTAACATGGAGAACTCTAAGAAGGGGTCTTTAGCAGTGTAGCATGGCCCGCTTATTATAAAGATTCAAAAACATTTTAAAGAGTTATAATTGATAGATAAGATTATTTATGCATCTACCATATGATTTATCATGTATTACATGTTAAGTATTTGACCCAATGTCACTTATTATTTGAGCATAATAAGAAAATAGAAATCCATTCCTAGTGAGAGTCGTTATATTGTTATCAAGAATATCCTTAAATACTTAAAAATAATATATGATATGTACTTTCTCTTTGGAGGATAGAAAGAGCTCATTGTAAGGGATTTCACTAATTCTAGTTTCTAATTCAATAAAGATGATATGATATATCAATATAAATTCATATTTTACCTAAAAATTGGAGCAATCAGTTGGAAGAGTTCCAAACAAGACCTCTAGTGGACTTGATAACAAAGGAATGGCACATCGTTGTATTTGATTCTATAAAGAAAGTTGTTCAGATCAAGAATTTTGACACAAAACTTGGTATAGTTCCTATAATCAATAGATAAAATGGGATCTACTTTAACAATAATATAATATTTTATCAATCTAAGGAAACTTGATCTCACCAAAGGATCAAACACATCTTGTAACAAACTAGTTGCGGTCGACCTAACATGTCACCCGATCTAGTTCTCCATAAGGCCTCGAGGGCACCTCCCTGTACACTAGATGTTACCGACTACTAGAGATGGTATATAAGATATAGTGTGGAGACTATACCCTCTTGTAAGATTTCAATAACAATATAAAATAACCAAACTCATACAAAGGTATAAAAATCATAGTACACATAATAAATAACTAAAATAGAATCATGCTATAATAAATAAAATGTGGCATACAGTCATATAAACTCAAAGCATACGAAATATAAAACAGTTGGTCACCCAATGGGATGACCACATATAAAAAATAAATAAACTAAAAATAAATACATCAAGATATACTTCCAACTCTAATTTGAACCACATACCCAGTCTTCATGAATCTCGATCTACACCAGCCCAATCACGTGACTCCGCATGAGCGACTTTTCTTGAACAAGAAAAATTGGGCCTCCACCCAATCCACTACTCAAATGGTTCTCCAACTTGAAATAATACATTAGGTTTTCATGCACACTAAGTTTCACATACAGTGGGTGAAAAATAAATCTCATTAGGTTACCCCCAATGGTGGACCAATAATCTATAGTCATAATAAGTTCATGCACACATGATATGTATAGCCTTGCTAAAAACTAATAACAGCTAGCATAAAACAAAAAAATATATAAAAATGGGGATAAAAAACAAGAAAATATCCAACCACAAGTTCTATCCTAACACCCAAGGTGAATCTACCCCCTCTCTATCCCACACAAGAGAATTTAGAGCATATGGATTACCCTTTGATACAACACCAGGTGCATCTACCAGATCTACACATGATCTCCAAGACGTATAAATGAAATGGAATGAGTGTAGAACCCCAAGGCTCCACCATAGGAATATATATGATAACATGAATTTAACAGTATCTACGACTCCAATGGAATGATATGAACTAAAGACAAATCTCCCCTCCATAAGTCTAAGAAACTATCATGCCCTGAAAGTCCTGCAGAACAAATCGGGCTTCAACAGGGATCTGATTAACACACCACCCTATGGGAGCCATCCACATAGACTTGATAGATGCACTATCATATGGGATAAATACATGAAACATGTATTGTGCATCATCCATGAAAGATATACCCTCTATCCAGGGCACATACTCAACTTTGGGGGGTGCACCCAGCTAGATCATTCGTTAGCTCTCTAAGCCTCTCTAACCAAAACCAATCAACATAGGATATAAACATATAAAAACATATTTCCAACTATAACAACTCATACTTTACATACATTGTTATTACTTCAGAATTGAAGCACACTTATTACAACAAATGACAAAACCAATAAAGGACCGTATAGGTATAGTGTCTTTAGAAACTGGGAAACATAAACAACTGGTTCATAAAGCATCTACTTTGCCTCCCATTTATTTCATCATATCTAGAGTCCCTTTTTGGAATATTCTACTTAATAACCTTATTCCTGACCTGGGGAAATAAAACATACAAAATGGTGAGCTCAAATGCTCAGTAAGGGTAAAAAAAAGAAATATCAATCACATCATATACATAAGCACATAACTTTTGGAAATCTTAACCTGCAAAAGAGATCATAATTTCATAACATGGGATAAATCATAGTAGTGAAATGTAATCCCAATAATCATAACTTAAAACATGAAACTTTGTGGAATACACACATAATCATAGAGAATCATTTCTTATTAGTCAAGACTCATTGTCAAGACTATCTTAGTGGACAAAGTCCATTTCTGAACCGAGTTCACTCCTCGTTTCAGTCCTGTTTCATTGAACCGGTATAACCTACCGTTCCAGCCATGTCTATCTCATGAGATATAAAATCTTTACCCAATTCATTGGAGGGAGATATAGGTCCCACCCATCTCATAATGATACCATTCTTATGTGTGCCACAAAATCATAAACCATACATCATAGCATAACCCATGTAATAAAAATGGGAATCTTAAACATCATGCCATAATCCATATAAGATAAAAGGACATCATAACATAATCAATTAAATGTAAAAATAGGGATAGAAACAGAACCTTATATTATCTTAGATGGAAAATAATTTTGATAAAACACTTGAACTCCATTCTTGAGGAAAATATCCTTTCTACTTCAAAAACATTTTTCCTTTCTTAACATGTCATACAATTTTAAACTAAAATATGTTGATTAAAAATAATCTTGAAAACTTGTAAAGGAATCTTCTTGGAAATAATGTTTTAAAAATCCATTCATGTCGTATAAGTTAAAAAAACATTCTTCTCGTACTTTTGTCGGAAAAGTCAAAAAGTACCTCGTATGAAAAACGACAAAAGATTCCTTTCATATCTTTTACTAAAAACTCACCGAAGGGTAAAATTGGATTTAAACAATTGTAGGTGGATAGAAATAATATTACATATTTAGGAAACATGGATGTGGATGATAAAATACACCCCAGTAAATACCAAAGTATAAACAATCTCGGATAAAAATGAGATTGTGATATTTTCCCTTACCTTAGGTCCGATATGCTTTTTACATGTCTGAACCTCCTGTATGATGATTTAAATAATGTTATTTACTTATTATAGAATCATAATTATTTTTATGATATCATATATGGTCATATTCTTAGCTTCTTAGTAGTAATATTTCATTGCTACTTGTTATTCGGGTGTTTATAACTTTTTGTTCTTATGCGTGTTTTGTCGAATAAATTCTTATTATTCTATTTAGGTTATAGATACCTCATTTACAGAATGGTATTAGTGTAATATATATCGTATTCATTCATTCAATTCATTTATATAATCATTATGAAATGAAGATCATGTAGAACGAGTCGCATCACATCGTGGAGACGGTATTCCGTACGTATGCACGAGTGATGATATTGTTCCTATGATCGTGGAATTGTATTGGAGTGTATTTATACTATTCCAGAATCAGTATCACTTTATAATAGTCATATATAGTCATTATTTACACCATTATACCCATCCAAGTAAGGTGGTGGTGGAAAATAGATTACACCACGGCGTGGAGACGGTATACCGTACGTACGCACGCACGGTGATTTCTTTTTCCGTAGGATGGATAGATGGTGAAATAGGGTTGTTTCATACTTAAAATAACATATCAGTATATTAGTGATACTGATGTTATTACTTCATAATGAAACAACTAAAGAAGAAGAAGTGGAAGAAGAAATAAAGATGAAAGAATCGGTAATGGACATTACCTCTTCTTTGAAGTGCTTCTTTGAGACCTCCTTTTAGGGCACTAAAATAGGTCTTTGAAGAAGACCAGAACCTCTAGGATGTTTCTAGGAAAGTGTAGATAAGAAATTGGAAGTGGTTGGCCGAGATTGAAGGCTCAAAGTGGTGTGAGGAAGAGGGGGAGGAGGTGCCCTTTTATAGGGGAGGAGAGGGGCTCCTTTGGAAAAACTAAAAAATATTATTTTATTATAAAGTCAAGTTCAGTTTTAAATAGCTACAAATTGATTTATTTTGAATATAAGGTGGGTATGGGTCGAAATCCTCTCATCCAATAGAATTTAGACAAGTTTAGGTTCCTATTTTAACCTTATCATTTAGATTTAACATTAAGTTAAATAATTTTACTTTTACTATGTCTTCTTGTGTTCTTATACTATAAGGTTAATAAACTTACTATAAGCAGCCAAACGAACCCCAAGTTGTTTATTATTAATATATATAACCTTATCTAATTCATTTGTCCTAACCTTAGATTTTTAGGAATAAAATAACAATTACTAATATAATATTTGTTTTAAAAACTATTTTATGTCAATTTTGACACTATTTAGTAATTAATTTTTGTGAAAAACATAACAGAATGATTAGTTCGAAAAAAGTTAATTAAATCAATACTAACATGTCATATTAATCTAGAAAATTAGTTTAATTCATAAAAAGTCTCAAATTACATTTATTTTGGTGTTTATAACATCAATTATGTCAATATTTCATTAATAAGATAATTACTGCATCATCATTGTGTCATAATTAAATTAACTTATTTAAATTCTAAAAATTACAAATAAAATATAATTATGTAGGAAATATGTTTATCTTTCTAATGAATATTTATAGTCAAATTTATCTTATGTATAACCCTATATTAAAAATGATATACTTATTAAACATTGATTTTAACTATTTTAACCCTTCTTTAAATAAATTAATAATAAATGTCCTAATCTAATCCAAGTGGGCCTAAATGGTCATATTTTATTCCTAAGGTTGTTTTTGGTCGAATTACACTTGTCCAATAGAATTAGGACATGTGTTAGGGTAATAATAATATCATTTTTATGCTTAATTACCCTATTTACTTTTAACCGTGGTAAATAAAAGTAAAAAGTTACTATTCACCAAAAATTATTTTCATCTCATTGAACCACATTTTACTTACTGACATCAACTGTGTCTCTCAGATTTTTGAAATTCCACTCACAGAAGCGGTAAAATTAAGTTTTATGAAAAATTCAGTTTTTTAACTACCACTTAGTGGTTTCACTATTCATCAAAAATTGAAAGTTTTTAGAAAAATAGCAAAATTTCACCCTAGGATAATTTCGATATTCCAAATCCAAAAATGAAGTCCATTTTGAAAAATATAATTTATAAAATTTCAAAAAGTGGTTATTACTATTCATAATGGCTAGTTTTAATAATATTTTATTAGCATATCATTGTTTAGTGAAACTCGGTATTGCGTACGACGCAAGCTATCGAGGAAGATTGTGATTTCGTGTAAAGCAAGCCAAGCAAGTGTTGTGTGTAGAAAAAGATTCCTTTGATTATTTATATAACATAAAAGTCTCGGGTGTTACATTCTACCCCCCTTAAAATGAATTTTGCCCTCGAAATTCGTCACTTAGTAACAAACGGATGAGGATACCTCTCCCTCATCATATCCTCAAGATCCCATGTAGCTTCTTCTAATTGGTGGTTCCTCCATAAAACTTTCACCAAGCGAGTGTTCTTGTTTCATAGGACTTTTTCGCTACGATCCAGAATCTCTATCGGTTGTTCTTCATAAGAAAGATCTTGCTCTAGCGGTACAACTTCTGAGCTGAGTACATGTGAAGGATCAGGTATGTACTTTCTCAGGAGAGATACATGGAACACATCATGAACTTGAGAGAGATTCGGTGGAAGCGCCAATCGGTAAGCTACCTTCCCAACACGATCCAGTATTTCGAAAGGACCAATATATCTAGGGCTCAACTTCCCCTTCTTTCCAAATCTCATAACCCTCTTCCAGGGATATATTCGTAAGAACACTTTATCACCCACTTCAAACGCTAGGTATTTTCTTCGGTTGTCGGCATAACTTTTCTGTCGACTCTGAGATGCTCTTATGTGTTGTTGAATAGATCTGACCTTTTCTGCCATTTCATCAACGAGATCGGGTCCTAATAGCTTTCTTTCCCCAACTTCATCCCAGCAAGTTGGAGTCCTGCATTTCTTTCCATAGAGAGCTTCATAAGGAGCCATCTGAATACTGGAGTGAAAGCTATTATTATAAAAAAATTCCACCAAAGGTAGGTGTTGATCCCAACCACCTTTGAAATCCATAGAGCAAGCTCTCAACATATCTTCTAGAGTTTGAATTGTTCTCTCAGACTGACCATCTATTTGAGGATGATAAGAAGTGCTGAAACTCAACTCTGTATCCAGAGTATGCTGAAGACTTCGCCAGAACTTCGAGGTAAATCTCGGATCCCTATTAGATATAATAGAAAGTGGTACTCCATGAAATCTTACCACTTCCTTTACATATATCCTGGCAAGCTGATCCAAAGAGAAATCCTCTCTAATAGCAATGAAGTGTGCAGACTTTGTAAGATGATCAACTATGACCCAGATAGCATTATTGCCTTTGGATGTTTTAGGAAGTCCTGTGACAAAGTCCATAGTGATGTTTTCCCATTTCCATTCGGGTATGGGTAATGGTTGTAACATCCCCTTAGACTTCTGTCTCTCAGCTTTAACTTGTTGACAAACCAAGCATCGAGAGACATATTCAGCAACATCTCTTTTCATGCCATCCCACCAGAAGTACTCTTTCAGGTCCCTATACATCTTCGTGCTTCCAGGATGAGTAGAGAATAAAGAACTATGAGCCTCATCCAGCAGCTCCTTCTTTAATTCAGGTATGGGAGGAACACAAACCCGATTCCTAAACTTTATTATCCCATCACAATCAAGGTTGAATTCAGGAATATTTCTCGCCTTCTTTTGTAACTCTACATCTTCTTTCTGCGCCTCTTTAATTTTCACATGTATAGATGGTTGAACATTCATTTGAGAAAGATAAGATTTTTCCCTTTCCATTATAATTCCAAGATCCATCCTTTGTAAATTCATAAATATTGGATCTTTTGTGATCCTCATCATGGATAAGCTAGCATGGTCTTGTCGACTTAATGCATCTTCCACCTTGTTTGCTTTCCCAGGATGGTAATGGATTGGGCAGTCGTAATCCTTAATCAGCTCCAACCATCTTCTTTGGAGCATATTCAGCTCCTTTTGTGTGAAAATATACTTTAAACTTCTATGATTAGTATAAATGTCACACCTTTCTCCATAAAGATAATGCCTCCAAATCTTTAATGAAAAGATTACCGCAGCTAACTCTAAATCATGTGTTGGGTAATTTTGCTCATGGATTTTCAACTGTCGTGAGGCATAAGCTATCACCGTATCATTTTTCATAATAACACACCCCAATCCCTTCTTGGATTCATCACTATAGATCACAAACCTTTCTCCACTACAGGCAGTGTGAGCACAGGTGCACTGGATAACCTTCTTTTCAATTCCTTGAAATTCTCTTCACATTCTTCTGTCCAAACAAACTTAACTCCTTTCCGAGTCAACTTGGTGAGTGGATTAGATAATCGTGAAAAATCTTTCACAAAACGTCGATAATATCCATCCAAACCAAGAAAACTTCGGATCTCAGTTAATTTTGTTGGTCTCGACCATCTTTCGATAACCTCTGTTTTTGCTGGATCCACAGATATCCCTTCTTTTGAGATTATGTGACCCAAAAATGAAACTTTTTGAATCCAAAATTCACACTTGGTAAATTTGGCATAAAGCTTCTCCTTTCTCAGGGTCTTCAATATAATTCTCAAGTGATCTTCATGTTCTTCCTTTCTATTTGAATAAAAAAGAATATCATCTATAAAGACTACCACAAATTGATCAAGGTAGTCTCTAAAGACTCTATTCATCAGATCCATGAAGATAGCAGGGGCATTAGTAAGACCAAATGGCATCACTATAAATTCATAGTGTCCATACCTTGTACAGAAAGTGGTCTTTGGTATATCCTCCCTTTTGACCCTTAATTGATGATACCCTGAATGAAGATCAATCTTATAAAAGTATTGAGCTCCGCGTAGTTGATCAAATAAGTCATCAATGCGTGGGAGAGGATATTTGTTCTTGATAGTGATCTTGTTAAGTTATCGATAATCAATGCAGAGTCTCATTGATCCATCTTTCTTCTTAACAAATAGAACAGGTGCTTCCCAAGGTGATGCACTAGGGCGTATGAACCCCTTATCAAGATTCTCTTGGAGTTTCTTCTTCAATTCCTGCAACTCAATTGGGGCCATTCTATAAGGTGTCTTTGAAATAGGCAAAGCACCCGGTACGAGTTCTATTGAAAACTCAACTTCACGATTCGGTGGAAGACCCGGTAATTCCTCTGGAAAGACATCATCAAACTCCCGTACAATGGGAATATTCTTAATCATGAGTTTCTCACCAACCATTTGAGATAAATAACCTTAATTTAGTGGAATCAATACCCATAAAATGGAAGAAATTTCCACTGAAAGGTTATGTTCATCCTTGCATCGATAGACGATCATAGATTGATCTGGAATATGAAATGTGACTTCCCTTATTTGGCAATTGATATGAGATTTATGTAGAGAAATCCAATCCATGCCAAGAATCACATCAAATTCCACTATAGGAAGGATCACAAGATTTTCAGGAATCACTTTCCCACAAACTTCAATCGGAGAAGAATTATAAACTTTTGATGTGACTGTTGTTCCATTAGGTGTTGTCACAGCTAACTCAACATCTAATTGTTGAGGTAATACGGTGATGCCCTTAGAAAATTCTTCAGAAATAAAGGATTGGCTGGATCCAGAATCAAATAAAACATTTTCTACTTTAGAGTGGATGGTAATTGTACCTTTCACCACATCATTATCGTACTCCACATCACTGATAGAAATTTCATGTGACTTTCCTTTGTCTTTAGCCTTAAGAGTTTGTTGACGTCGAACATCATCATCAACCCTTGGATTAGGGCATTTATTGGCATAATGTCCCATCTCCTTGCACTTGAAACATTGAAGTGTAGTAGGTTCATTCTGTTTATCCCTTCCTTTGTTTGCATCATTAGACATCTTCTTCCCATCATCACGGCATTCAAATGCCCGATGACCTTCCTTTCCACATTTGAAACATTTACTTGTCCCTTTAAGACAACTCCCTCCATGTTTCTTTCCACACTTTGAGCATAAGGGAAAGATCATCTTCTTTTCAGTGTGCTCTTTATATTTTCCTTTGAATTCCATTTTCCTCTTCTTATCAAACCCATATGACTGATGGGTTACTCCAATCTCCATCTCAACTTTGAGAGCACATCGAACGATTTCCTCGTAGCTATTGAAGTCCCTTATGGCTTAGGCCCTTCGAAGACTTGGTTTTAAGACACTAAAGAATCGATCGATCTTACTCTCAGGTTGGATAATAATACCAGAAGCATACCTTGCAAGTCTTGTAAAATTTGCTTCATAGGTACCAACAGATTCATCATCCTTTTGCTTCAGTTCAAGAAACTCTTTCTCCATCTTTTTTCGGAGAATACGAGGGAAGTACTTATTGAAAAATAAGTTCTTGAACTCGTCCCATTCCATGGACTCAATTTCATCCCTTTGCCTCATATTCTTAATAAGATTCCACCATTGATCAGCATCACCTTCCAAACGATAAACTTCTAAGATGACTTTATCATGCTCAGAACATTGAAGAACTGAAAATATCTTTTCAGTAGTACTAATTCATTGTTCAGCAACTAATGGATCAGTAGACCCGCTGAATGAAGGTGGACGTTGTCTCATGAAGGATTCAACAGAATGTTGCTTCTTCCTTTGCTCGTTTGGAAGTCCTGAATGATTCATAGCTTGAGAAAGTTGTGTGAGAATGGCTACAAGATTTTTCATTCCAGCTCCCATAACGTTTGGTTGCTCAGGGGGACAATCATTGCATTTCCCGTCGCATTCTGCATTAACACGGTTCCTTCGTGTTCCATCCATTGACTAAAACCAAGAATAATAGTGTGAGAAACACTAATTATAATAGGAAAACCACATAATCAAGAATAAAATTTCACACTTAAGGTCTTATCCTAGGTTATTCATGGCCATTTCTAAAACACTAATATTGTGTTCTATGCTTAGACTTATCCTTAGGGTTCTTACTAAGGCTTTCACATCCTAGTTTCCAAAGATTGATTATACCTTTCCTCTGATACCAACTATAATGACCCATACTTTACATACATTGTTATTACTTCAGAATTGAAGCACACTTATTACAACATATAACAAAACCAATAAAGGACCGTATAGGTATAGTGTCTTTAGAAACTGGGAAACATAAACAACTAGTTCATAAAGCATCTACTTTGCCTCCCATTTATTTCATCATATCTAGAGTCCCTTTTTGGAATATTCTACTTAATAACCTTCTTCCTGACCTGGGGAAATAAAACATACAAAAGGGTGAGCTCAAATGCTCAGTAAGGGTAAACAAAAGAAATATCAATCACATCATATACATAAGCACATAACTTTTGGAAATCTTAACCTGCAAAAGAGATCATAATTTTATAACATGGGATAAATCATAGTAGTGAAATGTAATCCCAATAATCATAACTTAAAACATGAAACTTTGTGGCATACACAAATAATCATAGAGAATCATTTCTTATTAGTCAAGACTCATTGCCAAGACTATCTTAGTGGATAAAGTCCATTTCTGAACTGAGTTCACTCCTCGTTTCAGTCCTATTTCACTGAACCGGTATAACCTACTGTTCCAGCCATGTCTATCTCATGATATATAAAATCATTACCCAATGCATTGGAGGGAGATATAGGTCCCACCCATCTCATAATGATACAATTCTTATGTGTTCCACAAAATCATAAACCATACATCATAGCATAACCCATGTAATAAAAATGGGAATCTTAAACTTCATGCCATAATCCATATAAGATAAAAGGACATCATAACATAATCAATTCAATGTAAAAATATGGATAGAAATAGAACCTTATATTATCTTAGATGGAAAATAATTCTGATAAAACACTTGAACTCCATTCTTGAGGAAAATATCCTTTCTACTTCAAAAACATTTTTCCTTTCTTAACATGTCATAAAATTTTAAACTAAAAGATGTTGATTAAAAATAATCTTGAAAACTTGTAAAGGAAGCTTCTTGGAAATAATGTTTTAAAAATCCATTCATGTCGTATAAGTTAAAAAAAACATTCTTCTCGTACCTTTGTCGGAAAAGTCAAAAAGTACCTCGTATGAAAAACGACAAAAGATTCCTTTCATATCTTTTACTAAAAACTCACCGAAGGGTAAACTTGGATTTAAAAAATTGTAGGTGGATGGAAATAATATTACATATTTAAGAAACATGGATGTGTATGATAAAATACACCCCAGTAAATACCAAAGTATAAACAATCTCGGATAAAAATGAGATTGTGATATTTTCCCTTACCTTAGGTTCGATATGCTTTGTACGTGTCCGAACCTCCTGTATAATGATTTAAATAATTTTATTGACTTATTACAGAATCATACTTATTTTTATGATATCGTAAATGTTCATATTCTTAGCTTCTTAGTAGTAATATTTCATTGCTACTTGTTATTCGGGTGTTTATAACTTTTTGTTCTTATGCGTGTTTTGTCGAATAAATTCTTATTATTCTCTTTAGGTTATAGATACCTCATTTCCAGAATGGTATTAGTGTAATATATATAATATTCATTCATTCAATTCATTTATATAATCATTATGAAATGAAGATCATGTAGAATGAGTCGCATCACATCGTGGAGACGGTATTCCGTACTTACGCACGAGTGATGATATCGTTCCTATGATCGTGGAATTGTATTGGAGTGTATGTATACTATTTCAGAATCCGTATTACTTTATAATAGTCATATATAGTCATTATTTACACCATTATACCCATCCAATTAAGGTGGTGGTGGAAAATAGATTACGCCACGGCGTGGAGACGGTATTCCGTACGTACGCACGCGCGGTGATTTCTTTTTTCATAGGATGGATAGATGGTGAAATAGGGTTGTTTCATACTTATAATAACATATCAGTATATGAGTGATACTTATGTTATTACTTCATAATGAAACAACTAAATAAGAAGAAGTGGAAGAAGAAATACAGATGAAAGAATCGGTAACGGACATTACCTCTTCTTTGAAGTGCTTCTTTGAGACCTCCTTTTAGGGCACTAAAATAGGTCTTTGAAGAAGACCAGAACCTCTAGGATGTTTCTATAGGGAAGTGGAGAGAAGAAATTTTCAGGGTTTGGCCGATCTTGAAGGCTCAAAGTGGTGTGAGGAAGAGGGGGAGGAGGTGCCCTTTTATAGGGGAGGAGAGGGTCTCCTTTGAAAAAACTAAAAAATATTATTTTATTATAAAGTCAAGTTCAGTTTTAAATAGATCCAAATTGATTTATTTTGAAGCTAAGGTGGGCATGGGTCTAAATCATCTCATCCAATATAATTTAGACAAGTTTAGGTTCCTATTTTAACCTTATCATTTAGATTTAACATCAAGTTAAATAATTTTACTTTTACCGTGTCTTCATGTGTTCTTATACTATATGGTTAATAAACTTACTATAAGCAGCCAAACGAACCCCAAGTTTTTTATTATTAATATATATAACCTTATCTAAGTCATTTGGCCGAACCTTAGATTTTTAGTAATAAAAGAACAATTACTAATATAATATTTGTTTTAAAAACTATTTTATGTCAATTTTGAAACTATTTAGTAATTAATTTTTGTGAAAAACATAACAGAATGATTAGTTTGAAAAAAGTTAATTAAATCAATACTAACATGTCATATTAATCTATAAAATTATTGTAATTCATAAAAAGTCTCAAATTACATTTATTTTGGTGTTTATAACATCAATTATGTCAATATTTCATTAATAAGATAATTACTGCATCGTCTTTGTGTCATAAATAAATTAACTTATTTAAAGTCTAAAAATTACAAATAAAATATCATTATGTAGGAAATATTTTTAGATTTCTAATGAATATTTATATTCTAATTTATCTTATTTATAACCCTATATTAAAAATGATATACTTATTAAACATTGATTTTAACTATTTTAACCCTTCTTTAAATAAATTAATAATAAATGTCCTAATCTAATCCAAGTGGGCCTAAATGGTCATATTTTATTCCTAAGGTTGTTTTTGGTCGAATTAAACTTGTCCAATAGAATTAGTACATGTGTTAGGGTAATAATAATATCAGTTTTACCCTTAATTACCCTATTTACTTTTAACCGTGGTAAATAAAAGTAAAAAGTTACTATTCACCAAAAATTATTTTCATCTCATTGAACCACATTTTACTTACTAACATCAACCGTGTCTCTCGGATTTTTGAAATTCCACTCACAGAAGTGGTAAAATTAAGTTTTATGAAAAAATCAGTTTTTTAACTACCACTTAGTGGTTTCACTATTCATCAAAAATTGAAAGTTTTCAGAAAAATACCAAAATTTCACCCTAAGATAATTTCAATATTCCGAATCCAAAAATGAAGTCCATTTTGAAAAATAAAATTTATAAAATTTCAAAAAGTGGTTATTACTATTCATAACGGCTAGTTTTAATAATATTTTATTAGCATATCATTGTTTAGTGAAACTCGGTATTGCGTACGACACAAGCTATCGAGGAAGGTTGCGATTTCGTGTAAAGAAATCCAAGCAAGTGTTGTGTGTAGAAAAAGATTCCTTTGATGATTTATATAACATAAAAGTCTCGGGTGTTACACCAACACCTAGTACAAGATATCTCAAGGGTATCCTCTTCCTCAAACAAAAGTCCTGAGTAGAAACTACCTCAAACATCTTAGTCAAAGGACACTAGAACATAGATCGATCCGATTATTGAACATAATGTTGAAACTACTGAACTAGGAGCATCGATCAACTCTCGACCAATAAAATATGGTGATCTCTAGGTCCCCTTGGATCTCCTCATCTAGAAAACATCCACCATGGTCTCTCACAAACTTCCATTGGGGTAAAACAAAACTTAGGGATCCCATGGTTCCTAGGTCACGACATAAAGAGACTTCCTCAACGGGACTCCCTTGCTACACCCAAAATCTCAAGACACACCCATCAAACAATCATAAAATGGCCTAAAGTATTAATAAGAGGATGAAACCCTACAATGGGTTCCTCTACCTCATCCAAAAACTTAGGCCACGCCTGACCTGAGAAATATCCCCAAGCATCCCTCAGTGGACTCCAACTAATCCCTGATCAACAACATGCCAAAAATGGCTATCCCAAAAGCATGAGCATGCCTACAAGGCAATTATCAATGGTCCTCATGACCACCTCAAAAATAAAAAACCCTACAAGGTATCCTTGGCACAAGATAAATCTCAGGGAAAATACCGCTGAAAAAAACCTCATCCAACCTTCCCAAAAAAATAAATCCTTATTTAACAACTTTCCCACAAGGGAATCCAAAGAAAAATCATTCCCCTTGGTCATTCTCAATGGACAACCATGGAAAAAAATAATCACTGGATCAAAAACCATCCCCCAATTAAATCCTCAAGATTCCATAAGACTCGTCTCAATGGTACAATGGAACCCATCTATAACTGCCATTCCACGGCATCAACCTAGCTCAAATGTTCTAACAGCTTTAATCCTCAAATAAAAGAGCCAAACCTCAACCAATATAACCTCAAGCAACCAATATTGACACCCAAGGACAAACCAAGATCTCCTTAGAGATATTAATCGATCCCACCTTTCAGGATCCATCAAAATAACCCAAAATAGATCACCATAGAACACTCGAGCTAGGCCGATCACCAAGATCACAACCCTCACTTGAGTCACACAACTCACAACCAAACCCATAGGAGGATTCTGAATCCAATACTCAAGGAAATCCTTCTAAAAACACTCACCCAAACCAAAAAATCATCTAGACATCCTCTAAATTCTTAAATAATTCCATTATCATTATCTATGTGGGAAACACTCAAAATGGACCCCTCTTATGTCCAAATCTGACTCCAGGGGGAAAAAAATAAAACACCCCAAGGAAGGAAAATTAAACGGCGTTTACTTTGGGTACACGACATGTACCCCAAAATTTCCTCCCTGGCATTATTCCTAGTGTAACAACCCAAGGTTTTATAGTACATTATATCTTTAAAGTAATTCAATAGCTTTCACCTCACACAACACTGAGTTCGAGCGCACGACGACTTACCAAACTAGTCGTTCAAAAGCAGTTATGAATAGTATTAACTGAATTTTGAATTTTATATATTCCATATAATTTTAACATCGATATTATGTGTTTCTTAGACAAAATATAAGAACAAATTTATTTTTTCAGATAAAGGAAGTATTTTTCAAAAAATGCAATTTTACCGCCTTTTAATAGCGAACCCTTTTTAAGTCAAATATTTGACACTTTTACATATTAAATTTGACAAAATAAACTTCTTATTTAGAATTGGGACATAAAATTTTATTTTCAATAAATTTTTGGTGTTTTTCTGATAATTTTCATATTTGGGTGAATAGTGAAAATACTAAATTTTAATTGAAAACAACTTTTTTAATCAAAATAATTTATAGTGTTCAATTATACATTTGAATGATTTGGAAGTATAATTAGATTATATTTTTACCATTTAATCCAATTTTGGTCATTGTAACTAATTTCACTTTGAAATTATATATAAACAAGTGTCAATCTTTTGATAGTTATTGTTTCTTAAAAACACGCTATTTGTTTTGACAGCGGGAATTAATTTAAAATTAATTAATGCAACTTCTATGTTTTGAATTTGGTAAAATAAACATCATTTTTTAATTTGGAATATAAAATATAGCTTAGGAATAATTTTTTTTATTTTTCTGAAAAACTTCAATTTTTGATGAATAGTAAAACCACTTAGTAGTAGTTAAAAAACTTACTTTTTCATTTAAATGAAATTTTACCACTTCTGTGAATTGAATTTTGAAAATCTGACATACATGGTTGTTAGTAGTAAGTAAAATTTGGTTCAATAAGATGAAAATAATTTTTGGTGAATAGTAACTTTTGACTTTTATTTACCGCGGTTAAAGGTAAATAGGGTAATTCAAGGTAAAAAGAATATTATAATAATACAAAATTAACTTAACACTTGTCCTAACCTTATTTGATGAGTCATGGTCGACCATGTACATATTTGGGTCAATTTTGGGACCCTATGAAGCCACTTAAGAGTGATAATGACGCTTTATTTTAATTAACTTAAAGTAAAGACAAAAATGACATTAACAAATATCTTTTAGTATATCAATTTTTACATGGAGTTATATAAGTCATATTTTCAACTATAAATATTCATTGGAAATATAAAACAATTTCCTACATTATGGTATTTTTTTATAATTTTTAGACATCAAATAAATTAAATTATTTATGACACAATAGTGATGCAGTATTCACCTTATTAATAAATGATTTAAATAAATAAGATTATTAATATTAATACAATATCTAAAACCTTTCCGATTATTATTGGATGATTTTATTTAGAACATTAGTCATCTTATATTCTACTTTAATGAGTTTTTGACCTTTTGAAAATGAAGATAATTTTATAATAAAATAACATTTTCAAACATTCCAAAAGAGCCGCTCCTCTACCTTATAAAAGGACACCACTTCTAACTCATTCCTCACACCTCTCAATCCCCTTGGATCTTCCAAACCATGCCCAAGTTATCTTTCAAGATCTTTCTCTTCCACCTAGAAGCCTTACCTTAGGCAGAAGTCACTTCAAGAAGTCCTTTTGGTTCAAACCAAAGGGAGTTACCCAAATTAAAGGTAATGGTTTCTATTAACATCTTTTCTTTTATTTTACTTTTCCAACCCCTAAACTATTTTTATTCCTTTCTTTTATAACAAAAACAGTATCATAAATATACTAGGATGTTTTTATGAGAAGTATTATAACTAAACTTACACACACCTTCATCTAGTGGGTAAAGAACACATTATTTCTGTGGATGGAAAACTAACGCCTCACGAAACGAAGATTGTTCAATTATCTCCTATCACCTCTCATGGTGGACATTTATATGGAAATGTATTTATATATGATATATATTATGTTTATGTTTTCTTTATGCTTCTGTATTTTCCATTTATATCATATCTTTATGGTTTCCATTATAGGTAAACGTGATAATTTCATTTGAGGAAGTGCGGACGACCGCCCCCTCAAAGTGATATGACTCGTTAATGACTTATATGGGATGTATAAAAAATGGATTTAATTATATTATATATTATATTATACTGTAATTATAATATACCTATGTATCATTATGTTTTAATTCCATTAAAATACAAAATATAAATGAAAGTAGCGTTCATGCGTACGTACGGCTTACCGTCTCCATGAACGGTGCATTTCATTTCTTATCTCAAAATTTTATGTACTGTTATAATTACATATATATACTGGATATATAATATATATATATATATATGATATCTAAATCATTTATATCAGTTTTTATATAATGGACTTTTGACCATGAGGACAAATTGTAATTATAACAAGTCCATTTTTGACTCAAGTTCCGAACATCAATAAAATATCCAATATGAACTCAAATAATTAACTAATTGTTATAGCAAGGTAATAAGTTATATGAAAGGAATAGTAAAATTGAAAAATGTTCTTAATCAAGTATAAATTAACTTAAGTTTATTATTCAGGAAGAACAAGGAACATACAAGACAAGTCAGACTTGAGGTAAGGGGTTTCTTATCTCACTTTTAATTCCGTGAAATTTTCATTGTTCACCACTTATTTATTGCATGTGTTGTATTTTTTAATTCCATTTGATATATATTATCATGATTATATTTATATTCATGGTATTATATGATTCATTTTGTGGTTATTAACTTTTCATCATACGACTCGATTGATTACAACATGGTTTTCATCTCACATCTTATTTTCGTGAGATTCATGCTATATTGCCACTATTTACTTTTGTGTGGTGTATGTAATTCCCATGATTGTATTCCTTATGTAATATACATTAATTTACGGGTATTTACATCTTCATTTTATGATCCTTCTTTCATGGGGTGTATGTTTCGTAAGTCACCAAATCGGTAAGGTAATTTCTAATTTCAATTTCCACTCATTGGGCTTTACGCATGCTTCATTGATTATTTTTACTCAAAGATTATGTGTGGAATCACTATTTATTATTTATATATTAATTTACACTCCCCTTTGTGTGGATATAATTTTGATACACACAATCACTCCATTGATAATTTCTCAAGTCATTGATATGAACTTGATAAGAGTAATCTTAACTCAATTTCTATTCATTGAGTTAAACATCCAAGTCATTGGTGTTGTTTTTACAAGAATATGTGTAAATGTCCTCTGATTGATTTATACTAAATATCCAATCATATTGAGTGTATTTATATTTTTCACACATAATTATGTCATTGACTTATTCTTAACCTAAGGATACAATCTTTATAATGGATTTCATCTCAATTTACATTCCATTAATACTTGTTTGTTATTATATGTCAATTCACTTTTATATGGTGTATATAATGTACATTGACATAGTATATCATGAATCCCTTTATTCTCATGATATTATAAAGTTTTTATTTCCTCAATTATTTTTATTCAAGTGTCTCTCTTTTGGTTAGGAACTCTAACTAAAATATCATTTTAAATGTTTTAAAGATTTATTCTTCTAAATATTTCTCATTAATGTCCATGTTTTAAAAATGGTTTTAAGGATTTATTTATATGTACATTAATGTTTTAAAATTAAAATTCCTTTTAAAAGTTTCAAACTGGTATGGGAAACTTTGATTCAAAAATCTATTTTAAACAGCTTCTTGATAAATATTGATACTTTTGAATGTTTTCAAGAAAATGGGGGATACTTCTCTCAAATAGTTTTGATGATTATTTTCATCTATGTCAATATCCTTAATTATTATTGATTGAGGTTAATTTATTATAATACAATCTTCCATATTGTATTGAATGAGTTATATTTGACTGTGGATGTGCTATTTTTATACCATTCATGGTTTATGGTTAAATTATTGACATTTAATATGTTATTTTAATATGAATATTTATGTTATGTTTAAACCTTTTCATATGAGGAATTAATTGGACTTAGTAAGTGACGGGTGGAGCCCGCTATAGCTCCTCGATTCATTAGTTGGTCTCATGAGAAAAACCAGTGTCTTGGCACAAGGCCTTGACAAAATCTTATTTGTAGTCTTGTTGCAAGGATTTGACTATGTGGTTATGATGTCTGGCATTATTCATTCCATAATTATGAGATTAGTTATTGATATTTCATGTGGTTATTCTACTAGTAGAATACCCATGACTACGTTTTATTATGGCATTATTTACTCAGCTCATATTCCTGCCATAAATTGTTCATGTTAATTACTTGTAAAGGCATGTGTTTTCAATTATTCACCATGCCTAATGTTTATGATATCTTCCACTATATTTCTTACTCTTACTGAGCATTTGAGATCACCCCTTTCTTATGTTTCATTTTACTAGGATATGAAGAATTTATTTATGAGTGACTTACAGGCATAATCTAGGAAGCTTGGATGTTTCTAATGGAATAATTTAGTGTTGTTTTTCTTTTCAAGTTGTAATGTTTAACCTATGTGTGTATCTTGTTTCCAAGACTACTAAACTGATCGGTCCTCTGGGACTTGATTCCTTGTAATCATGCCAATGTATTAAAATAATGCACTGACTCTTAGATTTTGGGGTCAGGGCGTTACACCTAGGACCACTTAGCATGTACTTCTCCAAAGTACACAACGTGTTTTCCCTATACATGGAGTGTACCCTACATGGGGTACCTATCGGTGTACCTCATCCCCACTCAACATGTAAAATGTTTGACTACACATCATGTATAGAACACATATGACATGTATTCAATACAGAGTACCCAGCTATGTACCCTACATGGGGTCTAGACAAGTACCCTACAAAACCATTGGTCATGTATTGTATATGGTCTCTGGTTGAGTACATTACACATCTATGTGCCACAATATGGGGTGTTTGGTCGTGCCCCAACCACACCCATGAGTTTCCACTACAAATGCACCCAACTATAATCATTATCCCATGGTTTCAACCTAGACAAAAGGATCTAACAGCTCTGATCCTCAAACATAGAAGTCAAACCTCAACTGCTCTAACCTCAAGAAACTAGTCCTGACACCTAAAGACAATCCAAGATCTCCTTAGAGATAAAAATCGATCCTGACTTCCATGATCCTTCTAGAAGAACCCCAAATATATCACCATGGCACACTTGATCTAGGATGATCGCTAAGCTCACAACCCTCACTCAAGCCTCACAGCTCATAACCTAACCCATAGGAGGATTATGAGTCCAAACCTCAAGTAAATCCTATTAAAAATGCTCTCCCAAACAAAAACACCATCTAGATGGCCTCTAAACACTGAAGGGATTCCACCATCATGATATAGGTGTAAAAATACTCAAATGGATTTCTCTTTATGTCTAATTTTGACTCTAGGGTGAAAAACAGGAAAAACACACCAAGGATGGAAAAGTATACGGTGTGCACTTCAGGTAAAAGGCATGTACCTCCCAAAG
Source organism: Viscum album (assembly GCA_963277665.1). Taxonomy (NCBI): domain Eukaryota; kingdom Viridiplantae; phylum Streptophyta; class Magnoliopsida; order Santalales; family Viscaceae; genus Viscum; species Viscum album. The sequence goes on along the minus strand of OY728150.1, from coordinate 1,222,869,099 downwards.
GTCCTCCATGGTTTTGTGTCTTAGACCACTTAGTGTGTAATTCTCCAAAGTACATGATGTGTTTTCCCTATACACAGTGTGTTCCCTACATAGGGTGCCTACCCATGTACCTCAACCCCACTCATCATATAAAATTCTTGATTACACGTTGTGTACCGAACACACATGGTGTGTCTCCCATACAGGGTACCTAGTCATATACCCTACATGGGGTATGTCTAAGTACCCTACACAACCACTATCCATGTACTGTACATAGTCACTAGTAGTGTACATTATAGATCCATGTGCCTCAACATGGGGTGTTCAGTCGTGCCTCGGACACACCATGAGTCACCATTACTCAGCATGTACTCTGAGTACACGATGTATGATCTAAGTAAATGGTGTATACTCTCAAAACATTATCTTCCATGAATAGGAAGAACACTTTATGTGTTTTCTATGAACCACACATTGTGTACACAGGTTTTCCTAAATGGAAGACCCCCAAAACATCCTGAAACCACTAATTTTCCTCAATTAATCATAAATAAACCCTCATGAGGTCCCCAAAAACTCATACAAGGCTTTAAAACTTAAAAAAACTAATCTATGGGGATTTATGGTAAAAACTTAAAGAAATGGTCCAAACTTCTGGAATAAACCACTAAAGCTTAACACTAGATCTGCACCACGCACCAACCAAGCCCCATTCTACCTCTAGATGAGCTCCCAAAATGGTGCCTCCTACTCCCTCTACCTCTTCTATCCCTATACCTCTCTCGATCATGTCACACAAGATCCCACAGCGGGTGTAAGTGAGAATCCAATGTTGATAAAGGAAAAGGAAAAAATGAAAAATAAAAATAAATAAATAAAAGGGGCTCAGCCCCGACACCCACAATGGGTTTATACCTCACCTAAGAAAAATCCTCTATTTTTAGAATCAACTATGCAGATAGAATCTCAATACAATGCCCTTTTAAAAGATATCACTAATAAAACACATGTGAATAAATTAATATTTAATTAATTAAATATTCTATGAAAATTGGAACAGATCAGATTTCCACAAAACTTCTATCCTAGGGTAAACCCCTTATTTTGGGACCAACATAGTAATCAAAAAAATTATCTAAGGCCATATCAGAGAAGAAATTATTGTTTTTTCCCTGAAACACTTCTAAGAACAAAAATTAAAATTTATCCTAATTTTTACAACCTATGACAACATGAGGCATCACACATCCTATGAAAATACTATCTCATTCAAGAAATCATTAAGATAGGTGATGTAAAGATATATATGAAAATATATATTGGGTGTCTATAGATGAAATTGTATAAAATCCTTTGAAAACCCATTAGCATAGAAAAAACATAAGGGATGTGTTGAATCTTCTGGTATTAGATTCCTAAGAGATTAGATGTAATGATTGTAAAATGTATCATGGTTTTACAATAAAGGCAATCTCTATTTATCATTCATTCATGTGTGTTACATTTATATTACATGAATAGTGGAATGATAATATCTCCTCAAATAATGACATTGAGTTATCTCTAATAGATGAGAATGGAATATTATTAGTTGTGATGATATGTTAAGATTAGTATGAGTAAAATCTTGTACTTGATATAAAGAGTTTTATACAATACAAAGAATAGAATTATGAGGTAATAAGTTGAGACTTATTATCTATATTGACCTTCCAAAGTATATCACAGAGAATTTCATATTTTAATTCATATACTTAGATGTGTATGATTATTATAAATCCTCATTACATGAGGTTGGAGAGATACCTTGTTGTAATAGTGGGTGTCCTAGACCAAACATGAATAGTACTTTTCAATTACCATATTATGTATATAGTGAGTTATGCATAACATTTTATTACCATAATAGTGTTGATATTTCTATGTCCACTATTTAAATGGTAATTTACATAGATTAATTACCAAATAAAAAGGTTATAGCAGTTCCTAGAATATAATGAGAACCTCGAGAAACTATGACATTAATCTTAAAAAAATGTCATATGATCTAGATACATCATACTAACTAGACACAGATGATGTATGACCATCAAGTGTTGGGGATCATATGCATTGAGACTTGTTCTCATGAAGTTATCACTTGATGATCTTGAGTATATGGGATCATGATGACTGACCTGCCAATAGGAGCACCACATGTTTCAGGTGTCATTGGTAGTCCCTATCTACAAACACGTGTAATGGTCTCCCGACTTGAGATTATTATCAGCGTATACTATTTGATCACGTACTTTGATTCAATTAAAAAACTATGGAATTGATATCATAATGAGGTATCTTATATTGGGAGCATCATTGGTGGTATTACATTGATTGAATAATCAAGATATAATTTATCACTTTTGAAAAGGAATTAATATCTCATACCTAGTTTATCAAGATGGTAGTACCTTTTATAAATACATGGTCATGGTAAAACATGGTAATTCTATCCAATTAGATAAATTAATAATAAATAAATAAAGTATGATGACACAAAGTGTGCATCCTACTTTATGAAATATCACAAGATAAAGAGATTATATTGCGCGGCGTGTCTTCGTAGGAAAGGTTGTCATTGCGATGAATTTTCTTTATCTCTTTAGGGTCATTGATGGGTTATTAAACCCCGCTCTAGGTCTATGAATAGTATTCACTACTATTAAGATAAGGTCCTAGTGGTTTATACACTTAGTGTATTCAAAAGACTTCCATATTCTAACAAATAGAAGTATAGGACATGGTGGGCTCCACCATGAGGTCTGAGTGATGTTTGAGAATATAAGATCACCAAAGAATAAATAAATTCATATTATTTGAGTTTAAAATAATAATTATTGAATTTATTTATTAAATTTATTTACATGTATTAGTGTAAATATTGAAGTTACCTATATTGACTAAAGCCTTTTACATGTATTATTACATGATTTTTATCATAAACATCCATTAATTACAACCCAAATATTGTAAGGCCTAGTGTATTTAGAATACTAGGTACATAAAACATCAAAATAAACTAAAATATAACATATTTATTTTTATTTTTGTTAGTGTGATCTTAAATCTCTTTGATCTCTTAAAACTGTATAGGATAACCTGGGGAATACATAAAATAAAGGGGTGAGCTAAAAGGCATAGTAAGGGAATAAACATGATAATAAAACTTAATGTATAAGCCAAAGGTATAACATAATATCATAAAATATAAGGCTTGTAAGTAATCACATGGAAGCATAACATAAATAACATGGTGTCATAATATCATAGAAAAATATGAAATATGGAAGCAACATATAGCATGACATAAACATGACCCAAGTTTAACTACCTAGACAATATCACATGGTGGAAAAAAGTTCCATAATGGATTGGGTTTTCTCTATAATATCATACATAATGTATCATGATACCAAAAACATTACCCAATGAATTGAATCACTATTTGGGTGCACCCATAATAACATGCACATGCTTATGTGTTCTATAAAAAATAAATAAATCATAAGGTATAAATATAAGAATTCCATATGGAAAGAAATAGGTTTCATAATCTTGTCTTGTGTCATAATCAAAGGATATTTCATAAAGAATACATTTGATAAATGAACTTAAGTTATGTATTATCCCCATCAAAGTAGGGATAATTATCTAGGCATATGTGTAAGAGAAATACATATAGAATTTAGAAGCAGTCTGTAACATCAAAGGTTGTCATCATTGATGAAAATATATTTAAAATATCACATGGAATTTTCCTTGAGGAAAATACTATTTTTACTTTGAAATAACTTCTTTAAAATATAAAATTTATCAAAATATTATGGAATTTTTTTTTGTTAAAACTAATCATGAAAACTTGTAAAGGAAGATTCAAATAATTGATCAGTCAGGATAGTGGGAAATTTGGTTCATATTGTATAAGTTAAAATAAAACATTCCTTTCACACTTATAAAAAAATGTCAAAAAGTACCTTGTTCATAAAATAATAGAAATATTAATTTTAAACCATTTTGTAAAAAATTAAAACATGAGTAAAAATATTTTTTAAAAATCATTTAATAATAGTAAAAATATTTTAAGGAAAATATAGACATTGTAGAGAAATATTCTATATCTAAAAGAAGATATAATATTGGTATTACATACAAACAACTTTCTTGATGTATAATTAATTAATAAGGGAGGAAATGAAAATTAAACATGTAAACCACATTCATAACCAAATGAGAAGAAATTATATGTGGTTCAAGGAAATAAGATCATATGATTCCACCCAAAAGGAACCTTGAACATGAACAATCCCAAAAATATAGGTCTCCAGTGTAGAGGAAGTGTGCAATGGTGGTTGATATATTGAAATTTATTTTAATATATCAATTCCAAAAACCCCAATAGAGGATCTTGTATGTTAAATTTATAATCAATTTAATTAAATCGTAAGAAATAAAATACCTTGGCCTAGGATATTTCTTCTATGTAGATACTAATCATCCAAAAAGTCTCTTTCAAATTTTATTTCATTACATTGTGAGGATCCAAGGATAGAATCCCTATAGCGGTGATCCACACATGATCCTTTGGTCTCTAAGAAATTATAATAGATCTTTGGATTCTAGCATTGTGAATCGATTATTTTTAATTTTTGTGTTAATTTCTCATCCTCTTGGTCTTGAAGGAATCTCTCTTGAATTTCTCATTCATGATAGGGAGAGTGGAGTCAAAAGATAATTCATTATGTGCAACAATTCTCTATTTTTTATTAACCCTACATAGTATCCATAAAGGAATATTTATAGAGATAAGGTTTATGTTAAGAAATATTTTAATTTCGTGTTATCCCTTAAAATAATATCATATTCTTAATAAAATTCATGCCACAAAATATTATTAATATTGTTATTATTATTGTTTCCTATGCCAACACATTCATTTGATAAATATTATTTACCAGCTTGTAAATAAATATATAACATTGGATATGGTATTGGTCTATTCAAACTCCTCACCATTTATTTAATATCTGAATAAATATTTTATTTTATAAATAAATATTTTATTCACTAATAAATATTTGAGATCGATAAAACATGAATAAAATTATTCTTTATTCTTAATAATAATATTTATTCTATTGATTAAATTCACTTAGAATTTAATACCAATCATCAGTAACACTTAGTGTATGGCCCTCTTGGATTATTTCTCATTGGAATTATATGGGCTTCCCTAAAGACTCAGATTACAATCTATTAATGGGTTAAAGCACCCAAGATAAATAACTTAATGTTCCAATGATTAAAGCCACATACGAACACTCATTGTATAATATAATACTTTTATCACAATATCTCATCAAGTAGGTTTCACATTTGTGTCACCAAACTGTATGCTAGATACATATTTCATTGAATGTCTAAAATAAATATGTTGTTTCATCATTTCCATGGAATTTAGAGTGGTGGTTCTATTCCTATCAAAGGGTTTAGATATCAGCTTCTATAAAGAGATAAGGGACAAACCCTTCCTTAAATTATCCATTATTGACATGTCAATCATAATGTACCCAATATACCATACCACACCATGAATAAATGGTGTCATAGTTTTCATCATAAAATCTAATTGTGTGAGTCATGACATGCATTAATGATAATTTTAAATTCTAAGGACCATTACACATTCTTGCAGATAGGAATATCGGATGACACCAAAACAAGCATAATTCCTATTGGCGGGTTTGTTCACATAATATCCGATCTTGGATATTACCAAGTGAAAAATTCATGAGAATAAGCCTCATCTAATTACTATTAATCACAACTAATGGTTTATGAAGTATTTATCCCATCATAGTAAGTTATCCAACCACATAACATTATTTAAAAATATCATCATAGAACTTCAAGGTTCTCTTATAAAAAGGAACTGATATGACCTTATTAATGTGATATATACTTTAGGAAATTATTACATCATATTCATGAAGAAAAATAAAAAATATGTAATAATATTTTTTATTAATATTCAATACATTAAATATACTTGTAATCAAAGTATAAACAGTTGTTCCTAGGACACCAACTCCAAAAAAATCACATTTGGACTAGAGACAACTGCCTACAACTTTAAGTCATCTAGACCTCAAATGATAATCATGTTTCTTCTGGTTCAAGGCTTTATTCAAGGGTTCCATCATGTTTTCTTCCTTGTAAATACAACTCACTACAACCTCACCTCTCTATGAAATTTTTTTTAAGAGATGATACTTTTGAAGTATGTGCTTCATCTGCTGATGTGACCTTGACTCTTTTGCAAGTGCCACTACAACAGTATTATCACAGTAAAGTGTGATAGGATCTTCACTTCTAGATATTAGGTCAAGATCTTAGATTAATTTTTGCATCCATAATACTTCTTTAGATTCTTTAGGATCTAAAATATACTTGGACTATGCTATAAAATCTGCAACCACGTCCTGATTTGAGCTCTTCTAGCTGATAGAACCTTCATTCAATGTGAAGATATATCATGTTTGTGACTTCATGTCATCTCGGTTGGTTTGGAAAATAGAATATTCATATTATATAATGACTATTTCTTTATCTCCTCCATAAACCAGGTATATATATTTAGTATGCCTCATATACTTAAGGATAGCCTTAACTTCTATCCAATAGAGATCACTTGGGTCATCTTGATATCTTTCTACCACAATTAACATATAGGAAGAATCTATCCTAGTATATATCATAGAATAGAAGACTAAACCAGTGACTAATTCATATATCATCCTTTCCATTATATTTCTTTCCTCATGTTTCTGAGGACACATTTTCCTAGAAAGATAAATGTCAAGTGATGCTAGAAATAATCCCCTCTTGGATTATTCCATACTGAATATCTTTAGTATATTATCAATGTATATAATTTGACTTAGTTTGATTAGCCTATTCGATCAATCGTGATGAATCATGATCTCAATAATATATTCTTCCTCACCCAAGTCCTTCATAGAGAATCATTTATTCAGCCATGTCTTAATAGACAGTAAGATTGATATTTTGTTTCCAATAAGTAATATTTCATCAACATATACTATTAATAAAATGAATACACTCCACTAAACTATTTATAATCACAAGGCTCATAATAATTCTTTATGAAACAAAATTTCTTTATGGCTTCATCAAAATAAATTTTCCATGACTTAGATTCTTTATTTAATCCATAAATGGATTTTTGAAATTTGTATATATTTTTGGCATCCTTTAGAGTCACAAACCCTTCAAGATGTGTCATATATAAATCTTCCTAAAGGTTCCCATTATGAATAGATGTTTTGACATCCATTTTCTAAATATCATAGTCATGGTAAACAGAAATGGTAAGTAGAATTATAATGTATTTCAACATTGAAACCAGTGAAAATGTTTCATCGTAGTTAATGAAATGATGTTTAAACATTTTTACAACCAATCACACCTTATAGGTACTGAATTTTCCATCCATTTCTAGTTTCTTATTGAATACCCATTTGAAACCAGTGGTATTTTCATCCACTGGAGGATCTAGCAAAATCCATACTTGGTTTTGATATATGGAATCCATTTCAAAATTTAGGCTTTCCACTTAGAAATATTTTTACCACTTAAAAATTCACTGTAGTTTAGAGGATTATTATTACCAACTAATAATGTGTCAATGTCCCCAATGACTATAAAACTATATCCTTCTGGTTCACTAACCTCTCTAATACTCCAATGCAGTACTTGTGTCTATGGAATAACTTCTTTCATGGGGATTTTTGGAATTTGTTCTAGTGTCGACTCTTTTGTATCTTGATCCTATACTTCATCGAATTTTGTCTCACTCACACTATCTATTTTAGATATAATATCTTTATCAATAAATTTGGGATGTCAATCAACCAAAACCTTTTTGTCTGAAATATTTTATAGGTAGTTCCCCTTTATTTCTTTGGGATTTCCTATAAAGATACATTTTGTGCCTCGGGGTTTAATATTGTTACTAAAGATACCTTAACAATTGATTCTCAACTCCACACATGTAAGTAAGACAACATGGGTTTCTTTCGATTCCATAATTGGTATGGTACTTTAGTTGTCACTTGGATTAGTATGTATGCTTCTTTTTGTAATGTATATCCCCAAATGGATAATGGAATACTTGCATGACTCGTCATTGATCTTACCATATCCAATAAGGTGAAGTTCCTACTTTATATTACATCGTTACACTGAGGAGTATAAGGAGGATTTATTTGAGATAGTATCTTGAAATCCTATAAATAATAAATGCAGTCTTTGTTAAGATGTTCTCTACCATAGTCTGAGCATAGTTTCTTAATCTTCTTACCAAGATGGTTATCAACATTATTCTTGTATTCCTTTAATTTATCAAAATAATATGACTTATACCTCATTAAGTATACATATATTTATCTACTAAAATTAACAGTAAAAGTTATGAATTATGAGTACCCACCATGTGCTTCGACAGGAAATGGTCCACACACATCAATATAAACTAATTCAAGAATATCATTATCACTTTCACCTTTCCCACTAAATGGGGATTTGGTCATTTTTCCTTGTAAACATTTGTGATATACACCTAGTGTTTTTAGTTCAAAATAATATAAATATCCATATTTAAGTAATTTATTCAAGCATTTTTCATTTACATGACCTAGATAGTGATGCCAAAGTTGTGTGTGGTATGATTAATGTGAAGTAACTTCATTATTGATTGTCATTACTTGGTTCATGTAATCCAACACATAAAACACATCATTTAAACATCCCTTACCATAAAAAAACCCATCAAAACCAAGATCATCCTGGTTGATAATGTGATGTGGTAGTCCCTGATAGCTACAACAGTAATTTTAGTGTTGTTGGATACTCTTAGATCTACCTCCTCTCTGTCAATTTTTCTAAATCTACTTGGTTCCTATATTTGAATACATATGTTAGTACCATAAGTTGTATCTAATGCCCAATTTTTTTAAATAAATAAGTTACACTCAATAAAAAAATCACCTAAGGCTTCCCCTTGCTTCTTTGGCTGTGTATAGTTTTTATTCTAGTGGCCCTTCATTCCATGTGTAAAACAAAAACCATCATGTTACCTTGCTTACCCCTTGATCTTCCTCTTCGTGGAAGGGTGTTAGGACCAAAAGGTGCTTAGATACCCTGATTGGGGGGGTGAATCAGGGTATGGATATTCTATTTCAAAATTCTTCTTTACCCACTGGATCTTAAACTCTATATTATAAGGTTCACTTTGTTTGATCTTATGTGTTTATGTTGATCACTTATTTTTATATTTATCTGATGGTTATGCTTTAGATGCAATGCAAGGAAGCAACCAGGATGACACAGAGATTTTTACTTGGTTCACCTTCACTGGGCTACGTCCAAGGAGTATACAACGATGATGTGCCACTGTATCAAATCCACTAAAGCTCACTGCCAATATTGTTCGGGCTAGATCACTTCTATGCCTGGGCTCACTGCATTTACAATGTTTAGGGTCAGCTCACTGCTTTCCCAAGGGTCACTCTCTATTTTTCTCTCTCTATCTCACTGCTGGTAGAAAGAAAAACCTTCTTCCTCTTCCTTTGATCACTGCACTTGGAAGGGATCCACTCACAGTTTATAGAACTATAGGTCTCTTAATTTGCATGAATACATACATCCTCAACTATTGATAGATTCTCTATTGAAGTTCAAAGTTCATCCATTGATGAATACCCATTTTCCCCTAAACACCGAGCAACTCACTTTGGAAACACCTTCGCAAAGCACCCTACTTCGCGAGGCTCCCAATTTCGCGAAGCTCAAACAAGACTTCACAAAGCTCCTACCTTTTCACGAAGCACTCTCGAAAAGAACTCTCGCTAAGCTCAAGTAATTGCAGATCTAATTCCTTCACAAATATCACTAATCCAACACGGAGCTCGCAACTTTCACGAAACTAAATTAGTCGCCGCAAAGCTCTTCTTTCGCGAAGCACACTGCCTTCGCGAACCACCTTCGCGAGCCGAGAGCAGATGATTTTCTTCAAAAACTCTCTCTACTTCTCTCGAGGGGTTTGAGGCCTATTTATAGGAAATTCAACCAACCCTCAAACCTTCTGTGCAAATTCAACACCACATCATCACAAATTGCAAAGCTCTGAACTTCCCGCCAAAATTCTCTCAAAATCGCGAAGCGCCACGGAAATTTTCCAATTGCGGAGCTCATAGTAATCGTGGAGCATCCCATAAATTTCTTTATGCCTTCACTATGAATCTCCCTCGCAAATCCCTTCACCGCCACAATGCACTTCAACCTCTGCCGTTTTTGAAACTCATCATAATCGCGAAGAATCATCATCAACATTCTTCTGGTCTTTGCAAAATCCAAACCATGAAGCATATCTTCGCAAAATTCATGCCTTTTCCATATTTTGATGAGATCTTCAAGGATATCCACTTTTCACAATGCTCACCAAAATCCAAATTTTGGACCCCAAAAATTTGGCACACTAGAAAACGGCACCACCTTGTATCTGTTCTTTTATACCGCCTCCCGATCATCCATTCCTTTTTCATGGTTCTTTGTCAGTATTTATTATCAACAACATCTCTGGAACTCAGCAATTTACCATCGAAACCTGCTTTGTCAACAAACACAATCAACCCAAAAATGATGCAATGTTACCTTGAGGGATTGTTTCCCAACAAAGGGAATGAATCATCTTTATGCTTAGAGCTCTTCGCTTTCCCTTTTTGTTTGTTCGCCATAAGGATTGAAGCCTTTTCACACTTAATCTTATTATCTACTTAGAGAATAATAGTGAGAAGATCTAGTATATACTTATCAATGTTGTTCATATTGAAATTTATAACAAATATGGATAAGCACTAATGGAGTGATGCAAGAATGAGATTGATGAACATCTCATTGAGGAGTTTAAACCCTAGAACTTCTAGGAACTCAATATAAGCAATGATATTGACTAAATGAGGCCTAATTATCACACCCTCTACAAGATTACTTTGAAAGATTTATTTGGATATCTCAAAATATTCTTGTCCAGCTCTCTCCTAGTAAAGACCATGGAGGTTCTAAAGCATTTTATACTCAACCATGTTTTCATGAGACTTCATGAGTTCAATATACATAGATAAAATTATCAAAAATTTAAATTAAATTTAACTTCAAAAAAAAATTTCATGCATAAGTAACTATTAATCACTCACCTCATTAGTAGGCAGAACAGGTAGTGAGTATTCTAGAAGGTAAGATTTTTTTTCTTGGTGTATCGCTACTTGAAGATGTTTAAACCACTCCTAGAAGTTACTTCCATTAAGGAGGTTATCTTTCTCCAATATTGATTATAGGGATAGTGTGGATGATGAAATATTCATTTTATTCTACAATTAAAAGAACATATTATTATTAATTTTACTAGATTAAAAATTTTGTGAGAAATAATAAATTAATTAATTTTATTAAATCTCCCATTATTTTATCAAGTCTCAATATCCATCACCATTGAACTCAGAATGTTAAGTTGTTAAGACATTATAGTGGAAAGGATCCCCATTAATTTTCTTAATGAAACATACTTTATCCATGAAAACTATAATAAAGTAATTAGGATGGTGGTCTTTCTAATTGTGTGCTTTTAACTCTTTGATCAATTGACTGGATTCCCCTATCCTGAAATACTGACTTGTATTTTTTCAACGCTTGCCTCAAAATTTGTATTAAACATGCTTTCATTATTAAATTTATTACAAGTTAATTTAATTCAACCCAAAACCCTCATAAAAACTCCCTGATAAAATTAAGTTTCCAAACTTTCTTCATGTACTACACTTAGTTCTATGGTTTCATTTCTAATCAAGTAGTAGAAGGCTTAGTCTAACTTAATATTAAGTTGAGTAATTTTAATTAATTGTGCATAAATTTTTATCATGTTTTATCCTTTACATGTCTTGTTAATATTAAGTGGATGTTAATTAATTAACCATGCTAGATAAAAAAATTTTTTATAATCCATTTATTTAAATTTTATCTTTGCACATTAATTCATTTATTTATGTTATCGATGTCTTGCATCCATAAAATAAATAATGCATTGATGTAAATAAATAAATAAGTAAATGATCAGATCATGAGATTTTCTATTGTTTTATTTAATGAGAGTACATTAAATCATCCTATGACCTAGGGGAAATAACTCATTATGCCAAACTTGGAATGAGCTACAACATTCCACATATCCTCTTATGTATCACCTGAGTTGGTTTTATAATGTTTCTATCTTGAACCACTTCCACACTACTTGGGATACTTCATTAATTACATGTATTTATAACTCACATGTAGGTGATGGGAAACAAAGGATTAGTTAAGGGGGGTTACATAAATAACTATAGACACTCAGGTCCTGTATAATAATGGAGATATAGATGACTCACATTCCATCATATTTAATTTAATAATAAATAATTGTAAACTCATGATATAAATTAAATTAAAACATTCAGAAAATATGAAGGTTCTCATGAACCTGCCTAGGTACCTTGGTAACCTGATAACTGAGTTGGTCCTGACATGGAATAAAGGAAATTCTTGATCCCCAAGATTTGGCGACTATCACCTGGAATCATACAACATGAAATTGGGAACTATTTTTGCCACAAACATTATAGAAGCGGATAAAAAATTCAGTATTTATACAAGAGAAACTCTACAGGGAGAAGTGTACCAAAAGTAAAATAGGTATAAACAACCCAAAGTACTATAGTAAAGTTCCAGAAAAACAGGATAACTACCCCAGTCCCAATAGATGCAACTCACCAAGCCTAAGGATCAACAGCTACACCCACCTCCAAGTGGCACCTTTACCTTTCTCTAACCTAGAAGAAGATAATCTATAAACACTCGAAGGCATAGGTAGGGTGTGAGGTAAAATCTCAGTAGGGTCTCAGCAAGGATTCCATAATAAGATGTCAAAATTTAATTAACCAAACAAAAAGCTTTAAATTTTAAATAAACAGATTTGGAAGTTCAAAATAATATTTAAAACAATTCATGTTTTACATTTTAAATGATGGAAATACTTTAATTAAATTTCTTAAAATATATATATATATAATAGTTTATATAAATTAATTAGTCATGTAAAATATTTTACAAACATTGGAACATATTTATATCTCAAATATAAACAATCTATAAACATGGTCATCTACCAAAAGGTATGATAGTTCTAGGCTATGGTATCTTCATATACTCAAAGGTGATCATGAAAATATGTGTATTAAAACATACCTCTGACACTAGCCAAAGATGACTCATCACTATCCCATCGGGGATATGGCCTATTGCACAAGGTTTTGTTTCAATTGTAAAGCATCAAAAAGAGTGTTATCCTAATAACTCACTAACTACCTAGGCTTTCAAGTGCTCCAGTATAGTCCATGATGGGTAGTTTATTTTTAAAACATTTTAAATATACAATTCATCCCATTATATCATTTTCAAAAGTGTCAATTTTATATTTAATAACCAAAATGGGTTTTTAATCAAGGCATGCCTTTTTCTAAGATAAAACCACTAGGTTTCTATCAAAACCATTTTAATCCATTTTCTCAAATACAGCCTTGAAATCAATAACATCAATTAAATTTCACAATTTAAATTCCACACAATTCCATCAATTTCACAAACCTTCCCCAATTCACTAGAATTGGGGGTTTCCAAATTTCATGCCAAATCAAATCTAAAATCCTCAATTAAATGGAATTGGTATTTTAATAAACCAATTGAAAGAAGTTTCAAGAAATTGAATTTAAATAAAACGATTGAATTTAAATCTATAAATTTAGGGTTAATCAAATTGTCCAATCAAAACAGAACCACCTACCTTTTTTCAAGGGAACACAAAGCCTACAATAGAACCCGCCAACAAGAAAAAAGAAACAAAGGATCTAGGAACTAAAAATAGAAACAAGATTCAACAACATAGAGTTTAGACCTAATAGACCCCAAGATTTTCTATCAAACTCTAAGGAGGGAAAGAGAAATAGATAGAGATATAGGGATAATGATTACCTAATAAGTCACACCACATTCGCAACAATTATTAATCACTGAACAAAATGACTCGGAAGGATTTGAGGGATCCAAAATTACTTGGTGATGGATCTTAGGTTGAGAGAAAGGAAGTATGGTGAATAGAAAAAATAAAATTCAACTGTGATTCCTATTTAAAAATGACACTCGGGACTTTACACAACATGTAACCCAATTACACATTTTGTAATTAACAAATCATAAAATCACCAAAGAACCCATCATGTCACGAACTAGCCTCGGTACTTGGGTAACTCGATAACTGAGCTAGTCCTGATATATCCTGAATGGAGTTCTCGATCCCCGCGGGTTGGTTACTAGAACTTGGCATCATTCAAAATGAAAGTGGGAATGATTTTTCCACTAATAATGAGTAAGTAAAATAAATAATCCAGTATTTAATACAAAAGAAACTTCATTGAGAGTAATGTATGATAAATCAAAAAGAAATAAAAAAAATCCTAAGTACCACAACCAAGTACCACAAGATAATACTAGAAAAAGAAGAAGACAAACTTCCCAAGTTCCAACTCAGACACAACTCACCAAGTCCACGGGTCAATAGCTAGAACCACCTCCAAGAGATGCATCACCCCTACTCGAACCTAGAAGAAGATAATCTAAAAACACCCAAAGGAACAATTAGGTTGTGATATAAAGCCTAGTATTATTTTACCCAAAGATTCCATAACAATATTCCAATATCAAATTAACCAATAAATTGTTTTTAATTTTAAAACAAACAGGTTTGGAATTTCAAAATCATATTTAAACAAATCATGCTTTATATTTCAAAAGATGGAAATACTTTAGTAATTCATGCTTCACTTTTCAAATGATGAAAATACTTTTCAAATTATATAATTTTCTTTAAACAAGGTTTCTTTAAAAAAATGGAACTTTTCAAAAATGTATTAAATAAACACTTTTATATAAAATAGTTTAAATAAATCATAGGGCATGTAAAACAGTTTACAACAATGGCATATATTAATTTTAAATACAAAAAAGCACGAAACTTGGTAATATTTCTAATAAGGTATGATATTTTCATGATATAGGGACCCCACACTCAAGGTGATATAAAAAATATGTACATACGACCCTTTGAAACAAGGCCAAAGAGGAATCATCACCATCCCCTAAGGGATGTGATGTGATGATATGATGTTTTAGAATGTTTTAAGTCATAAATTTTTATCCAAATAACTCACTAACTACCTAAGGATTTAATGGGCTCAAGTATAAAACAATGATAGGAAATTTATTTCAAGCAACCTTAAAATACAATTAATCCCATTCTTCATTTTATATGTTTCAATTTTCAATTTAAAACCCATAATGGGTTTTTAATCAAAAACATGCCTTTTTACCAAGATAAAACCCTAAGGTTTCTATCAAAAACATTTTAATACATTTTCACAAATAGGGATTTCAAATCAATTCACTAGAAAAGTTAACAATCTAATTTCGTAGTTAAATTCAACAATTTAATTTTCAAAAAAAATCTATTAATTTCATAGAAACCCCCAATTTAATGGAATTGGGGTTTTCATAATTTTCCATCAAAAACATTTCCACAAGTAAATTCAAAATTTTAATTGAAATAATTTTAATCAAATCAGAAATTTAAATTTTTACAAATTCCCATAAACACACCCCAGTTCAATGGAATTGGGGTTTTTCTAATTTCATGCCAAAACCCCATTTTTCTTAAAAAACCCAATTCAATGTAATTGGTTTTTTCCAAAAAAAATTGAAATTCATTTAATAAAAACAAATAAATTTCATTTAATTCAAACAATTGAAATTAAATAAATAAATTTAGGTTTAATATAAATTTGGCATCATAATGTAACCACCTACCTCATGATCAATGAATCTCGAACACCAAACCCTAATTGGGATTTGTCCATGAAGAACAACAATCATGAAAATAGGAATCAAACATAGTTTTAAGATCTAAAAATAGAGGTTATTAGATCCAATAATCAATATGAGGATCCACATAACCCTAGAGATAAGAAGATAGATCATGGGAGAATAATAATGGGAGTAGGAAACTAACTAGAAGAGGATCGGCCATCATTTTCCTAGATTTGGATTTTTTTTATAGGAGAATTATGGGGGAAAATAACTCTTCTTGGGAGCTCCAAGGATGGGATAAATATCTTCTAGGTAGTACCGGTCTATAGGGGGCCTAAAATAGGGGCTTGGTAATATTTCATAAAAATTAAGATCACTTAAAATCTCATCTTCATGCTTTCCTGGGTAGAGGTGCACGGTTTAGAAAAACTGTGTGAAAGTCATGCACCTATAATAAACGGGATGCATGTTTACTATTAAGAGGTTGCACGACTTGAAAAATAAGGTTCCAACCATGTGAAATCCCA
The DNA here is from genome assembly GCA_963277665.1 of Viscum album. Classification (NCBI taxonomy): domain Eukaryota; kingdom Viridiplantae; phylum Streptophyta; class Magnoliopsida; order Santalales; family Viscaceae; genus Viscum; species Viscum album. The sequence continues at coordinate 1,222,852,525 of OY728150.1, read as the reverse complement.
CTACCTTGGGTTTAATGGTTTTCTCTGAGAGGGCACACGATTTTGGAAAACCGTGTGCAAGCCATGCACTAGCCCAGAATTTTCAATACCCTTAAAAATTCAACCCAAAAAACCCCCAAATGAAACCCAACCAAATATTGGAAAAAATAAGGGTTTAGGAATACCTGAAATATATAATATGATATTACAACCTCCCCAATATAGAAACTTTATGTCCCTAGAAAGCCTAATAAAAATCTTCCATGCCAAAAAGATGATTCCACTAATATCTCAGCAGTGCCTATATCTCCCACGTATCATGATTATCAGAGCCTTGATTCCATAGCACAAAAAACAAAAGTATCATCCTACCAAAAAGTACCTTGGTTTCAAAATCAACTATTCTGAATGGTCATTCAATTATGGATAAATCAAGTTTGAATTCAATATCACTCCAACTCAGAACATGAGATATATTAGATAGATACTTTCTCAACTATGATACATAGAATATGTTATGTATCAACTTTACCTATATTGTAAGCTCAAAATGGTAAGAAACTTTCCCCACATGCTCAATAATCTCAAAGGGCTCCACAAAATGAGGAAAAAGTTTCCCTTTCCTCCCAAGCCATTGATGACCCAACCGAGGTGAAACTTTCAAGAACACTAGGTCACCAACTGAGAATTCCAAAGGTCTACAGTGATGATCAACATAAAACATATATCTTCTTTGTGTTTTCAACAGTCTATGATGAATCAACTAAATATTTATTGTCTTCTCTTGGACCAAGCTTGATTCTACCAAGAAAGTTTTACCAATCTCTGACCAACACAATAGATATTTACAAGGATAACTATACAAGGCCTAAAAAGGATCTATTTTGATCATGGGATGGTAACTATTGTTATAAGAAAACTCAACCATCCCTAAGTGATCATACCAAGCTCCACTAAATTTGAGAACATAAGCACATATCACATCCTCAATAATTTATATATCACTTTCTACCTGGCCATCCGACTGTAGATGGTATGTCATTCTCAAATGGACGTGAGATCCCAGTGCCTCCTGAAGGCCTCTATAAAAATGATAATTGAACCGAGGATCCCTATTAGAGAATATATCATAATTAAATTCATTAAAAAAAATAATCTATTTCACATATATATTTACCAACTCCTCAACTTTGGTTGTATCATGAATGGGTATAAAGTGGTCCTATTTAGTCATACAATTGATCATAACCCATATCACATTTTTATTTCTATGGATGTGCATCAACCCGACCAAAAATTCCATAGATATCTCATACCACTTCTAAGTAGGGACTGGAAGTGGCTAAATCAAAGACAAAGGTTTCTAGTGCTCGACCTTCACCTGTTGGAATGTATAGCAACAAGAGACAAACTCATCAATACCCCATCTCATACGTAGACACCATAACTATCACTGCATGTTATAGAAAATATTCATGGTTCCTAGGTACATGGCCCACTGGGAGTTATGGTAATCTCTCATAACAGCTTTCCTTACCACTAATAGTACAAAAAAATGATTTTGATAGAATATAATTCCCTCTTTAGATAATGACAACTCAGAAACTATCTCCCCACCATAAATATAGTATCTAATTCTAGTAAAGTCTTCATAAAGATATTGTTCCTAAATAATAAATTTGATAAGAGAGTATGTCAACTATAAACTGGCTAAAGAAACCCTAGTCCCTGATTCTTAGACTCTAGTATTCAATTGTGCAAAGAGGTCCATCAAATTCCACTCTTCCAAATATTCTTCCACTACCATGGTTGGAAGTTTCCTTCTCAAAGTATCTACAATGAAATTCCCTTTCCTTGGGTTATAAGTGATGTCAAAGTAGAAATATTGAAGGTATTCTACCCAACACCTCTAGAGGAGATTCAAATATTTTTTAGAGAAGATATAACTCAGGAACTTTTGATCTGAAAACACGATAAACCTTTCTCTATAAAGGTAATGTTTCCAACTCTTAAGTACATGCATCAGAGCTGTAAGTTCAAGGTCATGGGTCATATAATTCTTCTCATGTGTCCTAAGATGATGAGATCCATAGGAAACAATATGATCACCTTGTATAAGAACACATCCCAAACCTGAACCTGATGCATCATAGAAGACCATATAGTCCTACCTGACCTCTGGAAGAATCAACAGAAATATAATAGTCAAAATAAATTTCAGATCAAAAAAATAACTCTAACATTTCTCACTTAAAGAAAACTTTACTCCCATCTAAGTTAGAGAAATCATCAGAGAATCTAACTTTGATAATTCCTTAATGAACCGGCAATAATAACCATATCTACCCAAGAAGCTTAGAATCTCTAATACATTTCATGGTTATTCCCATTTCATAACAGATTTTACCTTATTTGGATCAAATGATATACCATGTTTTGGCACCATGTTTCACAAAAAATTCACTTCCTAAATCCAGAATTCATGATTTTAAATCTTGGCATAAAGTCGGTGATTTCTTAGAAAAATCATAACTGTTCTCAGATGATGCACATAATCCTCCTCAAAATTAGAGTAAACAAGGATGTCATCCACAAAGACTACCAAAAAGGTATCCAGATGTTCATTAAATCCATGAAAAATGTAGGAGCATTAGTTAAACCAAATGGAATAACAAGGTACTCATAATGGCCATACCTTCTATGAAAGGTGGTTTTCTGAATGTCATATTCTTATACTCTCAACTGATGGTAACTTGATCAAAGGTCGATATTTGATAAACACTTCACCCCTTTCAACTTATCAAATAGATCATCAATCTATGGTAATAGATACTTTTTATTTTCCATAACTCGATTAATCTTTCGATAATCAATTCATGGGAGAATTAAACCATAGGCCTTAGTAAAAAGAATAAGCGCCTCCCAAGGTGACACACTCGGATGTATAAAGCCTTTCTCTATAAGATCATCCAACTGGGACATCATCTCTTTCATTTTAGCTAGTTCCATGTGGTAATATGGGATCGAAACTTATTGAGTACCATGAACTAAGTCAATAGAAAACTCAACTTCCCTCATCGGTGGAAAACCAGATAATTCTGAAGGAAACGCATCAGAAAACTCAACGACAACTAGAGGAAGATCACTACTCAATGATTCTCGCTCTGAATCAAAGGTAAACATAGATATTAATTTCCATAACTCTGGATAATAAGGTTTATCTCTACTTGAACTTGGGCCCCATTCTCCTTGAAAGATAGGACATACACCATCAGGTTTAGTAAAGGAGACCCATCGAAGATATTAATCAATTTATGCTTTATTGGAAATGAGATGATCCATCCTAAAAATGATGTTAAGATATTTCATATTGGGAATCATAAAATTCCAATAAATCTCAATATCTGATAGAGAGAAAACACAAGAGGGGCTACGGAGACCCTTCTCACTTTTCATACCAAGGGGTGTAGTAATATTCATTGTACAAGATAAAAGCTCCATATGAAGATTAAACAGATTAATAATACGAGTAGAAATAAATGAATGTGATGCACCAATACCTAATAGAGTAGTCACTAATGATGAATCTATAGTAATGGTACATATCACAATTACTGGATCCGTATCCACTTCTTATAGAGGATCTTCCACTACGTGAAGAAGCTTCGTTTCATATTCCTATGGATATAACCCTTTTACACATAAAGAATCTAATTTATCCACAGTTTTAGAAGGTTTTTATGATCCCATGCCACTACACAAAGTGTAATATACAAAAAAGAATCACAAAAAGTGACCCAATTGTCTGTAGAATCCACAGTTCTTGGGTGCCTCAGTGAAAACCCTATTTATGTTCCCTGGTTTTCCATGCTAGTAAAAAACCAAAGAACCTATACCAGAAACTACAGGAGGTCTATAATAACCCTTATATCAATAAAAATAATGAGAATCATAATGATTCCTCTTTCCCATAGAGGAATGCACGCTTCCACTAGGAGAGAAAGTAACTCTCGATAACCTTGACTTTCCAGCTAGGTCCATCTCGACCATCATTGCTTTATCCAGTAAATCAGCATAAGAAGTAAGATTTAGAAAGAAAACCTAAGAACTAATATCCTAATAAATTTCCAAATCTAACCTTTGATCCTTAATCTTCTCATTCTATACAATCTCATGTGAAAAATTCATGATCTCAGAAAAACAGTTTTCATACTCTGTCATTATCCTATCAGCCTTCTCATATTTGAAAAAATCTATATCCTTGGCCAACAACATAAACTCTAGATAGAATAGGATAGTTAAAATAAACTTGAATTATTTACACTCTAATCCCTCATTATTCTTTTCTATCACCATCTTGTCCCACTATCTCATGTTCAATCCTTCTAGCACGAAGGTGGCACACTTCACTTTGATTTCGCCAAGTGTGTCCAAGAACCCAAAAAATGATCCATCACGATCAACCATTCATCAGCCTCTTGAAGATCATTTGAGACTTTGAATGGTGTGAGATTTTGGTGAAGGAACTCTTGAGAACAAACTTTGAGAACATACCTATGAGGTTCCATAGCTGGAGCTTGAACAAGAAATAGAGGTGGTGCATGTCCCAGATCTTAGACAGTGCACATAATCACCTCTACCAGATTTGGATCTACAACGGGATTCACTCACTGAGGCTCAATATCATCTTCCTATTGGATCCTATTTTCACGTATTCTCAAATTAATGATTCTACAAAACATTATCAAATAACAAGTAAGACATCATATTACACTCAAACAAAGCATCAAGGGAAAATTAATCACAATAGATAGAAAAAACAAGATTTGGATTTCACTCTATCCAAATAAAAACAAGAAAAATACTAGAAATAATCCACAACAATTATTTATCTAACCACCCCTGGTGGCTTAAGGTTCATTACGGTGAGATATATCCAAGAACTCAATCACAACTACCTCCTATGTCCTGACAAGATTTCACAATGCATACTGACTTCAAGACAAGAAGTTCAACCTAGAGATATGATACCACTTTGTCAAAAACCATCTCAGGTACCCTAGTAACTCAATAACTGAGATAGTCCTAACATATCCCTAAGGTAATTCTTGATCCCCATGGATTGGAAACAATCACCTGGCATCATACAAAATGAAAATGGGAACGAATTTTCCACTAACGATTCAGAAGTAAAAGAGACAGGTCAGTATTGAATAAAAAAGAAAATCCATTGGGAGTAATGTACCATAATTCAAATAGTAATAAAAAAGACAAAGTACCACAACCAATTACCATAATTTTTTACTATAAAAACAAGAATACAAACTTCCTAAGTCCCAACTCAGACACAACTCACCAAGTCCATGAGTCAATAGCTAGAACCACCTCCAAGAGATTCCTTACCCCTACTCAAACCTAGAAGGAGATAATCTAAAAACACTCGAAGGCATAAGTAGGGTGTGATTCAAATCTTGGTAGTATTTCACCCAAAGATTCCATAGCAAGATTACAATATCAAACTAACCAATAAAGTGCTTTCAATTTAGAAAAAACAGGTTTGGCATTTCAAAATCATATTTAAACAAATCATGATTTACATTTCAAATGTTTGAAATACTTTAGAAATTCATGCTTCTCTTTTGAAATGATTGAAATACTTTTCAAACAATGGGATTAAATTAAAAAAATGGGTGCTTTACACAAATGGAACTTTTTACAAATGGATTAAATAAACACATTTATATAAAACAGTTTATATAAATCACAAGGCATGTAAAGAAGTTTACAACAATGGAATATATTCATTTGATATACAAAAAAGTGAGAAACATGGTCATATTCCTAATATGGTATGATAGTTATAGTATATAGGGACCCCGCACTCAAGGTTATATAGTTAATATGTACATACCCTCCTTTGAGCCAAGGCCAAAGAGGACTCATCTCTATCACCTAAGGGATTTGATGTGCTGATATGATGTTTTATAATGTTGTAAGTCATAAAGTGCCCTAAAAATAACTCACTAACTACCTAATTATTTCATGTTCTCAAGTATAAAACAATGATGGAAAATTTATTTTAATAAACCTTAAAATAAAATTCATCTCATTCTCGATTTCAAATATGCTAATTTTCCCTTTAAAACCCATAACGGGTTTTTAATCAAGAACATGCCTTTTACCAAAATAAAACCCTAAGGTTCCTATAAAAACCATTTTAATCCATTTTCACAAATAGGTATTTGAAATCAATTCACCATTCAATTTCACAATCCAATTTCATAATTAAATTCAACAATCTAATTTTCAAACAAATTCCATCAATTTTATAAGAAACCCTCAATTCAATGGAATTGGGGTTTTTCACAATTTTCCATCAAAACCATTTCCAAAATTAAATTCAATATTTTAATTTAAATAATTTCCATCAAATCCACAATTTATATTTTCACAAATTTCCATAAACACACCCCAATTCAATGGAGTTGGGGGTTTTCTAATTTCATGCCCAAAACCATTTTTCTTATAAATCCAAATTCAATGGAATTAGGTTTTTACAAAAAAAATGAAATTCATATAATAAAAACCAATAAATTTAATTTAATTTAAAAAAATATAAATTAAACAAAGAAATTTATGTTTAATATAAATTGGGCATTGTAACAGAACCATCTACCTTAGGATCAATGGCTCTCAAACGCCAGACCCTAATAAGGATTTTTTCATGAAAATGAAGATCATGTGAACGAGGATCAAACCTATATTTAAGATCCCAAAATATAGGGTATTAGATACAAAAATTGACATGAGGATCCACATAAATCTATAGAGAATAATAGATATCTGGGGATAAAATGAACAGAAGGACGAATCTAACCGAAATAGGATCAACCACCATTCGACTAGATTTGGATCACTTCTAGGAGGGATTAGAGGGGTCAAGAACTCTTATTGGGAGCTCCAAGGATAATATAAATCACTTCTAGATCATACCAGTCCTTCGAGGGTCTAAAATAGGTGTTTGGGAATTTTTAATAAAAATTCAGATTAGCTAAAATATCATTCGTATGATTTCATGGGCAGAGGCGGATAGTTTAGACAAATCATGCGCAAGTCATGAGCCTATTATAAATGGGAAACATGATTCTTATTAAGATGGTTCATGGATTGACTAAACATGTACCAACTATGCAAAATCCTATTGCCTTGGGTTTCATGGTTTTCTCTGATAGGGCACACAGTTTGGGAAACCATGCGCAAACGGTGCACTAGCCTAGAATTTTCAAAACCCTTAAAAATAAACTTGAAACAACCCAAATGAAACCCAACCAAATATTGGAAAAAATAGGAGTTTAGGAATACTTGAAAATAGTAATAGTATGTTGCATGTAAAATTTTTTTTATAATAGATTTATTATTATTTTAAAACTTACACATTGTGTATCCACATTACACAGCATGTAAGTCCCCACCCGGCTACCGAACCAGCATGTTTTATGCTGAAAATCCAAAAAATCTCAAAATCCATCATTTTAGGTATCCTCCCAATACCTTATTAGCCCTACCCAGACAATGAAAAATGATAACCACGAGAATACTTAAAATGTACCTAATATAAAGGTAATGGTATGTTACAACCTCCCCACTATAGAAGCTTTATGTCCCCAAAAATCATACTCACAAGCTTCCATGCCAAAAAGATAAGGTCATTGCTATCTCATCAGTGTCTCGTGCTCCCATGTATCATGAGAATCATAATAGTTCTATAATATCACTCGAACCAAAGGCATCATACTTCCAAAAATCACCTTGGTTTTAAAATCAACTATCCTGACTGGATGTTCAATCATGGATAAATCAGGTCTAATATCATGATCACTCCAACTCATAACATCAGATGGATCATATGGATACTTTTGTAGATAAGATACATGGAATATGTTATGTATCGATGTTAGTACCAGTGGGAGTGCTAAACAGTAAGAAAATTTTTACACCTTTTTAATAACCTCAAAAGGTCCCATAAAGAGAGGATCAAGTTTCCCTTTCCTCACAAACCATCGATGACCCAACCGGGGTGAAACTTTCAAGAACACATGGTCACCTAAGAAAAATTTCAATGGTATGTGATGAAAATACGCATAATATTTATACTGTATATGTGCCATAAACATTATCTGATGGATCAAATGAATCTTTGTTTTCATCTCTTGAACCAAGAAACTTTCACCAAACTTCGACCAATACAATAGAGCTTTGCAAGGATGGCCATACAAGGACTCAAAAGGGTCCATTATGATCGCATACTGGTAACTACTATTATAAGAAAACTCAACCAATCCCAAATGATCATCCCAAGCCCCACCAAAGTCGATAACACGAGCGTAGATCATATTCTCAAGAATATGTATAGCTCTTTCTGTCTGGTCATCTGACTGTGGATGGTATGCCATGCTCAAATGGACCTAAGATCCCAGTGCCTCTTGAAGGCCTCTCCAAAAATGAAAAGTTAATTGAGGATCCCTATTAAATACTATATTATATGGAACTTCATATAATGAATAATCTCTTTCACATATAGATTTCCTAACTCTTCAAATTTGTTTGTATCACAAATTGGTATAAATTGAGATGATTTATCCAACTGATCGATCACAACCCATATCTATTTATTATTTTTTGGGTACGCACAAATCCAACCACAAATTATATAGAGATCACATCCCACTTCCAAGTATGTACTAGAAGTGGCTAAAGCAAACTTGAAGGATTCTAGTGGTCATCCTTGACCTGTTGTCATGTATAACAATGAGAGAAAAATTCAAAAATGTCGCATCTCATACCTAGCCACAAAAATCATCATCGCATTTCATAGGAAATCTTTCTGGTTCCTGGGTGCATATTCCTCTAGGAATTGTGTCAATCCCCCATCACATCTTTCCTTACTGCTAACAGCACAACAAAGCGATTTCGATAAAATAGAATTTCCTCGGTGGAGAAAAAATAGTCATCTAGGGTTTTCCCACCATAAATAGAGTATCTAATGCTATGGATATCATCATAAAGCTTCTACTCATGAAGAATAATTTCGAGAAGAGAAGAGGTCCACTAAAAATTATCCACATCAACCTCATCCCCTAATTCCTGGACTCCAATATGCAATTGTGCAAAGAGAGCCATCAAGTTCCACTCTTCTAAAGATTCTTTCACGACCTGAGTTAAAAGTTTTCTAATCAAAGCATCTGTAATGACATTCCCTTTACTCATGGTATAGGCAATATAAAAATCAAAATACTATAGTTATTCCACCCAACACCTCTAACATAGATTCAAATATTTTTTAAAGAATATATAACTCAAGTTATTATGGTTTGAAAACATTGTAATCTGTTCTCTATAAAGGTAAAGCCACCAACTATTAAGTGTGTGCATCACAGCTACAAGTTCATGTTCATGGGTTAGATAATTATTTTGTGTGGCTTAATATGATGAGATCCATAAGCAACGACATGACCACTCTGTATAAGAATGCATCCCAAACTTGAACCCGATGCATCACAGAAGACCACATAGCCCTACCCAGCCTCTGGAAGAGTCAACATTGGAGCATTAGTCAAAATTCATTTTATCTCAAAAAAATAATTCTGAAATTTATCATCCCAATCAAAATTTACTCCCTTATGAGTTAGAGAAGTCATCAGATAATCTAACTTTGTGAAGTCCTTTACAAACATGCAATAATACCCAGCTAAACACAAGAAGCTCTCAATATAAAAAATATTTTGTGGTTTCTCCCATGTCATAACAGCCTTAACCTTCATAGGATCAACTGAAATACTATGTTTCGATACCATGTTCCCCAAGAACTTCACTTCTTGAATATAGAAATAACATTTCAAATCTAGGCATAAATTTGGTGACTTATCAACAATTACATAACTACTCTTAGATGACACACAAGATCCTCATTGTACTTAGAGTAAACTAGGATTTCATCCATGAATACTACCATGAATGTATCAAGATACTCATGGAAAATCCCATTCATCAAATCCATAAAGACTACAAGAGTATTTTTTAGAAAAAAAAAGAATGAAAAGGTACTTATAATTGTCGTACCTACTCCGAAAGGTGGTTTTTGGAGCATCATATTCTTTCATCCTCAACTAATGGTGACCAGGTCAAAGTTCTATCTTTGAGAAACAATTTTCCACTTTCAGCTAATTAAATAGACCATCAATCCACAAAAACATATACTTGTTCTTTATCATAACTCGATTGAGTTTTTTGTAATCAACAAAAAGGTGAAGGTAACCATTAGCTTTCATAGCAAAGAGAATTGGTGCCACCCAAGGTGACACACTCAGGCGTATAAATCCTTTCCATAGAAGATCATCCAATTGAGTCTTCATCTCTTTAATTTCAACTAGTACCATGCAGTAATAGATAATAGAAACTGGTTGAGTACCAGGCACTAAATCAATAGAAAACTCTACCTCCCTTACTAGTGGAAAACTAGAGAAGATAGAAGGAAAAACATCATGAAATTTGGCGACCACTGGAGGGGGATCAGCACTTAAAGATTCTCACTCCAGGTCAAAATTAAACATATATATCACTTTCTCTAACTATGGATAAGAAGGTACAACTCTATCCGGTCCTGGGTCCCATTCTCCTTGAAATATACGGTACACCCCATCAATTGTAGTGATGGAGACCCATCTAAGATAACAATAAATATAGGATTTATTAGAAATGATATAATCAATCCCAAATATAACATCAATAGGTTTCATGTTGAGAACTATAAAACTCTAAGAAATATCGACATCTAATAAGAAAAAAGAACAAGAGGGACTATGAATACTCTGCTCTCTCTTCATACCAAGAGGTGTACAAATATCCATTACATAAGACAAAAGATTCATAGGAAGATTTAGTATATTAATAAAATAGGTTGAAAAAAGTTAATGAGATGCACCAGTATCAAATAAAGTATTCACTAATGATTAAGCTATAGTGATGGTACTTATCATAGTTAGTAGACCAGTATTTTCTTCTTTTGAAGATTTTTCCACTATAAGAAGAAGCTTTGTTCCATATTATTTTGGGTAGGAACCTTTTCTCCTTGAAGCATCTGATTTCCATGCAGTTTTAGAATGTTATAATGATTTTTTCCACTACACTGAGTGGAGTAAACATGGCATAACTTCTATAGGTGGCTTGAGCATCCACAAGAGCAACATATCTTAGGTACCTCAGTGAAAACCCTCTTATATATCCCTTCCTTACCACACTGATAGAAAATTAAGAGGCTTCTTCCTAGCATTGTAAGAGGTTTATAAAAACCATGATGTTGAGAACCAACATGAGAATAATCATTCTTCCTTTTTCCTTTAGATTAAAACACATTTCCACTGGGAGAAGAAGAAACTCCTGTCAACCCTGACTTTCTAACCAAGACCATCTCGACCATCAACGCTCTATCCAACACCTTATCATAAGAATGAATATTTAGTAAGAAAACATGAGAGTGAATATATGACTGAATACCCAACTTTAATTTTCAAGTCTTAATATTCTCATTTTATACTATCTTAGGTGAAACTACACAAGTTTGAAAAAAATAGTTTTCATACTCATTCATAGTCTTATCAGTCTACTCAGGCTTAAAAAACTCACAATCCTTGGCCAACACTGTCGACTCTCGATAGAACTGGTCGGTGAAAATTTCTTTGAAGTACTTACACTCTAATTACTCATTCTTCTTTGCCTTAAACATCATTTCCCACCATTTCTTGCTCTATCCTTCAAATATTAAGGTGGAACACTTCACCTTGATTTTATCAGGTGTTTCTAAGTACCCAAATAGACACTCGATCCTTCTCAACCATTCCTAATCCTATTGAGGATCATTTGAGCCTTTTAAAACTAGTGTCTTTTAGAAAAGGAAATATTGAGAATGATTCTAGATATCATCCCTTTAAGGTTCCATAAATAGATCTCGAATGGGAAAGGGTGGTTGTTGTTGTCCCATAGCTTGGATAGTGTGCACAATCACCTCAACTAGACTTGGGTCAATAGGAGGATTTGTTCACTATGGTTCATCAAAAACTTCTTATTGGATTTGATTTGCATATATTCTCAAAGGAATGATGCTACAAAACATCAGCAGACAATATTGAAGATATCACATTAACACTTAGACATAGCAGCAAAGAAAATTAATCCCAACAGATAGACACAAGATTTGGATTTCAATATATCCAAATAAAAAGTAGTCAAAATAATATAACTAATACTTATAAAATCTTTCCCAAATCACCCTTAGTGACTTAAGTTTCATTGTGGTGAGAGTTATCTAGAAACTCAATTGTAACTACCTCCTATGTCCCAATAAGAAAACATAAATTCATATTGGTTTCAAGACAAGAAGCTAAACCTCCCTTTGATACCACTTTTTCACTAACCAACCTGGGTACCCTGGTAACCCGAAAACCAATCTAGTTTTAACATGGACCCAAGGGTGTTCCTGATTCCCATTGGCTAGTGACTAGCACCTCACATCATACAACATGAAAGTGGGGATGATTTTTTCCACAAACATTGCAGAATAAAATAAACAAGTCAGTATTCATACAAGATAAAATCCATAGGGATAAGTGTACTAGAAGTTAAACAGGTATAAACAAACAAAATTACTATATAAAAGTGCCTAAAAATAGTATAAATACCCCAGTCCCAATAGACGTAGCTCACTAAGCCCAAGGATCAATAGCTATAGCCACCTCTAAGTGGAACCTTACCCTTTCTCTAATATGGAAGAATAAAATATAAAAACACCTGAAGGAATAGATTGTGTTTGAGCTAAAATCTCAGTAGGGTCTCGCTAAGGATTCTATAATAAGATTCCAATATTTAATTAACCAAATAAAAATATTTTAATTTTAAATAAACAAATTTCGCAGTTCAAAATCATATTTAAATCAATTCATACTTTAAATTTAAAATGATGTAAATACATTAAACAAATGGATTAACAAAAAATTTATATAAAATAGTTTATATAAATTCATTAGGCATGTAAAACATTTTACAAACATTGACACACATTTATATCACAAATATAAAAAAATGGGCAAAATGATCATCTTTTAAAAGGTATGATAGTTCTAGGCTATGGGATCCTCATACACTCTAATATGATCATAGAAATATATATATACACACATACCACTGACACTAGCCAAAGAGGACTCATCATTATCCCATCATAAATATGACCTGTTACACTAGGTTTTGTTTCAATTTTAAAACATAAAAAATAGTGTTATCCCAAAAACTCATTAACTATCTAGGCTTGAATGTTCTCTATTAAAATCAATGATGGAAAAATTATTTTTAAAAAAAATTATAAATAAAATTCATCCCATTATCCCATTTTCAAAAGTTCCAATTTTCTATTTAAAACCCAAAATAGGTTTTTAATCAAGCCATGCATTTATTTAAGATAAAACCAATGGGTTTCTATCAAAACTATTTTAATACATTTTATCAAATACAACCTTGAAATAAATTCCATAAATTCAATTTCAAAATTTAAATTCCACAAAATTCCATCAATTTCACAAACCTTCCCCAATTCACTAAAATTGGGGGTTTTCCCAATTTCATGCCAAATTAAATCCAAATACCCCAATTCAATGGAATTGGATTTTTAATAAACCAATTGAAATCAGTTTCAATAAATTTAATGTAAATAAAAAAAAATTAATTTAAATCAAGAAATTTAGTGTTAATCAAAATTTCCTATCAAAATAGAACTACCTACCTTTTTCCATGGAAACACAAAGCCTGCAATGGAACCTGCCAACGAGAATGAAGGTGAAAAGGATCTAGGAACTCAACCTAGAAACAAGATTCAACAACATATAGTTTAGACCCATCAACCCCAAGATGTTCTATAAAACTCCAAGGAGGGAAAGAGAAAGAGACGGAGTGATAGTGAGAACACTTACTTGAGAAGTCACACTGCATTTTGAACAACGATAAATTAATGAATGAAACAAATATGAAGGATTTTAAGGCTCGAAAATTAAATGGGAATGGATCTTAGGTCAAGAGTAAGGAAGTATAGAGAATAGAAATGAGAAAATTCAGTTGTTATGACCATTTAAAAACAACACTTGAGGCTTCACATGATATTTAACCCAATTATAAGCCATGTAATTGACAAATCCCAAAATCACTAAAAAACCCATAACCTTTTGTTAAAAATAGATTTATTATTATTATAGAACTTATATGTCTTGAATCCACATTACATGGCATGTAAATCCCTAGCGGGCTATAGAACCAGTAGGTTTTTTGCTGAAAATCCAACAAATCTCTGACTTTACCATTTTAGGTATCCTCCCAATACCTTCTCGGCCCTACCCATAGCAGATCTTGGTCAAGATCATGAATGGGAATACATGAAACATATACACAAAAGTAAATGGATAACATTCATTCCTTATTCATTATTTATTATCAAGATAAACAAATTTTAATTAATTAATCAATTACCTTTGCTATTAATGACCATCTCAATCCTCTTGGAGATAACCATAATAAAGGAATTAATGGTAAATAAACAAAAGAACCAACAGTTGCATATTTATTATATTAAATTAATTATGAATTTAAAATTATTTAAACCCCTTATTAAATTTTCAAACACTTAAAGTGTCAATCAAAGAAATAAGGATTTCATGTTGTAATTTTAAATTTAATGTAATTTTAAATTCTTCCATTAATTGGGAGACTACACCGCGGTTACTATCAAGCTACATGTTGTGTACCTTAATTGTCATGTATCTAGGTTACATGCCTAGGGATTTGGTGTGATGACTCAGCTAGACTATATGGGGTGTACATACCAGCTACACATCGTGTGTTTACTTTCCATATGCCTAAGATACTTGCTTGAGACTTTGGTGTGTCTCTCAAGGGGATCACATGGAGTTTACAAGCTATCTACATGTCATGTATCCCTTAAGTCATTTGTTCATTGTTCTCACTGAGTGGATTGGCGTGTATTTTAAATGTGGTAAATGATGAACTACACAGCGTGTATACTACATACATGTCATGTATATTATAAATTTTCTGGTCTATAAGTCGTACGTGGTTTGACCATGTATAATGACCACACCGATTGTAAAGTTTACACCATTAACTCATGTAGACTACATGGCATGTATGCCTGCTACACACTGTGTAATATGAAATCCCATGTGCCATGTTTTTCTAGTCTACAAGCTTGGTGTTACATGATTTATATTCTATTGAAAATATTTTTATTTTTTTTAATAATCTCAATGTTTTACATTCTTCCCCACTTTAATAAATTATTTCCTTTCAATTTTAACTTGATCTAGGAAATCAAGGGTTTGACATCTGAAAATACATTTTTTGAAATATAACATCATAAAAAGGATTAATAAAACCACCTAAAAAGAGGAAAATGAAAATATTAAGGTCATCTAGAATAACACATAAATATGTTTCCAAATAGGAGAACATTAATGGTAAGTGAAAATATGGACATAGAGAATAAAATTAATGCCCAAGGACTAATAGGGAGAGATAGATAACATGGTTAGTAAAAAGTTAAAGACCACAAAACCATAAAACTATGATGTGTAAAAAGACCATTGGTTCACCATAAATGAATGTAAATGTATAATATTTTTGTTTCAAGAACCTTTTACTATAGTTTTATGAATTATTTTACCATCTATACTAAGAACATTAGAAAATATACTTACTTGATAAGTATAATTTCATTCTTTAATAAATTTCCTCCACAATATCACCTTTTTCTTAAAATAATGGGTATTCAAGATGAATTCTTTATGCCTGAAGCACAAAAATTATCTTCTAATGAATCACATAATATAGAAAATGATAACAATTTATTCATCTTATATTTATAAATTAACCAAAACTAAATGTTTAGCACAAGATAAGATAATTCACAAAATGAATAAACCAGCATTCGATGAAATAAAACATTAATCTCTAAAGCCTCAACAATAACACCCAAATTTCAACTTAGATCATTTGATAAATAACTAACGTTAAAATTATTCAAAATATTCTTCACTAAGTTTGAAACTAAAATATTTGAATGATTTGATCACATATTTATCCAAGATAAATTTAACATTTAGATCTAAATAAAATCAATCAATCTTAATGTCTCATAACAAAATTTATATGCCCTAATCATATATGATAATCACTTTTATAAATAACTTGAATTACTATAAAGCCTCAATAAAATCATATATTATTCCAAAAATTAACACAATCCTTAGATGTTTCATGATTATTATAACTAAAACAACATTGATAAAAATACTTCTAATTATCAAATACCAATACATAAATAATTTCACCTCAATGATTGTTATAACATAGGTGTTTCCATGGTCTCTGAGTTAAAATTTATAAGTGGTAATTGACTCGAATATTTCTTAGGTTCTCCATATTTAAGACAAAAAACTATAAATGGATCTCTGGGATAGAAATTATTTCTCTCCACTAAACTTTTCATTTTTTCTCAATAATTCATTGCTCTATGCCCTTATTTTCCACACATAAAACATTTTAATTTTTCATTGAGACATTATTGGTAGTCTCTTCAAACATTTCTAACATTAATTAAATTGAGTCCTTCTTTCCACTATGGTCTCCTCCACTTGATCTCTTAGTGGACTTCATCCTTCTCTTCTTTGGTGAGTCTGAGAGTTGGTTAAGGTATGGGTTGTTAATCATATATTGTGATCACTGATAATTAATAATCACAATATCTTTTAATTTAGTCATAATACCATTTGATTTCTTATATTCACTACATTTTCCATCACGTTCAACTTTAACATCATTCTTCCTGGTTCCAACTATTGACTAAAAGAGAAAATCATAGTGTGAGCAACAATAATCATAATCATGAAAAATAATTTATAGGATGTTTAAATCATGAAAACTTATTTTAAATATATTAAACTTTAGTTTTAACCTAGTTCATCAATGATTATTATCTATTAAAATCCTTCATTATGGTTACACTAGTGCAGAAAATGTTTTTTACGTCGGTTATTTTTCATTTTTTACGTCGGTTTCTAGCCGACGTTAATACGAGCAACGTTATAAATAACGTTTTTGACGTCAGTTATTTAAAAACCGACGTCAAAAACATAAAATTGCGATGTTTATGACGTTGGTTATTGTAGAACTGACATGATAAATAAAATGGGAAGGGTTTATCATGTCGGTTATTTAACAACCAACGTGATAAAAGGCCTGGAAAATGGTTTATCACGTCAGTTCTTAAAAAACTGACGTGATAAAAGGACGGGGAAATGGTCTATCATGTCGGTTATTAAAGAAGCGACATGATAAACCGGGGGGCGGGGGGTTTATCACATCGGTTATTATAGAACCGCCGTGATAAACTGGGGGGGGGGGGTTATCACGTCGGTTATTAAAAAACCGACCTGATAAACCGAGGGGCGGAGGGTTTATCACGTCGGTTTTTTAATAACCGACGTGATAAACCTGGGGGAGGGGGTTTTATCACATCAGTTATTATATAACCGCCGTGATAAACCGGGGTGAGGGGGGTTTATCACGTCGGTTATTAAATAACCGACGTGATAAACCATTTTCCAGGCCTTTTATCATGTTGGTTATTAAATAACCGACGTGATAAACCATTTTCTAGGCCTTTCATCACATCGGTTATTAAATAACTGACGTGATAAACCATTTACCAGGCCTTTTATCACGTCGGTTATTAAATAACTGACGTGATAAACCCAAATTTTTTTTTTAAATTGTATGCAGTCATCTACTCTCCACCATAATCAACCAGAAAACAAATCAAGAAATTGTACCACAAAAACAGAAGTAGATCAAAATTAAGCATGTACATTGATAACATATAAAACCTACCCCCTAGACAGCACCCACCCTCATGTATACCCCATGGATAGCCCTCCCCCACCCCGTTGGAGCCCTCACCCTCATGTATACCCCCTGGACAGCCCTCCCCCACCCCATTGGAGCTCCCACCCTCATGTATACCCCTTGGACAGCCCTCCCCCACCCCATTGGAGCCCCCACCACACTCCTGGACTGCCCCCGACCACCGGACAGCCCCAAACACCCCTCGACAACCCCCCACCCGCCTGAACAGCACCCCCCTCACCCCCTCACCTCACTTGACAGCCCCCACCACACCCCTGGACAACCCCCCACCCTCATGTATACCCCCCACCCCTGGATAGCACTCCCACACCCCTGGACCGCCTTCCCACACCCCTGGACAGCCCTGCCACCCCCTGGACTGTCCCCCCACCCCACCGGACAGCCCTCCCAGACCGCTGGACACCCCCCAACCCCACTGAACACACCCCCACACCCTTGGAACCCCTCCCCCACAGACCCAAATCCATACCAGAAAAACCATCATAAGTAAACCAAAATAAGAAGCAGAGAAAAATTAAACATTCACTTATATAACATTCAAAACTTACACTGTCAACTTCAAAAAAAAACTAAATCCAACCTAAACAACTACCAACTACACAATTACAATGACAATATTCAAAATTACATTTTACATTACAAACAACTAAAATTCAATCAAACCTATAAAATAATTTGACCACTCCACTTGTAAGTGTTTGATGTATTCAGCAGTATAGGGTTTAGGGTCATCAAAAAGCTATAAATGAAAATGAAAGTAGTTAACGTGTATAATGAATAAATCAAATTGAAATATTATGGAAAAGTTTAAGAGTAAATCTTACCAGGTAAAAATTCACAACTGTCCCATTTGTTATTATTTCATATATAAATCTTAACATATAATATCCGCATTCGATGAGGCCTTGTTGTTCATGACAATTCTGTTTGAATGAGTGTAAATTAAATATATTATTTTTATGTAATAAATCAAAAAGTACAAATTATAAATGGATATTTACCTTCGCATTTACATATTTGATCTTTGCACCTCTTTTCTTTGTGTTTTTTCGAAAGTAGGCCCATGCACTGTTAGAAAATAATACGAATGGGGTAAATTTAAAATTCATTATAATATATAAAACTATTGAGAAATTGAAACTTACTTTTCCAATATATTCTTAAAACTTTCCCGCACATCACCATGGACAGAGCATATCCAATAAAGGGCTTTCTCCCTTGGGCAAAAAAACCCCTAACATCCAATGATCACTGATAAAGGGAAATTTGACGTTAGTGGTTTTTTATGTTAAAAGATAATTAACTCTTTGAGAGAAATGTGTTTCATACCTCTCACAAAAAGGCATCATCCAACATTGTGTGATTATATTCTTTTCAAATCTTTCAGCAATATAAACCATTCTTTGTTCCTCATTCAATGCACATGCTTCAGGGGAAATCAATTAAGGGTCCATGAATCCATATACTTTTGTCATCTCATTCCTCTCACAAATTTTATAAAGATACCTAATACAAAACATACATAAGTATACATTTTTAATAAATATAACGTAGGGAAAATGTGTTAAAACTTACATGGAAAAAATTTGCACCATTTTGATGCCCAACTTATCTCCAGTAACAAGCTCCATGATATCAGTTTTTATAATCCCCACTCTTATTTCATGTCCACAAACATGAGCTTACATTGGAAACTCATAATAACCCGACAAAAAATGTGAATATCTTGACAATCTGTCAATACCATTTGAATCTGTATCTGATGTCATAGCCATTTGTCTTTGTTGTTGTCCATACAGTATTTCTTTACCTTTGAAGTATTCCTGTAAAAAAAATTGAAAAATATATTAGTTTTCAAATGATAAAACAACTTTAATAAAAAAAAGATATAACATTCATACCTCTATGGTAATGAGTCGAAGAAGTCTGGATGGCCAAATTAAAAAATGGTCGATACTTTGTCCAACTGTCACCACCTCATATGTAGGTATTGGTACCCTAGCTAATCTATCTATAATATCCTATACAGTGACCCTCTGATTCTCTACCTCTAATTGTTGATGATGAATTGTATCTCCTATACAATATACCAACCCATATGCTACTATATGATGTTGAGAATCATCAACATACAACTCGTAATAAGTAGGAAGCTGCGGTGGAGGCGTAGGTAAAAAATGGGGTCCGCAGGATGAGGTGGGGGAGTGGGAGCTACTGGAGGAGGTGGAGGATAAATAATGGGGTCTGCAGGGGGAGGTGGAGGAGTGGGAGCTGCAATCTGAAATTGTCTTTGCATTTCTGCAAACATAGACTGCACCGACTCTCTAATATTGTCCTCCATCGTCGCATTAATATTATGAACTTCAGACTCCAATGATTCTATTTTTTGTTTATAAACCCCCTCAATGTTAGAAGTTGAAGAACGTGGAAACACTTTTCTTACCAATACACATGCCGGATATCCTCTTACACGACCAGGATGTTCGGGCCTTCCCAATGCTGCAAATAAAATATCTTCCCTCCCAGTAGCTGTAAATGTCCCCTCTGAACTCTACTCCTCAAGAGAGTCCTGTATTAATTAATTTAACATTTCTGTAATTATTGAAATTATATGAAGAAAATAGTTAACTTAAATAAATAAAATAGATATCTTACAATCCTCTCAGCTATGATTCTCGATTCTTCCAAAAGATATTTCCCTTTTTCCCTTTCGAGCTCTCTTCCATTTTTCATGTCTAGATGGAGGGGATGGAGGAGCCACCTCTCCAGAGCTTGAAGACTCAGCTCTTAGTTGTTGAAATTTTTCCGTCATCATTTGTTCTTCCAATAATGCATACCCTCCCCGAGATAAACAATGAGGGTATACATTTTTAGATTGGATCTCCTGATGATATTTCCTTGTTTGCTGTAATTTAAGAATAAGAAATCATTAACAAAACATTAATAAAAGCATTTATATAAGAAATTTTATAAAATTTTACATTGCCCTTACCAGAAATGACTCTTTTCTTCTACTTTCAAAAAACTGTCTCCATGTGTCTTCATCTATAAAAGGATATATACGACATGGATTTTCATGAATCCTATGACCATAAATGAAATCAGATGAGAGGGTTGATTTGAAATCCCTCCATCTCCTGGCAGCCAACGATAAGCATTTCTTCCTGACTCCTCTAGTGTTAGGAATATCAAATTTCATCTGATAAAGAAGAGGTTAAATATATTATATATACTAGAAACATTAAAAGAATAGTCAAACAATGACAAAATATCTTACCAAAATCGTCTCCCACAACTGAGAGATAATCTCTTTATCCACACTTCTCCAATCATCATACAGAATGCTTACTTTTATCTTAGCCTGAGTTTCTACAAAACTCTTAAAATCTTTTGCATTAGGACCTCTAGGAATATCATCATCATCAAACTCAACGACTATCCTCTGATCCTGCGTACGGGCAAGTGATAATTTTGGTAAACGTGTGCACCCACGTTTACCAACCTTTGAACTCTTTGTCGTAATAGGAGCATGTGAATGTTCATCCCCAGAGGTATGACCAGCAATATTCTCCTCTCTAGAATCATGTGGTTGATCATCTGAATGATCTGTCATTATCCTTCACATCAAAAAAACAAACGTCAGTTCACAAATATACAAATTCAAATATTTTAATACTACTATAATCAAAAAATAGAAAAGTGTACTAAGTTACATAATAGTAAACATTGGTAATATGGTAAGCATGTCAAACAATGGTAAAGATGGTAAAGATGGTAAAGATGGTCAAGATGGTCAAGATGGTAAACATGGTAAAAATGTTAAACCTGGTAAACATGGTAAAAATGGTAAAGTAATTGTCAGTGAACAAAAATAATAGATATATAATTCATGTAATGGTTATAAACATGATAAAGTAAACTAAACAAACTTAAAACAAACAAAAACATATACTTATTTTTTTTTTAAACATGTTTTAATAAATAAAAAACTTACAATATCTAACATTTATGGAAAAAATAAATGTAAACAATAAATAAACATATGTTACCTATAATTTTAGAAATGTACAAATGGATTGTTTTCCCAAATTCCTTCATCGTGATCGTTCCTTATGGCACAAACTATGTCTTCAACATGATCATCATTATGTTCTGTTAATCTTTCCATGGAAGTAGGGATCTCACATAAATCAGCATATTCATCAACTTCATCCTCACCAACATATTGTTTTTCCCTTGTAAAACAATAGCCCACTGCATATCTGATTGATCTACTACATAGAAAAAAAATTTGCATGTGTTTCCATTATAAAAGAATCAGTTGTGTCTTCCAATCTATTCAGATTAACAAGTGTCATTCCAAATTCATCGTGTTTGACACTGTTGTTACCGTTAAACCATTTATAGTTAAAAATAGGAACTTTAATTTTAAAGTAATCAACCTCCCATATGTCTTCAATCACTCCATAATATGCACTTGATGCAGAAATTGGGTTTTGGTCCTTAGCACTCGAAAAATGCATTGCTTCTGCAAACACCAATACACCACTATTCTGAACTGCACTTCTGTTGTCCTGAGATTTCGTATGAAATGTATAACCATTAATGTCATAACCATACCATGTTATCACATTTAAACATGGACCACCCACTATCCAATTTAATGTCTCTGATACATCTGATCTACCAATAAAAGTTTTTTAATCCATGACAAAAAAGTTTTGTTGTGCTCATTCAAAATCCACATTTCTTTCTTCTTTGGATGACATTATTTCAAATCGTTAATATGCAATGTGATATACGATTGAGCATCAGCTATGTTATTAAAGATGTATGATTCTAACTTCTTCATTTGTTCAGCTGACAATGATTTGACTTTCAAGCCGCAAATCCCCTTTCCCACATTATTAACTCGTTCATGGGGAGATGGAGGCAAACCTATGTGTTGCGCCGCAGCCAAGTAGATCGTACAAAACTCTGCTACCTCCTCAGAAATATACTTTTCAATAATGGAGGCTTCAGGTCGATATAGACTTTTAACATACCCCTTTAATATTTTCATATACCTTTCAAAAGGATACATCCAACGAAGATATACATGTCCACAAAGCTTTATTTCTCGAACCAGATGAATCATTAAATGCACCATTATATCAAAAAAAGTTGGAGGAAAATACATTTCCAATTCACAAAGTATAAAAATTGCATCCTTTTCCAAAATTTTCAAAGCATTCACATCAATCGCCTTGTTACAAATTGAATTGAAAAAATAACAAAACTTCATTATAGTCTTTCTAACACGAATGGGCAATATTCCACGCAATGAAACTGGTAGAATTTGTTACATCATGATGTGACAATCATGTGATTTCATACCTATCAACTTCAAGTCCTTCAATGAGACAAAAATTTTTACATTAGAAAAATAACCTTGAGGCACTTTGGTATCATGAAGACACTGACAGAAGCTAATTTTCTCCCTCTTTGATAATGTATGACAAGCCAGGGGAAGAAATGTTCATCTTCCTTTAGGAGTGGGAGCTAACTCCAAACGTATTCCCATTGATAGTAAGTCTAATCTTGCATTCAACCCATCTTTAGTCTTTCCTTTAATATCTAACAATGTTCCAATCAAAGAATCACATATATTCTTCTCCACGTGCATGACATCAATATTATGTTTAACTTCATGATACCTCCAATATGGTAGCTCAAAAAAATTGACCTTTTCTTCCAAATATGTCTATCATTACCATATTTCTGTGTCTTTCCCAATGTCACATCAAGGTTTTTCACCCTCTCAAAATATAGATCATGGGATAAAGGTTTTGGAGTAGTATAAAATTCTTGTGAGCCATTGAATGCTATTTTTAGTCTTCTATAAGGGTGTTCCATAGGCAAAAACTTTTGATGACCCATGTACACTGTTTTCCTCCCATGATGCAATTGACAATATGACGTCTGTTGTTCGCAAATTGGACATGCTTTATTCCCTTTAACACTGTATCCAGAAAAATTTCCATACGTTGGGAAGTCATTTATAGTGAACAGAAGTACTGCATGCAGTTGAAAATATTCCATTTTATAAGAATCATACACCCTAATACCATCAGCCCATAACAGTTTCAAATCATTAATCAACGGTGACAAGTAAACATCAATATCATTACCGGGTTGCTTTGGACCAGAGATCATTGTACTCAACATGACATATTTGTGCTTCATACAAACTTCAGGAGAGAGGTTGTAAATTACCAATAAAACAGGCCATGAACTATGTATGCTACTGAGGGTTCGGTATGGATTCATTCCATCTGTGCACAACCCTAGTCTGAGATTTCTAATTTCATTTCCAAATGTAGAATATTGCGCATCAATTTTCTTCCATTATGGACAATCAGTTGGATGACGTATTTTTCCATCACATACCCGCTCTTCATCATGCCATCTTAACCTTTTTGCATCATGTGAATTAGCAAATAAATGTTTGAAACGATTAATTATAGGAAGATACCAAAATACCTTTGAAGGGAGCTTTGTAATCTCTACACCAGCCTGTGATTTTTCTTTCACCTTATACCGTGATGTCCCACATTTAGAAAACTCTGACAGAAATTCATATTCCTTCCTATATATAATGCAGTCATTCGGACAGGCATGTATTTTCTTGTATCCCAATCCCATCGGGCATAATATTTTCTTGGCTTTGTAATGTGAATCTGGAAGATTGTTATCTTTTGGAAGAATGTCTTTCATCAATTGTAGTAGCTCTGTAAAACTTTTGTCACTCCATCCATGTTTCGCCTTCAGGTTAATCAATCTTAACACCACCGACAAAACCGTAAAATCTGTAAAACCAGGATATAATGGTTTTTCAGCATCACCATATAGACGCGCAACTGTCGGTTCTATCTCAATTGTTCTGCTATAATATCGCGAATCATTTCTTCAATTCCATCGGAGTTACAATCTTACAAATCATCATCATCAGAGACATTCCGTCCAGTTTCACCATACCAAATCCAAGGGTTGTAACTCGGATTAAAACCATGACAAATCAGATTATATTTTATCTCTCTACTTTTCAACTTCTTCATATTCAAACATTTCAGGCATGGACAGAAAAAAATGTCACTACTTGGAACATTTCATTTTGCA
The DNA here is from genome assembly GCA_963277665.1 of Viscum album. Classification (NCBI taxonomy): domain Eukaryota; kingdom Viridiplantae; phylum Streptophyta; class Magnoliopsida; order Santalales; family Viscaceae; genus Viscum; species Viscum album. The sequence goes on along the minus strand of OY728150.1, from coordinate 1,222,827,349 downwards.
AATTCCAAAAAGGCATCAACATCTTCCTCAAATTCATTTCTCATTCGATGTGTCATAATCCAACTTCGACTCATTATTACCTATAACAAATATCAACAAAAAATATATATATTTAAGATAAGACAAATATATGTTTATATGAAAAAAATCATAATTTGAATGTAAAATAATTTAAAATATAAAACAAATCTATGGGTATTTAAGAAAATATGCTTGAATATTATTTTTAAAACAAAATATAGTTAGATATAACAGTTTTAAATTTCATTGAATCAAAGAAAACCATGCCGCTTACATAGTTGATAGAAAATTGGAGAAAATGGAGTAAAACTGAGAATCACCCCCCACCCCCCGGACAACCCCCAAAACCCTCTGGACAGGCCCCCACCCCCTTGGACAGCCCCCCACTCCCACACACCCCCTTGGACCACCCCTGGACACCCCCCAACCCTCCGAACAGCCCCCCACCCCTCTAGACAGCACCCCCCCACCCCTTCGGGACACCACCCCCCACCCCAACCATCCGGACAACCCCCCACCCCTCCGGACAGGCCCCCACCCCCGTGGACAGCAACTCACACCCACCCACCCCCTTGGACACCCCCTGGACACCACCCATTTCCACATCTTTGATATAACATATTTTTTTTTAAAAACGTGACATTATTAAAAACGTTTCATGAAATATGATGAAGAGTCCAATTGTATTTCTTATGAAATTTGTCTTACTAGAAAGGGTCTTAGTATTGGATAGAATAATAAATAAAGTGGCATAAAACAGTAATATAATCCTAAAAAATGCATATAATCTAGCTTAAATATTTGAATAAATATGTTTGTAATCAACCATCAAATCCAAAAGGTGTATGAGAGAACAATTAGAGAAAAAATGGAAATGAGAGATCATAGTCATTGAGGGGGATGGTGTCAAAGGAAACACAAAATCAAATGAACCGATACCACTTTATGAAGTAATCCATGAAAAAGAAAAACCTACATCAAATAAAATCATGAAACATCAAAAAACAGACAAATAACCATTTGAAATAGAATCTAGTATCTTGATTCAGAAAGTCTAAAAAATAAATAAATCACAATCTCATTGATTGAATCCTAAATTTCTAAAATAGAACAATACACTGGTTTCACTTTGGTTGGTGGTGAAATTATTTGTTGTATTTGATCATCAATTAGTTTTGTGACATAAAATCAAAAAATCTTGTGAAATACATATAAGTAACATTCATTATTCAAGTTCACATTCTTTTTGTAAAATTACCCATGTCTATATTATCATTAATAAAAAACATTATCATTATTCTCAACTAAAATCGTGAGAATTGTGATATTCCCATTTTTATAAACATATATTAATGATGTTATGATAGAGTTTATCATAACTAATAATATAAAAAATGGTATACTTATCTATAGTATAGTCCTATAAGACAAAACGGATGCACGATATTTCTGTGACATTTAGATTTTTTAAAGGGATATAATGATGTTTAATACTTCCCAAAAGGGTGAAATTATAAGGGAGTTTAGTGTCTTCTAAAAATACAAAGTGGGTAAAAGTGAATTTGTTTCCATTAAAGAAAACAAATGGTTTATCATAGATTTATTAGAATCTATGAGGATGAATGATAAATATTTATTTTATTATGTTCCATTATAACTCATGTGTAAATATTTATTTTAGTTCAATTAATGAATGCCAAATGGTTTACATTAATGGTTTTTGTTTTCTAAAAAAATGACATCTTCAATATGGATGATTGATTCCTATTATATGATAAGACACTCAACAAGGATGATTCACTATATATGATGATAATTTCTTTTAATTCTCTAATCACATAAACATTATTGGTTATCCAACTACAAAATTGTTAGATGAACCTGAGCGTTAAATGAAATATAGGATAAAAGGAATGGATTAATCAACCATACCTCAAATTTCTTTTTGATAATGAAATTCAAACCGGTCAAATCAGGAAATATTCCAAATCATTCCTTAATTGCGCCATAGTCCTTCAATAAATAACCCCAAATATGTTTCCAACATAGGAGGATTTTGAGTCATTAAATGCAAGGTAATACATCAAAAAAAATTTATAAAGAAATACAAAAACAAGACACTCAAGATAAAAATGAATGTCTGATGCCAACGATATTCAAAAAGATGTAATAGGGTTCGAAATGGAAGAATCTAACCTAGTTTAAACAAAAAAATTGTAAAACATAAATATAGACTATCCGGGAAAAAAACGAACAAAATAAATTCGTGGAATGCTTACTTGAGTGTTGCGAGTTGAGATGATAGATCTAAGGAGACTAAAGATGATAAATGATGAAGCCAAAATGAGTTTAACACAGGTCGATCGACGAGATGATTAGGGTTTACCGTGCGAGAGAGACGAGTCGGCGGACTGTCGATCGAAGAAACGTAAATGACAGTCCACGGGGCTTTAATTTTTTAAATGTTTTATAACGTCGGTTATATAATAACCGACGTTATAAACTATTTTTTAAATTTATAACGTCGTTTATTTGAAAACTGACATAAAAAACCCCCGCGCTTTGGTTTTTTACGTCAGTTATAAAATAATCAACGTAAAAAACTCGTAGATATCACGTTTTTTACGTCCGTTATTTTATAACTGACATAAAAAACTCGTAGATATCACGTTTTTTACGTCGGTTATTTTATAAACGACGTAAAAAACCAAAGCGTGGGGGGTTTTTTACGTCGGTTATTTTATAACCGACATAAAAAAACCCGTAGATAACTCGTTATTTACGTCGGTTATAAAATAACCGCCGTAAAAAACCCCCCGCGCTTTGGTTTTTTACGTCGGTTATAAAATAACCGACGTAAAAAACGCCAAGATATCTCATTTTTTACGTCGGTTATCAAATAACCGATGTAAAAAATGCCTAGATATCTTGTTTTTTACGTCGGTTATCAAATAACCGACGTAAAAACCGAACACGCGTGATTTGTAATGTCGGTTATTAAAATAACTGATGTTAAAAATCCACTCAACGCATTTATTACGTCTGTTATTAAATAACCGATGTAAAAAACCATGTTTCACAGATTCTCACGTCGGTTATATATAACCAACGTAAAAAATGGTGACGTAAATAACATTTTTTGCACTAGTGTTAATAAATAATATGTGAATTAATTATAACCAAAAGATCATGAGGCCTAGTGTCTTTGAAATACTGGGTAAATAAAACATCAAAATAAACAAGAAAATAACATCTTTGTTTTTATTTTCATTAGTTAGATCCTAAATTTCTTTGATCTCCTAAAAATACATAGGATAACCTAGGGAATACATAAAATAAAGGGATGAGATAAAAGTCCCAGTAATGTAATAAACATGGTAAGGAAACATAACGTGTTATTCAAAGGTATAACATGATATCATAAAAGAGAAGGCTCATGAGTAAACATGTGTAATAATAACATAAATAACATGGTATCTTAAGATCATAGTAATATATAAAATGTGACAAAAATATATAATATTACATAAACATGATTTGAGGCTAACTGCCTAGACAATATCACATGATAAGAAAAGTTTCATAATGGATTAGGTTTACTCCCCAATCTCATGCATAATGTATCATGAGACCAAAAGCATTACACAATGCATTGGAGTGCTATATGAGTGCACCTATCATAACATATACATACTTATGTGTTTCAAAAAAAGGAAATCAATCATAATTTATAAACAAAATAATTACTCATGCAGATAAATGGGTTGCATAATCTTGCCTCATGTCATATTCAGTGGATATTTCGTAAATAATGCATTTGATTAATGAATTTAAGGAATTTATTACCCCATAAAATAAAGGGATAATGAGATAGGTATATGTTTAAGATAAATTTACACAGAATTTAAAAGTAATTTTTAACATCAAAGGTTATCATCATTGATGAAAATATTTTTAAAATATCACATAGAATATTTCTTAAGGAAATTTCCCTTTTTACTTTGAAATCAATTATTTAAAATCTAAAAAAAATCAAAAAATTATAAAAAAAATTCTTTGAAAAGAACCATATAAAATTTTAAATAAATCTTCAAATCATTGAGTGCTCATAATGGTGGGAGATTTTTTTCATGTCATATAAGTTAAAATAAAACATTCCCTTTATTCTTTTATAAAACAAATTAAAAAGTACCTTGTTCAGGAAATGGTAGAAAATTTATTTTAAACCATTTTTGTAGAAAGTATAAAATATGGATAAAAATGTATTTAATAAATAATTATATAATAGTAAAACCATTATTTAAAATATTTTAATGAAAATATCTAGATGGAAGAGAAATATTTCAGATCTAAAAGAAGATATAAGATCGGTATTACATACAAAAAACCTTCATAATGTATATTTAATTAATAAGGGAGGAAATGTAAATTAATCATGTAAACCATATTCATAACTAGAAGAGAATAAAATGAATGTGGTTCAATAAAATAAGATCATATGATTCCCCCCAAAGGAACCATTAGCATGAATAATCCCAAAAATAAATGAGATTGTAGCATAAATCCTTTACTGATTTGGTATCATTTGAGAAAAAATTGAAATAAAGAATATGGAATAGACCTATAAATCCCATGAATTTTATGAATTAATATTTAAATTTTCATTCATGGGTATGTAAGTATACCATACAAGGAAATCATTGTGTATGACATGAAACATATCTTAGGAAAATGAGATTGATAAAGAAACCCCATGAAAAGATCATAACTTTTAAATTGATAATTAATCCAGGAAGTCATTATGTTCACATATGTAAATCAACATAAAACAATTTGAAATATATAATAAAAAACTTATATATTAATTCATATGTAATCATGGAATAACAAATACAATGAAAAAAAATTATAGCCCAATGAAAGGAAATTGAGTTAAGAAACTCTTACCTCTTGGTAACTTTAAATTAAAATCCCCTTGGATGAAATAATTTGAATTACAACTTAAAATATAATTAAGTATGAATTATTCATGATATAACATGTAAAAATGGGTATATACACTATATAAAAGAATTTATATGCATAACCTTAAAATATGCCTCAAAAAAGGAAATTGAGATGAAATCTCTTACCTCGAGTTCAACACATCACGTACATACTTTATCTTCCTAAATAATAAAAATGTGTTAATTTTTTAATTTCTTAAAAACATTTTTCAAGTTTATTATTCTTTTAATTTTATTTATTACCATGTTATATTTATTTACTTAATTAATTAAGTTCACGTTACATGTTTTCATGATATTCTGTTCCAAGGTCCAAAATGACTTCGGTAGGTTGGATATGGTAAAAGAAGTCATTATTAAATAATATTAATAGTATTAATAATTAAATAATTATCATTTTTATACATAAATTATAATTTTAAAACCAACCATGAAATATGATTATCAAAAATTAACTACGTTCCAATCATAGACACAGTGGGTCATACGTACATATGAGTAACATTTCCATTTTTCAACAATCGTGATGGAAAGAAGTTAAGTATTATTTAAATAATTATAATAATATCATAAATACCAAATTATTTCTTTAAATACACTTATATATACCATTCATATGACAACCCTGCTTTTATTACAAACTTAAACATGATTTATTACATAAACTATTCACTTGATACAATATGGAAGATCGAGAGGTCTAGTGTCTTTGGGGCTTAGGGTCATAACATAACAACTTAAAACATGAAATAAAACATCTTTATTGAAAAATTCCTTTACATGACCACTACATTCCCTCATACTTAGCATTGCATGGGATAACCTGAGGACATGCATAAGAAAAGGGGTGAGCTATAAAGCCCAGTAAGGGAATAAACATGGAATACATGAGGATTACAATACATGTTAGACAATAGGCATATAAATAGAGAACAAGAGAAACATGAACATAAAGACATGATAAATCATGATAATCATAACATGGAAATGTGGAAACAACACTTAACATGGAATTAGCATGAGCCAAGGCTCATTGCACATGAAGCATGAGTAAATCCTCATTGCACATGAAGCACGAGTAAACCCTTATTTTACTTGAATTAGAATGATTCAATAATCATTGCACATGACTTATCATGATAATATACTTTACCCAATGCATTGGAGCGCTATAAGGGTGCACCCTTCTTAAACATTTCATTTCATGCATAAATGTGCCACATGGATCATAAAAATTGATTCATAAAACATAATCATTTATTCCATGATAAAGGAATGTGGAATTCATACATGAAACTTTATAATAAATAATTAAATGTGTATAAAGTTTAATACCCTTGATGGAGAAATGGGCATGGTATTCACTACACAATGGCATTGGCTTAGAAAATCAGTGCGATTTCGGCAGCGTAACGGCGTAAGAATTAATAAAAACGGTTGATGAGAGAGAAAGGGGTTACTCATCATATTTACATGTAATGGAAATTAAGGAGGTCATATAGATACATTTCCCAATAATTGTAATGTAATTTAGATTCATGATACAAAAGTATTGCTTGAATGTAAATGAGGAGAGAGAAGTCCCTTTCGGAATTTCGGCATAGTAACAGGTGTACATGGGAGGCATTTAATGAGAGATAATGGGGTATCCAATCCTTAAAACATAAATAGGGCAGTATGAGAGAGGTTCAAAACCATACCCCAATATTCATAATTTAAATTAAATGGGCAAAACAACTTAAAGAAAATTGGACAAAAATGAGAAAGGAAGAAAAAACCCTTACTTGGAAGTGTGCTTCCAAAGGCTTGAGAGAGGCTTTTGAGAGGCTTCTTGGGAGCTTGGGGCACCTTGGGAGGATTATAGAGAGAGTAGGAAAGAGTTTGGATGAACTCCAAAGGCTTTGAGTGTGGAGGAAGTGGGATATTGGGTGGGTTTATATAGGAAAGGTGAGTGAATTCTTTATTATTTAGGTTTGGGACCCCTTACATTAAACTAATCCAAACCACAAATCAACTCATGGTTTTTGCCCATGGTTTTTGGAAAAGGGAAGAGGAAAAAAATATTTTATAAGGCCAAAGTCCAAACTTCTTAAAATAATGGGGTTTCTTATGTGGAGGTGAGTCACACTCCCATGGAAAATAATTTAAAAAGACAAGATGTTTAATAAGTCTTGAGGGGTCCATTAATGCTTTGAAAAGTAAGTCAAACAAACCCAAAATCACATTATTTTAATGTTAAAACCTATATTGGCTGAACATAAAGCTTATAGTATTTTATTACATCACTAGTGGGTCATTATGATGTCATAAAACACATTATATATTTAAACGGTATTTAATTTTTACCCAAAAATTTGACTGTCTAAGAAAATTATGAAAAATTCACCGTTGGATAATTTTGACTTCCTGATTCCAGAAATAACATTTATTTTATCTAAATAATTTTCTAAATATGTTAATTTTCACTTTTAAAATAAAAACCGATATTTATCGAAAATTCACGTGTTTTGACAAAAAATGGCTTTCAAACCTTGATAAAAAATATAATTGCATTCATAAAATTATATGATCATTTATATATAATAAAATTAATTTAATAATAATATTAATATTTTATTAAAATATTATTAAATTCAAAAATCTCTTAATTTAATAAAATAGATTTCTTAATTAAATAATAACTAAAAACACTACTTGTACTTTAAAAACTATTTACAATGTGTCAATAATGACAAGAAAATATATTCATTATTATATAAAAAAATAATGTACATGAACATAGCACTAGTGATTTGTTACATAACCCCTTAAAATAGTCATATAAGACCTAAGGGTAAGGTGTACGATGGTGACAGACTCTTGGGGTGGCTTAGATAACATTGCTCGAGTGGTAATCTCTATAAAATTCCACTTTTCCCATATACAGTCTCATTAGATATTGACATGATGAAGCTCAGCTTGGTCTTGGTCAAGAGCGAAGCCCAAGGACGCCACCTCTTTTCCGAGCTCCGACAAATGGGCTTCGTATGAAGCAATTCTACTGGATGAGGCCATCGCTTCTTTTTTCTGAGTAAATTGGATTTGTTAAAGCCCTATATTTATACTGATCATGTGAACACTGTTCAACAGCTATAAAAGCAACAGTCACAATTCTTAACATAAAACCAAATAAGTTGACATTTTATATAAAAATTTTACATAAAGATACATTTAATTAGATCAAGAGGGATTTTCATTAATGAAACTTTGGGTCGTTACCATATTCCCCCCTTAAGAAATTTCACCCTCGAAATTTACTTTTTCCCACACTAAAACATATGTCGGTAACTTAGTTTCATAATTTCCTCTGATTCTCAAGTCGCTTCTTCAAACTTGTGGTTTCGCCACAACACCTTGACGAGGGGAATTGTCTTATTTCGTAGAACTTTTTCTCTACGATCTAAGATCTTCACTGGTTGCTCCTCATAAGAAAGATCATCCTCCAACTGTATCACCTCAGAAGAGAGTACATGTGAAGGGTCTGGTATGTACTTACTTAAGAGGGATACATGAAAGACATCATATACTTTGGCCATGGTAGGTGGAAGTGCTAGTCGATAGGCCACAGCCCCGACACGATCAAGAATCTCAAAGGGGCCTATGTACCTTGGACTTAACTTCCCTTTCTTTCCAAACCTCATGACCTTCTTCCACAGAGATATGTGTAGAAAAACCATGTCTCCAACTTTAAACTCAAGGTCTCATCAATGATTATCTGCGTAACTCTTCTGTCGATTCTGGGATGCCTTGATATGCTGCTGAATGTTTTTCACCTTCTCCACCATTTCCTCAACCATTTCTGGTCCATACAGCTTACATTCACTAACCTCATCCCAACATGCTGGTGTTCTGCACCATTTCCCATATAGGGCTTCATATGGTGCCATTTGGATGATCGAGTGGAAACTATTATTATAATAGAACTAAACCAGAGGAATATTTTGATCTCATCCTCCTTTAAAGTCCATTGAGCACGCTCTCAACATGTCCTCAAGTGTTTGGATAGTCTGCTCGGATTGGCCATTAGTTTGAGGATGATAGGCCGTACTGAAGTTCAGTTCAGTATCCAGAGCATGTTGAAGACTCTTCCAAAACTTAGAGGTGAATCTTGGATCTCAGTCAGACACAATAGATAGTGGCACTCCATATAGCCTTACCACTTCCCTGATATATATCTGTGCCAGTTGATCCAAAGAGAAATCTTCTTGAATAGCAATGAAGTGTGCAGTCTTTGTAAGATGATCCACCACAACCCAGATTGCATTGTTTCCTTTGGATATCCTCATAAGTTCAGTGACAAAGTCCATGGTGATGTTCTCCCATTTCCATTCTGGTATGGGAAATGTTTTCATCATCCCCTTAGACTTCTACCTCTCTGCCTTCACTTGTTGGCACTCCAGGAACTTTGATGTATATTCAGCGATCTCCTTTTTCATATTATCCCACCAAAAGTTTTCTCGTAGATCTCGATTCATCTTTGTGCTCCCTGGGTGAATAGAAAAATTTGAACTATGTGCATCATCCAAAAGTTCTTTCTTCAGCTCTGGACATGATGTAACACATAGCCTTTTCCCAAATTGCACAATTCCTTCTTCATTAACATTAAACTCCGAGGATTTCCCTTTTTTGATAGATTCCACTTTTTCCTGAATTCTCACATCATCCTTTTGAGAATCCTTTAACCTTTCCAAAAGAGACGGTTGAGAAATAATTTGTGAAAGGATTGATGATGTTCCCTTCTCTATGATTCCCATGTACATATTCATCAATTCTAAGAAGATTGTATCCTTCTCAATTCTCATCATTGATAGAATCGCTAGATCCTTTCTACTTAGGTCATCTGCCACCTTGCTTGCTTTCCCAGGGTGGTAATGTATTGAAAAGTCAAAATCCTTGATGAGCTCTATCCATCTTCTCTGGTGCATATTAAGCTCTTTCTATGTGAATATATATTTAAGACTCTTGTGGTCAGTATATATCTCACATTTCTCCCTATATAGATAATGCTGCCAGATTTTCAAGGCAAAGATCACTACCGCCAACTCCAGATCATGTGTTGGATAGTTTCGCTCATGGATTTTCAACTGCCTTGAGGCATAAGATATCACTTTATCATTCTGCATCAACACACAGCCTAAGCCCTTCTTCGAAGTATCACTGAATACCACAAAAAGTTCCCCATGTGTGGGTAAAGTGAGCACGGGCACAGTGATAATCCTCCTTTTCAACTCCTTGAAGATTTCTTTGCATTCATCACTCCAAGAAAACTTTACTCCCTTTTGAGTTAACTTGGTAAGAGGGTTGGACAATCGTGAGAAATTTATCACAAATCGTCGATAATATTCTGCTAACCCCAAGAAGCTATGGATATCTGTTACCGATGTTGGCCTCATCCATCCCTCAATTGCATCTGTTTTGGAGGGATCCATAGATATCCCATTACTTGTGATGATATGGCCCAATAATGAGACTTCCTTCAACCAAAACTCACACTTGTTGTACTTTTCATAGAGCATCTTCTTGCACAAAGTCTCCAGTACAGTTCTTAAATGCTCCTCATGATCCTCCTTGGATTTGGAGTATATTAGAATATCATCTATAAAGACTTCCAAAAAAATTTCTAAGTAATCTCTAAAGACTCTATTCATCAGGTCCATGAAGATTTATAGAGAATTATTGGGTCCAAAAGGCATTACTATGAATTCATAGTGCCCGTATCTTGTAAAAAAAGCAGTCTTGGGGACATCTTCCTTCTTCACCCTTACTTGATAATATACCGACCACAAATCTACCTTGGAGAAGTATTGTGATCCATGTATCTGATCAAACAAGTCATCGTTCTATGGAAGATGATACTTGTTCTTTATCGTGATTTTGTTAAGTTCACGATAATCGATGCAAAGCCGCATTGACCCATCCTTCTTCTTAACGAAGAGGACTGGTGCACCCCATGGTGAAGCACTTGGGCGTATAAACCCTTTATCCAGATTCTCCTGTATTTGTTTCTTCAGCTCTTCAAGCTCCATGACAGCCATTCTATATGGAGTCTTGGATATTGGTAGCACCCCTGGTATAAGTTCAATTGAGAATTCAATATCTCTTCTAGGAGAAAGACCAGGCAGATCCTTGGGAAACACTTTAGCGAATTCCCTCACAATAGGCATTTCTTTAAGGATGGTTTCTTCCTTGGACTCAATCATCTGAGCCAGATACGCATGCTCATAGGGCAGTAATATCCATGCTTGAGATTATGGAGCTAAAGGAGATTCATCTTCCTCCTTACACTGGTAAAGAATCAGGGGTTGATTCTCCATATGGAGTGTGATTTCCCTCTCCCGAGAATTTATGTTGGCTCTATATAAGGAAAGTCAATCCATGCTAAGAATTGCATAAAATTCCACTAGAGGGAGTATGACGAGGTTCGCCGGGAAATTCAATCCACAGATTATAACAGGGGAGGACTTATATTCATGGGATGCAATGATTTTCCCATTTTCCGTACTCACCGACATCTTCACTCCCATGATTTGTGGTGGTGTTGGGATTGTTCTACTAAAATTTTGAGATATAAAAGAATGCATAGAACCTGAATCAAAAAGTACATTCGCTATTCTTGAATGAATAACTAGCGTACCAGTCACCACTTCATTTTCAGGGTTCACTTCAGCAGAAGTGATGTAAAAAACTCTTCCTTGCTATCCTGGAGGTTGTTGGTTGCCTCCAAAAACCTTTGGATTAGGGAACTGATTTGCAAGATGCCCCGGTTCTTTGCGTTTGTAGAAATGAACAACGCGTTGAGGTTCGAACGGAGCATTCCTCTCCTCTATCGCAGCCGCGGGTCTTTCTTGCTGACAGTTAACAGCTAGGTGCCCTTCTCTTCCACACCTAAAGCATTTCCTCATACCCTTGAGGCAATTTCCAGGGTGCTTCTTTCCACACTTTTGGCAAGTGGGGTGCTGGATCTTCTTAACACTGTTGGATTTATCCATCGGACCACCAGTATTGAATTCCACCTTACGCTTCTTGTCCCCATGATACCCCTGTGATTCCCCAATCTCCATTTAGACCTTGAGAGAACATCAGAAAATTTTCTCATAGCTGTTGAAGTCACGGATCGCTAATGCTTTCTGCAGGCTAGGCTTCAGCCCACCAAAGAAGCGGTCAACCTTGCATTCAGGGGTAATAAAAAATCTGGAAGCGTATCGTGCAAGCCTTGTGAATTTTTCCTCATACACTCCAACAGATTCTTCTTCTTTTTGCTTGAGGTAAAGGAAATCCCTTTCCATCTTAAGCTGGAGGGTGCGTGGAAAATATTTATTGAAAAACATCTTCTGGAAATCCTTCCATTCCAACACCTCGATCTCCTTCTCAGGATTCGTATTTTTGATCAACATCCACCATTGATCAGCTTCACCCTCCATACGATAAGCCTCCAAGAGAAACTTCTCTTGTTCAGAACATTGAAGGATGGAGAATATCTTTTCAATGGAGTTTATCCATTGTTCAGCGATCGTGGGATCGGATGATCCACTAAAAGTAGGAGGTCTTTGTCTCATGAAGCTCTCGATAGCGACTTGTTATATCTTAGGGGGTGTTGAACGTTCCTCTTGACCTGTGTTTCTATTCAAATCTTGAGTTAGCTGAGAGATAAGCATGACAAAGTTCACGATTCCTTCTCCCATTGGATTGGGCATCTCATTAGTACAGTCATCACACTGATCTTCACATCGGTTTTTAGCCTAAGTCCTCCTATTACCGGTCATTGGCTGGAATAAAAGGAAAGTTAGGGGGTAAAACATAAAGGGTAATCCAAAGAAAAAATTTGATGACTTATAAATAAACTTTTATTTCCTTCACTCATGAGTCTATAGTCTTCAATCTAGGCTTTTCATGATCTACTTTCTAACATATATTCTTAGGGGCATTTTTTTAAATTCCCTTAATAAGGGTTCATACTAAGCTTGTGAATTTATCAAAACATATCCCCTGGGAGTGTCATAACCAAGAGTGCATCAAGGTTCATTTTCGTGCACCAGTTCTCGTTCGAGTCTAGCTCAAAGTGGTGTTTTCGGGTTTTACCCCTAGGATACATCTGTGCCAAATCCGCCTCTACTTGATCATATCCAGACAGGGATGTATTTGCCTGATAAACCACTTACTCAGTACTTACCAAAACATAGGGATGTTTTTATTATACTTAGTCTTGTCTCTAAGGATTTACTGGGGTTTTCTAATCCTAATCCCAAAAATAACTAAACCTATCCTTTGATACCAACTATGACAACCCTTCTTTTATTACAAACTTAAACATGATTTATTACATAAACTATTCACTTGATACAACATGGAAGATTGAGAGTCCTAGTGCCTTTGGGGATTATGATCATTACATAACAACTTAAAACATGAAATACAACATCTTTATTGAAAACTTCCTTTACATGACCACTACATTCCCTCATACTTAGCATTGCATGGGATAACCTGAGGACATGCATAGGAAAAGGGGTGAGCTATAAAGCCTAGTAAGGGAATAAACATGGAATACATGAGGAGTAAAATACATGTTAGAAAATAGGCATATAAATAGAGCACAAGAGAAACATGAACATAAATACATGATAAAGCATGATAATCATAACATGAAAATGTGGCAACAACACTTAACATGGAATTAGCATGAGCCAAGGCTCATTGCACATGAAGCATGAGTAAATACTCATTGCACATGAAGCACGAGTAAACCCTCATTGCACTTGAATTAGCATGATTAAATACTAATTGCACATGACATATCATGATACTATACTTTATCCAATGCATTGGAGCACTATAAGGGCGCACCCTTCTTAAACATTTCATTTCATGCATAAGTGTGCCATATGGATCATAAAAATGGATTCATAAAACATAATCATTTATTCCACGATAAATGAACGTGGAATTAATAAATGAAACTTTATAATCAATAATTAAATGTGCATAAAGGTGAATACCCTTGATGGAGAAATGGGCATGGTATTCACTACACAATGGCATTGGCCTAGAAAATCAGTGTGATTTCGGCAGCGTAACGGCGTGACATAAGAATTCATAAAAATAGTTGATGAGAGAGAAAGGGGTTCCTCGTCATATTTACATGTAATGGACAGTAATGAGGTCATATAGATACATGTCCCAACAATTTTAATGTAATTTAGATTCATGATACAAAAGTATTTCTTGAATGTAAATGAGGAGAGAGAAGTCCCTTTCAGAATTTCGGCATAGTAACGGGTGTACATGGGAGGAATTTAATGAAAGATAAAGGGGTATCCCATCATTCAAACATAAAGAGGGAAGTATGAGAGAGGTTAAAAACCATACCCCAACAATCATAATTGAAATTAAATGGGCAAAACAACTTAAAGAAAATTGGACAAAAATGAGAAATGAAGAAAAAACCCTTACTTGAAAGTGTGCTTCCAAATGCTTGAGAGAGGCTTTAGAGAGGCTTCTTGGGAGATTGGGGAACCTTGGGAGGATTCTAGAGAGATTAGGGAAGAGGTTGTATGAACTCCAAAGTCTTTGAGTGAGGAGGAAGTGGGATCTTGGGTGGGTTTATATAGGAAAGGTGAGTGAATTATTTATTATTTAGTTTTGGGACCCCTTACATTAAACTAATCCAAACCACAAATCATCTCATGATTTTTGCCCATGGGTTTTGGAAAAGGGAAGAGGAAAAAAATATTTTATAAGGCCAAAGTCCTAAATTCTTAAAATAATGGGGTTACTTATGTGAAGGTGAGTCACACTCCCATGGAAAATAATTTAAAAAGACAAGATGTTTAATAAGTCTTGAGGGGTCCATTAATGCTTTGAAAAGTAAGTCAAACAAACCCAAAATCACATTATTTTAATGTTAAAACATATATTGGCTGAACATAAAGCTTATATTATTTTATTAAATAACTATTGGGTCATTATGATGTCATAAAACACATTATATATTTAAAAGGTATTTAATTTTTACCCAAATATTTGACTATCTCAGAAAATTATGAAAAATTCACCATTGGATAATTTCGACGTCCTGATTCTAGAAATAAAATTTATTTTATCTAAATAATTTTCTAAATATGTTAATTTTCACTTTTAAAATAAAAACTGACATTTATCGAAAATTCACATGTTTTGACAAAAATGGCTTTCAAACCTTAATAAAAAATATAATTGCATTCATAAAATTATATGATCATTTATATATAATAAAATTAATTTAATAATAATAATAATAATATTTTATTAAAATATTATTTAATTCAAAAATTCTTTAATTTAATAAAATAGATTTCTTAATTAAATGATAACTAAAAACACTACTTGTACTTTAAAAACTATTTACAATGTGTCAATAATGACAAGAAAGTATATTCATTATTATATACAAAAATAATGTACATGAACATAGTACTAGAAATTTGTTACATAACCCCTTAAAACAGCCGCATAAGACCTAAGGTTAAGGTGTGCGATGGTGACAGACTCTTGGGGTGGCTCAGATAACATCGCTCGAGTGGTAATCTCTATCAACTTCCACTTTTCCTATAGACGGTCTCGTTAGAGCTTGACATGATGAAGCTCAGCTTGGGCTTGGTCAAGAGAAAATCCCAAGGATGCGACCTATTTTCTGAGCTCTAACAAATGGGCTTCGTATGGAGAAATTCTACTGGATGAGGCCATCGCTTCTTTTGTCTGAGTAAATTGGATTTGTTAAAGCCCTATATTTATACTAATCATGTGCACATTGTTTAACGGCTATAAAAGAAACTGTCACAATTCTTAACATAAAACCAAAGAAGTTGACATTTTATATAAACATTTTACATAAAGATACATTTAATTATATCAATATGGATTTCCATTAATGAAACTTTGGGTTGTTACAATCCATATAATGTGGTGATGAAAAACGAATCACATCGCTTCTTAGAGGTGGTAGTCCACACATGCGCACAAACAAGGTTATTATTTTTCAATGAATGGAAAGTTATAAAAATATATGATATATTGATTTTATATAATGATAAATATGTTATTAATATAATATATATAAATTAAATCTAACATCATAAACAGTTGTGATAATTGATGGTGGAAAGTGAATTACATTGGCTCACAAGGCGGTAGTCTGTCATACACATGAACGATAGTTTCATTTATCATTTAATGGAAGAGGAGATGGATATAGGTTATTTCATTAACATGATAACATTTCATTATATGGTATATAATGATTTTATTATATAATAATAGTTGAATAATATTTTAATAAGGTGGAAGAATAAATAAAGCAAAATGTTCGGTAAAGAATGATATAACTTCTTCAGACAACGTCTAGGTTTGTACCAAAATCCTTTCATGGAGGATTTTATAATAAAATAAAGGTCTCTAGGATGTGGTAATTATAGTATGAAAGGTATTTTTTTAGATATTTTATGAACCAAAAGGCTTTTGAGTTTTGAAGAAAAGTGGAGAGGAGTTCCCTTTTATAAGTGAGGGGTGGCATTTTTGTAAATACTCAAAACTATTCAATAATGGGGAATCTCTCTCAAGTAAAGTGCCAAAAAAATTTATAAATGATGAATTGAATGGAATATAAGGTTTAAACACACCTAAAACATAAAAAAACATTTTTTAAACAATTTATTCCCATTACCTTTATGGTTACTCATTTTTACCATTTTAGTTTTCACTACGGTAACTAGTTTTTTACCAAGATAATTTATCCTTTATGCCTAAAAATAAAATGGATAATATTAGATAATTTTGACTCACTGATTATAAATATTAAATATAATTCTTAAAATAAAAATTATATGTGTGGAAAATTAATTTTAACACAAACTCATGTAACGCACAAAACCTTGTTTTAACCTTAACTACGATAATTAATTTTTACTGTTTTTACTATTCATTATGAAAAAAAAATAAGTTGACCATATTAGATAATATTAATTATTTTTATTTCATAATATTTAATTAATTTTATCAAATAAAATTCACAAAATTTTTCGTATTTAATTTAAAATTAAACCCACAAAATGTGATGAAAATCGGTTTTTAAAAAAATACATTTTTCAAGAAATAGATGATCGAATATTAACTCTATGACTAAAAATAACCATTATATTAATTTCAATTAATATAAATATATATATATATATATAATCTATACATTTTAATTAAATCCTTCCTTACCATGGGTTATTTTAATTAATTAAAATAGATAAACTTTATTCATTTAAAACGAGTTTGCAGAAAACCGCATTTTTAAGCATAAAAATAAACTTATACCAAAATAATGAAATTTTTTTATTCAAATGAAATTAATCAAATTATTATAAATTAAATGTTTCACTTTTAACTTTAATACCAAATATAAAATATAATGGTACTTTTAAATTACTTTATTTAATGAAAATAAATGATAGTATTTGAGAAATTGATAATTTTTTCTATTCACTAAAAAATCAATCATTTCAAAAAAATCTCAAAATTTCACCCTAAGTTAATTTTGATGTGTTTAATTCAAAAATTAATTTAATTTTATCAAAAAAATCTAAAATTCCTAAAATTATTTATAATAATTTCTCATAAAAATTAATAAATATCTTTTTCAAGTAAAATGAATTTTTTGAAGAATAAAATGTCTTCATTAAAAATTGAGTGATTATTTAATAATAATTTATCAATAAATTTATATTGAGTAGGATATTTATATATATTTCATAAATTAGTTAATAATATTTATAGTTTAAAATTTAACATTTGGGTTATAACAGTCATATTTAAATATTAATATTTTATGGTTCGTTTAAGCTTGGTGTTGCGTGTCTTATGTGCTATCAAACATAGTTTTATTTTTTTAATAATATCAAGTTGTTATGGTATTGTAGAGTACTGTGAAATAAGATGGGACAGGGATTTAAAAAAATTCATCAGTTACCGACGTAACTACGTCGTCACTGGTGAAGCATAACCCAGTACGAAGCCCCGAGGATCTCACATGAATTTATTTAATCAAAAAAATTGAAGATTATCTCATTTGATCAGAAGTTTCATTCATAAATAATTAATTATTAGTAACCATTTCTCAATAGAACTAAATTTAGATCCCTCTATATCATCCACACATGCTTCTAAATTCTGCAGGAGTTTCGATCGTCGAATTCCAAGTGTTATCACAGAGATCCAATGAAGCCTTCGACATCCCAAAAATCACAACAGTGACGATCCTTCAATCCGTGAAGAAGAACTCTAATTGAAAGCTTTAATCATTTGATTATCTCTCTAGTAATTGGGAAAGGAGATAGATACACTGAACTATTGTATAATTAATATTTCATTGAATGAGATCATCCTCCTCCATTTATAGTGAGGTTCTAAAAATACCTGAAATAACACCCTAAACCTCAGATATTTATTATCCCCCAAATAAGCCTTAAATGGCATATTAGTACCAACTAACTAGTCTATAAATTTAATTTATATTTTTATCACTCACTTGTAATACAATAAATATATTACGTGATAAAATCGAGTCATTAACTCGACTCGATATTCCTGAAAATATTAAACAAACCTTGAATATTAAAATAATGTTCGTTCATATAATATTTTTTCATGTATTCACTTTAATACCTGTAAATACATTTGAAGAATAAATTAAATACCAATTATTATTGACTTGAACAATATGAATTTATTTATCACATGGTGATC
Source organism: Viscum album (assembly GCA_963277665.1). Classification (NCBI taxonomy): domain Eukaryota; kingdom Viridiplantae; phylum Streptophyta; class Magnoliopsida; order Santalales; family Viscaceae; genus Viscum; species Viscum album. Next base: position 1,222,808,519 of record OY728150.1, on the reverse strand, counting down.
ATATATTCTCAAACATTAACCTAGACTCCAATGGTGGGGCCCACTGTGTCCTATATTCATGTTCATCGGAATGGGTTAGACTTTTGAATATGATAAGTGTGTGAACCTCTAGACCCTTATCTCAATATCAGTAAATACTATTCACAGACTATGAGTAGATTCTACCAACCCATAAAGGCCCCTAAAGAGATAAGGTATAGTCATAGAAAATATAACCTTTCCTACGAACACAAATCGTATAATATAATATTTTTTGTCTCATGATATCTCATAAATAATCCCGCACACTTCGTGTCATCATCCTTTTCTTGATTTATTATTTGTTGGACTTTCTGGATAGATATACCATCTTCTACCATGGTTATGGATTTAGTGAAGGTACTCCTATTCTGATCAACTAGGCATAAGATATCACCTCCTTTCAGAAGTGATAAATTATTTCTTGATTATTCAATCAAAATCATACCACCAATGATGCATCCAACACAAGCTATCTTTCTGCAACTTCAATTCCATGGTTTTTACCGTGTATAAAAGTATGTGATCAAATAGTATACACTAATAATAATCCAAATTTAGGAGACCATTACACATGTTCACAAATAGTAACTACCAATGACATGGGAAATATGTGATGTTTCTATTGGTGGGTCAATCCTTATGATCTCATCTACTCAAGATCACCAAGTGTGAACTTCATGAGAATAATTTTCAATGCTTATGAGCTCCCAACACGTAATGGTCAAACATCATCTATGTCTAATCATTATGATGTATCTAGACCATAGTACATATATTTAAGATTAATGTCATAGTATCTCAAGGTTCTCATTATAACCTAAGAATCGGTATAACATTTTGATGAAAAAAGTAATATAAATACATTACTATATAAATAGTGTATGTGAAATATCAACACTATTATGATAAGTGTACATCATTAATAAATCATTGTATACATGATAAGGTAAGTGAAAATTACTAATAAATTTGGGACTAGGTCACCCAATTTTACAACACTCCCACTTTCACTAGAGTCCACTTGTTAAGGAATCATGTTAGCTTTCACATGATAAGATCATGATTCTACAGAGTTATGTTTTTAGTCATTGGATCTGCAATGTCTCCATTGTGTGGATATTATTCTATATGAGACTTCACCTCCTTGAGTAAGACTACTCAATAGATGATATCACTGAGTATATTCCTTTTGTCCACTTTCAAAACCTAACATCTTGGATAGTACCAGTAGTAGGATTATCATAATCTATATTATGATAAATATTTAATTACTAGGTGAGATTCCAAAAATTGGAACAAATCATTTTATATTATACACTACTTCTTTAGATTCCTCAGAAGCCACAACACACTCGGTATTTGTAGATTTGTCTACCGCTGGATTGAATGATCTTCTCATGCTCATTACCTTAGTTTGAATGTGATATTAGATCATATTGATCTATAAGAAGACTAGTTTTTGTCCCATTATAAATAGTATCCATTCCACTCCACATACCAGGTACATATCTTTTTTACTTTCTCAAGTATAATTGGATAGTTCTGAATGCATCTCGTGTAGTTCTTCTAGATATAACTGATATTTTACTACCATTTTTTAAATGTTTTAAATATCATATATAGTATATAACATGGAATATGTTATAGATCTATTGTTGGTGATTATATAATTCTAATCACCTCTTTAATCTCCTCTTATGCCCCATCCATTTCTTCTTTGAGATATTTATTTTATGTGACTATAAGATCCTAGACTTCATGGAGGTATGTCCTTGTTTAAATTTTACTTTAAATCTCTTGATTTTTACTAATGTAATGTCTATCGGGTGTAAGAGGAGGTTTGTGGGTGTTTCGGGGGTTTGGGACATGAAAAAAGTGGGTTTTGGCTATCCAATTTATTTTTCACAACTTTCGCATGGTTAGGGATAACCATGCACCCAAACTGTGCTAGCTAGGAGGAGGGGGTGCACGGTTAAACAAAACCATGCAATGGTGAAAGTAAAACCATATAGACTCAGATAGAGACATTATGCATAGTTGGTGCATAGTTTTTCAAACTGTGTAGAATCCCTATGTAACTATGAAACTTCACTCTTCTTGGACAAAGGTTGGCACATGTATGGTGCACAGTTTGGAAAACTATGTGGCCAAACCATGCACCCTATTAAAAAGTGAAAAATACCTTTTTTCCCCATCTATATTTTAATTATCTCACTTTATTTTTCCCCCATTTCTCCTCTATCAACCCTAGTGATGAACCAAACTCCCCCAAGCTTCCAAAGGATCAATATTTTTTGATTCTAAGTCATTTAGAGAATCGTTTGTTGTGAATCAAATCTCTAGGTGAGTCTAATCCTTATCTTTCTTATCTTTTCCATATTAGGGCTTGTGGTTTCATCCTTCTTCTTCTAAAACCCAAAAACTTTATTTTTATAGTGTATCTTAGGTTGAGGCTTCAAAGGGTGTTGAATATAGATCTAAGGCTAAGGATAGGCAAGTGTTTGTTAACATATTCAAGGTAGGTGGTCTACAAGTTATATACCATAGTCTTGAAGTTTATTTTTGCATGCGTGGTTGTGTTAATGGTTCCCTCTTGTTGTGATTTTAATGTCTTTAAATGTATTTGGTAAAATAGTTGGTTAAATGATTAATTGAACCCCTAATGATCCCTATGGGATGCATTCACAAGTACAAAAATTTATTTATCACATCAGGGTATTTTACATCGGTTATTCATTACTGACATGATATAGCTGTATATATTACTTTTTCATGTCGGTTATTATATAACTAATGTGATAAAGTGGATTACATTATTTCTCATGTCGGTTATTACATAACTGATGTGACAAAGATGGGAATTTTTATTTATCATGTTTATTATATAATAATCAACGTGGTAAAGTAAGTTACCTAGTTTATCACAACAGTTATTATATAACCAACATTATATACCATTTAAAATTTTACGAATTAGTGGTTTGAATCATTTTGGTGTTACTCTCTCATGAAAGCCGACTATTTTCTATCTCATGGAATCACAAACCCTTGTTTCTTCGATCCGATGGAATCAGATTTCAATCTTCATTAATCCTTTCATCGGTATCATTTTTTTTACATTCGATCTTCTCCACTCAGGTAATATTCAAACTTTTCTACTCTCTTTCAGTTGTTCAATGGCATTAATTCTCTAACTTTCATTTTTGTTCATTGGGTCATTTGTTTCTATTTTATGTTTTGTAATTCTCCACTTAGGTATCATTTGTGAGCATTCAATCATTTTTTTCTATTTCTCATTACCATGGTTGTAAAAAATTAAAGGTATTGATTATGAAGATACTTTTTCAAAAATAATTGATGCTAAAATACTTTGGGATATTTACCACCATTATAGTTTATTATTATTATGAGATTTATTAAATGGATGCTAAATTTTTATTTGCGATGTCCCGACCTAGGAGCCATTGAACGGTGCCTCGAGACGGTTGGCCACATGCCCTCAAGCATGCCTCCCCATATACTAGAGGGTGTAGACTAGCTACGAGGGTCTGGTAAGTCAGTCTTGGGGAGACTATACCCTTTGTTAATAGAATAAAACACCAGTGGAAGCAAATAACAATTAACCAGGTGAGGAAGTGTATATAAATAACCAGAACAGATCCATGGCATATGATATTCAAAACCAGAAAATACAATATTCAACTAAAATTTAAAGCATGCTATGACAATGAAAGAGCCAAGTGTCTACAATTCAACTAAAATTAAAGACAAAATGACTCCAAAATGGTTCCTAAACCACATTTGGTTCCCTCTCCCATACTCCAAACCTAAACAGAAATCTATCCTATGGCCTTTCCCTTATCCCATCCTGTAATAACAAAGTCTACTCGGGTGCTTATCAGGGGGCCTGAATAGGGTGTGTGTACAACACAGTAGGCCGCCCCTAACGGTGCCTAAAATGAGTCCATTCAAAAGATAGTGCATGAATTTTTATGAAGTAATAAATACAATGCATAATTTAAATAGTTATCACATTTTCATTTAATATTTAATCATCACATTAGGCCAAGTTCAATTCATGTTTCCCATATTCATTATCATTAATCATTTGGTGTAGGTCGTCATGCCTAGCACCCCAAATCTCATTTGAATCATCAATCATTATTATCATTAATCATTTGGTGTGGTACATCATACCTAGCACCACAAATATCGTTGAGTGTATGACGTCATGCCTAGCACTCCAATTCTAATTCAGTGTAGGTCATCATGCCTAACACCCTTACATATAAGAGCTTGGGGAGGAAAGCCATGTCCAAGTCCCAAATTCTACAATGGTATAGGATTTCATATCTAGAACCACAAAATCTCATCCATTTAATCATTCTTTAATTCATAATAATTTTCCACATTAATAATTTACTAATCCAATGATTAGTTAAACATTCCAAAGTCCATTAGTTAATTAAACAATTAACTAAGAACATAACCCATTAATTAATTCATCAATTAATTAATCAATCAATACCATTCTCATTCCATAATTAATTATTCACAATTAATTATTCATTTCAAAACCCATCAATTCATAATTAATTCTCACAACTAATTAACTTTAAATCCAAACATCATTTCATAATCAATTCTCCCAATTAATTATATTAATACAATCAATTCAATAAATCAATTAAAAGATCTCAACCCATAATTAAATCTCCAAAATATCAATAAATTTGGGCAACCCCCCCCCCCCCATTCATTTGTTCCGTGATTCAATTATCAATAAATCACAAATGTAAACACACATCAATTCCACTTTCCTAATTAATCCAATTTTGGAAATCATTTATCAAGGGAAACCTAGAAAAATCATAAACCCATACACATATCATAAATCATAACTAAGGGAGTTTGATTTAGACCACCCACCTTGGTATATTGATGGAATTTATCCCTATAGAAATCCCCAAAATCTGAGCGGCACAACGTCATTGATCAAACTACGGATCTAAGTCCCCAAAACCAAAATTAAGATCAAAGGCATAAAGATATTGAAAAACTAGATCTAGAAATACAATCCTAGATAAATATCTTAACTCATAGGTTTAGATCTAAGAAAATGGTGAAGATCCTCCATGAAAAGATTTAATAAAGAAGGAGGAAAAGTTGGAGAAGCATCGAGATGAAATCCACTTACTAGAAGGAGAGAGGATCTTCAATTCGAGATTTCAATCTCGAAGAACGGTGTTCTGATCGCCTTGGAATCCCTCCAGAAGGATTTGGGAACACCTAGAATCTGTCAAGCCTGATCCAAGGTTAAAAAATGGGAGTCTCATGGGGTTCAGGTAGTTTTAAAAGATATTTTCGGATATTAAAAACCATATGCACGGTTTCCTGGGCATAGGTGCACGGTTATGCAAATCGTGCACCAACCTTGTGGACTCCACTGTCCACTTCTGCACAGTTGGTACAGTTTGGGCACACATATAGTAAAACCGTGCACCAACTGTGTGGATTCCTATATCTAATTTTTCATGCTTGGAATGGTTTGGTCACATAGTTTGTCAAACCGTGCGCAAACCATGCAGACTCCTCTATCCAGTTTCGCACGCTTGGAATGGTTTGGTCGCATGATTTTTCAAACCGTGTGCAAACCATGAACATACCAATATCCTTTAGTATTCCTTAAAATTTTACCCAAACTCACCTCAAGCCACTACTCTAAGTTAATGGTACTTAAAAACATCAAAAAGTACCTGAAAACACGCCTGACATGACTCCAGAAAAGGCCGAGATCTTACAATCTTCCCACCTTATAACAGATAATCCTCGAGATGCACTCCTGAACTTCTCTAAGATTCCGATCCAAAAATATTGGGTCATTGAGCCCCCATGTTTGCTTCCCATTCCCAATTTTCCTCTTGAACATTTTCATGTTTCCATAACACATGACCTAATGACACGGTCTTTCCTTGTAATAATTTCTCACTATGACCCAACACACATATCGGATGCTCCTCAAAGGACGCATCTATCTCGAGGTCAACTTATTCCACATCAATAATATGAGAAGGGTATGGGTGATACCTCTATAGTTTTGACACATGGAAAAAATCATGCATAGCACTGAATTTATGCATAAGTGATAATCGGTACGCCACCAGACCAATTCTCTCTTGCACCTCAAATGGTCCCAGAAACCTGGGCGCTAACTTTCCCTGCCTCTGTATCCTGTGGTGACCCAATCTAGGATACACCCTAAGGAATACATGATCAACCTCTGTAAACTATAGGGGTCATCTCCGTCTATCAGCGTACGACTTCAACCTACTCTGAGCCATATCCATACATTTCCAAATCAATTGCACCTATTATGAGGTCACATGAACAAAACTCGGTCCTAACAACTCTGACTCACCCACCTCTAACCAACATAGCAGTGATCTAAAAGGTCTACCATAAAGTGACTCTTATATTTTCATATGTATAATTTCCTGATAACTATTGTAATAGGAAAACTCCACTAAAGCCAAGTGCTTCTCCCAAGAACCACCAAATTCAAGCACACATGCTCACAGCATATCCTCTAACACCTGTATGGTACGCTCCAACTGCCCATATGTCTATGGGTGGAAGGTCGTACTTAACAGAACCTGTGTACCAAGCACCTTCTATAAACCCTTCTAGAAGCGTGAAGTAAAGCGTGAATCGTGATCTGAAACTATATTCTATGGCACCCCATGCAAACGAACTATCTCTCTCACATATAGTTCTCCCAAATACTCTACTGTAAAGATTTCCTTGATAGGAAAACAGTGTGCTACCTTCATTAGTCGATCCACAACGGCCCAAATAGCATCATTATTCCTAAGAGTCTTTGTATGTCCCACCAAAAAATCCATAGTCACATCATCCCACTTTCATTTCGGAATAGGTAATGGCGACAATAGGCCTCCAGGTCATTGATTCTCTGCTTTCACCTACTGACAGGTGAAACATATTGTTATGAACTCTGCTATCTCCTTTTTCATGTCTGGCCACCAAAACTGTCATCTAAGGACACGGTACATTTTTTTCACCCCAGGATGTACCGCCCATCTTAAAGAATGAAATTATCACATGATTTCCTCTCGCATAATCGTAGGCACAACAATCTGATTTTTCACAGAGATGATCTCATCCTCATATATTTTATATTCTAAAGGATTATCTCCACCTTCAAGGCTTTACCTTATGTAAAAACACTATGAATCCTCATACTTTCTATCTTTGATCTATCTCAAGAGTGTAGAATCCACTGCTATAGAAACTAGATTCATCCTCTCCTAACTCTCTTGAACTATCACATGAATTTCCGCCAGGAAATTCATCATCTTCTACTCTACACTCAAATCATGTTCCAATTGAGTCTGAGTTTTTCTACTCAAGGCATCAGCCACACTATTTCCCTTCCTGGGTGTATATGCCAGTTCAAAATCAAAGGACTACATATACTTTACCCATCTTTGCTATCGAAGATTCAAGTCTCGCTGTGAAAAGATATACTTCAAGCTTTTATGATTTGTAAAAACTGTAAAATTTTCTCCCAAAAGATAGTGTCACCAACATTTAAGAGCATAAACCACTGCTGCAAACTCGATTTCATGCATAGGGTAATTCTGTTCATGTGGCCTCAACTGCCGAGACCCATAAACAATGACTCTACCCCCTTGCATCAACACAGCTTCGAGTCCAACCCCAAAAGCATCACAATACATTATGTACTCCTCACCTAACTCAGGTAATATCAAAATTGGAGTCGATGTCAAGCACTTATTCAACTCCTGGAAATAATTCTTGTATACTCATTTCCAAAAAAAAATTATCCCTTTCTTGGTCAAACTAGTAAGCGGTGCATCCAACTGGGAAAAGTCCTAGATGAATCTCCTGTAATAACCAACTAAATCTAGAAATCTTTAAATATTGAAAACCTTCTTGGCATGCTCCCAAGAAGTCATTGCCTTATCTTTTTTGGGTCGACTGCTACACCTTCTTCTGAGATGATGTGCCCCAAAAAGTGTACCCTTTCAATCCAAAACTGACATTTAGATAGCTTGGAATATAGTCGATGCTCTCTTAGTGTACCCAAGATGATGTCAAGATGTTGAGCATGATCATCATGAGTCTTAGAGTACACTAAGATGTCATCCACAAATACCACCACAAACTAATCTAAGTACGAATGAAAGGTCATGTTCACTAAGTCCATAAACACTGCTGGAGCATTAGTCAACCCAAACGGCATTACAACAAACTCATAAAGGTCATACCTGCTCCTGAAAGTAGTTCTTGGTATATCAGAAGTCCATACTCTTACCTGATGATATCCTGATATCATATCAATCTTTGAGAATACACTATCCCCCTATAGCTGGTCAAATAAATCATCGATACGTGGAAGAGGATATCGGTTCTTCACAGTCATTTTATTCAACTTCCGATAATAGACACACAAGCATAGACTCCCCTCAGCCTTCTTTGCAAACAAAATAGGTGATTCCTAAGGAGATATACTTGGATAGATAAACCCTTTATCCTCTAACTCTTACAACTGCATTTTGAGCTCTCGAAGCTCAGTCAGTACCTTTCTGTAAGGTTGAATAGATACCAACTCAGCCCCCGGCATGATATGAATAGTGAATTCCACATCTCTCTCAGGTGGCAACCCATAGAAGTATTTAGGAAAGACATCTTAAAATTGTTCTACTACTCGTGGAAGGACTTCTTCCCTTCCAATATCATTATTCAACAAAACACTAGAAAATTGGGTTGTGATCTCTCTTAGTTGCTGAGTAATTGGCTTAGCTCTGCCTGCATGGATATCCCATTCTCCACGAAGGAGATATTGGTCACCCTCAGGAGATACAAAGGTCACTCTCCTATGGTAAAAATCAATGTGGGCTCAGAATGCGACTAGACAATCCATACCCATAATCAGTTTGAATCTTGTTATATCAAGGATATAGATATCCTAAAGGAAATGATACTATCCGATCTCTAGTGAACATCCCTTACATAAACAGATATCTCTAGTCCATGTTCCCAATGGTGTATCGATATTCATCATCCCACTTACAGACTTCATCTCCAGGCTTAAGCCATTAACAAGATTTGTAGATATAAAGGAATGAGTGGAACTAGTATCAAACAAGGCAATAGCTAAAGTAGAAGGAACTAAAATAGTACCTCTGACTATGAATGGACCAACCTCTCTCTCCACAAGTGTAGACTGCACTGCATGTAACATTCCTTCCCCTCTTCCCTGTGGTGTTGTCTGACTCCCTTGAGTAGCACCACTATACTGGTATGGGTGCTCAAACCTTGAAGCACCACACCCACTACCTGTACCGCCTCTTCTAGTAGAACTCTAGATGCCAGACCTATATGGTGCAGAAGTCCCCCTTCTCACACTCTAACTCTAAGAAGCTTCTCCCTCAGCACCAACCTGCCACTACTTCCTACAGAACCTTTGTAGATTTCCAATCTTTCCACAAAACTGGAACTCCACTAGTGGTCAAGGACAATGTGTATGATAGTGTCCCTACCTATTGCACTGGTGGAAAATCACATGAGAAGGATTCGGTGTAACTGTTCCTCCTAACTGTCCACCTTGCTTTCCACTGTCCTGACTAAGATTCTCGTGGTGACGCTTCCTGCTCTCAGAAGGCCCACTTCTAGATCGTCTAGCTACCTGTGTAGTATTGTAAGCCTCCTTCATATTCCCCTTTGAAATGAGAGCCTAATTAACTACTTCTGAAAATTTCTTCAGCCTAAAGATATTCACCTGGGACTTAAATTCACACTTAAGTCCATCCTGAAAACGTTTTTCCAAAGATTCCTCATCTTCCGCCAAATCTGGAGAAAAATGTTGTAAATCTGTGAAACGTTCAGCGTACTCTATTATGGACATTCTCCCTTGTGTCAGATGTATAAACTCTGTAGACTTATCTTGCCTCAGTGTGTCTGGGTAGAAGTGCTCTAAGAACTTCTCTAGAAATTCCTTCCATAACATCTTGTCAGTCTGTCCAGATTGTACTTGAAAGTCCCATCAGTACTTCGCAGAACCCCACAGCATATAAGCATCCAACTTAACCCTCCTATCATCTGAAGTATTCAAATGGTCAAGTATCGTCTCTATAGATTCAATCCAGAATTCAGCTCCCTCAAGTCCACCCTCTCTAGTAAAAGTAGGAGGGTGATGCAGTTGAAACTCCCTTGTCAACTCAGACATGATTTTCTAAACCGCCCTAGGTATCTCTCCATAAACAGCATGAAATGAGAAAATTTCTCTCAGAACTTCTCTCCTTCTTACTCATCTTGCACCAATGGTGCCTCAATCTCTGTCTGGAAGTTCGTTCGGGTCCATACCCCTTGGTCTCTCCCTCAACAAGTGTCGTGGAGGCATATTTATACAAAGCCAAACACACGTCTTAGGTCTCATAACACAACCTTATAGCATTTATGTAAGGGAAGAAACTAACCCAACAAGTTTCAACAAGTCATTTCTCCCTTTTCTCAACATACACTCAACACCAAGGCCTTATCACTACCCTTAACCATCCTACTCTTAGGTATTAGTTAACAAGGTTACATTCATTATCATTAGTTAATCAACCATTAATTAATCACATTATCTCAAATTAATTAATTCAATAATTAATTAGTTAATAATTCTCATTTCATCAATAAAGGTTCTCATTAGACACCCATTATTCTCATTTTTCATCATTGTTTCAATATCACATCAATGAAAATATTTCAAGTTTAACAACTCACCCATAACCCATTTTTCTGTGAGTGCCTAGAATGATGCATGTGAAAACAACCCTGAGTGCCTAGAATTATGCAGGAAAACCCAACTATCATGCCTCTTTAGACCATGAATCAAAATTCAAAAAATTTCAAAACAAATATCACATCACACCACAAGTTCTTCACCCAAGGTGAAATAATATACAACTGTAATAACAAACAACAATCAAAACAATCCCGCCCTGAGTACTTGAATTTTCTCCCATACATGAGTTTGCAACTCCCATGCATGATCTCATTACCAAGCCTCGACTCTTCCTAGTCACCTATCTAACTTTCCCAAAACAGTAAGATAAAAGAAGAAGAAAGGAAAGAAAACTCCTTGATACCACTTTGTGACATCCCAACCCAGGAGCCACTGAACAGTGCCCCAAGCCGGTTGGCCACATGCCATCAAGAACACCTCCCTATATTCCAGAGGGTACCGATTAGCAGTGAGGGTCTGGTAAGTCAGTATTGGGGAGACTATACCCTCTGTTATCAGAATAAAACACCAGTATAAGCATATAACAATTAACCAAGTGTGGAAGCATATATAAATAACCAGAACAGATCCATGACATATGATATTCAAAAATAGAAAATACAATATTAAAATGAAAGTTAAATCATGTTATGACAACGAAAGTGCCAAGTGTCTACAATGAAACTTAAAGTAAAGACACAATGACTCCAAAATAGGTTCTGAACCATGTCTAGTTCCCTCTACCATGCTTCAAACCCAAACAACAATCTATCCTAGTGCCTTGCCCTTATCCTGTCATGCAATAACAAAGTCTGCTCTGGTTTTGATCATGTGGCCTGAATAGAGTGTGAGTACAACACAGTAGGCCACCACCAAAGGTGTCTAAAACGAGTCCAATCAAAAGATAGTGCATGCAGTTTTATGAATTAATAAATACAATGCATGATTTAAATAGTTATCACATTGTCATTTAATCTTTAATCATCACATTAGTCCAAGTTCAATTCATGTTTCCCATTTGAATCATCATTCATTATCATTAATCATTTTGTGTAGGTCGTCATGCCTAGCACCCCAAATCTCATTTGAATCATCATTCATTATTATCATCAATCATTTGGTGTAGTACATCATTCCTAGCACCACAAATCTTGTTGAGTGTAGAAAATCGTGCCTAGCACTCCAATTCTTATTCGGTGTAGGTCATAATGCCTAACACCATTACATATAATCACTTAGATAACTATTGGGTAGGAACTCCATGTATAAGTCCCAACTTCTACATTGGTATAGGATGTCATACCTAGCACCACAAAATCTCAGTCATTTAATCATTTTTTAATTCATAATAATTTTCCATATTAATCATTTACTAATCTAATGATTAGTTAAACATTCCAAAGGCCATTAGTTAATTCAAAAATTAACTAATCACATAATTGTGTGCCAACTGTGTGGACTCCTCTTCCCAATTGTGCATTCTTGGCACGGTTTGGTCGCATGGTTTGTCAAACCGTGCACAAACCGTGTGGACTCATCTTTCCAGTTTCGCATGCTTGGCATGGTTTGGTCACATAGTTTTTCAAACTGTGTGCAAACCATTCATAGCCCATTTTCCTTTATTTTTCCTTAAAATTTTACCCAAAATCACCCCAATCCACTACTCCAAGATAATAGTACTTAAAAACATCAAAAAGTACCTGAAACATGCCCAAGATGACTCCAAAAAAGGTTGGGATCTTACATTATTCCATTATGGTAATTTAAACAAGGGGGTGTATATCATATATCATGAAGGTTTTAAAGTTCCAAATGATGTCTCTAAGGTATTAAATTTCAACATTACATTTATGGATTGAATAAAACTTCTCAAAGTTATGATATGTCTAATACAAACTTTTATATAATACATAATGATGTATGCAAACCAATGTATGCTCAAGTGAGCGGAGGGTGTGGGTACCTTGCAACCTTAACTTATGAATCCTGTTGATATGGTTATGTTCTTATTATCTTTGAAAAGTTTAAAACCTTTAAAAAGTTGAAAGAGTTAAAAAATATCATCTGAGTGATTGTAAAATTATTTCACAATTAACTCCTCCCAAAACACTAGAGTAGAATGTTGTGTTTGAGAGGTGGAATCATATCATTTTAGATATTATGATCTAGTGTGGCCTTTATATATATATTTCGGGGATATTATTTTTTAAATTACTTCCATTCATTTCTTTTATTATTTACCAATTATATTGAAACTTATATTTCATTGTTGTTTAGAATTTATAATTATATATTTCAAATATGCATATATTTGTTTTATATTTCAAAATTTTGTTATGATCAAATTATGAAATCTTTTATATAAATTTAAACTTAGTTTATCTAGAAAAGATATATTTTTTATAGATAATAATGAGTCAATGTTGTATTATAAAACCTCAAATAAGTGATGAGTATGAGGAAGGTGTTGATTCTTTTTTGGAATTTTCTAAACATAATGTTCCAACAACAAAATGGTTTTCTGTCCATGCCTGAAATTTTTAAACATAATCAATTTAAAAATCTTAGAGATCAAATATCATTTAATTTTCCATGGTTTTAATCTAAGTTACAACCCTTGGATTTGGCATGGTGAAACTGGGAAGAATTTTAAAACTTGTGATGATGATTCTTTGCATGATGATAAGTCTAATCAAATTAAATAAATGATTCATGATATTGAAGAATATGAAATTGAGAAAGAATTAAAAATTGAGTGTCTATATGGAAATTATAAAAAACCATTATATCTGGGTTGTATAGAATTTATGATTTTATTGATGGTGCTAAAATTTATTAACTTGAAGGTGAAACATGGATGGAATGAGAAACGTTTTTAAAGAGTTTCTATAATTATTTAAATATATTCTTCCTAAAGAAAATGGTCTTATATATTCACATTATAAATAAAAGAGAATATTATGCCCGATAGTATTAGGGTACAAAAAAATACATGCCTTCCTGAATGACTATGTTCTATATAGGAATAAATAAGAATTTATTTCAGGGTGTCCTAAATGTGGGACTTCAAGGTATAAGTTGAAAGAAAAATCACAAGTTGATTTAGTAGTTATAGAGACCCCTGCTAAGGAATTTTGGTATATTCCTGTAATTCCTCATTTGAAACAATTAATTAAAAATTCAAATGATGCAAAAAATGTTAAGATTGAATGTTGGTGAGCAGATATGTGATGGAAAAATACGCCATCCAACTAATTTTCCAGAGTGGAAGAAAATTGATCACCAGTTTCTTACATTCAAAAATGAAGTTAGAAATATCATACTTGGAATATGCACAGATGGAATGAATTCGTATTGAAGTCTTAGTAGCACACATAGCTCATGGCGTATTGTATTGGTAATTTACAAATTATCTCTAGAATTTTGTAGGAAGAGTAAATAAGTCATGTTGAGTTTAATGATATTTGGACCAAAATAGCCCAGAAATGATATTTACTTTTTCTTATCACCATTAATTAATGATTTGAAACTGTTATGGGAGGAATGTATAAGGGTGTATGATTCTTATAAAATGGAATATTTTCAACTACATGTAATGATTATGTTCACTATAAATGACTTCCCAGTATATGAAAATTTGTTTAGATAAAGTGTTAAGGGTCATAAATCTTTCCCAATTTGTGAATAATAAACTTCATATTACCAACTTCATTGTGGTAGAAAAACAGTATACATGGGTCATCAAAAGTTTTTTTCGATAGATCACTCTTATAAAATATTAAAAAAGGATTTCAATGGCTCACATTAATTTGATATTTCTCCAAAACATTTATCCACTGATCATTATTTTGATAGGGTGAAAAAAATTGATGTGACATTCATAAAGACACATAAATCTAGTAATGATAGAAATATTTGGAAGAAATAATCAATATTTTTTGAGCTACCATATTGGATATATCATGAGGTGAAACATAACATTGATTTCATGAATGTGGAGAATAATATCTATAAAAAATTTATTAGAACATTATTATATATTAAAGGAAATACTAAATATGGGTTCAATGAAATATTGGATTTACTCTCAATGGGAATACGTTTGGAGTTGGATCCCACTCCTGATGGAAGGTGAACATTTTTGCCCCCGGCATGTCATACCTTATCCAAGAGGGATAAAATTAGATTTTTTAAATGTCTTCATGATATTAAAGTTCCACATAGTTATTCTTAAAATGTAAAAAAAATGTGTCTTTAAAGGATTGGAAGTTGACAGATATTAAATCTCATGATTGTCACTTCATTGTCACAAACCAACTCGAGTACCCTGGTAACCTAATAACCGAGCTATCCCTGACATAGCCCGAAGGGCATTCCCAATCCTTACAAGTCAGTGACTATCACCCATCATCATATAAATTGAAAGTGGTAACGATTTTCCACAAACATTTTGGAAGAAAAATAAACAAGGAAGTATGCATAACAAAAGAAACTCCATTGGGAGTAATGTACCAGAAGTCAAAAAGGCATAAAAAAGCACAAATTATTACAACCCAAGTACTAAAACAGAGGAAAACACCCCAACTCCCTAAAGACACAACTCACAAAGTCTAAATTTTAAGAGTTTTATCCACCTCCAAGTGATCCTATCCCCTTTCTCGAACCTAGAAGTAGATAATCTACAAACACCCAAAGGAACAAGTAGGGTGTGAGCTAAAAATCCCAATAAGGTCTCACCATGGATTCCATAACAGATTCCAAAACTATATATTAACCAAAATAATGCTTTAAATTTTAAATATAAACAGTTTTTTTATTTTGAAGCATATTTAAACAAATCATGCTATATAATTCAATGATGGAAAATACTTTAAGCAAAGGATTTTCAAGTGATGGAATATTTCTAAAAAATTGGATTAAATAAAACATTTATATAAAAAAATTTATATAAATTCAAAAGGCATGTAAAGAAGTTTTACAAAATTAAAATACATTTATATCTCGAATATAAATAATAAGAGAGCAATATAGTCATCTTCCAAATAGGTATGATAGTATTCTGGAAATAGGACCACGCACTCTCTAGGTGATCTTAATAGTATGTGTATACACACATCCCCCTCACACTAGCTAAAGGTGACTCATCACCATCCCATAAGGGTTGTGACCCACTTCATGTATGTTTTAGAGCATTGTAATAGCGTAGAGTGTGTCCAAATAATTCACCAATTACCAAAGGCTTGCATGTGATCTTACAAAATCAATTATGGGAAATTTATTTTAAGACTACTTAAAATATAATTAAATATCATTCTTCCATTTAAATTCCAATTTTCCATTTAAAACCAAAATGGGTTTTAATCAAAAACATGCATCTTTAACAAGATAAAACCACTATGTTTCTATCAAAACATTTTAATCCACTCTCGCAAGTTTGAAATCCATTCAAACCCAGTTCCATCATTTCAAAATTCATTTCCAAAATTAAATTCAACAATTTAATTAAAATTTCTTCCATCAAAACTCTAATTTAAATTGAACAATATAAATCAAAAAAAAATTAATAAAAACACCCCAATTCAATGGAATTTGGGGTTTTCCAAATTCTCATAATGAAACCATTTCAAATCTCCCAATTCACTGGAAATGTATTTTATTAAATAAATTGAAAACAAGTTTGAGAAATTGAATTTAAATAAATAATTAAAATAAATAAAGAAGTTTGATGTTAATAAATTTGGCTAATCAGGATGGAACCACCTACCATTATATCAAAACTCAACACTCACAATGGCACCCATCAATGAGAACGAAGGTGTAGAATACCTTGAAATCCAACCTAGAAATGATATCCAACATTATGGGGCACAAATCCATCTATTTAAAGATGATACATTGAAATTAAAAATCAGTAGAAAGAGTGAAATACAATTAATGATGGAGGAAGATTACCTGGGAATTATACCGCCGGCATAACTATAATTGAACGTCGAACGAATAGATTCGGAAGGGTTGGAGAGCTTCAAGATTTCCTAGGGAAGGCTTTGGGTCAAGAGGAGTAAAATTGGAGAGGACCCAAAATGGGTATATAGGTCATGCAACCTTCTTTAAAAATACATTCAGGGTATTACATGACATGTAATACCAATACACATTGTAAAATAGTTAATTTCTAAAACTGCTAAAAAACATGTCACCTCGAATTAAAAACAGACGCTCTGAATTAAAAACTGATCTTTAATTAATTCACAATGTGTAACGACCCATCACATTGTGTAACCTTCACATCATGAACCCTTTCATGACTTTCATGAAGAATCGTTACATGACATGTAACCTTGTTACATGATGTGAAACCCTTCTATATCCTGTGGAAAAAAGTCGGTTAAAGCAGAGAGTCTAAAAAATCTTTGACTTCACCATTATAGGTGTCCTTCCAATTCATTCTCAAACCTACTTGGTCAAAGGAAAAAAGGAAAACCATTACAAGGTTAAATACATAACTATCAAATCGATAATGGGATGTTACAACCTCCCCGCCATAAAAACTTTATGTCCCTAGATTTCCTATGAAGAAGCTTCCATGCCAAAAATATGAGGCCATTGCTCTCTCATCAGTGCCTCGCATTCCCACATCTCATGAATATCAGAATCATGCTACCATAGAACAAAAACCAAAGGTATCAGACTCCCATGAAGCACCCTGTTCTTAGAATCAACTATCCTAACAGCCTGCTCAGTCAAAGATAAATTTGGTTCCATCTCAAGATCACTCCAACTCAAAATGTGAGATGGATAAGAGAGATACTTTCTCAACTGCAAAACATGGAACACATTATGTATCAACTTTAGCTGTGGTGGAAGTTCTAATTGGTATGTAACTTTACTCACCTTCTCAACAACCTCTAAAGGTCTCACAAAACTAGGAGCGAGTTTTCCCTACTTCTCAAGACGACGATGATCCAACCGGGGTAAAATTTTCAAGAACACCTGGTCACCAACTGATAAATCCAAAGGTCTACGGTGATGATCATCATAACTCTTATATCAACTATGTGCTATCAAAATTATATGAAGAATAATCTAAATATTCACTATTGTCTCTTGCACCAAGCTTGGTTCGACCAAGGAAATTTTACTAATCTCTAACCAACATAAAGGAGATTTATAAGACTGACCTTACAAGGCCTCAAAAGATACCATTATGATAGTGGAATGGTAATTATTGTTATAATAAAACTCAACCAGCCCCAAATGATCATCCCAAACCCCACTAAATTTGATAACACAAGTGCGAAGCATATCCTCTAGAATTTGTATAGATATATCTATCTGGACATCTGACTATAGATAGTAGGCCATACTCAAATGTACCTAAGATCCTAGTGCCTCTTGAAGGCCTCTCCAAAAGAGATAATTGAACCAAGGTTCCCTGTTAGAAACTATAATAGATGGAACTCCGTGTAAATGGACAATCTCCTTCACGTAGATATTTCCCAACTCCTCAACCTTGGTTGTGTCTCGAATGGGTATGAAGTGAGCCGACTTGGTTAGACTGTTGATCACAAACCATATCAAATTATTATTTCTTTGGGTATGAGGAAACTCAACCACAAAGTCCATAGAGATTTTATCCCACTTCCAAGTAGGTATTTGAAGTGTTTGAAGAAAACTCGAAGGTTTCTGATGCTCGGCCTTCACCAATTGGAACGTATAGCAACACGAGACAAAATTAGTAATGCCTCGTATCATTCCTGGCCACCATAACTTTTGTCTCATGTCATAGAACATCTTAGTGTTTCATGGGTACATAGCCTACTAGGAATTATGACAATCCCCTATCACAACCTCTCTTGCTTCTAATGAAACAACGAATCGATTCTGATATCATAGAACACCCTCTTTGGAGAACAAACATAGGGAAACTTTCTTTCCACCATAAAGAGAGTTTGTAATGCTACAAAATTCATCATCAAACTCTTGATCCTAAAGAACCATCTCAAGAAGAGAAGATTTCAACTAAACTCTAGCTAAAGAAACTTCATCCTCTTTCTCTTGAACTCCAATATGAAACTGTGAAAATAGATCCATCAAATTCCACTCTTTTGGGGATTATTTCACTTGGGTTTCAAGTTTACTTTTCAACACATATGAAATGAAATTTCCTTTCCTCAGGGTATAGGTGATGTCAAAGTTGAAATAGTTCAGGTACTCCACCCAACACCTCTCTCAGAGATTCAAATCTTTTTGAGAGAATATGTAACTCAAGATTTTGTGGTATGAATACATAGTAAACCTTTCTCTAAAAAGGTAGTGTTTCCAACACTTAAGCACATGAATCATAGCTTCAAGTTCAAGGTCATGGGTAGGATAATTATTCTCGTGTGGCCTAAGATGATGAGATCCATAAGCTACTACATGATCACCCTGCATAAGAATGCAGCCCAAGACTTAACCCAATGCATCAAAAAAGACCACATAGCCCTTCTCGACCTCTGGAAGAGTCAACACCGATGTTGTAGTCAACAAAAATTTCATATCAACAAAAGAACTCTGAAATTTATCATTCTAAGAAAACTTAACCCCCTTCTAAGTCAGAGCAGTCATTGAAGAATCCAACTTCTATAAGTCCTTCATAAACCAACGATAATATCCAGTTAATCCCAAGGAGATTCTAATCTCAAATACATTTTGGGGTTTCTCCCAATTCATAACAGCCTTTACCTTCTTAGGATCAACTGATATACCCTATTCAAACACCATGTGTCCCAAAATTTTCACTTCTTGAATCCAGAAATCACACTTTGAAAGCTTGGAATGAAGTCTGTGATTTCTCAGTATAATCAAAACTATTCTCAGATGATGCACATGATCCTCCTCGGATTTAGAGTAAATGAGGATTTCATCCACAAAGACTACCACAAAGGTATCCAGATACTCATGGAAAATCATGTTCATTATATCTATAAAAATAATAGTATCATTTGTTAGGCCAAATGGAATAATAAGGTAATCATAATGGTCATACCTACTCTGAAAGGTGGTTTTCTTAATGTCAGATTCTTTTATCCTTAATTGATGGTAACCAAATTGGATTTTGATTTTTGAAAACCAATTCACCCCTTTTAACTGATCAAATAGATCATCAATCCATGGAAATGGATGTTTTTTATTTACCGTAACTTTATTGAGATTTTTATAATCAACGCATAATCAAATAGAACCATCATCTTTCTTATCTAAGATAATCAGGGCCACCCAAGGTAACACACTAGGGTGTATAAATCTTTTCTCATGAAGATCGTCTAACTGGGACTTTAGCACTTTCATTACTACTAGAGATATGTCGTAAGAGGGAATTGAAATTGGTTGAGTGTTAAGCATTAAGTCAATAGAAAACTTGACCTCCCTTACTGATAGAAGCCCAAATAAATTAGAAGAGAACACATTGGGAAACTCGGTGAAAACTGGAGAGAGATCATCACTAAAATATTCCCACTCTAGATCAAAAGAAAACACTGATATTAATTTCCTCGGTTTGGGATAAGAAGGTTTATCTCTAATCGAACTTGGTTCCCATTCTCTTTTAAATATAATAGACACGCCACTGGGTGTAGTAAGGTATACCCATTGAAGATAAAAATCAATTAGGGATTTGACATCAAGAGATTTCATGTCGAGGACCAGAAAACTCCAAGATAGATCGACATCGGATAGAGATAAGACACAAATATGACTACAAAGACCCCTCTCTCTCTTTGTTCCAAGGGGTGTAGTAATATCCAATGCACAAGATAAAATATCTATAGGAAGATTAATAAGATTAACAATACTATTTTAAATAAATGAGTGAGATGTACCAGTGTCAAATAGAGCAGTAATTAAGGAAAAATCTATAGTAATGGTACCTCTTACAGTGGATGGACTCATGTATGCTTCCTCTGGAGACTCTTTTATTGCATGAAGTAGCTTCGTTTCAGATGCCTATGGATTTAACCCTTTTATACATGAAGCATCTGATTTCCTTACAATTTTAGGAGGATCTGATGATCTTGTTCCACTACACATAGTATAAAAGTTATGGAAGAATCTATGTAAGTGTCCTCAATATCCACAGGATCTACAGTTCTTGGGTGCCTCGGTGCAAACCCTCTTAGAATGTCCTAGATTGAAACACTGATATAAAATCAAAGGGCTTACTCATGGAACTATAGGAAATATGGAATGACCCTAATATTATGAAATTTTGTGAGAATCATCACACTTTTGTTTTCCCATAAAGGAACTAACCCTACCACTGGGAGAGAAATAAACTCCTGATAATCTTGATTTTCCAACAAAGTCCATCTCAACCATCATAGCCCTATCCAGTACATCAGCATAAGTAAGAAGATTTATAAATAAAACCTGAGAATAGATATCATATATAAGTTTCAACTCTAACATTTGATCCTTCATCCTCTCATTAGATACAATCATGGTTCAGTCAACCTGATCAAGCTTGAAAAACTCAACAGCCTTGGCCAACACCATAGACTCAAGATAGAACTGGTCAGTGAAAATAACCTTGAGTTCTTTCAACTATAATCCCTCATGTATCTTATTTGTAACCATCATGTCCCACCATCTCTTTCTCAGTCCCTCCAGCATGAAGGTGGAACACTTCACCTTGATCTCTTCTGGTGTCTCCAATAACTCTAAAAGACATTCTACCTTGAACATCCATTCCTCATCATGTTGGGGATCATTAGAGACTTTGAAAATTTGTGGATTCTAGTGAAGGAACTCTTGATAATGATTCCTTAGAACATCCCCCTGAGGTTCCACAGCTGGATCCTGAACAGGAACTAAAGGTGGTTCTTATCCAAGAGCTTTGACAGTGCGTACAATCACCTAAACAAGATTTATGTCCACTAAAGGATTCACTGGTTGTGGTTCAATAGCAACTTCATCTTGAATCTGATTCACACATCTTCTTGGGGGCATGATGTTACACAACATCAGCAGACAACAAAGAAGACATTGTATTAACACTCAAACTAAGAAATAAGGTATATAATCTCAATAGATGGAACAACCAGATTCGGATTCCACTCTATACAAATCTTAATAGGTAAAAAACTAGAAATAATCCACAAGATATCTTTCCCAAACTACCCCTAGCAACTTAAGGTTCATTGTGATGAGATATGGCCAGGCACTCAATCTCAACTACCTCTTAAGTCCCAACATTATTTCAAAAATGTATACTAACTTTAAGACAAAATCTCAACAACCACCTCTAATACCATTTTCTCATGAACAAGTCTGGATACCCTGGTAACTCGATAAATGATCCATCCTTAACATAGCCTGAAGAGAATTCTCAATCTCCACAGGTCGGTGACTAGCACCTAACATCATACAAACTAAAAGTGGGAATGGTTTTCAACAAATATTATGAAAGAAAAATAAACAAGGTAGTATGTATAACAAAAGAAACTCTGATGGGAGTAATGTACCAGAATTCAACATGGTATAAACAAGCTCAAATTACTACAACTCAAGTACCAAAATGGAGGAATACACCCTAAGTCCCTAAGGAAAACACTAATCAAGTCCAAAGTTTAATATCTAGATCCATCTCCAAGTGATCATTTCCCCTTGCTCGAATATGGAAGGAGATAATCTACAAACACCATAAGGCACAAGTAGGGTGTGATCTAAAAAATCCCAGTAGGTTCTCACCACGGATTCCATAACAGATTCCAAAACTATAGATTAACCAAAATAATTATTTCAATTTTAAAGATAAATAGGTTTGTAATTTTGAAGCATTTTTAAACAAATCATGTTATACAATTCAATAATGGAAAATACTTCAAGTGATGTAATATTTCTAAAACATTGGATTAAATAAAATATTTATATAAAATATTTTATATAAATTTAGAAGGCACATAAATCAGTTTTACAACATTGGTATACATTTATATTGAAAATATAAATAACAAGCAAGCAACATGGTCATCTTCCAAATAGGTATGATAGTATTCTGTCTAAAGGACTCTGCACTCTCTAGGTGATCTCAACAATATGTGTATATACATGCCCCCCTAACACTGGAAAAAGGTGACTCATCACCATCCCATCAGGGATGTGACCCACTTCATGTATGTTTTAGAATGTTGTAATAGCATAGAGTGTATACAAATAACTGACCAACTACCTAAGGCTTGCATGTACTCTTACACAATTAATGATGGGAAATTTATTTTAATAATTATCAAAATAAAATTAAATCTCATTCTTCTATTTCAATGCCAATTTTAATTTTAAAACCAAATGGGTTTTAATAAAAAAAACATGCCTCTTTAACAAGATAAAACCACTGGGTTTCTATCAAAATATTTTAATCCACTCTCACAAGTTTGAAATTCATTCAAAACCAGTACCTTCATTTCAAAATTAATTTCCACAATTAAATTCAAAATTTTAATTGAAATTTATTCCATAAAATCTCTAATTTAAATTGAACAATTTAAATCAATAAATTTTCATAAACACGCCATAATTCAATGGAATTGGGGGTTTTCCAAATTCTCATGTCGAAACAATGGAAATATCCCAATTCACTATAATTGGATTTTATTAAATCAATTGAAATCAAGTTTGAGAAATTGAATTTAAATCAATAATTGAAATAAATCAATCAGTTTAAGGTTAATAAATTTTGCTAATTAGGGAAGAACCACCTACCTTTATCTCAAAACTCAACACTCGAAACGGCACCCGTCAACAAGAACGAAGTTATAGAATAACTCGAAACCCAATATAGAAATGGTATTCAACACCACAGGGAATGAATACATCAATTTTAGGATGATCCATTTAAATCCAAAATGAGGAGAAATATATAAAGAAAAATAATGAGTGAGGAAGCTTGCCCGAGAATCACACCGCAAGCGCAACTACGATTGAACATCAAATGAATGGATATAGAAGGGTTGGAGAGCTTCAAGATCACATGGGGAAGTATTTGGGTAAATAGAAGTTAAATAGGGGAGGATCAAAAAGGGATAAATCAATCGTACTTCTTATTTTAAAAATGTAGTCATAGTATTACACGATGTGTAATACCAATACACGTCGTGAAATAGTAAATTTAAAAAACCGTCGAAAAAAAATCACCATGAATTAAAAATCGATGCTTCGAATTAAAAACTAATATTTAATTAATTCATAATGTGTAAATACCCATCATGTCATGTACCCTTCACAATGTTAATCCTTTCACAACTTGCACACAGAATCATCACATAATATGTAACCTTGTTACACAAGGTGAAACCCTCCTACAGTCTGCGGAAAATATAAGGACCCAGCCTTATTACATACATAATATTAAATTTAGTCAAGAAAACACTTCCTTTTACATTGAGGAAATTTTAAATTTTAAAGATTTAGAGAATTGGGACATAATACATTCATATCATTACACATTGTTACAAAGTGGATACCATAAAAATAGTTTCCATTTTTTTCAAAATTAAAAAACATGAAAACTTAAAACATCATTCCTTGAAAATTATTCAACATTTAACATGGATTCCTTATTTGCCTTAAACATCCATTAACCTGTGAAAAATCATTTAAAACTTAGGATGAGCACAAAAACTCATTAAGGGATATAAAAAGAAGGAAAGAACACATTAGTCCATGAATACTTGTAACGTATGAAATCATTCTCATAAGACATACTTATCACCTGTATATATATACTTACTTTGTGAAACGTGAGATTTCCACAATACCTAATAACATAAGTAGAACCATAAAGGTATCTTGGGGCATTACTTACATAATCTTGTAACCCTCTCAGTTACCTTATAATTTGTAACCCTCATGGCTACCTTACTATTTGTGTAACCATCACAGTTACACTTGGAGTAACCATACGGCCGACCTCCAACATACACATACCCAATGCATTGGAGGTAAATATAGGTCCCACCCTTAATCATAAAAAATTCCCAATATCCATAACATAATCATACAATATGAATATTATCATAAAATCATTGCTTTTGGATTTTTTTAAACAGTTAAAAGAGGATTTTAAAAGAAAAGTACCTTATAAATATCATATAATTGAAGTGAGACTTAATAGAGTGGATGGAATATGTATATACTCTATAAATATACATAATTAAACATATTATAATCAAAATTCATCACAAAAAAAAAATTTAAATACCACATAAATAATGAAGAATAAGGTTAACCCAAAGGATAGAAATCGGGTTAAGAATTCCCTTACCTCAGGCTTGTCTTACTTCAAACTAGTTTAAACTTCCTGTATAATGGTTAAAAGAGTGTTATTAGTATTTTACAGAAAACTTTTCATGTTTATAAAATCTTATATGATCATTTCATAACCTCATTTCACCCCTTAATTGTTAGTATTTTGTTCCTTGCACTGTTTTCGGTGAGTTCCTTGCATGGTTTCCATGATTGGTTCATGATGGATGTTCTTTTCGATTGGAATTGAAACTATAGAATTGGAATGTAAAGGTGTTTAAATATTTCTAGTACCATTATTTATACCATTTATCATTTTTATGTTTTTTATGAGGATTATTCATAAGTTAAAACATTAATGATGTTCGTTTAGATCATATTAGTTGTTCTTTGTTAATAACAACCTCATTTTGTCTTATAAATTAAAACCATGAGTACAAAAGAATTTAAGAACCATGGATGAGACATAATACATATATTATAATCTGGTTCAACCATAGAAATGGTTTCATGACTAGACTTGAAAGAATTAATGGAAATTGAAATCACATTGTCCACGATGTCAGTAATTCGACACATCGCGGACAATGTTTTTATTCCTTGAATAAGTGGGAGAGGAGAAGAATAGTGATGATGAATT
Source organism: Viscum album (assembly GCA_963277665.1). Lineage (NCBI taxonomy): Eukaryota > Viridiplantae > Streptophyta > Magnoliopsida > Santalales > Viscaceae > Viscum > Viscum album. The sequence continues at coordinate 1,222,782,762 of OY728150.1, read as the reverse complement.
TTCCATGAAAATGAGAACATCCAGAATATACATGATTCTTGGAGATTTCATGCCTCTTGTGTAATAAGATATGGAGAAAGAATAAGAAAATAAAGGAACTCAAAATAAAAGAATAATTGAGAAATCCCTTACAAAAATTCGGCAGCCTAACGGCTACGCAACATGGTTTTAGAAAATATTAAAAAGAGGGGGGACAAAGTTCACCCATCTATAAATGAATCATAATACAGAATAGATCAAAAATAATAAGGAAATAATAACATGGTATGAAAACTTGAAAGTTATACCACATAAAAGATAACTTTAAAGGAAAAAGAAAGAAATTGAGAATTTTCTTACCTTGTAGAGTAACTCCTAGAACTTGAAGGTTGGGACCTTGGGGGCTTGAGAAAATTTTGGGAGGGATACTAGGGAGTTAATGAGGCTATAGCTTCATTGATGAGGACTTTGTAATGAAGTTAATGAAGTAATGGGTTGGTATTTATAGCAAAAGTGAGGGATTATTTTAATAATTTCTAAGGGACACCTCATTAGTGGTATTTGCAAAACCATGGGATTGCCCATGGTATAAGACACTTGAGAAACCTCATAAATTATTTTTTTGTACACAAGTTGACCATATTTATTACATCATTAATGATGTCATTAACACACCGAAACTCAAAACTGTATTTTTTACTATTCATCAAAAAATCAACTATTTCAGAAAAATCTCCAAAATTCACCCTAACCATTTATCGATGTGTAGAATTGAAAAATGAAGTCCATTTTTTGAAAATAATTTTCTAAATATTTTTAATTTAATTTTTAAATAAAATCATACTTAATTCAAAAATTAATAATTTAAAAACTATAACTGGTTTTATATCACATTTAAAAATTAATCAAGATGTCATTATCTTAAATCCTTAATAAAATAAAATAATAATACAATTTACTATTCATTAGGGTCATATTACTATTCATAAGGGTATGTTACTATTCACCAAAAAACAAGTTTGTTTCAATAGACTCTAAATAACATACTAAACACAATTGTAGATGACCATTTTTTAAAATTAAAAACATATAAGTGGTAAAATTATGTTTAAAGGATAATTATAAATATCTACATTAAACAAAATTTCAAGCATTTCAATTTATTTTTAGAAAACCTTGGGGTGTTACATTATCCCCACCTTTTGTAAATTGCGTCCTCACAATTTTATTTACTTATTAAACAAGTGAGGGTAACTTTCCCTCATAGCATTTTCAGACTCCCATGTTTCTTCTTCAACCATGTGGTTTCTCCACAAAACCTTTATCTGGAGGATTACCTTATTCCACAATTCCAATTCCCTTTGATCAAGAATCTGAACTGATTTCTCTTCATATGAAAGGTTCACCTCCAGCTGAACTGCTTCTGGGCTCAAAACATGAGTTGAATCTGGTACATACTTCCTCAACATCAAAACATGAAAAAAATTGTGTACATGAGACAAACTTAGAGGCAAAGCTACTCAGTATGCAACTGGTCCAACTTTCTCTAGGATGTTAAAAGGACTGATGAACCACAGACTTAGATTTCCTTTCTTACTAAAATGCATAACACTTTTCCAAGGAGAGATTTTATAGAAAACATGGTCACCTACCTCAAAAGAGAAGTCTTTCCTTCTATTATCTGCATAACTTTTCTGCATGCTCTAAGCTATCCTCATGTGTTGCTGGATCGTCTTAACTTTCTCATCCACTTCCTCTACTAATTCTGGCCTCATCAACTTTCTTTCACCACTTTACATAAAAATCCTCAAAAGGTTCCATTTGTATACTGGAATGAAAACTGTTATTATAAGAAAAATCAACTAAAGAAAGATTTTGATCCCAACTTCCTTGGTAGTCCATTGAACAAGATCAAATCATATCCTCCAAAGTTTGAATCATTCATTCTAACTACCCATCTGATTGAGGATGAAAAGTTATACTGAAATTTAACTTTGTGCCCAATGACTTCTAAAGTCCCTTCCAAAAGTTAGAAGTGAACCTGGGATCCCGGTCAGATACAATAGAAAAAGGAACTCCATGTAACCTAAAAATCTCTTTGAGGTACAATCGAGAAAGCTGGTCCAAAAACATTTTATCTCAAATAGAAAGAAAATGTATAGATTTTTTCAGTCGATCCACAATAACCCAAATTGTATTGTTACCTCGATATTTCTTAGGTAGTCCCACCACAAAGTCCATGGATACATTCTCCCACTTCCACTCTGGCATTGGAAAAGGCTGAAGCATCCCCTTTGGAAACTGCCGCTTTGCTTTAACCTGCTTACATGTCAAACATTTCATGGTAAAATCAGCAATATCCATTTTAATTTCATCCCACCAGAAATACTCCCAAAGGTCTCTATATATCTTAGTATTGTCAGGATGAACTGAAAATGGAGAACTATAAGCTTCACACAACAAATCTTTCTTCAACTGAGAATTATAGGGAACACACAACCTTTTTCCAAATCTTAAAACACAAACTTTATCAAGGTTAAATTCTATTAGCTTACCCATTTTAACCAATTTTACCTTTTTTGTAGCTCACAATATTCCTTCTATGCTCACTTAATTCTATCTGACAACAAAGACTACACTAAAACCTGAAACAAAATAGATGTATTCCCTGCACCAACAACTTCTAATCCAAAATTAATCAAATTATTAATCAAGGGATCATGTTCCAAACATAACATGTTTAATGATGCATGATATTTTTGACTCAAGGCATCCACCACTTTGTTTAATTTTCTAGAATGGTAATTGATCGTGAAATCATAATCCTTTATCAGTTCAAGCCATATTCTCTGCCTCATGTTTAATTTCTTATGAGTGAATATATACTTCAGACTTTTATGGTCAGTATATATTTGACATTTGGATCTGTATAAATGATGCCTCCAAATTTTCAAAGAAAAAACCACAGCTGCTAATTCCAAATCATGTGTGGGATAATTTAACTCATGAGGTTTTAGTTTTCTTGAAGGATAAGAAATTACCTAATCATTCTTCATTAAAACACAACCAATTGGGACATAATATATTCATAGCATTACAATCATCCTAACCCCTAAAGTTATCTAAATCATCCTTTGATACCAACTATAAGTAACCAACCTTATTACATACATAATCTTGAATTTAGTCAAGAAAACACTTACTTTTACATTGAGGATATTTTCAAGTTTAAATCTTTAGATAATTGGGACATAATATATTCATAGCATTACACATTGTTACATAGTGGATACCATAAAAACAGTTTCAATTTTTTTCAAAATTAAAAAACACTAAAACTTAAAACATGATTCCTTGACAATTATTAAACATTTAACATGGCTTAATTATTTGTCTTACATATACATTAACCTGTGAAAAATCATTTAAAACTTGGGATGAGCACAAAAACTCAGTAAGGGATATAAAAAGAAGGAAAGAACACATTAGTCCATGAATACTTGTAACGTATGAAATCATTTTCATAAGACATACTTATCACCTATATATATACTTACTTTGTGAAACATGATATTTCCACAATACCTAAAAACATAAGTAGAACCATAAAGGTATCTTGGGGTATTACTTACATAATCTTATAACCCTCTCAGCTACCTTATAATTTGTAACCCTCACAGCTACCTTACTATTTGTGTAACCATTGTAGTTACACGTACAGTAACCATACAGACAACCTCCAACTTACACATAACTAATGAATTGGAGGGAAATATAGGTCCCATACTTTATCATAAACAATTCCCAATATCCAGAACATAATCGTACAATATGAATATTAGCATAAAAACATTGTTTTTTAATTTTGTAAAATAGAATTTTAAAAGAAGATTTTAAAAGAAAAGTCCCTTATAAATATCATATAATTGAAGTGAGACTTAATAGAGTGGATGTAATATGTATATAATCTGTAAATATACATAATTAAACATAGTATAATCATAATTCATCACACAAACAATTTAAATATCACATAAATAATGAAGAATATGGTTAACCCAAAGGATGGAAATCGGGTTAAGAATTCCCTTACCTCATGCTTGTTGTACTTAAAACTTGTTTAAACTTCCTGTTTAATGATTAAAAGAGTGTTATTAGTATTTTAAATAAACATTTTCATGTTTATAACATCTTATATGATCATTTCATAACCTCATTTCACCCCTTAATTGTTAGTATTTTGTCCCTTGCACTGTTTTGGGTGAGTTCCTTACATGATTTCCATGATTGGTTCATGATGGATGTTCTTGTCGATTGGAAGTGAAACTCCAGAATTGGAATGGAAAATTATTTACATATTTATATTACCATAATTTATACAATTTATCATTTTGATGTTTTATATGTGGGTGATTCATAAGTTAAAACATTAATGGTGTTCGTTTAGATCATTTTAGTGGTTCTTTGTTAATAACAACCTCATTTTGTCTTATAAATTAAAACCATGAGTAAAAAAGAATTAAAGAACCATGTATGAGACATAATACATATATTATAACTTGGTTAAAACATATAAATGGTTTCATTACTAGACTTGAAATAATTAATGGAAATTTAAATCACATCGTCCACGATGTTGATAATTCGACACATCACAGACAATGTTTTTATTCCTTGAATAAGTGGGAGAGGAGAAGAATAGTGATGATGAATTTTCCATGAAAATGACAACATAAAAAATATACATTATTCATTTATATTTCATTCCTCTTGGGTAAGAATATATTATGAAAGAATAAGAAAATAAAGGAACTCAAAATAAAATAATAATTGAGAAATCCCTTACAAAAATTCGGCAGCCTAACGGCTATGCAACATGGTTTTAGAAAATATTAAAAAGAGAAGGGACAAGGTTCACCCATCCATAAATGAATCATAATATATAATAGATCAATAATAAGAAGGAAATAAGAACATGGTATGGAAACTTGAAAGTTATACCACATAAAAGAGAACTTGAATGGAAAAAGAAAGAAATTGAGAATTTTCTTACCTTGTAGAGTAACTCCTAGAACGTGAAGGTTGGGACCTTGGGGGATTGAGGAAACCTTGGGAGGGATACTAGGGAGGTAAGGAGGCCAAATCTTTGTTGATGGGGAATTTGGAATGAAGTTAATTAAGGAATGGGTTGGTATTTATAGCAGAAGTGGGGGATTATTTTAATAATTTCCAAGGGACACCTCATTAGTGGTATTTGCAAAACCATGGTATTGCCCATGGTATAAGCCACTTGGGACACCTCATAACTTATTTTACTATACACAGGTCGACCAGAATTATTACATCATTATTACATCATTAATGATGTCATTAACACACCGAAACTCAAAACTGTATTTTTTACTATTCAGCGAAAAATCAAAATGTTTCAGAAAAATCCCCAAAATTCACCCTAACATTTTATCTACATGTATAATTCAAAAATGAATTCCATTTTTTGAAAATAATTTTCTAAATTTTTTTAATTTAATTTTTAGATAAAATCATACTTAATTTAAAAATTAATAATTTAAAAACTATAACTACTTTTATATCACATTTAAAAATTAATCAAGATGCAATTATCTTAAAGCCTTAAGAAAATAAAATAATAATACAATTTACTATTCATTAGGGTCATATTACTATTCATAAGGGTATGTTACTATTCACCAAAAAACAAGTTGGTTCCAATAGACTCCAAATAACATGATGAACACAATTGTAGATGACCATTTTTTAAAATTTAAAACATAGAAGCAGTAAAATTATGTTTAAAGGATACTTATAAATATCTACATTAAACAAAATTTCAATCATTTCAATTTATTTTTAGAAAACCTTGGGGAGTTACAGAAAAAGTCTAGTTAAAGCAGAGAGTCCAACAAATCTATGACTTCACCATTATAGGTATCCTCCCAATTCATTCTCAATCCTACCCGATCAAAGGAAAAAAGAAAAATCACAACAATGTTAAAGATGTACATATCAGATCAGTAACAGGATGTTATAGTCATGATTCAACAACTCCTACCAATTGCATTGTGTGGAATATTACCCACCCATATCAGAATGACTATCATGAAGGTGTGTTATTTTTTTAATTCAATGTTTAATAAGATGATTGATTAAAATACTTTGAACACTTTGGAGAATGAATCAGTTTCTATACTTTTGTTAATTAGAAATGTATTTTCCTTTATCTTTTTTTGATATCATGGTGCATTTAAGGGTTCATTTGGTGCGAGAAATAAAGCTTTTAGGACTTATATATCTACATTGTATGTATCCTTTTGAAAGGTATATGAATATATTAAAGAGGTATGTTAAGAATATATATCGATCTAAAGTATCCATTATTGAGAAGTATATTTCTGAGGAGGTTGCAGAGTTTTGTACAAGATATTTTTCTGCAACGGAGCACATCAATTTTCCTAAATCTCTCCATGAACAAGTTAATTATAGGGGAAGGTGGATTTGTGGCTTGAAAGCCAAATTGTTGATAGGTGAACAGATAAAGAAGGTAAATTTATACATATTGAATAACATATATGATTCTCAACCATATATAACATTGCATATTAATGTTTTGAAACAATATTATCCCAAGAAGAAAGATATGTGGATTTTGAATGAGCGTAACAAAACTTTTTTACCAAGGTTTAAAGAGATCGTCATTGGTAAATCAAATATATCAGAAACATTAATATGGTTATTAGTTGGTCTAAGTTTAAATTTTATAACATGGTCTAAGTATGAAATTAATCGATATACATTTCATACAAAAGATCAAGATAAAAAAAGTGTGGTTTAGAATAGTAGTGTATTGGTGTTCACATAAGCAATGTATTTTTTGAGTGAAAAAGACAAAAACCCAATATCCGCATCAACTGCATATTATGGAGTCATTGAAGAAATATGTTAGGTTTATAAAATTAAATTTCAATTTCTTTTGTTTAATTATAAATGGTTTATCATTAAAAATAGTATATGACATGATGAATTTGGAATGACACTAGTTAATCTAAATAAATTGAAATACACAACTTATCTTTTTATCATGGAAACACATACAAAAAATATATATATACTCGATCAATCTATTATGTAGTGGTCTATTTTTTTACAAGAAAAAAATAGTATGATGGAAATGATAAACTTGATAAAATTCTGATTTATATGAAATTCATACTTCTGTGGAATGATTAATAAATAATATTGATGAGCATGTCATAGACATGGTTTGTGCCATACGAAACGATCATGGTGAAGTAATTTGGGAAAAAATATTTCATTAAATTCCTAATATTATAAGTACCAAATTATTAATTATGGTTTACTTTTTTAAATTTCTTAATTTATATATTTTAATTTTATTTAATTTATTAAAACACGTATTATAACTAATAGGTTAAATTGTTTGTTTATATTAGTTTATTTTTGTCTATTTTTCCATATTTACCCTTACTTAACTTATCCATTACTTGATTTTGTTGAAAACCAATTATTTTAAATTTAACATTTTAAATATTAACAAAAAATATTGTATAAGAGTATATTATTAAAAAAACTTTTTGTTGTAAAAATGATTTATCTGGTCGGTAAAGTTTTACTATGTCATCTCATCTCTCATTAATATTGTGTAATTTTAATTTATTTATGACATTTAATCTCTCATTAATATTGTTATAATTTTAGTTAAATGTAAAAAATATGAATAAAAATTTGTTAAGTTTAGTTTACTTTATTTTTTATTTGATAATTGTTAATTTTTTATTTACATTTGAATATAATTATTAGATTTATATATTTTTGTAATAATTGTTGTTGCTTTGATTTGTAGGATAATGACATATCAATCCTATGGTCCACCACATATTTCTGTAGATGATTGTACTCATACCTATGGATAGAAACGTACACATGTTGTTATTGATGATCCTCCTCATCCTTATTTACATGGGACATCTAATTCCATAGGGGGAAAAGAGTTCTAGGGTTAGTAAACATGGCACCACACGTTTACCAAAATTATCAGTTGCCTATAGCTCGGAACAGAGGATACCAATATGCTTTTATGGTAATGATATTTCAAGAGGTCAAAATTTAAAACAATTCAATAATTTTGTATTAGTACAGGATAAAAGCAAAGTTAGTATTTTGTTTGATAATTGGCAGTGTTGACAAGGTGACCTTATCACACTTGTGGGAGACCATTTTGGTAAGATTTTTTGTTATTATTTTACTTATCTTTAAATGTTTATATTAATACATGCTCTTCAACTTCTTATCAGATGACATATGATATACCTGAACTAGAGGAGTTAGGAAGAAATGTTTATCATTGGATTCCAAGAGATTGAGGGATTTTAAATCATCCCTCACATCACAGTTCATTTTTTAGGATAGACAACATCAAAATCCATGTGATATATATCCATTTATAGATGAAGATATATTGAAGAAATTTTTTGAAAGTAGACGATGAGAAGAGTTTTTGGTAAGTGAAATTTTACCTTTTTAGAATTTTTTTATATTAATGACAATGTTAATGATTTCTTTATTTCTAATTATTAATTTACAATAATAAAGGAGATATCATCATGAGATTCAATATAGAAACATATACCCTCATACGTTATCTTGGGGAGGGTATACCTTATTGGAAGAATGGATTCTAGTAGAAAAACATCAGAAGCTGAGAGCTGAGTCTGCAGGGTCTGTAGAGGTTGCCCCCCCCCCCTGCGTTAGTCATGAAAAATGCAAGAGGGATCAAATGAGAAAAAAAGGACAATATCTTAAGGAAGATTTGAGAGTTGTACCTGAGAAGATTATAAGATGTTTAATTTATTTATTTATTTAATTTAAATCGACTCTTTATATATTGTGATTCATTACAGATTTTTTCAAATATTTCATACAAGATTATCTTAAGGAGAAGACCACATAGGGGGTCTTTATTGCTGAGGGTATAAGGATATTTTAGCTACGACATTGGGAAAGCCCGAACACCTGGTTCGTGTATGAGGATACCTCATAGTTGTATCGGTAAGAAATGCATTTCCATGTTAAGAATATTATTCAATGAAGCATGTTTATAAAAAAATATTTAATCTTTAGAAGTTGAAGTTTAGGATATTCTTGTGACGATGGAGGACAAGATCAGAGTTTTGGTATAGTAGATGTTTGCAGGGATGCAAGGATAGTTTGGTCTGCTGATCCAACTCCTCTGCCTCTGCTAATATATCACACTCCTCCTTCTTATCCTACTCATACATCTCTACCTACAAACCCCAATCCTTATCTTACCCCTACACCCCATCCTCCACAGATTCCAAATTATTGTGAGTCATATGTTTATGATCTCCATTATATTGTTGCATATGAGATGATATTTTATATCAGTGATACCATTCATCATCAGCAGATTGAGATAGAGTATCATTGGGTCACTATATAGGATATTATAGATAGATCATAAAAAATATCATGTCCTACAGATGAGGTGAGTAAATTTGGAAAAAGTATCGGTCATTTTTTATTTTTTCCATTTAAACTACTTCGACATATTACCATAGAGGTATGTATATATGTTATCTTTTATTTTATTTTGTTATAAAAAAATTTTTCACATCTTAAATTTATATATTTATGTAATTTTTTATAGGAATAATTTAAAGGTAAATAATTACTGTATAGAAAATAAAAATTTCAAAGTGTCATGACTTCATATACAGATTCTACTAGTCTTGATATATTGTTAGCGTACTCAAATTTTTTATTGGAAGTATATAAGATTCCAATTGATACTAATTTTTTTGGGAATGCAATGACTATGGGGATTTTGAAAAATGATATATTAGAGCTTGTAACTAGAGATCAATTGGGCATCAACAAGATGCAAATTTTTTCCATATAAGTAAATTAATAAAATATTTCTATTCCTTTAATTTATTAAAAATTTATAGTTATGTATTTTTGTATTAAGTATATATATATAATTTGTACTAAGTATGAAAAGACAGATTTATATAGATTTATGGACCCAGATTTTATTTATCCTATATCTTTGACAATGAACAATTCAGAAAGAATATTTTATATAGCTGAAATATTTTAGAAGAATGTTGTTATTTAGTGTTGGATGTTTTCATATCCTCAAGAGTATGAAACTTTTTTTCTCACAAAGTGTTATATATAACTTAACATATTAACAACTCATATTTAATTTTCATATATATCAGTGGACATTAGATTTTGGGTGTTTTTTGTCCAAGAGATAAGACATTGTACTGGCTATACTCTATCCATGGTGAAGTGAGAGAAAATTTTAAGAATTTTTTGAACACATAAGTTTGATTATTTTAATACTTGTTTATATTATAATGAATAAAATTTATTTTATTCATATTATTTTCAAATGGTTCATGTAATTTATTTATATATATGATAATAAAGAAAAGCGCCAAGATCAAATTTGTACAAGCTAAGCTGAATTTTCATTTGAAATTACTAAATTTTGGATATATTACTTAAAAATGTTATTTTGAAATAAAATATCTTTGAAATGGTGTCATAAAAAAGAAGGTGTAAAATAATGTGGATATTATGTTTTAAGATTTATGTATTAAATAATTTCAACTGGGGAAGTTATGAAGTTTTAGAATGTTATATTTTTTATAAATATTTATTTGATATTTCATTTATTTTACTAAAAATTCAAGTTAAATGATTTCTTTATTATTGTGTATATTTTTTATGACCCATATCTATATAGTGAATAGGAGTTGAGATGTTTAAAATTGAATGGGACAATAATTTTATAGGTTTGATTGATTTTTAGTTTATTTATAATATACATTGTAAATTTGAAAGTTCAATTGCAAGTGTATTTTGTTGGTTTTCTACTTATTTTTATATTGTTCTGTTTCTTTTGTCTGCTGTTGTGGAGGATGAATCAATTTTTATATTTTTTTTTAAAAATCACATCGGTTATTGGATAACCAATGTGAAAAACTGATAAAAATATTAATTTACAATGTCATTTTTAGTTAACCGATGTTAAAAAAATTATCTACAACTTAACCTCCAATGATGTCAGTTATTAACCGATGTGAAAAATAAAAAAAAACATGAAAAATCTGTTATTCACTAGTGATTGAGGATGACTATATCAATTTAGGGCCACCCATGGGGTACTCCCACATTTCCAAACATTGGATATTTAAATGTTAAGAATATATTTGACTTTTGATAAAGTAGATCCCATGATGAACACGTTAATAGGTTAGTTGAGTTGAAAAGGTAATATTGATATTTGTGTCAAGATTTTGATAATGGAATAAGGGATTATTTGGATAAATATGAAATGGGATGGATGAAATAAAGTGATTGTGCTAAATGAATTGTGAATTTTACTTGAAATCCATAATTGGGTTAAATAATATAAAAAGGATGAATATGTTAAATGGGTAAATGCATGTGAATTGAAATGGGTAAATGGGTTAAAGTATCTGAATTAATGAATATGTTAAATGGGATAATGTATGGTAATTTTTGAATATGCTTAACGGGATAAAGAGTAAGAAAGGGAAATGGGTTAAATGGGATATGCAATGTTAATAGTAAATTTACTAATGGTTTAAGGCTTGATGTTGAATCATATGTTGAATAGTTATGAAATGTGAATGTTATGTATAATGATTGAGTATAGTTTGTGTTTTGGAATATGTGGTAATTGGATAAATAAGCATGTGCATATGGATTAGTAATTATGAGGTATTGGAATTGAGGATCTACACCCACAGGTTGAGTTATACTGAGGCTCTAAACCCCACCCAATAATGCATGGGTTAGGGAAGGGGACTGGGGTTCTATGCCCCTAACGGTTTCATTTGAAGAGACTTCCTGGACTAAGGCTACAAGGTAAGTGTAATGTAATTATTTTATGAAATGTTATACCTAGTGAGATAGGGTACTTGGTTGATCCCCTTATGCATAGTAATTGACCGGTTTAGGATGTAGTGAAAATGATGTAAATACCTAACCCATGGTTTAAGTGATTTAAATGGTTTAATTAAATAAAATGGATTAATTTAAGAAATATGGAATTGAATGATGAAATGATCAAAGTTATTATTGTTATCTCATGGAACCTAATTTGTATCTTGTATACCTTGTCATTTATTCAGTTCTTACATGCACTATTTGTTTAGAATAGATATTTTGTGGACACTGTTGGTGGTGGCCTACTAAGTTGTACTCACATAATTATCAGGCCATCATTGGGTACCTGAGATGATTTCATAGTTGCAGTTCATAAAAAGGTAAAAGGCCATATGCTAGGGAGTTGGGTTGGGCTTGGGATGTACATGGATGAAGATTCAAACATGGGGTTGGGACTGTTTTAAGGATTCTATTATTTCTATTTATTTTTTGTTTTCTTTCACTTTAGTAGTTTTATCATGACATGACATAATTATTGTTAGGTTGTGGTATGTACCATATTTGGGAAAATGGTTAGGAATGCAAGTTCCTGGATTATTTTTTATTATTTCCTTTATTTCACATGTTATCTATTGTGGATACTTTGGTGAAGAGGGTATAGTCTCCCCATGTGATCCATTATACCCTCACCGCTATTCATAAACCTATGGCATATAGGGAGGTGTGCTTGAGGTCATGTGGCAACTCGACTCGGGGTGCCATTTTAGTGGCTTCTGGGTTGAGGACATTAAAAAGTGGTATCAGAGCAGTTCTTTTCTATGGTCTTACTACTTGGGATGGTAGACATAAGGATAGGAATTTTTGGGCCTTGGCAATGATCTTGTGTATGGGAGTAGCTAACCCATGTATGAGGGAAAACCCAAGTGTCCAGAGTGGGAATTATTGTTCTTGATGTGTATTGTTATAGTTGAATGATATTTCTCCATTGGGTGATGCACTTGTTGTTTGATGTGACTATTTTATGATATTTTTCTTATTTCCATAATGTCACGAGGTTGTTAATTTATGCATCATTGTAGGAACCTATAGATATATATGTTATGCATCATGATAGGAACACATGAGATGGGTGTGTGGCACATGAAGGGTAGGATTCATTTTACTTCTTGAAAATTTTAAAGAAAGGAATGCCTAATGAAGATGATGTAAATGGTTAAATAGAAAGTATGTTGAAGAATTTTTAAAGATTTGTGCTTAATGAAAGATTTTAAATAAGTTAAAATATTGGTTGTAATGAGTTGTGAAATGGTAAATGTGCCTATGATGAAAGATTTACATTATGAGTGTAGAAGTGGTTTTAAAAAGGTGTCTAAAGAAAGACTTGTAAATCTGTGTGTCGGTTTACCCCATGTTGACCATGATCGTGGTGGGGATTTTTTAGGGTAGTGATTTAGGTGTGATGATTTCCATTATGATATTTTATTAAAAATGGGTTGTTTTGGCTAGTGGAGAGCCTTCTCTTATGTAAATTGTGGAAGCTTTATGTTATGTGTTCTGAGAATCATTCTTGGCATTGTAGGAAGATGCCACCATAGCAATGTGTACCAGTTGGGTGACAAGAGGACATCACCAAGAAAGGATGTTGAATAATTTTTAAATATTTGTGCTTAATGAAAGGTTTTAAATGAGTTAACATGTTGGTTGTAATGAGTTGTGAAATGATAAATGTGCCTAAGAGGAAAGATTTACATTTTGAGTGTAGAAGTGGTTTTAAAAAGGTGTCTAAAGAAATACTTGTAACTATGTGTGTTGGTTTAACCCATGTTGAACATGATCATGGTAAGGATGGTTGAGGGTAGTGTTTTAGGTGTGTCAATTTCCATTAGGGTAGTTTATGAAAAATGGGTTGTTTTGTCTAGTGGAGATCCTTCTCTTATGTAAATTGTGTAAGCTTTATGTTATGTGTTCTAAGACTCATTCTTGGCATTGTAGAAAGATGCCACCATGGAAATGTGTATCAGCTAGTTGAAAAGAGGACGTCACCAAGAATGATCCTCCATAAATGGAGCAAGGGAACCCAGTGGTTCAGGGTAATGGAGAAGAGGATTATTTTTGTGAGAACTTTTCTCATTTTATGTAGATGATGGAATGGGACCCAGGGCGAGTCATGTCGAGTATGTTTGATCTGATCAGAGAGTTTTAGTTGCAACATCCTCCAAAAAAATTTAGATAGGGTGGACCCGAGGCTATAGAAATCTGGATAGAGTCCATATAGATTATTTTGGATCACTTATAGACTCATCCTGATAAGAGAGTCAAGCTAACAGCTTATATGTTGTAGAGACTGGAAAAGTGATGGTGGGATATTTTAGTTCAAACTTAGTAGGATGATGGTATGCTATAGAATAAAATTTATGAAAATTTTATGGAACACTTCTATCCAGATACTTTGATACAGGAGTGGGCTTCATAGTTTATGAGGTTGACACAAGGAACTATGTCAGTGATGGATTATGCGGGCCGTTTCACGTACTTGCAATGCTTTGTCCCAGAGTTGGTAAGAGATGAGGCAGCTATGGAAATACATTTCTAGGATAGAATTAGACATGATATTAAGTCTGAGGTAAACATATTCCATTTAAATAGGTTTATATAAGTGGTGGATCAGGCCCTTATTTCAAAATGGAACTTAAAGGAAGCTTTAGGATGTAGGTTTGTGGTTCTAGTTGGATGGACTAGTGGTACGGCTTCTGAGGGTAGGAAGCATCATTTTAGGAATCTTCATCAGAGTGGAAGTGTTCTGAATAGTCATAAGAGAGGACCAGTATCTCAGGGTGGTGACTAGGTGTTTTTCTATAAGTGTGGCAGGTCGGGTCACATGCGGGGGCAGTTCCCTCGACCACTAGTTGAGTGTTGAGCATGTGGAAGAATGGGGCATGTGCAGAGATTATGTAGGAACCCTTGACAGCTGGGCATAGATGGAGGATTAATGCCAATTCCAAGTGCAAGTAGGGGATTGGTTAACCCTTATCAGGAAGGAAGTTGGAGCTCTACCGGCCGCACCAGTAGAGGTGGAGAGCATAGTACTCCAAGATGAGAGCATCCATACCAGTTGGGAAGTGTAGCACCAGGGATTCAGATCGAGGCCTAGGTTAGAGGGGAAGGTCATCGTCATACAGTTCAGTTAAAACCTGGAGGTAGATAGGTTTTACCATCAACTGTTCGAGGTATAATCCTTATAGATTCCACACTTATTGGTGATTTATTTGATACATGTTCCACACACTCTTTTACATCTGCTCAATTTGTGGATGTGTTAGGTCTAGCAGTAAAACATATGTGTGTGGTCATATTGATTGATACACCATTAGGGGTGTGAGAAGAAAATATCAGGCAATGTAAGGGATGTGCGCTTGAGGTTGGTGGGTGCTTTTCATATGGTACTTGTTTATGCTTGAGATTTCAGGATTTGATCTAATTTTTGGAATGTATTGGATAGTGTTATATCAAGACCATATTGACTTTTACCACTATAGGGTAACCTTTACATCTCTTTAGGGAGACATGAATGTCCATCATGGTGTATGGGATGTCCTGGAAGGCCATGCAGGACCATTTTTTCAGCAGATGAGTGAACTCATAGCCCAAATGGCATATCTTAGGTTTGATGATGGGTAATTAGAGTAGTTTTTCTTTACTCTTGTGGTGAATCAGTTCCAATATGTGTTTCCTAAGGATTTTTTAGGGCTTACACCTGAGAGGGAAGTTGATTTAATAATAGAGTTGCTACCAAGATCAGAACCAGTTTCCATTCCACTATATAGAATGGAATTGGTATAACTCCAGGAGATCAAAAATCAATTGGAAGAACTAGAAAATGAGGGGTTAATTCATCTGAGTACGTCACCTTTGGGATCTTCGGTGTTGTTTTATAAGAAGTTTGATGGATCATTTCGGTTATATGTTGATTATAGGAAGCTTAATCAGATGATGGTTAAGAACTGATACACTCTACCTCAAATTGATGACATTTTTTATTAGATGAGGGGTAATTTAGAGTTTTCTAAAATTTATATGAGATTAGGGTATCATCAGTTAAGGGTGAGCCCTTCTGATGTACCATGGGCTACCTTCATGAGAAGGTATGGGTTACATGATTCTTTTGTGATGTCATTCAGGTTGACCAATGCATCGGTAGTGTTTATGAACCTAATGAATCGAATGTTTCATCCTTATTTGAATCAGTTCTTAGTTGTCTTCGTGGATGAAATTTTAGTATACTCAAAGACTGATGACAAAAATTCCAAATATCTTGACATCATTCTAATTACACTGAGAGAGCATGGGATATGATCCAAGCTATCCAAGTTTTATTTGTGGATCAATTGGGTACATTTCTTGGGTCACATAATCTAAGAGGAAGGCATTTCAGTGGGCCCATAAAAAGCGCAGGTAGTTGTGTCTTGGGAGCATCACAATAATGTTTTTGATGTTTGGAGATTTCTGGGTCTGGTTGGATATTACCAAAGGTTTATTAAAGACTTTTCTCATTTAGCAGAACCAATTTTAGGCTTAACCAAGAAAGGTTTCAAGTTTGAGTGGTCTGGGGTAAGTGATAATGCCTTTCATAAATTAAAGAGGTGATTGAAAATCACACTGATTCTAATCTTACCTGACCTAGGTAATAAGTACACCTTTTTGTGGTGTGTCTGGTGTTGGGATTGGGGCGGTGTTGATGCAGGATGAACGGGTGGTGGAATATGGGTCACAATAGTTGAGACCTCATGAAATAAAGTAACCTACACATGATCTTGAATTGGCTACAGTGGTTCATGCCTTAAAATGTATGCGGCATTTTTTATTGGGGGAATTATTTATAGTGTATACCAATTATAAAATTAAGTAAATTTTCTCTCAACATGATTTTAATATTCATCATTAAATATGGTTTGATATTGATCTAGTTTACACATTGTGAAATGGAAAAAAAATTGTAGATGCTTTGAGTCGAAAGACTCAAAGTCAAGCGGTTTATGAATCAAGTTTAGAATGGAAGATGAAGGTGTTGTTTATTGAGATGCATCATGAGGTACAGGATGGACAAGGGAATATGACCCTTGTATACTTGGTAGTTAAATCCATGCTTCTGAACTAGATTAAGGAAAGGAAGTTTGAGGATCATGAATGTGTATCTTTGAGGGAAAGTTTTAAAGTTGGGGATTCACCTTTTGGTTGGACCATTATATATGATGTAATTGGTTATGTTTTTGGTTGTTTGGTTGTGCCAACGTGTATGTGAGAATAGTTGATGCATGAGTTTCATTCATCTAAGTGGGTTGTGCATCCCAATTTGACCAAAATGTATCAGGATCTTTGTAGGTAGTATTGGTGGCCAAGAATGAAGAAAGAGGTTGCAGGTTTCATGGCTTAATGCCTTACCTACTAGCAGGTGAAATCTAAGCATCAACGGTCAGGTAGTTTGCTAAAGCCATTTCCCATTTCAAAATGGAAATTGTATGACGTGATAATGGATTTTTTTTGGGTATTATGAGTATTCCATGGAAGAATGATACGATTTGGGTGGTTGTAGATCAGTTGACCAAGGTAGCACATTTCCTTCTGATTTTAGAGACATTCACCGTGGATCATCTAGGTGATTTATATGTTCTAGAGATAGTATAGTTTCATGGGGTTCCATGAAGGATAGTTTCAGATCATGATTTGTGGTTTACATCACATTTCTAGAAGGGATTACATGAGGTTCTTGGTACCCAGGTGTTTTTGAGTATGGATTTTCACCTGCAGGTGAATAGGCAATCAGAGCATACTATTCAAGTACTAGAGGACATGGTGAGAGTTTGTGTCCTAGACTTCAGTGGATCATGGGAAAATAATCTAGAACTAGTTAATTTTTTCTACAACAATAGTTACCAAGATAAAATTCATATGGCACTGTTTGTGGATCTCTATGGTAGACCATGTAGATCTCTATTGTGTAGGATAGAAGCTGGGGAATTAGAGTTTTTGGGACCGAGTCTCATGCAGGAGATGTCAGAACAAGTTTAGTTGATTCCAAAAACATATGGAAATGGCTCATAGTAGGCAAAAGTCATATGTGGATCAACATCGTAGACCTATTGAGTTTGTGGTGGGTGATCATGTGTTTCTTTGGGTGTTTCCAAGTTTGGTTCACCATCAAATTTGGAAACATAGAAAGTTGGTGTCCAGGAACATGGGTCTGTTTGAAACTATGGATAGGATAAGACCGGTGTCATACTGATTTAATATTCCATAGTAGTATAGTGGTATGAATGATGTTTTTTATGTGTCACATATTCAGCTGAATCACCTTAACCCATCTCATATAATTCATTTTGAGGATCTTGAGCTTGAGGTTGATCCGTCCTTTGAGGAGAAACTGGTTCATATTGTGGATCATAATGAGAAATTATTATGGGAAATAATGTTTCCTTGGTTTGATTTTTATGGTAACATGGTAATGTTCAGAAAGAAACTTGGGAAAGGGAGTCGGATGTATGGGAACAGTGGCCCGATATCCTTTCTTTGGAAACTCAATGATGCTTGGAAGTTGGGCTCGAGGATGAGTTTTTATAAGTTGGGGAGGTTTTAAGATCCATGACTCCTTGGAGGTATGTCCTTGTTTAGATTTTGGTTTAAATATCTTAATTTTTTCTAATGGAATGTCTACTGGGTGTATGAGGAGGTTTGGAGGTGTTCTAAGAGTTCAAGGCATGAAATAAAGGGGATTTTGGTCATCCAGTGCATGTTTCATGGTTGGTTCATGGTTAGGGATAACTATACACCCAAACCATGTTTTCCAATAGGAAGGGGTGCATAGTTAAATAAAACCATTCAAGGGGGAAATCCAAATCATGCGGACCTGGACATAGGAATTTCATATGGTTGGCACACAATTTTTCAAACCATACATAATTCCCAGGTAATTGTGTGACTTCACACCTCTTTTCTGGAGGCTAGTATATGGTTGGTGCACGATTTAGAAAACTATGCGTCCAAACTATGCACCCCATTAAAAATTGAAATATTTCCTTTTTCCCTCAGGTTTTTAAGTATCTCACCTAATTTCTTTCCCCATTTATCCTCTATCAACCCTAGTGACGAACCAAACTCCCTCAAGCTTCCCAAGGATCAATCTCCTTTGATTATAATCCATTTGGGGCACCGTTAGTTGCGAATCAAATATCTAGGTGAGTATAATCCTTATCTTGCTTATCTTTTCTGTATTAGGGATTGTGGTTTCATAATTCTTCTTCAAAATCCCTAAAACCCTATTTTTCTATTGGATCTTATGTTTATCCTTAAAATTGGGATTGAATACGGATCTAAGGATAAGGTTAAGTGATCATTCATCAATAGATTCAAGGTAGGTGGTCTACAAGTTATATCCCATAGTCTTGAAGTTTATTTGTGAATGTGTGGTTGTGTTAATGGTTCTCTCTTGTTTTTATTTTGATTTTTTTAAATGGGTTTGGTAAAATTATTGTCTAAATGATTAATTGAACCCCTTATGATCCTTGTGGGATGCATTGAGGATGACTAGACCAATTCAGGGCCACCCATGAGGTGCGCCCAGATTCCAAACATGGTAAATTGTAATGTTAAGCATAGATTTGACTTGTGATAAAGTAGATCATGCGAATAACATGTTAATAGTTTATTTGAGTTAAAAATAGAATATTGATAGTTGTTTCTAGACTTTTATAATGGCATAAAGGATTGTTTTTCTAAATATGAAATGGGATGGATGAAATAAAGTGATTGTGCTAAATAACTTATAAATTGTACTTGAAATTCATAAGTGGATTAAAGAATATGAAAAGGATGAATATATTAAATGGGTAAATTCATGTGAATTGAAATGGTTAAATGGGTTAAAGTATGTGAATTTATAAATATATTAAATGGGCTAATGTATGGGAATTGTTGAATATGCTTAACGGGATAAGGTGTGAGAAAGAGAAATGGGTTGAATGGGCTATGAAATGTAAATGGTAAATATACTAATGGGTTAAGGGTTGATGTTGAATAATATATTGAATAGTTATGAAATGTGAATGTTATGTATATTAATTGAGTATGGTTTGTGTTTTGGTATATGTGGTAATTGGATAAATAATCATGTGCACATGTATTGGCAGTTGTGGGCTATTGAACTTGAGGATCTATGCCCATGGGTTGGGTTAGACTGAGGCACTAAAACCTACCCCATAATGCATGGGTTAGTGAAGGGAACTGTGGTTCTATGCCCATAACAGTTTCATTTTATGAGACTACCTGGACCGAGGATCCAAGGCAAGTGTAATGTAATTGTTTTTTGAAATGTTTATCCCTAGTAAGATAGGGTACTTGGTTGATCCCCTTATTCATAGTAATTGGTTGGATTAGGGTGTAGTGAAAATAAAGTAAATGCCTAACCCATGGTTTAAGTGATTTAAATGGTTTAAGTAAAGAAAATGTATTAAGTTAAGAAACATGAAATTTAATGATGATATGGTCAAAGTGATTATTTTTATTTCACAGCACCCAAGTTGTCTCTAGTATACCTTATCAGTTATTTAGTTCTTTCATGTACTATCTGTTTAGACTGGATATTTTTTAGACACTATTGGTGGTGGCCTACTGAGTTGTACTCACACCCTGATCAAGCTGGTGTTGGGTACCTGAGCATATTTCATGGTTGCAGATCAGGACAAGGGAAAAGACTCTATGATAGGGAGTTGAGTTGGGCTTGGTATGTTCATGGATGAGGATCTAGATTTAGAGTCAGGACTATTTTGGGGATTTAGCTATTTATATTTATTTTGGGTTTCCTTTTGCTTTGGCACTGTTAGCATGACATGAAATAATTATTGTTAGGTTGTGGTATGTACCCTATTTGGGGAAACAGTTAGTAATGAAATTTCTCGGATTATTTTTTTTTCCTTTATTTCACATGTTATCTATTGTTACTACTCTGTTAAACATGGTATGATCACCCCACATGATCCATCAGACCATCACTGTTAGTCGGCAGCCTCTGGAATATAAAGAGGCACACTTGATTCATGTGGTGACTCGACTTGGGGCACCAGTTTAGTGGATTCCGGATCGGGGATGTTATAGTGACACTGATAAAAATTCTCGCTTGACTTTCTCCAACTTGTATTTTTTAATACCTTGTCTATATATATGTACTATTGACTCGGTTTAAGAAACCGTTATATTTTCCTCAGTAGATCCCATTCCCTAGAACTTGGGTTTCTAATTGTCAATCTTAGAAGAGTTACCTTCCTTATGGTCTTAACTAACTGTAAGACCAATGGTTGTCTTCCTTATGTTATAAAACATATTTTTCCTTGAAAATAGTGATTCTCCCAATAACCTATTGTAGACACATGGAGGAAATTAATTCCAAATGAGTATTCTATGATCTTGTTGCTTATTTAAATCCAAACATGGATTTTAGTAACATTCACACCTTATTACCATTCTATGGTGTCACCAACCCTTTCTGGTTGAATCGTATAGATGACTTCAAAGATTAGTGTTCTTGAAATCCAATGACCAATTTAATGATCATAGAAAGTATCTATAATAAGTAAAATTATAATGGATTTACGCATAATGACTTGGTATTATCAATAGAGCCTTATCGATACCACACTTGTACGTCTCATGTATAGTCCCACTTCAATACTCATAGTAGTCTTCAAAATAATAGGACCTTGTACTTTGATACATGAAATTAATTATTGAATTTTAATTGAACATGTCGATGTTAGATTATTTTCATTTAATGCTTATAGGATTTGTTATTCTCAATGAATAATATATCACTAGTCATGGTGAATGTAAAACCATTACCATAGTTTTATCCTTCATACGTAGTATATCAATCTTTCTCCCAATTTCTCAAATAAATATGTGCACCCTTTCATAGAAACATAGTCTAGCACTTGAATATAAATATTATATCATAGTGATTTTTTTAATATCCTTAGAAACCTTTAGGATAATTACTTTAGATGCATATTTTGTTTTTTCTTGATGAAAGTTTTTTTATGTCCATAACAAACTCTTTGCATATAAACATATGTTAATTATGACATAATGGATTTATATCATACTATAACTCATATTATATCCATTTTTTATTATACTTGGCATATGGTTTTGGGATAATGCCACTATTTATGAATCATGTATCGAAAAATAATGGAAGTTTTCGCATTGCATATTAGTTTCAACATTGATTCTCCTTTTACTTACATCATGAATCTGATGTGTATAAGGAAATGTGTGTTTAGGAATTACTCCACACTATATTGTATTTATCAATTTAAGCATGTAAGACTCATCATAGATCCTTATTAGTAATATCATGACTCTGATGTGTATAAGGAAATGTGTGTTTAGGAATTTCACTTCACTACATTTCAAGATCTATTAATTCTTGGTCAATACATTCTTCAACACATGGGCCTGAAGAAACTCTTATCTTTTAACCATTAATATTTCATACTTCAAATTTACATTCCTTAATACTCTTAAAGGAATATTATGAAGTATATATACCAGTAGCTTTACCTTGGAATAGTTCATGCTCCCTTGCTAAACTAATTCTGAAATAATTGTGGATTACCTATATTTCTAAATTTTTATTTGTCCAAAACTAAGTAAATGTGTCAATAATTCCTATGTTATTTAACTCTAAAGGTTCTAAAAACTATATTGGTCATATCCTTGACAACTAATTAATTTTACCAAACAAATAATTATCTTTCCACAAATGAGTATAAATGATTCTTATATTTTATATTCATCAGTTATTATCAATGATTCAAGCATTAATAAACTATTAGTTGAGTATTAGATACAAAAAACAACATTAATTACAATACCATGATAATGTATCCTTATATCCAATGGACATGTGTGATAATTTTTTTGGTAATACTTAATAAATGTTGAACTAGAACCATTAATCTTGGTAATTAGAAGTTGTGTACTTCTCACCACTGACTTAGGAATCACCCTTTCTCAACCACTTGTAGAATTCACCTTAATTTTTATAATGTTTCTATACTAACATGGGTACTATATTTAAATACACATATGTGATAGGTATATTGTATTTAATACCAAAGATATAAAATAGAAATATAACATACATTGATGAATATACACTAAATAGAAGCCACTTCATGCTTCTACATTAATTCATTCCATTTTATCTTCCAATAACTTATCTCATAACATGAAATGAAAATAACCACGTTTATGATGATCAGCCTATTTTATTTAAAGGTAATTGAAAAGGTGCCTTTGGAATCACACTTTCCATTGGCCTTTTCAATTTGTCT
Organism: Viscum album; assembly: GCA_963277665.1. NCBI lineage: Eukaryota > Viridiplantae > Streptophyta > Magnoliopsida > Santalales > Viscaceae > Viscum > Viscum album. The sequence goes on along the minus strand of OY728150.1, from coordinate 1,222,759,414 downwards.
TTCAACTTGTTCACCATAAGAACTAAAGATTAATCTTTCTTTAAGTTCTTATCTGTCTGGTGAACCTTACCCAAAAGGTAATGAAGTGTTTTCTTCATACTATTTATTCTATGATCTTAAATGAAAATGTAGAAAATCAGTGATAAATATTTAAGAATGGGATGTATCGAAAGAAAGTGTTTTGTCTTTAAATGTACATGTTTTCAATGTAATCATCACCTTATTCATATCCCGCTTCATTGTCTCCTCACAGAATTCTCGGAGATGAGACAACATGTGGTACCATCCATGTCCTGATTCTATTTCCACAACTCTTTGTACATTAATGATAGCATTATGATGTAAACATCAAATGTTTCATCCATGAGTCTCCTGTAAGTAATGTTTACACCCTTAATTCCTGAGGTGGCTTATCAGTAGTAAGGACTTCAACACACATAATTTCGTTTCAAATTTCTACATTATGCACAAGCACCTATACCACACTTTGGAAATCAATGCCAGTGATGACTTGCTCTTTGTCCAGAATATATCCCAATATTTAAGTGTTATTACTTTTCATTATTATAAAAAATAAAATTTAGCATATTAGTACTTTTATCTTGATTATTGATTAGAAATTATTGAATAATTAAAACATTTGATGTCTCCCACTATTTTATCAAATCCTAGTAGTCCTCACTACTAGATTTGGAATACATAGTGGTTGGAATATTCTAGTGTAAAGGATCTCTGAAAACTCTCCTCATAGTCCAAGTTATGGCTACACCTATAAGGCCCCAGCCTTAAACCTTACTTAATATTGAATTAAATGAGTAATTCACATTGAGGATCTTTTCAGGTTTAGAGTTTTAGAGAATTATGACATAACTATTACATCTCAAAAGATTAAAAGTAGTCGCTTCTACTAAATTTCCATAAAATAAAATCTCTTAAAAAGAAACATGTATAGTTCCATGTTTTAGGTAGCATGACTTTCCCTTGATCCCATCCTTGACCCTATTCCACGCTAAGTCCTGTGAAAAACATTTCAAAAACTTGGGATGAGCATAAGAAGCTCAGTAAGGGATACAAAAAGAATGAAAACTGTTAGTTTTTCAAAACAACAAGTAAACCATGGATACTTTATCAATGTAATACTTTTCACCTTCATGAATTAGTAAAAACTCTTCACTGAAAAAAAAATATCATTACTTACCTTTTTGTAACCAAAGGATTACCATAAAACCCATATAAAGAACACATAACATATATAAAGGTAACTTGGGACATAAACATACTTAAGTGGAATAACCATACGGTCGACTTCCACACTTATCACTTAATGGAATAGCCATACGTCCAATTTCCATACATACTTAATGGAATAGCCATACGGCTGACTTCCATACCCAATGCATTGGAGGTTATAACGTAACCACCCGTCCTGGTATTCACGGCACCACCCATCATATGGTTTATAACGTAACCACCCGTTAAAATGTCCAAGTACCAATATAAAATCATAAAACATAAAACCAATATAAAGTAATGATAACATTTCCACATCACAATATATCATAATAGAATCCTTTATCAAAACCATTTCAAAACCATTTAAAACATTTAATAAAGATAATTTTGAATCCAAGTGTCCCATACCACCTTGAAGCTTTTAAAATGTTAAACCATTAATATACATATAAATAAATCCTTAAAACCATTTTGAAAACATAGATATTAATAATAACAAATAATTAAAACATTTAAAGCGATATAGGGGTTTTACCAAAATTAGAGACACTTGAATACAATAATTGAGGAATAACATTTAGTCAGAACTTTGTAATATCATGAGAATAAATGGATTCATGATATAATACTCCAAAGGACAGTATATACACCATATAAGAGCGAATTGGTGCATAAAAACAATGAACCCTCAATAGAAATGTCAAATGTGATGAAATCCCTTATAAAGAAGGTATCCTTAAATTAAGGACAAATCAATCTCAAAAATATGTGTGAAAAATATAAATACACCCAATATAAGTGGATATTAAGTGTAAAACAATAAAAGTTCATTCACACATATTCAATGGATGACATATTCAATGACTACATGTTGAACCCAAAGAAATCGAAATTGGGTTAAAAAGTTCCCTTGACAGCCTAACGGCATCACATCAAAATGAGTTGATGAGAGATAAAAAGTGTATCTCATCACTTGGACATAAAATTTACTTCAATAAGGATATATGAGAACATATCCCAACATAACAATATGTAAATTAAAAGACCCAACAAAAGAAGTCTTTTAAAAAAAGAGGAGGGTAAAAGGTTCCCTTACCGACTTGGGTATCTTTCAAAACATACACCCTATAAAAGAAGGATAATAGATAATTGATGTAAATACTCATAAACGAAATTATATTACACAAAGATTAGAATAATGGGAATTACATACACCACTCAATGGAATTTGTGGCAAATGTAGCATAAATCTCACGGAAATAAAACTGAGATGAAAAATCCCTTACGAAAACTCGGCAGCCTAACAGCACCACATAAAACTTCCGGATATGGATTGATGAGATCAAATAGGGTATCTCATCACATTAAAATAAAATTTACAGCAAGAGGAATATAAAATAACATCCCCCAACATTACAAAGAGGAGCTTAAAAGAAGTGACATAAAGGAGAGTACTTAAAAAGAAAGAGAGAAGTAGGATCCCTTACCTCGGCTCCGACTTGACTCGATCGTTCTTTAACGTCCTGAATAATAAACTTGAGTTAATTTATACTTCCTTAAGAACCTTTTTCAAGTTAATTATTCCTTTTATATCACTTATTACCATGTTATAAACATTATTTAATCATTTAAGTTAATCATGTTTGTTTTGTCGATATTTGGTTCTTAAATCGAAAGTGGACTTCTTACAATTACATGTTGTTCGTGTGGTCAAAGGTTCTTTATATCCAGAATGACATTCCTGATTTGGATATCATATATATCATATATATCCAGTATATAAATGTATTTATAATATTACATAATCATTTAGAGGTAAGAAATGAAATGCACCGTTCATGGAGACGGTAAGCCGTACGTACGCATGAACGCTACTTTCATTTCTTTGTCATATTAATGGAATTAAAACTAAATGAGAGGTATGTATATTTTAATTATAGAATTATATTCATCATTTAGATGTATCATTCATCATATATATCCATTATATACATGTACTTATAATAGTACATTACATTTGGGGATAAGAAATGAAATGCACCGTTCATGGAGACGGTAAGCCGTACGTACGCATGAACGCTACTTTCATTTCTATCTCATACTTTAATGGAAAGAAATAATAATTATATAGAGGTATATAATAATTCCATTATAACATCATATATAATAACATTAAATCCATCCTTTATACGTCCCACGTATGGCATTAACGAATCACATCACTTTGAGGGGGCGGTAGTCCGCACTTCCTAAAATGAAGATATCGCGTATACCCATAATGGAAACCATAAAGGTAAGACACAAAATGAAAAATACAGAATCTTAAAGAAAACATAAACATATTATATATCATATATAAATATAGTTACATCTTAATGGCCACCTTTGAAGGTGTTAAATGAGTATTGAACAATCATCGTTTCGGGAGGCAGAATTTCGCCATCCACGGAAACTGTATGTTCTTTAACCATTTGATGTAGTTGTGTGAGAGTGTAGCTCTAATAAATCTTATAAAAACATACTAGTATATTTAATATACTGGTGTTGTTTCAAAAGAAGTAAATAAAATGAGTTTAGGGGGTTGGAGAAGCAAAATAAAACAAATGAACATGAGAGAATGAATTACCTTTAAAAGTGTAACTCCTTTTGATTTGAGCCTAAAGGCTTCCTTTGAAAGGATTCTGACCAAATGGAATCCTCTAGGATGAGGAGAGGGATGTGGAGAGAGTAATTGGGTAGGTTTTGGCCGAGCCAAAGGCTTGAGGAGTGTGTGAAATGAGGTAGAGTTGGGGGCCTTTTATAAGAGGAGAGGAGGGGTACTTTTGGAAAGTAAGAAATATTACTTTATTTGAAAATGTGTTTCGGTTTTAAAAGGTCCCACATTGATATAATTCGTGGATAAGGTGATAAGGGTTATAAATCCACCCATCCAATAAGTTTTGGACATGTGTAGTTCATATATTTTACATTATCTTTCCATTTTATTTAAATCGTCAAATAATGATGTCATCGCTGCATCATTATTATGTAATAAATAATTTAATTTATTTAATGTCTAAAAATTATAAAAAAAATACTATGATGTATTAAATCTTTTTAGCTTTCCAAATACTATTTATAATCAAAAATATGACTTGTATAACCCCACTTAAAAATTGTTTTAGTAAAACATATCATGTTTGTGTCATTTTTACTTTTACATTAAATAAAAAGTTATTTATGTCATTTCCCAACCAAAGTGGCTCCATGGGGTCCCCAAGTTGACCCATGTCTTTTCTTGGTCGGCCATTACACATCCAATGAGGTTAGGACATGTTTCAAGTTCATTTCATATTATTAAAACAATATTTTTACCTTAAACTACACTAATTACCTCTAATCGCGATTAAAAACTTAATAAGTTACTATTCACCAAAAAATTATTTTTATCCCATTGAACCACATTTTACTTCTTAATGACAACCATGTATGTCGGATTTTCGAAATTCAAAACACAAAGATGGCAAAATTTCATTTAAACGGAAAAATCATTTTTTATAAGTACCACTCAGTGGTTTCACTATTCATCAAAAATTGAAGTTTTTCAGAAAAATCCCAAAAATTCACCCTAAGATATATTTGATATTTCGAATTCAAAAATGAAGTCTATTTTAAAAAATTCAAAACATATAATTCACATTAATTAATTTAATAATTAATTCCCGCTGTCATGACAAATAGCGTGTTTTTATGAAACAATAAGTATCAAAAGATTGACACTAGTTGAAGTCCGATTTTAAAGTGAAATTAATTCCAACGACCACTATTGGATTTAATGGTAAAAATATATTATAATTTCTCTTTAAAACCAATTAAAAAGATAATCTAATCATATAAATAAATTAGATTAAAAAGAGGTTTTGAATTAAAATACAACATTTTACACTATTCATTAAAAAATGAACTTTTTCGGAAAGATACCAAAAATTTTCACAAAGTAAATTTTGATGTCCCGATTCTAAAGAAGAGTTTTATTTGGTCCAAATAGAATTTATAAGAGTGAACAAAACTATATTTAATGACGGTTCGCCATCAAAAGGCGATAAGTGAACCTTTAGTGAAAACTAGGGCATATACGCCTAAAATTGAATTCTTTCTGTATTTTAAGCCTTTATATTTTATTGGATAAATGTAAAAACATTTAAAAACATATATAATCATATTTTAGTTATTTATATCCATTCCCGCCAATACAACGGCTACATGTTAACTACCATTTAAAATAATATTATTTTATTACTAGAGTGCAACGTAAGATTCCCAAGAAACTCGTTGTTGCGTGTTGGGTACGCCATCGAGCATAGCATCCCCTTTAAAGTAATATTAATATTTGATTCACAAATATGGATAAATATAAAGATGTCATATTCTTTATTTACCTGGGGTGTTACATCCTTCCCCCCTTTTGGAAATTGCGTCCTTGCACTTTTAAAATTCGGCTTGGAAACATCCTTGAAAGTCCCACATCGGAACAATAGTCGGTAAAACAAACACTTCAAAATAAAGAAAGATAAGTACAAAGGTCACCCGAGTTAACCCATACTAGGATTCCAAGTATGAAAATATGGACATGGAGGAAAAAACAAAGGGTCATGTTCTGATGGAGAGTGATAAAAAACATGTTTAGGAGAAAGTTAACCACGAGAAAATCACAAACTTGTGATGGGTTAAACGGTATTCGATTCCCCAGTAGGAAAAGTTAATAGACAACATTTTTGTTTTAAGTTACTTTTTATTGAGGAATTTATTCATAAGGAAACATAATCACTTATCATATTGACTTTCAACTTTTATTATATTCCTTACACAAACTCATATTTTCTCCAAAAGACGAGTATTTAGGAAGACTTGTTCACATTAAGAGTATTATAATCAACTTCTAGAGAATCACCTAATCCAAAAAATAGAACTATATACTTCCCATGTCTTTAGACTTTAACCAAAACCAAAACCAAAAAGGCTAGTACAAGATCAAATAATCCAGAAAAGGATAACCCTTTATAAAAAGAAAATCTATTCTTAATCTCCAAAATTTGTCCAACAAAATCCAAAGTTCAACGAGGACCATCCGATAAACAAATTTGTCCATAAAATTCTTCAAAGTAAACCAATATAAGATTGAAACCCAAACATTTGAAGGATTTAGTCACATAGTCTTCCAAGTTAAATCGTAACATTTATCTCCAAACAACATCAGTTGCTCCTAAAGTCCCGTATTAAAAAGTAATTAACCTAATCACATATCCTCCATGATAGGTTAATCATTTTCATAAATAACCCAAAATCATCTTACACTTAATTCATAAAATCATATAACCAGAAAGAATCAGTCAAACTAACCAGGGACTTCACGTAGTCCAGTGGTAGGCGATAAATACCAGTCGCACATTGGTTGTGGGTTCGATTCCCGCAGCTTTGTCCGATGCGACGGGATGTCACACGGTCTGCGTGTTGTCCTTTTTCCAAAACTATATAATTCTTAAAACATTCCCCAAAATGAGATAAAATATTCAAGAATAATCATAACATATTTTAACCTCAAGTTTATCTCATTCCTTTCATTTTCCATCATATCATAGAGTAACCCATAATTACCTAAAAATTAAGTATCATATAAACCCTAATGGTTACCTTAATAATTATTACCTGAATTTCCACATTGAGTTGGTCATCTCGTACATGATGCATTAGAGAACTCACCAAGGTTGAAGTGGTTGATCATGACTCCTTGATAGTTGGTTTAGAACAACCACGAGTTTCTTCATTGAATCCCCCATTTTATCTAGTATCTTAATCATAGAACCACCACAGTTTCCATCAAACCCATTGTCACTTTAGTGCCTGCTAGATCCAGCCATTAACTAAAACCAAAAAGGTCAGTGTGAGTATATCAACATAACCATCATGTACTAATGAGGAAGATAAACACTATGATATTCTTACTCATTCACTTTATCTAAAACTAGGACTCTTTCTGAAATCCTAACCATTATGGTAATGTCACTTGTGCTTAGAGAATACCCAAACCTCTAAAGTTATCTAAACTGACCTTTGATGCCAAATATAAGGCCCCAGCCTTAAACCTTACTTAATATTGAATTAAATGAGTAATTCACATTGAGGATCTTTTCAGGTTTAGAGTTTTAGAGAATTAGGACATAACTATTACATCTCAAAAGATTACAAAGTAGTCGCTTCTACTAAATTTCCATAAAATAAAAACTCTTAAAAAGAAACATGTATAGTTCCATGTTTTAGGTAGCATGACTTTCCCTTGATCCCATCCTTGACCCTATTCCACGCTAAGTCCTGTGAAAAACATTTCAAAAACTTGGGATGAGCATAAGAAGCTCAGTAAGGGATACACAAAGAATGAAAACTGTTAGTTTTTCAAAACAACAAGTAAACCATGGATACTTTATCAATGTAATACTTTTCACCTTCATGAAGTAGTAAAAACTCTTCACTGAAAAAAAATATCATTACTTACCTTTTTGTAACCAAAGGATTACCATAAAACCCATATAAAGAACACATAACATATATAAAGGTAACCTGGGACATAAACATACTTAAGTGGAATAACCATACGGTCGACTTCCACACTTATCACTTAATGGAATAGCCATACGGCCAATTTCCATACATACTTAATGGAATAGCCATACGGCCGACTTCCATACCCAATGCATTGGAGGTTATAACGTAACCACCCGTCTTGGTATTCACGGCACCACCCGTCATATGGTTTATAACGTAACCACCCGTTAAAATGTCCAAGTACCAATATAAAATCATAAAACATAAAACCAATATAAAGGAATGATAACATTTTTACATCACAATATATCATAATAGAATCCTTTATCAAAACCATTTCAAAACCATTAAAAACATTTAATAAAGAGAATTTTGAATCAAAGTGTCCCATACCACCTTGAAGCTTTTAAAATGTTAAACCATTAATATCCATATAAATAAATCCTTAAAACCATTTTGAAAACATGGATATTAATAATAATAAATAATTAAAACATTTAAAGCGATATATGGGTTTTACCAAAATTAGAGACACTTGAATACAATAATTGAGGAATAACATTTAGTCAGAACTTTGTAATATCATGAGAAGAAATGTATTCATGATATAATACTCCAAAGGACAGTATATACACCATATAATAGCGAATTGGTGCATAACAACAATGAACCCTCAATAGAAATGTCAAATGTGGTGAAATCCCTTATAAAGAAGGTATCCTTAAATTAAGGACAAATCAATCTCAAAAATATGTGTGAAAAATATAAATACACCCAATATAAGTTGATATTAAGTGTAAAACAATAAAAGTTCATTCACACATATTCAATGGATGACATATTCAATGACTACATGTTGAACCCAAAGAAATCGAAATTGGGTTAAAAAGTTCCCTTGACAGCCTAACGGCATCACATCAAAATGAGTTGATGAGAGATAAAAAGTGTATCTCATCACTTGGACATAAAATTTATATCAATAAGGATATATGAGAACATATCCCAACATAACAATATGTAAATTAAAAGACCCAACAAAAGAAGTCTTTTAAAAAAAGAGGAGGGTGAAAGGTTCCCTTACCGAATTGGGTATCTTTCAAAACATACACCCCATGAAAGAAGGACAATAGATCATTGATGTAAATACTCATAAATGAAAGCATATAACACAAAGAGTAGAATAATGGTCAGTACATACACCACTCAATGGAATTTGTGGCAAATGTACCATAAATCTCACGGGAATAAAAGTGAGATGAAAAATCCCTTACGAAAACTCGGCAGCCTAACGGCGCCACATAAAACTTCCGAATATGGATTGATGAGATCAAATAGGGTATCTCATCACATTAAAATAAAATGTACAGCAATAGGAACATAAAATAACATCCCCCAACATTACAAAGAGGAGCTTAAAAGAAGTGACATAAAGGAGAGTACTTAAAAAGAAAGAGAGAAGTAGGATCCCTTACCTCGGGTCCGACTTGACTCGATCGTTCTTTAACATCCTGAATAATAAACTTGAGTTAATTTATACTTCCTTAAGAACCTTTTTCAAGTTAATTATTCCTTTTATATCACTTATTACCATGTTATAAACATTATTTAATCATTTAAGTTAATCATGTTTGTTTTGTCGATATTTGGTTCTTAAATCGAAAGTGGACTTCTTACAATTACATGTTGTTCGTGTGATCAAAGGTTCTTTATATCCAGAATGACATTCATGATTTGGATATCATATATATCATATATATCCAGTATATACATGTATTTATAATATTACATAATCATTTAGAGGTAAGAAATGAAATGCACCGTTCATGGAGACGGTAAGTCGTACGTACGCATGAACGCTACTTTCATTTCTTTGTCATATTAATGGAATTAAAACTAAATGAGAGGTATGTATATTTTAATTACAGAATTATATTCATCATTTATATGTATCATTCATCATATATATCCATTATATACATGTACTTATAATAGTACATTACATTTGGGGATAAGAAATGAAATGCACCGTTCATGGAGACGGTAAGCCGTACGTACGCATGAATGCTACTTTCATTTCTATCTCATACTTTAATGGAAAGAAATAATAATGATATAGAGGTATATAATAATTATAGTATAACATCATATATAATAACATTAAATCCATCCTTTATACGTCCCACGTATGGCATTAACGAATCACATCACTTTGAGGGGGCGGTAGTCCGCACTTCCTAAAATGAAGATATCGCGTATACCCATAATGGAAGCCATAAAGGTAAGACACAAAATGAAAAATACAGAATCTTAAAGAAAACATAAACATATTATATATCATATATAAATATAGTGACATCTTAATGGCCACCTTTGAAGGTGTTAAATGAGTATTGAACAATCATCGTTTCGGGAGGCAAAATTTCGCCATACACGGAAACTGTACGTTCTTAAACCATTTGATGTAGTTGTGTGAGAGTGTAGCTCGAATAAATCTCATAAAAACATCCTAGTATATTTAATATAATTTTGTTGTTTCAAAAGAATTAAATAAAAAGAGTTTAGGGGGTTGGAGAAGCAAAATAAAACAAATGAACATGAGAGAATGAATTACCTTTAAAAGTGTAACTCCTTTTGATTTGAGCCTAAAGGCTTCCTTTGAAAGGACTCTGCCCAAAGTGAATACTCTAGGATGAGGAGAGGGATGTGGAGAGAGTAATTGGGCAGGGGTTGGCCGAGTCAAAGGCTTGAGGAGTGTGTGAAATGAGGTAGAGGTGGGGGCCTTTTATAAGAGGAGAGGAGGGGTACTTTTGGAAAGTAAGAAATATTACTTTATTTGAAAATGTGTTTCGGTTTTAAAAGGTCCCACATTTATATAATTCGTGGATAATGTGATAAGGGTTCGAAATCCACCCATCCAATAAGTTTTGGACATGTGTAGTTCATATATTTTACATTATCTTTCCATTTTATTTAAATCGTCAAATAATGATGTCATCGCTGCATCATTATTATGTAATAAATAATTTAATTTATTTAATGTATAAAAATTATAAACAAAATACTATGATGTAGTAAATCTTTTTAGCTTTCCAAATACTATTTATAATCAAAAATATGACTTGTATAACTCCACTTAAAAATTGTTTTAGTAAAACATATCATGTTTGTGTCATTTTTACTTTTACATTAAATAAAAAGTTATTTATGTCATTTCCCAACCAAAGTGGCTCCATGGGGTCCCCAAGTTGACCCATGGCTTGTCTTGGTCGGCCATTACACATCCAATGAGTTTAAGACATGTGTCAAGTTCATTTAATATTATTAAAACATTATTTTTACCTTAAACTACACTAATTACCTCTAATCGCGATTAAAAACTTAATAAGTTACTATTCACCAAAAAATTATTTTTATCCCATTGAACCACATTTTACTTCTTAATTACAACCATGTATGTCGGATTTTCAAAATTCAAAACACAAAGATTTCAAAATTTCATTTAAACGGAAAAATCAGTTTTTATAAGTACCACTCAGTGGTTTCACTATTCATCAAAAATTGAAGTTTTTCAGAAAAATCCCAAAAATTCACCCTAAGATATATTTGATATTCCGAATTCAAAAATGAAGTCTATTTTACAAAATTCAAAACATATAAGTCACATTAATTAATTTAATAATTAATTCCCGCTGTCATGACAAATAGCGTGTTTTTATGAAACAATAAGTATCAAAAGATTGACACTAGTTGAAGTCCGATTTTAAAGTGAAATTAATTCCAACGACCACTATTGGATATAATGGTAAAAATATATTCTAATTTATCTTTAAAACCAATTAAAAAGATAATCTAATCATATAAATAAATTATATTAAAAAGTGGTTTTGAATTAAAATACAACATTTTACACTATTCATTAAAAAATGAACTTTATCGGAAAGATACCAAAAATTTACACAAAGTAAATTTTGATGTCCCGATTCTAAAGAAGAGTTTTATTTGGTCCAAATAGAATGTATAAGAGTGAACAAAACTATATTTAATGACGGTTCGCCATCAAAAGGCGATAAGTGAACCTTTAGTGAAAACTAGGGCATATACGCCTAAAATTGAATTCTTTCTGTATTTTAAGCCTTTATCTTTTATTGGATAAATGTAAAAACATTTAAAAACATATATAATCATATTTTAGTTATTTATATCCATTTCCCGCCAATAAAACGGCTACATGTTAACTACCATTTAAAATAATATTATTTTATTACTAGAGTGCAATGTAAGATTCCCAAGAAACTCGTTGTTGCGTGTTGGGTACGCCATCGAGCATAGCATCCCCTTTAAAGTAATATTAATATTTGATTCACAAATATGGATAAATATAAAGATGTCATATTCTTTATTTACCTGGGGTGTTACATCCTTCCCCCCTTTTGGGAATTGCGTCCTTGCAATTTTAAAATTCGGCTTGGAAACATCCTTGAAAGTCCCACATCGGAACAATAGTCGGTAAAACAAACACTTTAAAATAAAGAAAGATAAGTACAAAGGTCACCCGAGTTAACCCATACTAGGATTCCAAGTATGAAAATATGGACATGGAGGAAAAAACAAAGGGTCATGTTCTAATGGAGAGTGATAAAAAACATGTTTAGGAGAAAGTTAACCACGAGAAAATCACAAACTTGTGATGGGTTAAACGGTATTCGATTCCCCAGTAGGAAAAGTTAATAGACAACATTTTTGTTTTAAGTTACTTTTTATTGAGGAATTTATTCATAAGGAAACATAATAACTTATCATATTGGCTTTCAACTTTTATTAGATTCCTTACACAAACTCATATTTTCTCCAAAAGACGAGTATTTAGGAAGACTTGTTCACATTAAGAGTACTATAATCAACTTCTAGAGAATCACCTAATCCACAAAATAGAACTATATACTTCCCATGTCTTTAGACTTTAACCAAAACCAAAACCAAAAAGGCTAGTACAAGATCAGATAATCCAGAAAAGGATAACCCTTTATAAAAAGAAAATCTATTCTTAATCTCCAAAATTTGTCCAACAAAATCCAAAGTTCAACGAGGACCATCCGATAAACAAATTTGTCCATAAAATTCTTCAAAGTAAACCAATCTAAGATTGAAACCCAAACATTTGAAGGATTTAGTCACATAGTCTTCCAAGTTAAATCGTAACATTTATCTCCAAACAACATCAGTTGCTCCTAAAGTCCCGTATTGAAAAGTAATTAACCTAATCACATATCCTCCATGATAGGTTAATCATTTTCATAAATAACCCAAAATCATCTTACTCTTAATTCATAAAATCATATAACCAGAAAGAATCATTCAAACTAACTAGGGACTTCACGTAGTCCAGTGGTAGGCGATAAATACCAGTCGCACATTGGTTGTGGGTTCGATTCCCGCAGCTTTGTCCGATACGACGGGATGTCACACGGTCTGCGTGTTGTCCTTTTTCCAAAACTATATAATTCTTAAAACATTCCCCAAAATGAGATAAAACATTCAAGAATAATCATAACATATTTTAACCTCAAGTTTATCTCATTCCTTTCATTTTCTATCATATCATAGAGTAACCCATAATTATCTAAAAATTAAGTATCATATAAACCCTAATGGTTACCTTAATAATTATTACCAGAATTTCCACATTGATTTGGCCATCTCGTACATGATGCATTAGAGAACTCACCAAGGTTGAAGTGGTTGATCGTGACTCCTTGATAGTTGGTTTAGAACAACCACGAGTTTCCTCATTGAATCCCCCATTTTATCTAGTATCTTAATCATAGAACCACCACAGTTTCCTTCAAACCCATTGTCACTTTAGTGCTTGCTAGATCCAGCCATTAACTAAAACCAAAAAGGTCAGTGTGAGTATATTAACATAACCATCATGTACTAATGAGGAAGATAAACACTATGATATTCTTACTCATTCACTTTATCTAAAACTAGGACTCTTTCTGAAATCCTAACCATTATGGTAATGTCACTTGTGCTTAGAGAATACCCTAACCTCTAAAGTTATCTAAACTGACCTTTGATACCAAATATAAGGCCCCAGCCTTAAACCTTACTTAATATTGAATTAAATGAGTAAATCACATTGAGGATCTTTTCAGGTTTAGAGTTTTATAGAATTAGGACATAACTATTACATCTCAAAAGATTACAAAGTAGTCGCTTCTACTAAATTTCCATAAAATAAAAACTCTTAAAAAGAAACATGTATAGTTCCATGTTTTAGGTAGCATGACTTTCCCTTGATCCCATCCTTGACCCTATTCCACGCTAAGTCCTGTGAAAAACATTTCAAAAACTTGGGATGAGCATAAGAAGCTCAGTAAGGGATACACAAAGAATGAAAACTGTTAGTTTTTCAAAACAACAATTAAACCATGGATACTTTATCAATGTAATACTTTTCACCTTCATGAAGTAGTAAAAACTCTTCACTGAAAAAAAAATATCATTACTTACCTTTTTGTAACCAAAGGATTACCATAAAACCCATATAAAGAACACATAACATATATAAAGGTAACTTGGGACATAAACATACTTAAGTGGAATAACCATACGGTAGACTTCCACACTTATCACTTAATGGAATAGCCATATGGCCAATTTCCATACATACTTAATGGAATAGCCATACGGCCGACTTCCATACCCAATGCATTGGAGGTTATAACGTAACCACCCGTCCTGGTATTCACAGCACCACCCGTCATATGGTTTATAACGTAACCACCCGTTAAAATGTCCAAGTACCAATATATAATCATAAAACATAAAACCAATATAAAGGAATGATAACATTTCCACATCACAATATATCATAATAGAATCCTTTATCAAAACCATTTCAAAACCATTTAAAACATTTAATAAAGAGAATTTTGAATCAAAGTGTCGCATACCACCTTGAAGCTTTTAAAATGTTAAACCATTAATATCCATATAAATAAATCCTTAAAACCATTTTGAAAACATGGATATTAATAATAACAAATAATTAAAACATTTAAAGCGATATAGGGGTTTTACCAAAATTAGAGACACTTGAATACAATAATTGAGGAATAACATTTAGTCAGAACTTTGTAATATCATGAGAACAAATGGATTCATGATATAATACTCCAAAGGACAGTATATACACCATATAAGAGCGAATTGGTGCATAACAACAATGAACCCTCAATAGAAATGTCAAATGTGATGAAATCCCTTATAAAGAAGGTATCCTTAAATTAAGGACAAATCAATCTCAAAAATATGTGTGACAAATATAAATACACCCAATATAAGTGGATATTAAGTGTAAAACAATAAAAGGTCATTCACACATATTCAATGGATGACATATTCAATGACTACATGTTGAACCCAAAGAAATCGAAATTGGGTTAAAAAGTTCCCTTGACAGCCTAACGGCATCACATCAAAATGAGTTGATGAGAGATAAAAAGTGTATCTCATCACTTGGACATAAAATTTACATCAATAAGGATATATGAGAACATATCCCAACATAACAATATGTAAATTAAAAGACCCAACAAAAGAAGTCTTTTAAAAAAAGAGGAGGGTGAAAGGTTCCCTTACCGACTTGGGTATCTTTCAAAACATACACCCCATGAAAGAAGGACAATAGATCATTGATGTAAATACTCATAAACGAAAGTATATTACACAAATAGTAGAATAATGGGCATTACATACACCACTAAATGGAATTTGTGGCAAATGTAGCATAAATCTCACGGGAATAAAAGTGAGATGAAAAATCCCTTACGAAAACTCGGCAGCCTAACGGCGCCACATAAAACTTCCGAATATGGATTGATGAGATCAAATAGGGTATCTCATCACATTAAAATAAAATTTACAGCAAGAGGAATATAAAATAACATCCCCCAACATTACAAAGAGGAGCTTAAAAGAAGTGACATAAAGGAGAGTACTTAAAAAGAAAGAGAGAAGTAGGATCCCTTACCTCGGGTCCGACTTGACTCGATCGTTCTTTAACATCCTGAATAATAAACTTGAGTTAATTTATACTTCCTTAAGAACCTTTTTCAAGTTAATTATTCCTTTTATATCACTTATTACCATGTTATAAACATTATTTAATCATTTAAGTTAATCATGTTTGTTTTGTCGATATTTGGTTCTTAAATCGAAAGTGGACTTCTTACAATTACATGTTGTTCGTGTGATCAAAGGTTCTTTATATCCAGAATGACATTCCTGATTTGGATATCATATATATCATATATATCCAGTATATACATGTATTTATAATATTACATAATCATTTAGAGGTAAGAAATGAAATGCACCGTTCATGGAGACGGTAAGCCGTACGTACGCATGAACGCTACTTTCATTTCTTTTTCATATTAATGGAATTAAAACTAAATGAGAGGTATGTATATTTTAATTACAGAATTATATTCATCATTTAGATGTATCATTCATCATATATATCCATTATATACATGTACTTATAATAGTACATTACATTTGGGGATAAGAAATGAAATGCACCGTTCATGGAGACGGTAAGCCGTACGTACGCATGAATGCTACTTTCATTTCTATCTCATACTTTAATGGAAAGAAATAATAATGATATAGAGGTATATAATAATTCTAGTATAACATCATATATAATAACATTAAATCCATCCTTTATACGTCCCACGTATGGCATTAACGAATCACATCACTTTGAGGGGGCGGTAGTCCGCACTTCCTAAAATGAAGATATCGCGTATACCCATAATGGAAGCCATAAAGGTAAGACACAAAATGAAAAATACAGAATCTTAAAGAAAACATAAACATATTATATATCATATATAAATATAGTGACATCTTAATGGCCACCTTTGAAGGTGTTAAATGAGTATTGAACAATCATCGTTTCGGGAGGCAGAATTTCTCCATCCACGGAAACTGTATGTTCTTTAACCATTTGATGTAGTTGTGTGAGAGTGTATCTCGAATAAATATCATAAAAACATCCTAGTATATTGAATATACTGGTGTTGTTTCAAAATAAGTAAATAAAAAGAGTTTAGGGGGTTGGAGAAGCAAAATAAAACAAATGAACATGAGAGAATGAATTGCCTTTAAAAGTGTAACTCCTTTTGATTTGAGCCTAAAGGCTTCCTTTGAAAGGATTCTGCCCAAAGGGAATCCTATAAGATGAGGAGAGGGATGTGGATAGAGTAATTGGGTAGGGTTTGGCCGAGCCAAAGTCTTGAGGAGTGTGTGAAATGAGGTAGAGGTGGGGGCCTTTTATAAGAGGAGAGGAGGGGTACTTTTGGAAAGTAAGAAATATTACTTTATTTGAAAATGTGTTTCGGTTTTAAAAGGTCCCACATTGATATAATTCGTGGATAAGGTGATAAGGGTTCGAAATCCACCCATCCAATAAGTTTTGGACATGTGTAGTTCATAGATTTTACATTATCTTTCCATTTTATTTAAATCGTCAAATAATGATGTCATCGCTGCATCATTATTATGTAATAAATAATTTAATTTATTTAATGTCTAAAAATTATAAAAAAAATACTATGATGTATTAAATCTTTTTAGCTTTCCAAATAATATTTATAATCAAAAATATGACTTGTATAACCCCACTTAAAAATTGTTTTAGTAAAACATATCATGTTTGTGTCATTTTTACTTTTACATTAAATAAAAAGTTATTTATGTCATTTCCCAACCAAAGTGGCTCCATGGGGTCCCCAAGTTGACCCATGGCTTGTCTTGGTCGGCCATTACACATCCAATGAGTTTAGGACATGTGTCAAGTTCATTTCATATTATTAAAACATTATTTTTACCTTAAACTACACTAATTACCTCTAATCGCGATTAAAAACTTAATAAGTTACTATTCACCAAAAAATTATTTTTATCCCATTGAACCACATTTTACTTCTTAATGACAACCATGTATGTCAGATTTTCGAAATTAAAAACACAAAGATGGCAAAATTTTATTTAAACGGAAAAATCAGTTTTTATAAGTACCACTCAGTGGTTTCACTATTCATCAAAAATTGAAGTTTTTCAGAAAAATCCCAAAAATTCACCCTAAGATATATTTGATATTCCGAATTCAAAAATGAAGTCTATTTTACAAAATTCAAAACATATAAGTCACATTAATTAATTTAATAATTAATTCCCACTGTCATGACAAATAGCGTGTTTTTATGAAACAATAAGTATCAAAAGATTGACACTAGTTGAAGTCCGATTTTAAAGTGAAATTAATTCCAACGACCACTATTGGATTTAATGGTAAAAATATATTCTAATTTCTCTTTAAAACCATTTAAAAAGATAATCTAATCATATAAATAAATTAGATTAAAAGGAGGTTTTGAATTAAAATACAACATTTTACACTATTCATTAAAAAATGAACTTTATCGGAAAGATACCAAAAATTTACACAAAGTAAATTTTGATGTCCCAATTCTAAAGAAGAGTTTTATTTGGTCCAAATAAAATGTATAAGAGTGAACAAAACTATATTTAATGACGGTTCGCCATCAAAAGGCGATAAGTGAACCTTTAGTGAAAACTAGGGCATATACGCCTAAAATTGAATTCTTTCTGTATTTTAAGCCTTTATCTTTTATTGGATAAATGTAAAAACATTTAAAAACATATATAATCATATTTTAGTTATTTATATCCATTCCCGCCAATACAACGGCTACATGATAACTACCATTTAAAATAATATTATTTTATTACTAGAGTGCAACGTAAAATTCCCAAGAAACTCGTTGTTGCGTGTTTGGTACGCCATCGAGCATAGCATCCCCTTTAAAGTAATATTAATATTTGATTCACAAATATGGATAAATATAAAGATGTCATATTCTTTATTTACCTGGGGTGTTACATCCTTCCCCCTTTTGGGAATTGCATCCTCGCAATTTTAAAATTGGGCTTGGAAACATCCTTGAAAGTCCCACATCGGAACAATAGTCGGTAAAACAAACACTTTAAAATAAAGAAAGATAAGTATAAAGGTCACCCGAGTTAACCCATACTAGGATTCCAAGTATGAAAATATGGACATGGAGGAAAAAACAAAGGGTCATGTTCTGATGGAGAGTGATAAAAAACATGTTTAGGAGAAAGTTAACCACGAGAAAATCACAAACTTGTGATGGGTTAAACGGTATTCGATTCCCCAGTAGGAAAAGTTAATAGACAACATTTTTGTTTTATGTTACTTTTTATTGAGGAATTTATTCATAAGGAAACATAATCACTTATCATATTGACTTTCAACTTTTATTAGATTCCTTACACAAACTCATATTTTCTCCAAAAGACGAGTATTTAGGAAGACTTGTTCACATTAAGAGTACTATAATCAACTTCTAGAGAATCACCTAATCCACAAAATAGAACTATATACTCCCCATGTATTTAGACTTTAACCAAAACCAAAACCAAAAAGGCTAGTACAAGATCAGATAATCCAGAAAAGGATAACCCTTTATAAAAAGAAAATCTATTCTTAATCTCCAAAATTTGTCCAACAAAATCCAAAGTTCAACGAGGACCATCTGATAAACAAATTTGTCCATAAAATTCTTCAAAGTAAACCAATCTAAGATTGAAACCCAAACATTTGAAGGATTTAGTCACATAGTCTTCCAAGTTAAATCGTAACATTTATCTCCAAACAACATCAGTTGCTCCTAAAGTCCCATATGGAAAAGTAATTAACCTAATCACATATCCTCCATGATAGGTTAATCATTTTCATAAATAACCCAAAATCATCTTACTCTTAATTCATAAAATCATATAACCAGAAAGAATCAGTCAAACTAACCAGGGACTTCACGTAGTCCAGTGGTAGGCGATAAATACCAGTCGCACATTAGTTTTGGGTTCGATTCCCGCAGCTTTGTCCGATGCGACGGGATGTCACACGGTCTGCGTGTTGTCCTTTTTACAAAACTATATAATTCTTAAAACATTCCCCAAAATGAGATAAAATATTCAAGAATAATCATAACATATTTTAACCTCAATTTTATCTCATTCCTTTCATTTTCCATCATATCATAGAGTAACCCATAATTACCTAAAAATTAAGTATCATATAAACCCTAATGGTTACCTTAATAATTATTACCTGAATTTCCACATTGAGTTGGTCATCTCGTACATGATGCATTAGAGAACTCACCAAGGTTGAAGTGGTTGATCATGACTCCTTGATAGTTGGTTTAGAACAACCACGAGTTTCCTCATTGAATCCCCCATTTTATCTAGTATCTTAATCATAGAACCACCACAGTTTCCTTCAAACTCATTGTCACTTTAGTGCCTGCTAGATCCAGCCATTAACTAAAACCAAAAAGGTCAGTGTGAGTATATCAACATAACCATCATGTACTAATGAGGAAGATAAACACTATGATATTCTTACTCATTCACTTTATCTAAAACTAGGACTCTTTCTGAAATCCTAACCATTATGGTAATGTCACTTGTGCTTAGAGAATACCCTAACCTCTAAAGTTATCTAAACTGACCTTTTATACCAAATATAAGGCCCCAGCCTTAAACCTTACTTAATATTGAATTAAATGAGTAATTCACATTGAGGATCTTTTCAGGTTTAGAGTTTTAGAGAATTATGACATAACTATTACATCTCAAAAGATTACAAAGTAGTCGCTTCTACTAAATTTCCATAAAATAAAAACTCTTAAAAAGAAACATGTATAGTTCCATGTTTTAGGTAGCATGACTTTCCCTTGATCCCATCCTTGACCCTATTCCACGCTAAGTCCTGTGAAAAATATTTCAAAAACTTGGGATGAGCATAAGAAGCTCAGTAAGGGATACACAAAGAATGAAAACTGTTAGTTTTTCAAAACAACAAGTAAACCATGGATACTTTATCAATGTAATACTTTTCACCTTCATGAAGTAGTAAAAACTCTTCACTGAAAAAAAATATCATTACTTACCTTTTTGTAACCAAAGGATTACCATAAAACCCATATAAAGAACACATAACACATATAAAGGTAACTTGGGACATAAACATACTTAAGTGGAATAACCATACGGTCGACTTCCACACTTATCACTTAATGGAATAGCCATACAGCCAATTTTCATACATACTTAATGGAATAGCCATACGGCCGACTTCCATACCCAATGCATTGGAGGTTATAACGTAACCACCCGTCCTGGTATTCACGGCACCACCCGTCATATGGTTTATAACGTAACCACCCGTTAAAATGTCCAAGTACCAATATAAAATCATAAAACATAAAACCAATATAAAGGAATGATAACATTTCCACATCACAATATATCATAATAGAATCCTTTATCAAAACCATTTCAAAACCATTTAAAACATTTAATAAAGAGAATTTTGAATCAAAGTGTCCCATACCACCTTGAAGGTTTTAAAATGTTAAACCATTAATATCCATATAAATAAATCCTTAAAACCATTTTGAAAACATGGATATTAATAATAACAAATAATTAAAACATTTAAAGCGATATAGGGGTTTTACCAAAATTAGAGACACTTGAATACAATAATTGAGGAATAACATTTAGTCAGAACTTTGTAATATCATGAGAATAAATGGATTCATGATATAATACTCCAAAGGACAGTATATACACCATATAAGAGTGAATTGGTGCATAACAACAATGAACCCTCAATAGAAATGTCAAATGTGATGAAATCCCTTATAAAGAAGGTATCCTTAAATTAAGGACAAATCAATCTCAAAAATATGTGTGACAAATATAAATACACCCATTATAAGTGGATATTAAGTGTAAAACAATAAAAGGTCATTCACACATATTCAATGGATGACATATTCAATGACTACATGTTGAACCCAAAGAAATCGAAATTGGGTTAAAAAGTTCCCTTGACAGCCTAACGGCATCACATCAAAATGAGTTGATGAGAGATAAAAAGTGTATCTCATCACTTGGACATAAAATTTACATCAATAAGGATATATGAGAACATATCCCAACATAACAATATGTAAATTAAAAGACCCAACAAAAGAAGTCTTTTAAAAAAAGAGGAGGGTGAAAGGTTCCCTTACCGACTTGGGTATCTTTCAAAACATACACCCCATGAAAGAAGGACAATAGATCATTGATGTAAATACTCATAAACGAAAGTATATTACACAAAGATTAGAATAATGGGCAGTACATACACCACTCAATGGAATTTGTGGCAAATGTAGCATAAATCTCATGGGAATAAAAGTGAGATGAAAAATCCCTTACGAAAACTCGGCAGCCTAACGGCGCCACATAAAACTTCCGAATATGGATTGATGAGATCAAATAGGGTATCTCATCACATTAAAATAAAATGTACAGAAAGATTAATATAAAATAACATCCCCCAACATTACAAAGAGGAGCTTAAAAGAAGTGACATAAAGGAGAGTACTTAAAAAGAAAGAGAGAAGTAGGATCCCTTACCTCGGGTCCGACTTGACTCGATCGTTCTTTAACGTCCTGAATAATAAACTTGAGTTAATTTATACTTCCTTAAGAACCTTTTTCAAGTTAATTATTCCTTTTATATCACTTATTACCATGTTATAAACATTATTTAATCATTTAAGTTAATCATGTTTGTTTTGTCGATATTTGGTTCTTAAATCGAAAGTGGACTTCTTACAATTACATGTTGTTCGTGTGGTCAAAGGTTCTTTATATCCAGAATGACATTCCTGATTTGGATATCATATATATCATATATATCCAGTATATACATGTATTTATAATATTACATAATCATTTAGAGGTAAGAAATGAAATGCACCGTTCATGGAGACGGTAAGCCGTACGTACGCATGAACGCTACTTTCATTTCTTTGTCATATTAATGGAATTAAAACTAAATGAGAGGTATGTATATTTTAATTACAGAATTATATTAATCATTTAGATGTATCATTCATCATATATATCCATTATATACATGTACTTATAATAGTACATTACATTTGGGGATAAGAAATGAAATGCACCGTTCATGGAGACGGTAAGCCGTACGTACGCATGAACGCTACTTTCATTTCTATCTCATACTTTAATGGAAAGAAATAATAATGATATAGAGGTATATAATAATTCCAGTATAACATCATATATAATGACATTAAATCCATCCTTTATACGTCCCACGTATGGCATTAACGAATCACATCACTTTGAGGGGGCGGTAGTCCGCACTTCCTAAAATGAAGATATCGCGTATGCCCATAATGGAAGCCATAAAGGTAAGACACAAAATGAAAAATACATAAGCTTAAAGAAAACATAAACATATTATATATCATATATAAATATAGTGACATCTTAATGGCCACCTTTGAAGGTGTTAAATGAGTATTGAACAATCATCGTTTCGGGACGCAGAATTTCGCCATCCATAGAAACCGTATGTTCTTTAACCATTTGATGTAGTTGTGTGAGAGTGTAGCTCGAATAAATCTTATAAAAACATCCTAGTATATTGAATATACTGATTTTGTTTCAAAAGAAGTAAATAAAAAGAGTTTAGGGGGTTGGAGAAGCAAAATAAAACAAATGAACATGAGAGAATGAATTACCTTTAAAAGTGTAACTCGTTTTGATTTGAGCCTAAAGGATTCCTTTGAAAGGATTCTGCCCAAATGGAATCCTCTAGGATGAGGAGAGGGATGTGGAGAGAGTAATTGGGCAGGGGTTGGCCGAGCCAAAGGCTTGAGGAGTGTGTGAAATGAGGTAGAGTTGGGGGCCTTTTATAAGAGGAGAGGAGGGGTACTTTTGGAAAGTAAGAAATATTACTTTATTTGAAAATGTGTTTCGGTTTTAAAAGGTCCCACATTGATATAATTCGTGGATAAGGTGATAAGGGTTCGAAATCCACACATCCAATAAGTTTTGGACATGTGTAGTTCATAGAGTTTACATTATCTTTCCATTTTATTTAAATCGTCAAATAATGATGTCATCGCTGCATCATTATTATGTAATAAATAATTTAATTTATTTAATGTCTAAAAATTATAAAAAAAATACTATGATGTAGTAAATCTTTTTATCTTTCCAAATACTATTTATAATCAAAAATATTACTTGTATAACCCCACTTAAAAATTTTTTTAGTAAAACATATCATGTTTGTGTCATTTTTACTTTTACATTAAATAAAAAGTTATTTATGTCATTTCCCAACCAAAGTGGCTCCATGGGGTACCCAAGTTGACCCATGGCTTGTCTTGGTCAGCCATTACACATCCAATGAGGTTAGGACATGTGTCAAGTTCATTTCATATTATTAAAACATTATTTTTACCTTAAACTACACTAATTACCTCTAATCACGATTAAAAACTTAATAAGTTACTATTCACCAAAAAATTATTTTTATCCCATTGAACCACATTTTACTTCTTAATGACAACCATGTATGTCGGATTTTGGATATTCAAAACACAAATATGGCAAAATTTCATTTAAACGGAAAAATCAGTTTTTATAAGTACCACTCAGTGGTTTCACTATTCATCAAAAATTGAAGTTTTTCAGAAAAATCCCAAAAATTCACCCTTAGATATATTTGATATTCCGAATTCAAAAATGAAGTCTATTTTACAAAATTCAAAACATATAAGTCACATTAATTAATTAAATAATTAATTCCCGCTGTCATGACAAATAGCGTGTTTTTATGAAACAATAAGTATCAAAAGATTGACACTAGTTGAAATCCGATTTTAAAGTGAAATTAATTCCAATGACCACTATTGGATTTAGTGGTAAAAATATATTCTAATTTCTCTTTAAAACCAATTAAAAAGATAATCTAATCATATAAATAAATTATATTAAAAATAGGTTTTGAGTTAAAATACAACATTTTACACTATTCATTAAAAAATGAACTTTATCGGAAAGATACCAAAAATTTACACAAAGTAAATTTTGATGTCCCGATTCTAAAGAAGAGTTTTATTTGGTCCAAATAGAATGTATAAGAGTGAACAAAACTATATTTAATGACGATTCGCCATCAAAAGGCGATAAGTGAACCTTTAGTGAAAACTAGGGCATATACGCCTAAAATTGAATTCTTTCTGTATTTTAAGCCTTTATCTTTTATTGGATAAATGTAAAAACATTTAAAAACATATATAATCATATTTTAGTTATTTATATCCATTCCCACCAATACAACGGCTACATGTTAACTACCATTTAAAATAATATTATTTTATTACTAGAGTGCAACGTAAGATTCCCAAGAAACTCGTTGTTGCGTGTTGGGTACACCATCGAGCATAGCATCCCCTTTAAAGTAATATTAATATTTGATTCACAAATATGGATAAATATAAAAGATTTCATATTCTTTATTTACTTGGGGTGTTACAACACCACCACTTTAAAAGTTTCCAGGTAGGCATTTGACTGACCAACTGCATTAACCCGCAGTTCCTTGAACTTTTGAGTGAATTCGCAGCTTCTAAAAATCATAAACTTGATTTACTCAATGATTTGTTTCTAAATATGTAATAATGTAGCTATGTCTAATTCATTGTTGTCATATTTAGTTAAGTCAGTATGTATGTTACATAAGAACTCCCCAGAAGTAGGAATCAGCCTCAACTAGGGCTGACGAGAACCTCGTACTGCAACTTAATATTTCTTTGAGGGTTTTTTATAATTTCTTGATGAAACAGAATCATTTTATATCTGATATGCACGTACTATGTGATCATACTCACAACTAAACAATACAGTGAATAGAAAACATTAATCATGACTTAAATAGTTTTTATCTATGTATTTGTTTATTATTTTATGTGATTATGTAATCTTTCATATTCGTAAAATAATAAACAATGCATAAATTAAATAAATAACATGACTGATCTTAAGAATTTTATATTAGTTGATCCATTTATTCTCAATGTATCAACCATGTCTCAAGGGGTAAAATACCTTAGTCGTGTCTAACTTGTATCGTAGCTCGCACCCCAGTCCAATGCATCATTGTCTTGTCTGGAATACCACATTGTCTCGATATGGTCTGTGTCTTATATCATCCTGATCATAATACATAAATAATCACATGAAAATGAGAGGATCTTAGGAATGTGTAATACACATTCAATACACCTCTCATGGACACACAGACACTTATACATATTAAGCGAGAAAAATTGATGATGTGAAAATCGTCTATTTAAATTAATTATTACACATCGCATGCATTTTCAATAATTAATTATATAAATTTAAAACTAGACATACATTTGCTGGTCGATTCTCAAGATCAGTCGGCACGCAAATTAATTACAAAAGAAAAATTAAATTGTGATAAATTTATGTTAATAAATTTAAATGAATTAAAATAATTCATTTTATTTTTTAATTCAAATAAATAAGTGTCTCGCCATCCCAAATAATTTAAAATTATTTTTTAAAATATATATTTCAAAATTGTAACTTATTTTGAAATATATATAAATATATATATATATATATATATATATATATTCATCATTTTTGTTTCTCAAGCATGCAGTCCAGAAAAACTTGAAAGGGGTATCGGGCCTCATATGGATCTGAAATGGGTTCGGTAGATCCAGACTTCTTCCCCTATTTTCAATTTAGTTTCTTCTTTTTTTACTTCTCCCCAAGAACCCCACCCAAACATTGTGTTTGTTTGTTTTAAAAAATAATAATAATATTGTTTTTCCACATCACCTTCCCTTTCCATGCATCTTTATGTTTTTTTTCATGCATTGTACTGCACATATGTTCAGCCACCCCCCTAAACATTTTAAAAAAAATTGGTTTTTACTAAAGTTTTCAAAGCCAACAAATCTACTATATATACTAATCATGGAATTCCAACTACTACGTGTCACGCTAATGTTCTTCTAAAAAAATTTTATCTTACCTTTCGTCTCTCTAATCATACACGTCGCCCAAAAAATCAACTCCTCCCTCAAAAAACGTGATTCATCTCGTGCTTCTCCCCTGCAAAACAGTGATTGCAACCTCTCCCTGTCCATCAGCTAGGGTTCCTAAAACCCCCTCCCTCCAATCCTGAAGCCCCCTTTCTATTCTACATCTTCTACTGTGGTTCTCAGTTTGATTCCACCTTCCCTCATCCAGCTCTACCCAAAAACCACCGTCGGAATCCTCCTCACCATTTCACTCCTCCACTATATCAAGTCATCCTCTTCCATCCACTCAAATCATCGTATGGCTCCCGCATCAGAATTATGGCATCCTATCTCTTAGGTTTCCTCATGTTATTCATATACTTTGAGCTGTACTTTCATCATCCAATAGTATAATCTGCCTCCCGCCACCCTCAATCCCTCTAACCCCCACCCCTCCCACTCGCGAAATACCTCGTCATCTCCTAGGGTTCCCTGTATTATTCATCTCCTCTAATATCTAATTTGGTTAAGAACGCCCCTCACCCTCTTTATGATTACATTCACCGTCATAAAAACCTTCTTTTTTTCTTTGAAAATCTATCTCCATATTCTATTCCTTTGTAGAAATAGACAAGGGGTCAAAATTTTCCATAAGCATAGAATGATCTAGCTCTCAATGCATCAAGAATATGGTATTTTCTCCTCTATAGATTCTTTATAACAATTCTATCTACTTTATAGTTTCTCATTTCACTATATTCAACTAATTTTGTAGTCTATAATATAATACAGTGCTTCACAAATGGTGGGTTATCATAATTTTATGGAAAAGTGTTCAGTTCTCTCCAAGAATTAGTTTTTCCATTTACATATGGATTATTCAATCATCAATACAATACATCTCCTACTTTGATTCACCAATAATTTTTTGCACTTCTTTTTCTCAGTCAATATTTATGAATCTATAATTTTTTCCATGTTTGATATAGATTTCCTCTACCACATCAAAGTGTGCTCCATTTTAGGTATGCCTAACTGATTTTCTTCAATACACATTTGTTTTAGTTTCAATCATGTAGATTTACATTGGTGTTTTTATAAATGTATTTGATTATTAAAAATGTATTTGATTAAATTCATAGTGGACTCACTGACATTGGGTACATTAAATAAAACATGCATATTTCATCCAGTCAGGTATATAATTGTACTCTTGGTTGAATTTTATTTTTATGGAAATATTATAATTGAAAAATATGCATTTTTTGTGCTCATTTACATTTTTACTGTAATTAAAACATACAGTGCATTTATTCTTTTCAATTGGATATCAATTAAAATTATTTACAGATTTCATATACATAAGTGTTATAAGGTTTCTTATATATAAGTGTTCTCATATTATAGATTGCATATATATAAGTGTTTTCATATCCTTTGAGCTCTATTATCGTTATCCAACAGTATAATCTACCTCCCGCCACCCTCAATAACTCCAACCCCTACCCCTCCCACTTTCGAAATCCCTCGGCATCTCTTAGGGTTCATTATATTATCTATCTCCTCTGATATCTACTTTGGTTAAGCATACCCCTCACCCTATTCATGATTCCATTCACCATCATAAAAACCTTATTTTTTCTTTGAAAATCTATCTCCATATTCTATTCCTTTGCAGAAATAGAAAAGGGGTCAAAATTTTCCATAAGCGCAGAATGATCCAGCTCTCAACACATCCAGAATATAGTATTTTCTCCTCTATAGCTTCTCCGTAACAATTCTATGTACTTTATAGTTTCTCATTTCACTATATTCATACTAATTTTATAGGATATAATACAATACAGTGCTTCAAAAATGGTGGGTTCTCATAATTTTATGTAAAAGTGTTCAGTTCTCTCTAAGAATTAGTTTTTCCATCTACATATAGATTATTCAATCATCAATGAAATAAATATCTTGCTTTGATTCACCAATCATTGCCTGCACTTCTTTTGATCAGTCAATAATTCTGCATCTATAATTTTTTCCATGTTTGATATGGATTTCCTCTACCACATCAAAGTGTACTCCACTTTAGGTATGACTAACTGATTTTCTTCAATACACATTTTTTGTAGTTTCAATCATGAAGATTTACATTGGTGTTGTTATAAATGTATTTGATTATTAAAAATGTATTTGATTAAATGCATAGTGGACTCACTGACATTGGGTACATTAAATCAACCATGAATATTTCATCCAGTCAGGTATATAATTGTACTCTTGATTGACTTTTATTTTTATGGAAATATTATAATTGAAAAATATGCATTTTTTGTGCTCATTTAAATTTTTACTGTAATAAAAACATACAGTGCAATTATTCTTTTCAATTGGATATCAATTAAAATTATTTACAAATTTTATATGCATAACATAATTGTTATAAGTTTGCTTATGTATAATTGTTTTCATATTACAGATTGCTTATATATAAGTGTTTTCATATCCTTTGAGATCTACTTCCATCATCCAACAGTATAATCTACCTCCTTCCACCCTCAATCCCTCTAACCCCCACCCCTCCCACTCTCGAAATCCCTCTCTATCTCCTAGGGTTCCCTGTATTATATGTCTCCTATGATATCTACTTTGGTTAAGCACACCCCTCAACCTCTTTGTGATTCCATTCACCATCATAAAAACCTTCTTTTTTCTTTGAAAATCTATCTCCATATTCTATTCCTTCACAGAAATAGACAAGGGGTCAAAATTTTCCATAAGCGCAGAATGATCCAGCTCTCAACACATCCAGAATATGGTATTTTCTTCTCTATAGCTTCTCCGTAACAATTCTATCTTCTTTATAGTTTCTCATTTCACTATATTCATACTAATTTTGTAGGCTATAATACAATACAGTGCTTCACAAATGGTGGATTCTCATAATTTTATGGAAAAGTGTTCAGTTCTATCCAAGAATTAGTTTTTCCATCTATATATGGATTATTCAATAATCAATACAATACATCTCCTAATTTGATTCACCAATAATTGCATGCACTTCTTTTTCTTGGTCAATATTTCTACATCTATAATTTTTTCCATGTTTGGTACAGATTTCCTCTACCACATCAAAGTGTGCTCCATTTTAGGTATGTCTAACTGATTTTCTTCAATACATATTTTTAGTAGTTTCAATCATGCAGATTTACATTGGTGTTTTTATAAATGTATTCGATTATTAAAAAATTATTTGATTAAATTCATAGTCGACTCAATGAAATTGGGTACATTAAATAAACCATGCATATTTCATCCAGTCAGACATATAATTGTACTCTTGATTGACTTTTATTTTTATGGAAATATTATAATTGAAAAATATTCATTTTTTGGGCTTATTTTCATTTTTATTGTAATTAAAACATACAGTGCATTTATTCTTTTCAATTGGATATCAATTAAAATTATTTTCATATTTAATATACATAAGTGTTATAAGGTTACTTATATATAAGTGTTTTTATATTATAGATTACTTAAAAGGATTCCATACATTATTTTTTTTAGATTCCTTATATATAATTTTTTTCATATTTCATATTTTATATTACTTATACTTAATTATTTGCAGATTTATTATACATAAGTGTTTTCTTATAAAAAATTTTTTGAGATTTCTTATGCATAATTACTTGAATATTTCATATTAATTTCAGATTACAGATTAGCAGATTGCATATTTAGTTAGTGATTTTATAATATAAATGTTTAGTATATATGTATCATAAATTTTTTCATATAGCCACAGAAATATTATTCTATATTTTTATTCAATATAAAATACTTAATTTGTTATCTAAAATATGTTTTTTTTTATTTTTTATCATCATGTATTTTACTACAGTTGTTTTTTTATCTAAAATATTCTGTTACCTTTACCCCTCCCCCCATTGTAGATTTGTATCTTAGTGTTTTTGTTTCATTGTTTTATTCAATTCCTGCTAAATGTGATGTTATTCACGATATCTACATTGATTCTAAATAACATGAACTTTAAAATAGTTCTTGATGAACTTGCATGTCTTCTTTAATTCAGGTATCTTTATCATCATATCCTGTTTTTTAAATGAAATGGTAACGGCGATTCAAGGTAATTGTTTCTCACTATTATTTCATTTTCCATTATACTAATGATTCATTAATTGTTTTTATTTGTCATCAATATTTGTTTATTATTTTATTAATAATCACTATTATTTTTTATCATTAATTACTTAACATTTTTTCTCAATATCCTTTATTGTAATTTTCATTAGTATGTCTTCATATTAGTATGACTTCTTAAAAACTATTTCTAAATAGTATTTACTGTAAATATTTTTGTATCTGATTTTTGTGTCATAAGTAAAAATTCATTTTAGAAACAAATTTTTTTGTGTTAGATTTCTGTTATGTTAAATTTCTTAGCAAGATTTTGTTGATTTCTTATACAAATATTTCCAAATTTCTCAGACATAATGTTTCTACATTTTTATTATGTATGACTATTTATAGATTGCTTCAGATTTCTTATGAAAACCTATTTCTAGATTGCTTATGGTAACCAATGTAGGTTGATATGGAAAAATTCATATCCATAATTAGAATGTACTGAATGAATCCATGTATGATATCAAGTATGATTAGTTAATATGGTCAAGATAATCTTCACAAACCATTATTATAAATATTTTCGGAGATGATGTTCGATTATGTTTTTATTATTATGTTGATGTGGTTCATCATGTCTGTAGGTGTTTCTAATTTTTCATTTTTTTTAGGTTATAATTTATGTTTTAGTAATAGTGGAACTTATGGGCGTCATTAGGGATGCCAATGAAATTCTATTGGGAATTTCGATTCAACTCCTATAAAATCATTGTTGGAGGAATTTGTTTTAGGAGAACCTTCTGTCTTCGATACTTCTAAGTCCCCACTGACTTATCTATAAAGTTCTACCTACCATATCATTGTATTACTTGGATATATCATTTAGGTGAACCTACATTTATATGGCCATTAAATTTACATAATTTCTTACACAATGTGAAAAACTAAGTGTTTCAACATTTTTTATATGTAATTGTTTCCATATTAGTTATACATAGATATTTATGGATAGAGTGTTCAACTATTTCCCAATTTCTCACACATAGTGTTTTTACACATTTCATATGCATAATTTTTTCCATGCTTCTTATGCATAAGTGTTCCAGATTGCTTATGATCATCATTTTTGGTTGATATGGATATTTTGATATTCAGTATTATTATGTACTAAATGAATATCGATAGGCTATGAGTTTTGACTACTTTAATATGGACAAGGTATTCTTAAAAAACCATGAGTTTCAATATGGGATGATATGAGTTTCAATTATGTATTTATTCTTAATAAGTGTTTCCATATTTCTTATGAAAAACTATTTCCAGATTTCTTATGATCACAATAGGATGTTGATATGGTTAGTTTGATGTGTAGTATTAGTATGTACTGAATGAATCCCTATAGGATATTAGGTTTGACTACATAATATGGCCATGGTAATCTTCATTAGTATGTATTCCTATTTTTAAACATTATTATATCTGTAGGTGAACATGTTGGATTATTTTGTAGGTGATCAAACTCCTAGATCATTAGCTCTTATTCCAAAACTATAACTCAGAAATAAAAATCCAGGTAAAACGACCGCTTTATTTTCTTGAAATTTTTTAAGATTGTTCATGAAGCATTTAACATCCAAATATAACACATAATAAAACTGTATTTAAAGTCATAAGCATGACATTAGTAAACCATTCCACTGTGGTGATGCGAGGTTTTGATCCTGCATACTATGTGACATGATGGACTAACACTAGATTTTGGTGGAATATAGGATTAGTGAAATATTATGGAGCTATTGATCATTATATTTTATTTGAGTTATTAGTTACATTTAGTTACACTAAATACGACTTGACATGTATTAAATCATTGGATCATTTTTTATAGTTGTGGATCTTACATTTTCTATGAGCAGTGGATTGGATCATGTATTTTATTTCAGTACTAGAATTTTTTTTAGAGTAGTGGAACATGTTTTTTATATGAGCAGTGGAACAAGCATTTTTTTGGGTAGTGGATCATGTGTAGGATCGAAATATAATATGAGATGCTCAATATACAAGAGGGGGGGTGAATTGTATACTTTAAAAATTCCTTTGGAACCTTTAAAGTTAGTTATGAATAACTAGAGTTTCCTTAAGAAAAGGAAAGGACTAAGTTTAACAAAGTTAAACTAAGTTGATTCACAACACCTCTAACACCGAACTAAACTTGGAAAGAGATTCCAAAAGTAGGTTCCGGAAATATGGTTCCGGAAATTGAAACTTAACAAAAGTTACAATATAAGATTCTACCTTAAAGTGTATAGAATCTAAACTAATCAGAGTAAGGAAGTATAAGAAAGTTATACTTTCCTTAAGATACAAATTGCAGCGGAACAAAACAAGTAGTAAAACTACTAGTAACAAGATAATAGTCTTTTAACCCAAAGAGAAGGGTATCCAACAACCTTGGATAAAGGTCCCTTGATTTATACTTTCAAGTAAGTCTGTCTTACCCACACCAGGGTAAGCCCTCGATACGAAGATCGGAGTCTCTGTCTTGCTATCCCCGCAAGCCCTCAACTTCAAGGTAGTTGGCAACCTCTGTCTTCCTCAGCAAGGAAGTCCTCGATCTTTAAGGTAGTCGGCAACCTCTGTCTTTCTCAGCAAGAAAGCCCTCGATCTTTAAGGTAGTCGGCACCTCTGTCTTCCTATCCCCGGAAGCCCTCGAATGTAATCACCAACATTCGGAGTCGCACGAAGCTTTGAGAGTTTATAAGAGACTCTCTCTCTAGAAATCACTTCAACAGCATGTATGCACAAAGTCCAAATTGTTCATCCATCCATTGTGAGCTTTTTCAAATGAGCTCCTATTTATAGGTAAGGTCGGCTCCTTCTCCAACGGTCATATTTTCCTTAAAGTTCGGAGGGACCTGTACACGTGTCACTTAGACAACGGTTAGTTTAAAACAAAATGGACGACATCGTTTTATAACAAGGTAAGTATAACAGAATGTACGACATCGTTTTAAACTCTAACAAAAAGGTTCGGAATAGAAATTTCGGAGTGAAAGTTCGGAGTGAATAAATTCAGAGTGTATAAAACAATGATAATCAGATTCTGTTTAATAGGTGAATTCGGAATGAGAATTCGGAATAGGAATTCGGAATAGGAATTCGTCATCAGAAATCGTAATGAGAATTCGTCATTAGAATTCGTAATGAGAATTCATCATCAGAATTAGTAATGAGAATTCATCATCAGAATTCGTAATGAGATTTCATCATCAGAATTCGTAATGAGAAATCGTCATCAGAATTCGTAATGAGAATTCTTTATCAGAATTCGTAATGAGAATTCGGAATGAGATTTCTTCATTAGAATTCGTAATGAGAATTCTTCATTGGAATTCGTAATGAGAATTCTTCATTGGAATTCGTAATGAGAATTCTTCTTCAGAATTCGTAATGAGAATTCGGAATGGGATTTCTTCATTAGAATTCATAATGAGAATTCTTCTTCAGAATTCGTATCCTGAATCTGGAATAGAACTAGGTCAGAATTCATATCCGGAATTCGGAATGAAACTTCCTTATAGTTCTTGTCCAGAACCGAATCCTAAAAACAGAATACTTTTATATCAAAGTTTTTATGATTCCGAGAAAGTGAATCCGAATTTCATACTTAAGAAAAATATTAATGAAAATATGATAAGGATAAATTTTTCTTATAAAAGCGTTTTTCCTTAAGAAAGCATTTTTCCTTATAAAAGCATTTTTCCTTACAAAAGCGATTTTCCTTAAAGATAAGGTGTTTGTGATTTTCAAAACAAGAAGGAATGGAAAAGTCATAAGGAAAACCTTATTGACTCAACATCATGAATTTTGTAGTGGATCATGTGTTTTATTTGAGTAGTGGGTCATTTTTTTATAGTATTGGATCATGTATTTTAGAGCAGTGGATCATGTATTATAGTGGTTGGAGATGCTTATCTCGTTAGACGGCCTGTGATCCCAACATTAGGGCATGATGACTTCAAATTTCCCTTCAGGGGAGACCATTGATGATTTTCAAGTGATGTTTCAGTTTTATCTTCTGCATGAACATCCCACCACTAGGTATTGTCCATAAAAATTTCTATTTTTATGTATAAAATGATTTATTATATTATTTTATGATTTTCTTCTATGATTACTTATAGATACAAACCAGTGGGTTAGTCATTTTACTAGCCTAACATCGGTAGAAGGCAACAACTAGGTGAGGGTTTGGAAATTTGGTGTGGAATCCCAATTAAATTTCCTTTACTATAGGTATGTAAATTGATATGCAATGATGTATTAAAATAATTTATTTCATGGAAACATTTTCTATGTTCTTGGTGCACATATCTGACTCTTTTTCCTTTTTTCAGGGATGTTATGCAGCATGTGGATATACTTTGGAATTGTTTTGTATGATTTTGATTCTGTATGGATGTTCTAGCATAATAGATGTAGTGAGTTATGTACATTGTCAGTGTTCCCCCTTATATGGTGGGTTCTCATAATTTTCTGGAAAAGTGTTCAGTTATCTCCAAGAATTAGTTTTTCTAGCTACATATGGATTATTCAATCATCAATACAATACATCTCTTGCTTTGAGTCACCAATCATTTCCTATAATTATTTTCCTTGATCAATATTTCTGCATCTATAATAAAACTTTATTTAAAGTCATAAGCATGACATCAGTGAACCATTCCACAGTGGTGATGCAAGGTTATGATCCTGCATACTAGGCAACATGATGGACTAACACTATATTTTCGTGGAATATAGGATTAGTGACATATTAGGGAGCTATTTATCATTATATTTTATTTGAGTTCTTAGTTACATTTACTTATACTAAATATGACTTGACATGTATAAGACCATTGGATCATTTTTTATAGTATTGGATCTTGCATTTTCTATGTACAGTGGATTGGATCATATATTTTATTTCAATACTGGAATTTTTTTTAGAGTAGTGGAACATGTTTTTTATATGAGCAGTGGAACAAACATTTTTTTGGGTAGTGGATCATGAATTATGCAGTGGATAATGTGTTTTATTTGAGTAGTGGATCATTTTTTTATAGTATTGGATCATGTATTTTATAATAGTGGATCATGTATTATAGTGATTGGACATGCTTATCTCATCAGACGGCATGTGATCCCAACATCAAGGCATGACGACTTCTAGTTTCCCTTTAGGGATGACCATTGATGATTTTCAGGTGATTTATCAGTTGTATATTTTGTGTGAACATCCCACCACTGGGTTTTATCCTTCCAAATTTCTATTTTTATGTATAAAATGATTGATTAGATGCTTTTATGTTTTTCTTCTATGATTACTTATAGGTACAAACTAGTGGGTTAGCCATTTTACTAGCCTAACATCGGTAGAAGGTAGCAACTAGGTGAGAATTTGGAAATCTGTTGTGGAATACCAATTAAATTTCCTTTATTGTAGTTATGACAACTGATATTCAATGACGTATTAAAATAATGTATTTTGTGGTAACATTTTCTACTTTCTTAGTGCACATATCTGACTCTTTTTTCTTTTTTCAGGGATGGCATGCAGCTTGTGGATATACTTTGGAATTTTTTTGTATGATTTTGATTCTACATGGATGTTCTAGCATAATAGATGTAGTGAGTTCTGTACATTGTCAGTGTTCCCCCTTAACTGAACAAATAAATTCTCTACATCAATTTCTTGACCTGGAATTTGCATTAGGTACTAAAATAGTGACTACCTCATTGAAGTCTCATGTTCAGGGAATTTGTACTCATGGAATCTAGATATGATAATTCATAATGATTTCTATAGTCTGTTAGACTTTTGTAAATTGATGCATTTTCATTGTTTGTTGTTTTATAAAAAAATGTTTCATGATAAGAGAAATATGATATGGAAAAAATATGTTATTATTGTAATAGTTCAGTAGTGCATAGTTTTCAATTGATTTATATTATACCAATATGCACTTTCATCCAAATTGTTTCTTAATTTATATTTTTCTATGAAAACACTTATATTGATATATGTTGATTTTAGTTTTATATCACTAATATTAGCTTCATTTAATTTCATCATCCCTGTAATAATAAAAACCACTTTAAAATCTGCTATTTTTTTACTGTTGTTTTTAAATAGTAGCTTCTTAACTATGAAAATTATTATTATTAAATATCTTATCATATGATTGCAGATATGGAACACACACCTTCAAACAATAAAGCAAGCTTCATGAAGAGTAGGCTATAAATAGTATTATTCTTATCGAGAGGTATGTATATTATTTTTTAAAATTTTATTTCATGTTCTTGTTTGCATGATATATAATCTGTTTAATTGATCACCCACATTACAGGTTTCTCTATTACCTCAACTACCTTACCTTCTTATTCTCAAAAACAAACTTCCACTTCAAATATGGGGCAGGAATTCCATATGCTTACAAAACTAATGAAATTTCAGACCTCTATCATTTACCAAGGTTTTTTTCTTACTATACATTTTTATTTTAATGCTAAATGAAAACAATTATTTAATATTATTATTTTAGTATCCATTGCAAACTCAATAAGTTCACATTATTTTACTTTTATCCTAATTTATTTTGTAATTACATATATTTTGTCTTAGATGTTCAATAAGAGTGTTAAAGATAGATGTTCCCTTTTCAAAACATCACCTTCAATAAGAGTGTTGAAGATGGATGTTCTCATATATCAGGTTTGGTGTTTATGTAAAAATTAGTAATCATTATTCTATTTCCTTCTATTCATTCATGCTTTGTTGTTAAACGCCAAAGCAAAGTTTCTGAAATCTGTATGCACTTATGTGTTTGAATATTCTATATGCACTTAATCTTTATACATCTTTGAATTTATATATAAAGGTCATATTGACTCTTATTCTATATCAAGATTAAATCTTCCTTCGTTTATTTTTTTATTCAATTTCATGTTGTCAGGTATTCTGAAGTAGTTGATGGCTCTTCACACCTTTGATTGGTCTCTATTCATGCGATATTTAAAACCCACAACCCAACATTGTTGACATTGACATAAGAAGGAAGACATTTGGGTGATGGGTAATTATAGTTGTGTCCTAATTCTATAGAGCAGGCTCATGTTGCTGTAGATTTTGAAGCATGTGTCACTCCTTCATTTATGTAACTCCAGTTTCCATTATAAATTTCATGACATTTTTTTTCACATGTAAACTCTAAATCTTATTTTTAAATACCTTCATGAGTTCATGTTGATGTTATTTGAAATAAAATGGAATGCATATATGGTTAATCTCCTTTTTGTATTATATTTCTATTGTTCTCTTTATATGCAGTTATATTTTTATCTAATTTTTATATCCTACAGAAAATTCCAGTTAATCCCAAATTACCTTCAATTGCATTGCATCCTAAAAAAATCTACAAGGGAATGTATTTTATTTCTTGTCTTGATGGTTAAAATTTTGTTTTACTTATCATGAACCAATTTCTTCATGTGGTTGGAGAGGATAAACCCACAGTATGCAGCTTTTTCATATTGAGTTGGTTCCTACTGATGATCAGGTATAAAAATTCCTTTAATCATCCTCTTTATGAAACCATCGGAATGTTTTGACCATTTTTTTTATTAATTATGAATTTTATGATAAAGAATGGAGTTTTATTTTTATCCTCTTCTTACAAGAACCTATGTTGGGTGATGACAATAATAACTTCATGACTGATGTTTCCAATTTGTCTCAGTGTTAGTAAATTCATAACCTTATCATGGTTACTGTACCTGTGATATTTTTATATATTTGGAAGGTTTGGATGTAAATCTTCTTTGATTATCTGTATATGAATTTTTTGGGAATTAATGCACATATTTTTAACTGTTCATACCAGATTTTTTAGTTGTTTATACCTACTGATTTATGCTATATTGTAGCTGTTCATACCTACTCATTTCTAATATAATGATGATGTATCCTAATTTTAGAGTAATGGATCACTTTTTGATTGATATATTTTTGTTGTGTGGCTTGATTTGGTTACTTACATACCACCACCATGTTCATAAAGACTTCCTTCATACCACCTCATGGTATGGAATTCAAATCATTGCAACACTTTCTATCATAAACGATATTACTAGCACAGGAAAATATGATTTTTTATCTATTGTAAACTTGCTAAATTATTCATATTTATTTCGAACAATCATGTTATTGATAAGTATAGAATATATGGTCATTGGATTTTATTTTGTTTTCTCTTCAATATTTATCTTACATTAAGAAAGGAAATGTTTCCTCTCATTTCAGAACTATTATTTAAAAACAGTAATGATGGAAATGATATAGTAAAGAAATTTTTTGTTTATAGAAAAATTATGCACTACTATATTTGTTTACATACTCTATATGTAGTTATTATGTATACAACTTCAATTTTTTATAGAATTATGATATTAATTCTCATGCTATATTAAGATTCAATTTATCTTCAACTAATTTTTTTATTCAATTTCATGTTGTCTGATCTACTGAAGCGGTTGACGGCTCTCTGTTGAAGCCACTTAGCATGGTTGAGTGACTCCACTCAGGGAATAGAAATCTTGTTTCCCCTCCTATTACCATGTAAAGGTCTCTGTTCAACCGAGCTTTTAAAAACAACAACCCAGGACTGTTGAGATTTAGTGAAGAAACAACCAGATTCAATTTGTTTTCATCTTTTTTTATTCAATTTCATGTTGTCGAGTATTATAAAGTGGTTGTCGACTCTCTGTCTCTATCTATTTATTTTATTCAATTGTATCTTCCATTTCATCTTTGTATTTGATCTCTACGTCCCTCATTCCATATTGTTCCATATACATAATGAATAGTTTCACTCTGTTTTCTTTTTTCCCAAACATCCCACTCATTCAATTTATTATTATTATATTTATTTTCACATTACTCATTTTTAATATTACAACCACTTTTTTTATATTTAATTTATATTTCAGTTTTTATTTCAGTTCCCGCATTACAGTTATTGTGATCAAAATTGAAAATGAATTCAAATATTCTTCCTCAAAATTTAAAAATTCATATACTGGTACTCTATCCTTTTTCTTTGTAAACTATTTGAATGATGTCTTCATATTCTATTCACTCTTATTCCATTATCATACACCATTACATTCTAATTAAAATTTAATCAACTCCCTATTTCTTCTCAACTTTTATAAATATTAATCTCTTATTAAAATAAAAACTAGTAATCGAATACATCGTGCAATAGCACAGGCGAGTACTAGTTTTAGGCAGTTTTGAAAAAAATCCACAATATTGAGGAATACTCCCTAGCTAAAAGAAAATTAATCTGGCCAGAAATAACTATTCCATCCACTGAAAATATGGTTAGAGTTTGGGGAATGCTATAAAACACTTCTTCCAGCTTCTTCGAGTTAAATATAACATATAAAATTCATATATTTTCTTCAAAATTAAACCTGTAAAAATTAGTGACGATCCGATTTTCGATCTTTGAATGTCCATATCCCAGTCATCATATATCAGATTGGATCACATTATATAGTATTGGGATCATATCAATTCCCTTTGTATAATTTTAATGAAAATATAATTTTCCATTGGCTTGAAATTTCACAAAACTGCATTAATATCAATTAAAGGTATCGGGGTGTGTAGTGAAAGAAGATGGGCCAGGGATTTAAAAATTTTCACCTGTGATTTAGGTGACTACATTATCGTCAACGAACCACATCTCAGTAAGAAACCCCAAGGATCCCGATTGAATTTGTTTAATCACAAAATTAAATTGAAGATTACCTCATTTGATATGAAGTCGTGTTCGTTAATCATTCATCATGGGTTACCATTGGTCAAAGGAACCAAAGTCGGATCCCTCTAGATCATTCAAACACACTTCAAAAGTCTATGGGAGCATTGATCATTGAATTTTAAGATCTATCACGGAGATCTGATGAAGCCTTCAATGTCTGGATGATCACCGCAGTGAAGATACTTTGATTTGTGAAGAAGAGCTCATATTGAAAGCTCGGATCATCTGTTTCTCTCTCTAGGAAGAAATATAGGAGAAAGAGGTCTTCAATCGTTGTGAAGTGAATAGTTCATTTCATGAGAGCATCCTCCTCCTTTTATAGTGAGATTCTAAAAATACCAAAAATTGCTCTCCAGCCTCCAAATATTTATTACTCACTAAATAATCTATAAACTACATGTTAGGACCAACTAACTGGGTCATAAATTTCATTTCTATTGTTGTCACTTACTTATAATATAATAAATATATTACATGATAAAAGTGATCAATTAACTCGACTCGATGTTCCTGTAAATATTAAATAAATCTTGAATATTAAAATAGTATTTGTTCGTATAATATTTTTCCATATATTTACTTTAATAATTGTAAATACATTTAATAAATAAATTCAATATAAATTATTCTTAACTTGAATAATTTGAATTTATTTATTACATGGCAATCGTATATTATCACACATTAACCCGAACTCTAGTGGGGAGGCCCACCATGCTCTATACTCCTATTCATCAAAATATGCCATAATTTTGAATATGCTAAGTGTGTAACCCTCAAGGAGTGGAGTTTAGAAACTCACAAAATCCCCTAAAGAGATAAGGTATAGTCTTATCAATGACAACATTTCCTATGAACACACACCGTGTAATGTAATCTCTTTGTCACGCAATATCTCATAAAGAATGACGCACACTCTACATCATCATCCTTTTCTTTATTTATTATTCGTTGACCTTCCTAGATAGACTGACCTTATTCCATCATTGTCATGGATTTATTGAAGGTATCATCATCCTGATCAATTAGGCCTGATATATCACTTCATTTCAGAAGTGACAAATTCTTTCTTGATTATTTAATTAATTTCATACCACCAATGATGTACCCAACACAAGCTACCTCACTACGAATTCAAATTCATAGTTTTTTTATAGCATCAAAGTATGTAATCAAATGCTATACACTAATAATAATCTCAAGTAAGGAGAACATTACATGTGTTCACGGATATGAATTATCAATGACGCCTAAAACATGTGGTGTTCCTATTGACGGGTTAGTCTTCATGATCTCATCTACTCAAGATCACCAAGTGCGAACTTCATGAGAAGAATTCTCCATGCTTATGAGCCCCCAACACTTGATGGTCAGACATCATCTATGTCT
The DNA here is from genome assembly GCA_963277665.1 of Viscum album. Lineage (NCBI taxonomy): Eukaryota > Viridiplantae > Streptophyta > Magnoliopsida > Santalales > Viscaceae > Viscum > Viscum album. The sequence goes on along the minus strand of OY728150.1, from coordinate 1,222,717,128 downwards.
AGTCAATATGATGTATCTAGACTGTGGGACATATGTTTAAGATTAATTTCATAGTTTCTTGAGCTTTCCATTATATCTTGGGAAATTCTATAACATTTTTATATGACAAGTAATCTTAGGACATTACCATATAAATAGTGGAAGCAGAAATATAAACACTATTATGGTAAGTGTATATCATGAATAACTCATTGTATACATGATATGGTAATCGAAAAGTGATGATAAAGTTGAGTCTAGGGAACCAACTTTTACAAAAAATACATGGAAAATTATTATACAAAAAAATATTATTTTAATATTCAATGTTCATTTAATATTTATTGGAACAATAAGTGGAGATAATGGATCGCTTTTATCACATAATATATTTTATTATTATAAGTGATAAAAATATAAATGTTATTTATGACTTAGTAAAATAGTCATAAGGTGTTGTTTATGACTTATTTAGTGGGTAATAAATGTTTGGGGATCGAAGATCCTTTTCTGAGTAATTTTATAACTCACTATTTAAAGAAGGATGAGACTCTCACATGGAATCTATTAACTACAAGATATGAGAGCCTCTCTCTCCTCTCTCTTGCTTCCTAGAGAGAGGTGCAGTTGATCCAAGCCTTCGATCGAAGTTCTTCCACGGATTGATAGATCGCTGTTGCGGTGATCAACGGGACATTGAAGGTGTCATCAAATCTCTGTGCTAGCACCCAAAATTTGACGAATGACATTCTTGCTACTTTAAAAGTACGTTTGGATGATCTAGATGGATATAGATTCAATTCCTTCGAGAAAGGGACACTAACAACGAACGATTAACGAATACGACTTCAAATTGATTGAGGTATTATTCGATTTATTTTTCATGCTTAAAATTCTTTATGTGAGATCCTCAGAAATTGTACTAGGCTATGTGTCAATGGAGTCAACATAGTTACATCGATTCGACAATGAAAATTTTAAATCTTTGGCCCATATTCTTCCACTATACACCTCGATACCTTAATACCTAACATGATAAACTTCATACTTTGATATGTTTCTTACACAAGGCTTGAGGCTTGGCTAATCAGAGGATGGTTGGGTATGTTGCTAATCATATCATCAGTTGTAGCTTAACCAAGATGGGATTTTTCCACATGTTTGATAAGAAAATACATATGGGACCTTGATTGAATTAGACTAAGGAAGTGCATGGTCATTCTTATTTGAGTGACATACGATGTGATCATCTACTTGGGTGAATGATATGTGATGTATTCATTCATATTGGTCAGTCTATTTCAAAGAATCATGAATGTGTGAGTAGGATTATACTAGATTGACATGTTTCATGTCTAGTGGTCACTCTATGTCAAGGAAAAAAAGATTATATAGGTATACATACAATTTATATGATACATCTTGTGGTGGACATGTTCATATGGAGACATGAGTATGTTTAATAGAGATCACACCATACCCCTTTATATATTGTAGCACCTACGCTTTGCTAGAGGTTTCTCTTTGCTTACATCTATAAAATTAGGATTTCATATTTGTTGTCAGTGTTACAAAATCATGTAGGGTCACATAGTTAAGCATTATAATTAGAATTAAATTTTGGAAAAAGTGATTGTTCTGAAATAAAGAGGGTTTGGTAAACTGTCCTTATGGGTAATGCATGTCGGCTACTAAGTGTTGGAAATAAACCCTCAACTCTCTTCATTTAATGAAGATATCTTATATAAAGGATGGGTATACTCCAATTGGGTAAGTGCGAGATAGTTTTTCCATAATCAAATCTCTCTTTTTCCTTGATACTCCATCTTTCTTCATTGAGGAATGTGCCAGCACGCCTTTGGAGTTTAGGGATCCTCTCATAACATAAGTGGATTCTAGCGGCCAGTGTCATCCCTATGGAGGAAATAGTTTGGCATCTATCATTCAATGATCTCCATTAAACATGTTTCATTGATATAAAAAATTATGGAGTGTTCTATAATAATTGTTCCATGCCTATTTTATTTATGTTCTTCATTGCATGTTGGTTCAGTGATGAAATATTCAAGATAAATAATTAAAAGGGACATCATCAAAGATGTAGAAACTCAGAACCACTTTTATGGAGAAATTATTTATCTCAAAATAAGTTCAAAACATGAAGTCTGAGAAAGATGAATTTCTTACAAACATAGAAAAAATGGTCGAGGAGAATCAAAGGTTGAAACAAGAGAAACTGAGCAAAAAGGATTTAATTGTCAGGATGAACACCAAGATGAAGGAACAAAGTGATACACTGGAATGGATTTCTTATGAGATAGAAGATCAAATTTCTAAGGAAAATATTCTCATATTGTAAAAGTGAGTGCCCTAGGACCAAGAAGTACAATTACCATAATAGTGTTTACATTTTTACATCCACTATTTACATGGTAATGTTCATAGATTATTTATTTTAACAAAAGGTTATAGTAGTTCTCATACTATAATGAGAACCTAAAGATATCATGACAATAATCTTAAAAGTATATCCAACAGTCCAGAAACATCATGTTGATATGACATAGATAATGTGAAACCATCATGTGTTGGTATTTCATAATCATTGAGTCTTCTTCTCATAAATTTAACACTTTGTGATCTTGGGTAGATTATATCATGAGGAACGAACCGCTAATAGTAACACTCATGTTTCATGTATCATTGGTTGTTTCTATATGTGAACACGGGTATTGGTCTCATGACTTGAGGTTATTATCAATGTGTACCATTTGATTACTTAGTTTGATGCAAGATAAAAACTATGAAATTTATGTCGTGATGGTGTAGCTTGTTTTGGGTGAATCATTGGTGGTATAGCATTGATTGAATAATCAAGATAGAATTTGTCACTTCTAAAAGAAAGTGATATCTTAGTCCCAGTTGATCAGGATGGTAGTACATTCACTAAATCCATGATCATGGTAGAAGGAGGTAAGTTCATACATTAAAGTCAACTAATAATAAAGAAAGAAAGGAAAATGATACAAAGTGTGTGTCCTGTTTTATGAGATATCATGAGACAAAGATTATACTACACAATGCGTGTTCATAGGAGGTTGTCATTGCTACGATTATTCATCATCTCCTCAAGGGCCTTGATGGTTTTATAGACTCTATTATTGGTCTATGAGTAGTACTCGCTATAATCAAGATAAGGACCTATAGGGTCACACACTTAGCGTATTCAAAATTCTGAGCCTATTCTAATGAATGGTAGTTTAAGACATGGTGGTCCCCACCACGGTGTCCAGGTTATGTCCGAGTTTGAACAATCACCGTGAAATAAATAAATTCATGTTATTTGAGCTTAGAATAGGTATTTAATATTTTTATTAAAAGTATTCAAAATAAATTAAGTGAATACATGGGATAATATTTAACGAACAAATATTATTTTAATATTCAAAGTTCGTTTAGTATTTATAGGAATGTTGAGTCGAGTTAATGACTCATTTTTATCATGTAATATATTTATTATATTTTAAGTAATTGATAAAAAATGAATGATATTTATGACACGGTGAGTTGGTCATAACATGTCCTTTATAGCTTATTTAGTGGGAATTACTTATAAAGAGGTCGGGGATCCTTTTCCAGGTATTGTATACCTCAGAATATAAGTAAGTGGAGGCTCTCATTTAGTATAATATTCACTATATTCATTTGAGAGCCTCTCTCTCATCTCTCTTTCATCATAGAGATAGAAGTAGTTGATCCAAGCCTTCGATCTGGGTTCTTATTTACAGTTCAAAGGATCGGCGTAGCGGTGATCACCAGGATGTCGAAGGCTTCATTGAATCTCTATGCTAGTGCCTAGATTTTGATGATCGACATTCCTGTGAACTTCTGAAGCACGTGTGGATGATCTAGAGGTATCTAACCTCAGTTCCTTCATGCAAAGATCACTATTGATGAGCAATTGTCAAACGTGTCTTTGAATCAATCAATGTAATCATTCAATTTATTTTTAGGCTTATTTCCTTCACACGAGATCCTTGGCCTTCATACTAGGCTGTGTGTAACATCCTATTACCCACTTTTCAATAATCCCCTTCTCTTTACTTATTTTCCTCTTTAATTTTGGTGCATCTTTGGACTCCTGAGGATGGATAAAAAAAATTGAGTGAAATTACCTAAAGTTAAGGGATGTATGTTTTTTTGAATTAATGGAGTTTGAGTATGAGTGTGTAATGTCTTAGCAGGGTTCTCCCCAAGTTTGAAGAATGCCCAAGGTGGTTTGGTCTTTCATGTAAGAATCTATTGTTTTCACTATCTATAGGGAATTTACACACCGTGTAAGGAGTACACGATGTGTAATGTTTTACGAGATCATGTCATGAGTCGAGTACACCGCGTGAAAGATTACACATCGTGTAAGGTTAAAAATCATGTTTTTAATAAAAAGATGATGGTTTTTTCAGCATATATTTTAGGGAATTATATGAGTGATATGTTTATTCATTCATTTTCATACCTCTCCCCTCTTGACCTAAAGATATTCTATGGCGATTTTAGAGACCTTCAACCCTTCCATATCAATTCATTCAGTATTTTATCATCAGGGTTGTGTGCGTTTTTTCTCTAAGTGAGTAATACTTTATGCTTATTTGTTTCCTTTGATCGTGGTAGCATCGTTTCATTGTGTTATCATATCTTTTGATCTGTGTTGGTAATTATCTTGATTCCTTTCTAGATCTGTTGTTCGATCTTGTTCTGAGGACATATTCCTTGTTGGTTGTGGTGCGACGGGTGTGAATTCTTGAGGTAGGTGTTATTTCCTATACTCTACCGAACCTTTTGTTAAATTTAATAAATTATGACATGTGTGGATTGATTATAGGGTCTCTGTTGTCATTTTTGTGTTCTTCCTATTGGTGGATCCTATTGCAGGCATGTGTGACCTAAGTTTTGAGGTGGTTGGTTCCATCTCTATCCTGTGTTAGTGAACTTCATTGCTCAAATTTTTGATAAATTGTTTTATTAAATTAAATGGAATGATTGAATGATTTGTTTTGTGAGTGTGGAAATGAGTTTTTGATAAAATATGGTTTTCCCCTGGTTTTGGTAAATGGAAAGGGTTTTCCAAGAATCATGAAATGGTTTTATGAAATGGTTTTCAAAGCATGATATGATGAAACGGTTTGGAAAATAAAGTACATGGGAAGCCTTGATAACTTAGGTAAAAGGTGTATTAATAGGCCTCATCCACTATCGAGGAGTTTGCTCATGGATTTTTCTTCATCTCATTAGGCCTGTTGTTCTAAGGACTTGTTAGACCTATTGGGGGGTTCACTTTCTGGGGTGTTTCTCTGCTCTCTATACTCGATGCATATGTCTAGAGGCATGATGCACAAAATTTTCTATGTTTAGGTACAAGTGTCCTAGTTATCCTTGTGTTAGACCCAAGTTGTGTTTTGGTTGTATTTGTTGTCAATCGATCAGTATCCTAAAAGAAAGAAAGTATGTTGAGAAAGATGATTTTTGGGTCTGGTATTGATAAAAATCAAACTCATGGTATTGATAAATATCGAACTCATATTTTGAAAAGAATCAGACACACGATATCCATCGTAATGAGAAGAAGATGTTTGGGTCTGGTATTGAAAAAGATTGTAATGAGGGTATGATATTGAAAAAATGTCATAATGAGGGTTTGGTATTGGAAAATATCGTAATGAGGGTCTGGTATTGGAAAATATCGTAATGAGGAATTGATTGGATTCACTTTGGATCTGGTATGAAATAAGTGGTTATTTTGATGGAGAATCAGAGTCACTATGACTACAATGTTTTAAATGTGATAATGCTTTTCTGTTTTTTATTTCATATAAATTATAAGTTTAATTGAGAACTTGTGATGCAATATTGATGGAATAAAGGGGGAGTGAAAGAGATGTTTCCAATCAGAAAAGGATCATATCCAGATTTATCATATCCGAGTGGTAGAGATAAAGAAGTGATATAGATTGTTTTTCAAAATGATCGGATTCTAGGTGGATTGAAAAGGTGATATTGATTGAAGAAGTGGTGTCAATTCATAGTAGCATTTTTTTCCATAAACCACATAAAAAAATATCATCATCAGGATGATGGTACCCAAATTGATTGAAAAGGCGGTATTGATTGAAAAGGTGGTACTGATTTACTATAGTATCCAGGTTTTCCATCGGATGATATAAAAACTTTTCATACCCAAAAATGATCAATATAAGAATGATAAATATCAAAATGATCATTATCAAAATGATAAATATAAAAATGATCAATATAAGAATGATCAATATCAGGCTCAGGAAGGAAAACATCAATATCAGGATGATCGACATCAGAATGATCGTATCCAGGATAATCACAGTAAGGGTGGAAGAGATAGATGAACTCTGATCTGTTTTCAAATGTCTTCATCAAGTGGGTCAAGAGTTGATTTACTTTTTCTATCCTTTTAATTGGTGTTTCAATTGGTTCAAGAGAAGAGGATAAGAAGATACCTTGTATTTTAAGTGGTTCAAGAGAATATATGAAGAAGTTTTCTAGATGTTGTCAAAGGGGAGCTTGACATTCAATTGAAATTAGTCTCAATAATTGAAATTGGTCTCGGCAATTGAAATTGGTCTTAGAAATTGAAATTGGTCTCAGCAATTGGAATCGAACCCAGAAATTAAAATCATATCGGAAATTCAAATGAAAATCTAGAAAATAAGAAGTGAAGTTTGTATAAGTTTAGAGAATAATTGAGAGGATTTGACGAAGTCAAAAATGTATTCCGATATTTCAGGGGGGAATTGTATTTAGGGTGAATTTAGGTGAGCGGGAAAGTTTTTGGGATTCTCGACCATATTTGTTTTGAGTCACCTATAAAAGGTGAGAAAGTACTCTATACTTGACTAAAAATTTGGTACTATTCACCATAGTAGTGAGAGTATCTCCAAGTTTTAGTGAGATAAAGTGATACCATTTTTATTTTGAATTTAAGATATTTCGACGGGAATTGTATTCAGCTAATCATCATATCAAGATGGATTAATCAGATTCTTGATTTCCATAATGGGTATCTCTGTATTGGGTTTCTCGGACTAATAAAGGAGAATTTAAGTGGTGCCAATTCATTTATATTGTATTCTATCGTAAAATCAGACTGAGAGAATTATATCAGGGAGAATCAAACTCGGAGGAATCGAATTGGGGAAATCGGACCCAGGAAAATCGGACTGAGGTTTCAAAACAAAGTCCAGGAGGTTCTTACCTTTCTTATGGGTAAGTAATTAAATAAATTTATTTCAATTGAATAAATTTTTTTGAATTGAAAATAAGTGTAGGTAATATTAGTTGTTACACAGAGGTTGTATTTCCCTATTGTGCTAAGAGAATACACATGCACTAGTGAGATTTTTTCATAGTGCAACACAAGTGTAAGGGTATATCCTACTTGTTGTAATCCAGGGATTGTTTTCTAGTGGATTTTATGGTATTGTATCATTTCAAAACCATACCAAGGACTTAGCTATTATTATTAAATAGTGAACCTTGTAAATCTTTGTGTTCCTATGGATGTGTAGATTGAATTGTTTTCAGCAGGGAATTGAATATTTAATAGGAGGTGAAGGTTGTTTCAATTGAAAATAAATATAAAAGTAAAAGAGTATCACTGATTCACCCCTCCCCCTCTTAGTGATACAATACACTAACTGGGCACTTTCACCTGGTCTACTGTGATCCTTGGTGTGATGTTACCTGTGCTTTGTCTTATATTGTTTTGTTTGTACAATCATGGATTTGATATGATATGTGATGCATTCTTTGGTTTGATTTGATATATTTATTTTTATATATTTATATGAAATGATTTGAAATTGATTTACCTTTTTTTTAATGTGGAAAAAGGTGAAATTAAATTGTTTTTCCATGTTTTTTATTTGAAAACTGTTAAACTGTATATCATGGCTTGTTTTCTTTAAAATTGAGCATGCTTGGATTATTACTCAAATACTTGAAATGGGACACCTAGTTGAGACCCTACTAAGCCTATTAGCTTACACCCTGTGTACCCCTTTGGTGGTTCATAGACCTGGTTATGTCTTTCAATGCAGGGAAAGACAATGCGCTATAATGAGATGATGAGGTTTTCTATTAGCTAGGTTTTGGGTAGCTAGATGGTGAGATGGTGTGAGTTTTCTCACGCTATCATATGGAGACTATTAGAGTAACTATTTGGGTTTTGTCTTCTTATATAGGTTGACTTGTCTCTTGAAAATTCTTTTTCTACCTTTCAGTTATATCACTTCTGTAGTTATCTTTCTTCTGTGACATATATATATATATTCATGTTTCCTTCTGTTGTTTATTTCTATACATGTGTATATATATTGTGTTGTCTGATTTAGGTTGGGTGAAATTGTACCCTCTATTTGTTGTTGATGCCTGAGTGCTAGTTGTCAACACACATGGATCGGGAATACCCTTCAGGTATGTGGAAATTCGGGTTGGGTACTAGTTTGAGTCGGTATTCAGGTCGAGTTTGTCATATTTGGTATCAGGGGTGGTCTTTCCTCAAGATTCATTATCTTGGAATGTTGTGTAGACTAGAGATAGGATTATCGGAACATGAGAGGTAGGTTATAGTGAGTGTTTGGATAACTCTTGGCATAACAAGACTCAAGTTACCATGGGATGTTGGGATGAGTGTCTTATATTTTGAGTTCTTGATGTTGATCTCAATTTTGGCTTATGGATTTTCTGGTTTGAACTGAGATTATTCCATTTTCATATCATTTCTTCTATTTTGGTGTGTAGTGGTATGCCTCTGAGATGTGTTCAGCGAGTTCCACAAGAGGGTACATCTAATTCTCCTCAAGGAAACCCTCCTATAGATAACAATTTTATCAAGGCTACTATGTGGGTAGTTCATACTATCAACCAGAATGTACCACAAGTTCAGAACGCAGTTGTGGAGTTACATCCAAGAGTTGTAGGAGATAGGGATCGATCACGGGAGTTCTTGTGCGATAATCCACCATCCTTTAAGGGTATGAATTAACCTCAAGAGGTGGAGGACTGGCATCACAAGATTGATCAGATCTTCAACTTCCTAAATACACCTGAGAGTATCAAGGTGAAGTGTGCAGTGTTTAGACTCGAGGGTCCCAACAAATGATGGTGGGGTTCCATGGTACAGGTGAATAGGAACTTGGGTTTGGACTGGAAGGGTTTCAATACTCTCTTCCTCTAGTAGTTTTGTCCAAATTCATTGATGATGGAAAAATATATGGAGTTCCTCTCCTTGCAGTAGGGGGAATTCAGTATCGGTATACACTAATCAGTTTGTAGTGTTGGTTCCCTTTTCACCATATGTTATAAATAATGACCAGCTGAAAGATCAGAAGTACCTGCGGGGTTTGCGATCAGATATCAGATCACAGGTATTTATGATGAATATTTCGACCTATGAAGAGATAGTATATGGGGATATGATGAAAGAAATGAGTATGGAAAACAAGGTAGGATATTTTTCTCCTTCTCTTCTACCTAGTGAAAACTTCAGCAGCACACTAAGAAAAAAAGAGGAAGTGGAAAGATCATCACGGGAGTGGTGAAGGTGGTTCTTGGCAGCATAACTCTTTAGCACCTCCAGTTGTATCTAGTGGTGTGCCTATGATTTTCTATTAGTGTGGAAAGGTATTCACCTGAAAATATGTGCAATAGTTGTGAATGTTATGGTCATATACAACATTTCTGTTAGTCTATGTTTGTACCTCGATATGGTCATGGATCATCAACTCCAAAGGATACTGCAACATAGTCATGTGTTTCAAAGACTACAGGGATCCATCCACTGGCCTCATAAGTGAAGAACCTTCACATAGTATATGAGTTTCTAGTGGAGGTAGATGTGGGTCCAGCAAAATTAAGAGGTACCGTCTTTATTTCATATTCAGTAGTGATTTATTTATTTGATACTATTGTTTACCACTCGTTTATATCAATTTGGTTTATTGATATGTTTAATATTCCAACAGAGCTTATGTCCTATGTTATGGAGTTAGTGACACCTATCGAGAAGAGGAAAGAATAGGGGTTTATATGTCCTTGTGCGCTATCGATAGGTGATGCAGAGTTAGTATGGGATTTATTCATTCTCAATATGGATTTATTTGAAATCATCATCAGGATGGATTGGATTGTTTATTATCATGCTACGGTTGATTATTATCATCATCGTGTCTCATTTCTTGCAGTCGATGGGAGATCATAGGTGTTTCAGGGAGAGTGGTGTGCATGACCTTCCCGCCCAGAGCTCAGGGGTTTGTTGTCTTTTGTAGTGGTTGATCTCAATGATGTTTCATCTATTGTTGATATTCTAGCTATTGTTCAGGATTTTCCTGACTTTTTACCAGAATATTTCTTTGATATTTCTCTAGAGAAATATGTGGAGTTTATGATTGACCCAGTACCAGGTACGCAGTCGGTTTTGATACCTTCTTATTGTATGGAACCAGCAGAGCTGAGAGATATTAAGATTTAGTTGGACTATCTGATGGAGAAGGGTTTTGTTTTCCCTAGTATTTCACCTTGGGTATCCCTAGTGTTCTTTTCCAAGAAGGCAGATGGTTCGCTCTGATTTTACATGGACTATCAAAAGTTGAACTGGGTAATAGTTAAGAATAAGTATCATTTACCTCGGGTGGATGATTTGTTTGATCAGTTAAAGGGGAAATGTGGTTTTTGAATATCAATCTTTGGTCGGTTTATCATTATCTCAAAGTTCAGAAGTTTGATATATCGAAGACATCTTTCATGAGTAGGTATGTCCATTATGAATATCTTGTGATTTTTTTTGGTCTGACTAATGATCCTACAGTTTTTATGGCTTTGATGAATGGTATATTTCATCAGTGTATCAACACTTTTTTGTTAGTGTTTTTGGATGATATTTTGGTTGATTAGAGATCTGATCATGAGAACCATTTGAGTTTGGTTTTGGAAATACTAAAGAGTCACTATTTGTAGGGAAATCTTTCAAAATGCAGTTTTTTTATCCAATAAGTAAATTTCTTAGGTCACATGACTTCTGAGCATGGCTTATCAGTTGATCCTGAGAAGGTAAAAAAAAATCATGGGAAGGACCACAGAATGTCTTTGAGATTCAAATATTCCTTGGTATTTTTGAATTTTATCAATGATTAACATCCTGACTCAGGTACCACTAAACGATGCCCTAATCCAGTGGGTCACATAGCCTCAAGTGCACCTCCCCATACATCAGAGGCTTCTGACTAACAACAAGGGCCTAAGGTGTGTCTATGGGGAGACTATTTCCTCATGTTAGAGTATAGCACAATGATAGTAATCACAACAGTCGATAGAATAAGTAATAAATCAACCAGATATAAGATAAACATCAAATACAGTAATAAAGAAACAATGCCAAAAAGTAATCTCATATACAAAAATGATGTTTCATGACATGTCTCTACAAATCTAGAAAATAGGTATACAATAATCCAATACAATACATGTATTTAAAGAACAAAAAGGCCAAAAGAACTATCTTCATATAGAACTGGGAACCTATCCCAATCCTGTGATCCCCTACTCCTAAGAAATGAAAAATTAAGCATCATATAGTCAGTACTTACCTTGGTCCCTACCTGCATCCATGAAGTCTATCTGGGTTCCCAATGGAATCCTGAATAGGGTGTGAGATAACACTCAGTAGGCCACTAAAAATTGTGTCTATAACATGTTCAGTTTATGTATAACAAGCTAAAGCATTGTGAAATATATCACAGGTATAACAGTAAATAAAGTAAAGTGATACAAGTTGAGTGATATTGTCCATACAAACATGGATCCCTATGAACAACAGTCAAGCTCTCATTAACAAGGGTAGCTATAAAGCATAAATAAAACAGGTGATAACATCAAGTCTAAAAACTATAATATGATACCCATACCAAGGCTATCTATAAATCATGGAAAAAATATCCACCACAGCCACTTTGTATAATCACGTGTATAACATTCACTATGGCCACATCGTATAATCAAGTGTCAGACCATGAAGGGACAAATCCAAGGTATAGAAGACCAAGGCATCTACATTTAGTCCCAGGATCATCTCGATGGAAACTCAGTAACAACTTGAGTGGTGTCCAAGGATCATGTCAATAGATCATGTCCAACATGAGTCCAAGAAAAGTGGATCCAAGGGGTAGTAAGGCCCAAGGAATCCTATAGAATCAAAATCAAAGGAGGAAATAGGTCCAAGGCATCTACTACCATAATCAAAACCCATAGAGTAGAAATGTCCATAGAATCCTACAGAATTAGGATTCAAGGAACTCGTCCAAGGCATCCACTATCATAATCAAATCATCATCTCAATCCATTCATCATTTCGTAACCCTTCACATTCCATGATTTCATCCAACTCATTTAACAATTTCCATTTAAATAATTAAAACAATTCAAATCATGTCAACACATGGAAATGAGGCATCAAATCTCTCATATCATCTCAATTCAATTCTCATTCAATTTTAAAAGGCTCCATTTAGTAAGGAGAGCTCACACTCACCCAGAAAGGTGGTATAAAATGGGGAAAAATCAAAGACACACCCCATGGGTGTCCTAGGTTGGGGTTAACAACCTCGAAAAATCACAAAGGTACAAGTGGGAAACCTAAACAAGTTCCAATTCATTTAATCAAAGAATTCAACTCATTTTAAGGGAAACATTGGAGATTCTGGCACGCGGCACAATGAAACTATTCCTATAAAACACCAAACCTTGAGGGAAAGGTATAGACCACCTACTATAGGTCTTTAGTAGGGCACTAGTCTAGTATCAATCTCTAATTTGGTTTAGATTGAGAGAAAAATGAAGAACATATGAAAAACCTATAAATAGGGTATATTAGCTTGCACCTAAATAATTTTGTAAATACAAAGAAAAATGAAAAATGGAACAAGATGATTGAATTGCTTATTGGTAGGAATATAAAGAGACGATCGGCACTCGAATCGAAGTCTAGACAGATGATCAAGATCAAAGTCTATCATAGGCTTCAAAAAGAGCTCAAATAGGAGGAGGAAGCTCTCTCTGTCACTAGAGAAAAAGAAATAAAAGGAGGTTTTATGTTTTAAACTCATTAATGGAAAAAATTCATTTTTACTCAAATACATAAGGTTGCATGGTTTGGCCACACAGTTGGCCAAACCGTATGCTAATCATGCACCCTTTACTGTCCCATGGGAGACCCTGTACAGTCATAGTGCATGGTGGGACAAATCATGCACCGACCATGTACTAAGAATCTACTAAAAATTATAGGTGTATTGCACGAGTGTGCGCCCCTGGCATCACGGTTTCCTCAAACCGTGTGGCCTTATGAAGCCCTCTGTCTAGCCCTAAGATAGTTAGTAAAATTGTGCAACTTGGGTCACACGGTTTCTCCTAACCATATGGGCCAGTTTTTTCTCTCCAAAAGTCAGGATATGGGCTTTGAAAAAGACTCAAACACCCCTGAAAATCACATGACTTCATTAGGCACACATATTAGGCTAAAAACAAGGAGTTCAACTGAACAAAAAAAAGATCTTCGCATCATAGGAAAACTCAGGATCTTACAGTTAGTTAGTGATTTCTCAAAGTTTTTGTCACCATTGACTGCTCTTACCAGGAAAGGGGTGACATTCATATGGGATGCAAAGTTTCAGCCTTCTTTTGATGAGCTGAAATGACTTCTGACATCGGCTCCTATTCTGAACTTACCTGAGCCTGATAAAGGGTATGTGGTTTTTTGTGATGCTTTTGGCACTAGTTTTGGTTGTATACTCATATAGGATGATCGTGTGGTAGCTTATAGATCTCATCAGCTTCAGCTGCATGAGAAGAATTACCTCACTTGTGATTTAGATATTTCCACATTTATGCATGCAATTAAATTTTAGCAGATCTATCTTTTTTGGGAAAGGTTCATAATCTTTTCTAACCATTAGAGTCTAAGCTATAATTGTTCTCATAAAGACTTGAATCTCAAACAGAGGTGGTGGGTGGAATACCTTAAGACGTTTGATTTTGATATCACCTACACCCCAAGAAAGGGTAATGTCATTGCAGACTCTCTCAATAAGAAAGTTTCATTGTAGGTTGTTCTAAAATCTAAAGAAGAGTATAACTTTATGGGGATTTTTTCTTAGTTTCATCTGGATGATCAATAGGATATTTCAGGTTTGGTCTGGAATAGTGTTTAGTTATCATCATCTCTCCTTGAGTCTATTCTATAGGGTCAGTAGCAGGATGAAGAGTTCAGATGAATTTGAGAAACCCTAGATGATGGGGAGACTGTTTCTATTTGGTTTATCTCTTCAGATGGTATTATCAGTTTTGGGGATCGTTTTTTCATCCCAGCATCAGTGAAGATATCATTTTTGTTTGATTGTAATTGTTCTTCATGTTTCATTCATCCAGGAACTATGAATATGCATTATTACATGATACGATGATTCTGGTGGCTGGGTACAAAGCGTGACATTACTGATTATGTGTCTTGTTTTTACACCAGCCAATAGATAAAGGAAAAGCATCTGAAACCTTCTAGTTTGTTTTATCCTCTTCTGATGCTGGTTTAGAAATGGGATGAGGTATCCATGGAATTTTTTTTAGATTTCCACAGACTCCTTGAGGAAGGAATGCTATCTGGGTGGTGATTGATCAGTTAACAAAGTTGGATCATTTCATTCTAATTAGGTACACCACTAAAGTTGAAGATCTAGGTAAGTTGTTTATGTAAGATATTTTGAGGTTATATGGGGTTCCTTCTTCCATTGTTTCATACGGGAAGCCTAGGTTTACTTCCAAGTTCTGGAGAAGTCTCTAGGAGACGATGGTGATTCGGGTCAGATTGAGTACAGCTTATCATCCACAGACAGATAGTCATATAGAGTGTGCTATTCAGATCCTGAAGGATATGTTCTGTGCTTGTGTCTTGGAATTTGGTGGATCATGGGATAGCCATCTAGTACTAGTCGAGTTTTCTTATAAAAAAAGTTATTAGTCATCAATCAGAATGGCTCCTTTCAAGGCTTTGTATGGTCGTCCATTCATGTCACCTCTTTTCTGGGCAAAGGTGGGTGAAGCTTCTTTGGTTAGACCAAGTTTGGTTCAGGAGACGTTTGTGAGGATTCATGATATACGTCAGAATTTTTTATAGATCAAAGTCAGTAGAAATCTTATGTGGATCAATGAAACTGTATTTTGGAGTTTTCCATAGGATACTAGGTTTTCTTGAAATTTTCTCCTCAGTTGGGTCACCGTCGTCTTGGAAAACTGGGAAAGTTAGCTTTGAGATATGTTAGACCATTTGATGTCACTTAATGTCTTAGACTGATTTCTTATCGATTATTGTTTTTGGTTCATTTGATGGGAATTCATGATGTTTTTCACATATCACAGCTCAAGAAATACCATCCTAATCCTTATCACGTTCTTAGTTGGAAAGATAATGAGTTAGAGATAGTTTTTTCTGTTGTGGAGTAAATGGTAGAGATCATTGACTCTTAAGTGAAAGTCTTGCATGAGAAGTCAATTCCATTGGTCAAAATGTTATGGAGCATGAGTCAAATTCGCATGAGACTTGGGAGAACAGTTCATTGATGAGGGAGCGGTGGACTCACCTATTTACTGGACCTCATTCTTCTACATGACTTCTCAGGGATGAAAAATCTTGTGGTGAGGAGTTTGTAACATCTCATTACCCAATTTCAGGTAATTACATTCTATTTAATTGTTTTTCTATTTAATTTGGGTGTGTCTTGGGACTCCTGAGGATGAAGAACATTTTTTAAGATAAATTACCTAAATTTTAGGTATGTATGTTTTTTAATTAATGGAGTCTGGGTATGAACGTGTAATGACTTAGCGGGGTTCTCCCCGAGTTTGGAGAACACTCGATGTGGTTTGGATTTTCATGTAAGAATCTACTGTTTTCACTGTCTGTGTAGAATTTACACACCGTGTAAGGAGTACATGACATGCAATTTTTGATGGGCTCATGTCATGATCTAAGTACATAGCATGAAAGATTACATGTCATGTAAAGTTAAAAAATAGGTTTTAAAAAAAGCGATGGGTTTTTCAGTGTATAAGGACCTTGTGGATTACACAATGTGTAAAAGGATTACACGTCATGTAAATGTCATGGATAGGGCTTTTAGGGCACCATACCAGTGGTATGTTTATTCATTATTCTACAGAACTCCCCCCTCTTGGCCTAGATCTCTTCTCTGATGATTTTAGAGACCTCCAACCCTTATAGATCAATTCGTTCGGCATTTGATCATCAAGGTTGTGTGCAGTGTTTCTTTGGGTGAGTAATTCTTTCTGCTTCTTCACTGCCTTTGATCACGGTAGCATCTTTGTGTTTTTTTATTGGATCTATTGATCTATGTTGGTAATTAACTTTATTCCTTTCTAGATATGTTGTGCGATCTTGTTCCAAGGGCCGATTCCTTGTTGGTTGTGGTGCAGCGGGTGTGCATTCTTGATATATGTGTTGTTTCCTCTTCTTTTCCAACCCTTTTGTTAAATTGAATTAATTATGAGATGTGTCAATTAATTATAGAGCATTCATTATCATTATTGTGTTCTTCCTATTGGTGGATCTTATTGTGGGCATGTGCGACCTGAGTTTTGAGGTAGGTGGTTCCGTCTCTAGCCTATGTTGGTGAACTACATTGCTTTAGTTTTTAATAAATTATTTTATTAAATGAAATGGAATAATTGACGTATTTTCTTTGTGTGTGGAAATGGGTTTTTATAAAATATGGTTTTCCCCTAGTTTTGATAAATGAAAAGGGTTTTTCAAAGCATTGTGAAATGGTTTTATGAAATGGTTTTCAAAGCATGATATGATTAAATAAATTGATGAAATGGTTTGGAAAATAGTTCACATGGGAAGCCATAAGTACTTAAGTGGAAGTCGTAGTAATAGGCCTCGTCCACTGTCGAGTGATTTGCTCATAAATATTTCCTCTTCTCCTTAGACCCATTGTTCTAGGGACTTCTTAGACCTATTGGGAGGTTCACTTTCTAGGGTGATCCTATGCTCTCTAGACTTGATGCATATGTCTAGAGACTTGATTCATATTATTGTATATGTTTAGGTATGAGTGTCCTAACTATCCTAACCTAGTGTGATCTTTGGTATCATGTTACCTGTGTTTTGGATTTTATTGTTTTGGTTGTACTGTCATGGATTTGATATGATATGTGATGGTTTTCTTTGAAATGATTTGATATATCTATTTTGATATATTTATATGAAATTATTTGAAACTGATTTTCCTAATTTATTTAGAAATGTGGGAAAATGGGAAATTAAACTATTTTTCCATGCTTTTGATTTGAAAACTATTAAATTATATATCATTCCATGTTTTCTTTAAAGTTGAGTATGATTGGATTATTGTTAAGAGACTTGGTATGGAATACCTGGGTGAGACCCTACTGATTCTATTAGCACACACCTTTCATACCCATTCAGCGGTGTATAGACCTGGTTATGTCTTTCAATGCAGGGAAAGGCAAGGCGTAGTAGTAAGGCGGTGAGGTTTTTTTCCAGCTGGGTTTTGGGTAGTTGGATGGTGACATGGTGCGGGTTTACCCATGCTATCGTATGGAGATTGTTGGAGTAGTTGTTAGGGTTTTTTCAACCTTTGTTGTTGGACTTGTCGCTTTGAGATTATTTTTCTACCTTTTCAGTTGTATTGCTTTCATTGTTCTCTTCATGTTATGACATATATATATATATATATATATTCAATTTTTCTTCAATTGTTTCTTTCATTACATGTGTATATATGTCGTGTTTTCTGTTTTAGGTTGGTCAAAATCATTCCCTCTATTTTTTTGTTGATGTTTGGATGCTAGTCGCTAGCTTGTGGGGATCAAGAATTTCCTTTAGGTATGTGGAAATTCAGGTCGGGTACCAGTTTGAGAGATCATTTGGGTCAGCATCATCACATTTTTCATCGCTAGAGATGAAATAGTTATATCAATCAATGATGAAAAATTTTGAACCATTGGTTCATCTACTTCCATTGTGCACCCTGGTACCTTCAATTGTTATCAAAGTGGTCACATGTTGATTTAAGCTAAAAAATAAATTTGCCTTAAATTTGAGTAGAGGGTGTAGCAATGGTTCCACTATAATAAATCGCACTTCAATCTAATCTTAGGTGGCCAATTTGTGGTCATCTGAATTTTTAATTTGGATCGAAGTCGGTGTTCTTTTGAGTTTAAAAAAATATATATGTCTCTGTGTGTTAATTTTACCTAGAGGCGGTGGCCAGTGGAATTTTTCTTATGACCCCCCATTTTCTTGCCAGATTCTGGTGACCGTAATAGTACTTTTTAGACAGAGAAAATTCCACACCTTTGTAGAAATAAATTTATTTATTTATTTTTGTCAAAAGACTAATAACATATGATTTATAAAATTTAAAAATTTAAAATCAAAATTGACTAAGAAATAAAAGGGGGTGGCTGGAAGTGAAGTTCTGACGACCAAAGAAGAAGGGAAAAAAAGTAGGGGTGGTGGCGTCTGTCTAGGTGATAAAAAACATTAAAAGGGGGCGGTTATGCCACCCTGATGATCCCCCCCCCCCCCACAACTTTGGGGGCCAATTTCTCAAAGGCGCTCGCATAGGCGGGAGGAAGATATTAAAAATAATATTATTATTATTTTTTCTTATCCTTATAATGTCTCGGACCCGGATGCCACTGAATGGTGCCCCAAGCCTGGTTGGTCACATGGTCTCCAACACATCTCTCCAAATGCCAGAGTTTGTCGACTAGTAGTGAAAACCTAGGGTGTGTTTGTGGGAGACTATGCCCTCTTATCAGATTGTAACACAGCGGTAGCAATCATATATATCAATAGAGGAATCAATATACCAATGAATAAGAAATAGGAATAAACACTATAACCACTGGACTAGTAACCCTCCATAGCAGAAGCGCAATTATAACTGAATAGGAGATAACATCTAAAGACAGATATATACAACAATTCCAGAAGTAATCTCATATAGAAAATGATATATGTCATGTGTCTACAAATCATCCAAAATGAGTATACAAACATTGATATAATACATGTGTCAAAATATGAAAAATACCAAAAAGAACTATATCCATATAGCATGACGAGCCTCATCTTGGTCTATAAAATAAAGTATCAATCTTTGGGTACTTGTCTCGATCTCTATCTTAATCCATATAGTCCATCTGGGTACCCAATGGTGGCCCAAACAGGGTGTGAGAAAAAATATTAGTAGTTCACCACACGTGATGTCTATAACAAATCATGTCTCTACAATATAAGCTAAAGCAGAGTGAAAAATATAATAGGTATGGCAGTACTGAAAGTAAAGTGTCCAAGGAAAAAGTAACCCAATAAGTGATATTGTACAACCATACAAGGCTCCCAGAAAAACAAGTTTCAAACTCCTATAACAAGGTGGTAGTAAAACAAAAATGAAGTAAACACCATGGCCATGTCATATACACAATATATCATATCATACATGAACATGTCGTATAACCTGTAATGTTATATCAACCACGGCCATGCCGTATAATCAAACATGTCGCAATTACCACGGTTGATCCGTATAATCAGAAGTGTCTGACCCCATGGGGCTGGATCCAAGGTATAGTAGACCAAGGTATCCTCGTCGAGTCCCATGAGTATCTCAGTGGAAAATCAGTTAGACTTGGTTTGGGGTCCAAGGAGAATTTCAACGGACCATGTCCACTACAATCTCAAACAAGCTGGGTCAAAGGGGTATCAATGCCCAAGGAATCCTATGAAATCGAGACCCAAAGAGAAATCTCATCCAAGGAATCCACTATCTATATCAAGATCCATAGAAGTATCATCCATGGCATTCAATGGAGTTAGGATCCAAGGTATACCCACCAAGTCCTCCTCTACCATCTCAATTCATCACATTCATTCATCAATTTCACATTTCATAACATTTCACATTCCATGAGTTTACCCACTCATATAACAATTCCATATAAACTAGTTAATCAAAAGCATTAACATGAAAAGGTGGAAATATTCATCTTCTAACAATAAATTCAATTCAATTCAATTCATTATGGGCTTCCTCTAAATAGGCAAGCACAACACTCAATCCATGAGTGGTATAACAAAGGGGAAATCCCAGGCACACCCTAAGGGTGACCTTGGTCAGGGAAACAATCTCCAACAAGTCTCAAGGAACTATTGGAAATCCCTAATAGGTTCTATTATGTTCAATTCAATTATTCAATTCATTTTAGAGGCCACTCCAGAAAGTCCAGCGGGCAGCACAGTGACAACTAGCTTTATAAAGAACTAAACGAAAAGGGAAAGTTAAAGACCACCTACCATAGGTTAATGGTTTGTGACCTACCAGTTCATTACTTCACCAGTTTTGGTTGTTAGAGGTGTTTAGGGGAGGTTTCGGGAGTTTTTTGTGGAAGTTGGAGGTGCATCAGAATTGTTGCAGGAAATACACGTTGTGTAAGTGTATTACACGACGTGAAATTTGGTTTCATGGCTTGTCAAGTATTGGCATGATGTGTAGATTTTATGGGTTAAATAATGAAAATATGGTATGTTTTTCAAAGAAACTGAACCCTGAGGATTACTTGGCGTGAAAGAGGATTACACATCATGTAAATCCCAGATGTAGTGTAGTTTTAAAAGTTCTTTCCGACCGAATTTTCATTCATTTGGTCATGCCTTTTTCTTCCTCTCATTTTGGGTGAACCCTAGGCACCCCGAGGAGTTCTTCAATCCCTTTTCCTTCCTCTTTGATCTTTTATTCTTGGTGGTTGTTCATTGGAAATCCATGGTAGGCCCTTCCTTCTTCTTAGTTGGTTTCCTTCTGCTCTTCTTCAAAGTTTCATTGCGATGGTGCGGTTTGGTTTGGGTTGTCTGCTTGGGATGCATTTTGATAGATATTTGGGTGTGTTGTAGGTTGATGTGTGATACCATAGTGTGGTTGTAGTTTGTGTTTGTTCTTCTCCACCATGCGGTGTGCAGCGAGTCATCAAGGATTCCTTAAGGTAGGCAATCCATCGTTTCTCTTTAATTGTGTATCATGTGGGAGGGGTTTGCTTTTTTTTACCTATGGGTTATGGTTATGTTGGATTAATCAAAGATAAATAATTTGAAAATTTTAATTGAAAGGGGTAAATAGGGTTTGATTCACATGCTTTTACAACTTTGATGTTATTTGTGATATTGTGGATTGTACGGGCTTAATGCCCCGTTGAAAATTGTGGTTGTTGGGGGATTTTTTTGCATTGGATATATGTGTTGTGAATACTAATTTGGTTTTTATTGATGTGATATCATCCAAAAATGGAAATTCATTAACCACTTATATTTGTCTAATGAAATGGTTTCCCCAGGATTATGGCTTGTGTGATAACACCCCTAAAATAAAGTGGAATGTGCTAAAAGACCCTTTGTAAATCTATAAAATGATTTTGATGTGTTATTACGTGTGGTTGTGCTTGTGGGATAGTGATGTGTGGTTGGGTAATGCGGAGAAGATGGTTTAGTGTTCGTGCTTTTGGGATGGTGAGGTGGTTTGTGTAGTTGTGCTTTTGGGGTGGCGAGGTGGTGGTTTCTTTATGCTAGATGCCCGAGTAGTGATGGAATAAATAAATAATTGTTTAATAATGTTTGGGATGTTTTGGGTTGGTTTGGTTAATGGAATGGAAATGGTTAATGGATAAATAAACGATGGGTTGTGTGGTTAAATATGGTTGTTGCTAAATAATGAAATGAATGGGGTGATTAAATGAAATTTGTTGTAAATGTGAAATGGGGTTTTTAGCTTGATGTGTGGTGTTATACATTTAGAGGTGGAAACAAAAGTGACGGTGTTGTGAGTTGGTTGGTTTATTTGTGAACCCATAGATTGGTCTTGAGTGTTTGATATTATATATATATATACTTGTATACTCTTTTGATTTCTATACGCACCCCACCCATGTTGATAAATATGTGCCGACACCCGCATAGTCACACAGGGGTGTTTTTTCCGCCATCCGGTGAGAAGAACGAATGGATGGGTGCCTGCTCTTTCTTGATCTATCTTCCAAGAGAGATGGGTATTTCATGGGTTGTGATTGTTGAAGATCGGTTAGTGCATTAGATGGTGGTTGTGATAGCCTAGGTGTCTTCGGGTGAGGTGTGACGTGGTCATGCTTGTGGGGTGGCGAGCCCAAGTGTCTTCAGGCAAGGTGTGATGTGGTCGTTCTTGTGGGTGGTGAGCCCATGTGTCTTCGGGAGAGGTGTGACATAGTCGTGCTTGTGGGGAGACAAGACCAGGTTTCTTCAGGCATGGCATGTTGTCACCGTGCTTTTGGGGCAGTGTGGTATATGAAAGGGTTGGGAGGTCCAGGACATATGACGTTGGGGTGTGAGAGTGGCATACCAATGGGAAAGTGGTGTGGGGTGCCCTTATCGATGTGATTCTTGGTATATTATATTACTTGACTCGCATAATTTGGTGAGTGTGTCTTAGTGAGGTTGGGATGGTTAGTATACCTTTATCTATTTGTTTTTGTTGTTTTCTCATGGGTGTATTAGTATTCTTCTTTCACATATGCATGAAATACTTTGGTTTTCCTACTGAGTATAATTGTATGCTCACCCTATGTATATAAAACTATTTTCAAGTTTTTAGGAAGATTATGTGGACCATGCTGGACATTACTAGCTCAGATCATTGATAGTTTTTGTGTTTCTGCTTTATTTTTACTTTTGGGTATTTAATTTGGAGACTTTTACCTGTATCAGTTCTATTTATACATGCATGTGGGATGGTTTTAGATTTATTTTATATTATGTCTTGGAGTTGTTTTTGGATGATTCATCTTGTCTCCTAATCCTATTTATATTATAGAGGGTAATGCCTATAATACATGAGATTTTTATACCCTCAGTGTTAGTCGTTAAACCAAGGCCTACTGGAGGTAGGACTCGAGGGTCGTTATCTCTCTCCCATCATTGCGGTATCTCTGGAGGGAGGGGGTCGTGACAAAGTGGTATCAGAGGTGATGGTTGAGAGATAGAGTGGAGTTTGGAGTTTGGCGTAGTGAGGAATGTGTGGGTTGATATGGAAATAGTTCCAGTTGACCATGGTGCATGACATAGACCGGGGAGATCAATTAGGACATGGGATTTTAGGGCCCCTCCTGATCCAGTGCACGGACTATGAGCTTATTGAACGGCCAAGTAAGATGAACCTATTTGCAGTGTATAGACCTAAGAAAAGTACATGCATCATGATGAATTGTGTTCTTATTTGAATTGGGTTGTTTTGGGAAGGTTAAAATGAGTAAAGTGAATTAAAATAAATCTAAATAAAAGTTCCATACTACCAGTCTTAAGAAGTTCTTTGTTTTCCTTACAGTTATAGCTCTAATTTTTTGCTCGCATGTGGCTCAAGTAGTTGAGGTTTAGCAGGCTGATCTGATTGGTCATTCTATGGTTGATCTAGTTGAGGAAGATGATTTAGTGGAAGGGGACTTTGTTTTCTTTCCAGCGGCAGGCTTTGGGAAAGTACGAGGGCAGTGTTTCAGACATGGAGACAGAGAGATTAATGACTCTCGATTCCAAGCTCAGATGGGGAATAGGTGGCAAAGCCTATAATTTGGATTCAAGGAGGGATTCCATGCCTAAGATGTTTTCCATGGGAGGAGAATGAAGATTAGATTTGAGGTTATGAACATTTTATGTGATAATTGTTCATTTTACCCAAAATACCTAGGTCGCATGATTTAGTTGCACGGTTGGTCAAATTGTGCACCAACCATGTTCCCTTCACTATATGGAGGGGCACTACACACAGTTAGTGCACATGGTTTTCCAAACCGTGTCTCAAACCACTGATAAAAACTACAAAGGCCCTCGCACAGGCGTGTGCCACCTTCTGCAGTTTCCTCAAACTGTGTGGCTCATGGAGCCCTCTGTCCAGCACTGCATGATTTCATCAAATCGCATGGCTTGGGTCGCATGATTACTTCTAACTGTACGACCTAGTTTTTTTCCCTAAATATTTTGGTTTCAGGCTCTGAATAAGCCCTAGAAACCCCTGATGCCCCCATGACCTCAAAGGGTAAACACATTAGTTTGTAATTAAGTATTTAAACCAAAATTAAAGAGATTTTTACCTCAAGGAAAACCCAGGATCTTACAATATTCACCCTTAAAGAAATTTATCCCTAAATTTTCCTCTCAAAGGTGGTCAAGATTCATCTGATAATAACTCGGGACATTGAGCACGTATGTTATCCTCCCACTCCCAAGTCTCATTCTATAAACGTTCATGCTACCATAGCACCCATACTAGAGGAATTGACTAGCCTCATAGAACCTTCGTGCTCCTGTCAACAATACGAATCAGATATTCCTCAAAGGACGCATTTACCTATAACTCCACCTCCTCAAAATGTAGAATGTGAGATGGGTTTGAGTGATAACGGTGCAGCTGAGATACATGGAAGATTTCATGCATGGCTCAGAACCTCTGAGGTAACTACAGCATATAGGCTACCAGCCCGACTCTCTCCAAAATCTTGAATGACCTGACATATCATGGTGAAAGATTATTTTGTCTCCTAATATGTTTTTGTCCTAACCTTGGTGAGATACATAAAAATAACTTATCCCTGACCTCTAACTCTAGAGGTTGTCGACAGCGATCGACGTAAGATTTTTGTTGAGACTATGCAGTAGTCTTCTGCTTCCTGATCAACTGGACCTGCTCAGAAGTATCATGCACAAGATGTGGTCCTATTAAAGTTGTCTCACTTACCTCTAACCAGCACAGGGACAATCAGCATGTCCTACCATACAAAGCCTCATAAGGTGACATATGTATAGTTTCCTGATAACTATTATTGTAGGAAAACTCAACCAAGGATATATGTCTCTCCCAAGAGCCCCCAAAATCCAAAACGCATGCTCACAACATGTCCTTAAGCACCTGAATCATATGTTATGACTGACCATCAGTCTGAGGGTGGTATGTTGTGCTCAGAATCACCTGTGTACCCAAGGCCCTCTGCAAACTCTAAGAGAAACGAGATGTAAACCGAGCATCCTTATCTGAAACAATAGTAAGAGGAACCCTATGAAGTCGTACTATCTCACAGATATACAACTTCC
The DNA here is from genome assembly GCA_963277665.1 of Viscum album. Classification (NCBI taxonomy): domain Eukaryota; kingdom Viridiplantae; phylum Streptophyta; class Magnoliopsida; order Santalales; family Viscaceae; genus Viscum; species Viscum album. The sequence goes on along the minus strand of OY728150.1, from coordinate 1,222,691,864 downwards.
CAAGCATGTCTACACTTAAGGTATCCTTGATCGGTAGAAAATGATCAACCGTTGTGATATTATCAACAACAACCCATATAGCATTGCTACCTTGAGGAGACCTTGGTAAACCGATCACGAAATCAATCGCAACATCATCTCATTTCCACTCAGGAATATGTAGCTGCTATAAAATTCTGGATGGTCATTGATGTTCCATATTCACTTGTTGATAGGTGAAATTCCTCATAACAAAACCAGCTACCTCACTTTTCATTCCCATCCATCAGTAATGACGACGTAAGTCACGATACATCTTGGTAGTGCCAGGTAGCACTACCCAAACTGAGGAATGAAACTCTCGCATCATCTCCTCGCATATGTCCACTAGAACCCAAACACGACCATGGATATGCATAATTTCATCCTTTCCTATATTCCAACTAGGAGGTGGGACCTCACCTGCCAAACTATCCCGTAGGACTAGGCCCTTAGAATCTAATAGTTTCCTCATCCTCACTCTATCCAGAAGGGTAGAGGTCATAACTAAGTTGAAATAAAAGTTTTCCCCTAATTGTATTTCATGTCCAAGTGTATATCAAAGAACAAAGACATAATTTATCACTCACTACTGGATTATTGAATTGCTTATATTTGAGTCCTCCTGCTAAGTTAATTGGTCATTGTATTTCCCTTTCCAGGCATATAGGAAAGCTCAAAGTCAAAAGACTGTAGGTACTCAACCCACCTTTGTTGCCTCAGATTCAGATCATGTTGTGTAAATATGTACTTCAGGATTTTACGATCCATGTACACCATAAAATTATCCCATGTTCAATAATGTCTCCAAAAGTGCAAAGCATGAATAACTGCAGCCAACTCGAGATCATGCATCAGGTAATTCCTTTGAATAGCCTCAACTATCGAGACCCGTACACCATGACTCTATCCCCCTGCATCAAAATTTCACCAAACCCAATATTTGATACTTCACAATACACAGTGTATCTCATACCCTACTCTGGAAGAATCAGGATCGACACTGAAGTCAAACTCCCTTTCAACTCTTAAAAGTATGTCTCGCAATTATCTGTTCATACAAACTTCACACCCTTCTTAGTCAAGACCATCAATGGCACTGTTGTACGGGAGAAGTCTTGCATGAAATGCATGTAATATATAGCTAGCCTCATGAGACTTCATATGCAAAGACATTCTTAGGATGCTTTCAGGAAACTACAGCTCTCACCTTCTCTGGGTCAACTAATACTCTTGTCTTTGAGACAATATAACCTAGGAAGTGAATTTTATCCATCTAGAAGTGGCACTTTGTGAGCTTAGCATATAACTGATGATCTCTCAGTGTATCCAAAATGATCTCAAGATGTTTGGTATGGTCACATCGATTATAAGAATACATCAAGATATCGTCCATGAAAACTACCACAAATAAATCCAGATAAGGATGAAAAACTCGGTTCATTAGTGCCATGAATATCGTTGGCGCATTCGTGAGACCAAATGACATAACCAGATACTCATATAGACCATACCTGCTATGAAAATTTTTATGAGGTATATCTATAGGTTGAACACACACTTGATGATATTCGGATCTCAAATCAATTTTCAAGAACACCTGATCTCCTCAGATCTGGTCAAAAAAGTCATTTATTTATGGAAAGGGATACCAATTTTTAAATGTCAGGTGGTTCAATTTTTGGTAATTCATGCATAGCCTAAGGGTATCATCTACCTTTTTCACAAAAAGGATCATAAAAACTCATGGATAAGTACTGGTTTGTATAAACCCCTTTGCCTCCAAGTTCACTAGCTGCCTCATGAGCTCCTGTAACTCCGTCGCGACCATCCTGTAAGGAGGAATGGTTACTGGTGCAGCTCCTGGCACTAGCTTGATAGAGACTCAATCTCTCTCTCAAGAGGTAAACCAAAAAATTCATCCAGGAAAATGTTCCTGAAATGATCAACCATTAGAGGAAATTCTATCTAACATGTTCCCTAATCATCCAAAAACAAACTAGCGATCGGGGTTGTCATCCCACTTAGCCCACAATGTTGTGGTCCAACTCGGCTGACCTGAACATCTCTTTCACCCTTGTGAATAAACACTCTACTCTCTGGTGATGTGAACATCACCCTACAATGATAAAAATCAACAAATTTTTGATAAGAAACCAATCAGTCCATCCCAGGTATGACATTAAAACCAATAATTTTAAGGAAAAAAGATTCCATATGAAGTGACACCCACCAATCTCAAGGGGGAACTTGCTACATTGGTGTATGTTCACTGTTCTTATCCCCGAAGGAGTATCAAGAGTCATAATGCCCTCAGAAAACTAAACCATGTGCCCAAGGCTCTCCACAATAGGTACAAATATGAAATTATGTGATGTATCTGTGTCAAAAAGAGCAGATATAAGAGTAGAGGCTACTAAAATCCTACCTCTCACCATAGACAATTTGGTGTCTTGTTCCTTGGTGGTAGGCTGTATAGAATATATATGACCTGAACCAAGGCCTTGTGAAACGTCCTCACTACCCAGAGTAGGTTCACTCTATTGTCTTGATGAAACTAGTGTCTGGATGCCTTATCCATGACCACCACCTCAACTTGAATGACTGGTACTGCTCCAGCTCCCAGCCTAACATGAAGCTGTAAAACTTGATCCCGAACCTATAATTAGAGTTGACCCCATACCACTCACTAAAGAAAGGAAGGTCATGCAAAAAATTCATATGTGGCCCATCCTATTATAATCTCGGCACTTGAATAGGTCACAATTACACTTATTCCTCACATGTCCCTATCTGCCACACTGATGATAGAAAACTACACTACCAACACTCACAACTGGGCTAGTACTCATCTCACAAGAAGCCTCAAAATGTCTCTTTCTGCCACAGGAAGTCGAACCACTAGGCCAAAAGACTACACCGCTCTGCTCTCCACCCCCAGTTTCTCTCAGGTTCTGCTCTGTAATCAGTGTCTGATTCACTATTTTAGTAATAGAGGTCAATCTGAACAAGTTGACCTAAGATCGAATGGCATGTATGAGACCTTACTCGAAGAATCTTTACCTCAATTCCTCATCATCAAGATATATCAGTGAAAAACGCTTCATCTTTGTAAAGCACGCTGAATATTCCATAATTATCATCGTGCTCTGCTCCAGACACATGAACTCACTAGCCCGCTCTACTATCAGAGTCTTGGGGAAAAAGTAGCCATAGAATCGGGTTTGGAAATCCCTCCAACCCATGTCTCACAACCTGTTAATCTAGTTCAAAACATCCCACCAGCACTTTACTGCTCCCCGAAGTATGTAAGTCACGAGCTTCACTCTCCTCTCAGGAGGTGTATCCAGATGCTTGAATATTGACAAAGTAGTCTCAAGCTACAACTCAACATCCTTTGGAACACCATCCCCCAAAAACGTTGGAGGAGGATGTTGGAACACACATGTCAAATCGTCCATAGATGATTTAGGTTGTGGTGTTCCCTAAAAAGTATGCATAAAGCATTTAAAACTCTCACAGAATTGTGCCTCAACACTTGTGTTCGGTAAAACAATTGGTGCCATAGCTGTCACTATAGGAGGATCCACTGATATCTCATGGCTAACCACCTCTGGAGCATAGTTGTTGTTTCCCTTCTGGCATATGGCTGGAGGTCATCGTGGTGGCATGTCTATACAATGCCAAACACATACCTCAGAAAAGATCGATAGCAAACAATCACAGTTCAAAATGAAGGATAGGTCAAAACCTTCCTGTAACAGGTTATACCACACAGCCTACTCCTAAAGCCATAAATGGTAAAAATAAACAGTTGTAAACAATCCTAGAGATACTACCTGTTTCCCACTCTAAAGTCGGGTCTAGGCCAAGTTCTCTATTTCACAAATTTCCATTTCATTTCACATTTATATCAAAATTCACTTCACATTTCATTTTAAATGGTTGAACCATATGTTTCACCGCTTCTGATCCATAAGGGCTCATACTGATCATGAATCGAACTATGGTTCCCACCTAATCCACACCATAACACGTTCTAGTCCATGCAATCGATGTTCCATGACTCAATGTGCCACAATTTTCTTCTTAGGGTGTTTGTTGTAGACTAAAAAGGAAAAAACTATTTAGGTTATGACAAACACTCTAAGTACCAACCATGTTTTCTAAATTTTTGTACAAATTATCTATCAAAACAGTAGGTATATCAAACAAGGAACATATCACAAATTCATGCAGTCAAACAATGCACCCTAAATGGCATGACATAACGCATGGCATTTTAATCCCGTAAAGTGTCTAAAATGATGCATGAGATGGCATACCTTTATCTCATTGGGTTGCAACAAAATAGTTTCCTCAATCATATCAATTATATCATCACAATTCAAATGTGTTTCCTAATGGTGTAATCAATTAAACTGTAATAGGCAAAATCCATGAAACAACAATTTCCAATCGATGCAATTTGGTTTTTTCCCATATGTGGGTTAGCTACTCTCGGGCACAACTTATTACCAAATTTCAATTCCTTCCAATCCCTTTTTATTGTCACTAAATAGTAAGGCAGAAAAGAAAACATATCATTGATACCACTTTGTAACGTCCAGGACCCAGATGCCACTGAATGATGCCCCGAGCCTGGTTGGACACATGACCTCAAGTGCATCTCCCCAAATGTCAGAGGTTACAGTGTCACATCCATGACTTATATTAAAGTTATTTTTCATTTAATTTCAATTATTTCTTTGTTTCAGGGTTTTCTATGCATTTTTGGAGGAAAGGGTGAGTTTTCATGATTTGGGCCAAACCGTGAGTCCATTTCCAGATCAAAAAACCATTTTTTTTCTTTTATAACTATTTCCTTTTTCAACATTTTTCACTCATTCCACTTCCAAAATAGTCTCTCCAAACCTATTAACGCCACCATATCAATTTTTGCCCTCTATTAATCCATAATCATGGTGGATTTGGGTTTTTATTTAAGGAATTGGGTCATCCCGTAAGTTCATTTCCAGTTTTTTTTTAAATTATTTAATATCTTATTCATTTTTTACTCTTTTTCAGTGATTCCACCTCCCACTCAAATACAAAAAACCTAGGTGCACCCCCATATTCGTGTGTCCCTCTTTGGAGCTCATTTACATTGTGGATTAGGGAGAAACTTATCAATATTTCTCAAATCATCTAGATTTGAAGAGGTAATTTGTTTCCTTCATAACTCCTTCATTTTTCACTCTTTTTTCCCCATTCCATTTACTAAATTACCTCATCAACCTTATTCAAACCTCACTTTAATTTTTTTCTATTTTAAAATTTAGATACTAGTGTATTTGGGGCGTTTTATTCAAGATATATCAAGTAAGTGAGTTTCCTCTCATGTTCCTCCCATTTTCTTAGGGTTTCTTCCACTTTTATTGAGGTTATAAAATGTACATAAGATGGGGTTCATACCTAGGGTTTGATTTTGTGTCATTTTGGTGAAATATTGTGGATTAGGGCTTGATTTCAATTCCTTGTGGTGCGGTGGTGGTGAGATTAATGTTTCGCACAGCGGTTTGGAGTTTTTGGAACAGATGGTAGGTGATTCCATGTGTAATCATTACTAAATGAGTTATTTTTGAATGATTTATATTTTTAGAATGATTCTATTATATTTTTTTTTGGTGCAAAAATTTTATTTTTTATCATTTGTTAAGCGGTTGGTTTTTAAGTGTAATTTTTGTGCAAAAATTAATATTTTTGGTGTGTATTCCATGTTGTGTTCATTGGGGTTGTTTTATGATTCATGGAATAGTTTTATTAAATGATTTTATGGATTAAAATTTTGGTTTGATGTGATATTGGTATGATTTTGGTCTTCAAAGAGTTTTTTTAGAAGGATTTTATGTACAAAACATGGTTACACTCCTTGGAATTATTTTGTGAAGGTTTTAAATGGTTTCTTGATTTATGTAAGAGGTGCAACTATGTTGCCAAACTATTTTGGTAGGAGTGTGCTTTTTAAATTTTCTATATTAATGTGAAAACGTTTCTATGTGATGTGTACTATCTTGTAAAGGTTTTGTAAAAAAATTTAAAGGATTTTTTGAAGTGTGAAAGAGAGGTGAAATTTGTTGTGTGGGATGTTTTGGTGTGAGTATGATTTTCAAAATGAATTTGAATAAAAGGGGGATCATGTGACATTTGTGTGGGATTTTTGGTGTGTTTGTGACTTGGAAGTGGTATTTTCATGTAAAAATTGTATTTCATGGCTTGTGGAACTTGTTTGAGCACAAGAGGGAAAACCCGGGTATCTAGGTGGGTGGATGTGTACAAGTATGATAGTGATCTCGTGGGGTTTGGCCCCTATTTCATGTAACAAGTTTGACGATGACACCACTAAATAAACTATCATGATGATGATGAGGTACCACTAGGTTATTGGTATGATCGCTACTAGTGGCTCGTGTTCACAAGAATGAATATTTATATAGTTACTTACATCGAGATATGAGGTACCTGGGACCCACAGTGAGCTAATGCCTAGGGTTGTTTCTCGTTTCTAGTGCTCATTGGATATCTTATGCTTACTGTCTTCATACAGTATGCTTGGATGGAAAAATTCAGTAGATTTTTTATTCTATTTAAAAGTGTTTATTTCTTTTAAAGTATCCCACTTGAAAGCTGTTTTTATTTAAATTTGCATCTTTTAGAAATTGTTACTAGCATTTCTTGTTTACAAAACCTGCAAGATTTTTGTCTTATAATGATTATCACATGGAATCTATTTGTGGTGGCATCCTACTAGGATTTGTCTCACACCCTACTTACAACTTTGGGTGTAAGTAGACTTGGTTATTTTGTTACAGGTTTGGGTAAATCTTTTAGTACTAGTGGTTCGGGTTTCTAGCGGTCATTCTTGGTGTAGTGTCGTGAAGATGGCTTGAGGGTGGTTCCCCTTGCCATGAGAAGGTTCTTGGTTTGTACTTTTTGGTTTTTTTCCTTTTTAATAGTCTTTAAAAATTATTTTAAATTGTGTAATTCAATTCTGAAATTTAGTAAAAAAATTGGTTTGAAAAATCCAGATTTGGTTAATTGGATTCGTTTGTTGTTTTATGTTCATAAACTCAGGTAAATCATACCCAAATTTCATTTTTTGATACTCAGGAACTTGTGTCAGCCTATGGGGATCAGGAATGCCCTTAGGATCTTTCCACGGGCTGAGTTTGGTGCCGATTTTGATGGAGACCAGATTCGGTTCGTGACAAAATGGTATTAGAGCGGTCAGGTTCACTCTTTGGGTCATGTTATTTGGGGAAGAGTCGGGATAGTCTGAAGTTAGGATTGTCGGGGATTGAAATTCCAATTACGAGTAGGGTGCCTAGACAGCACACCTCGTGATGTGATTCAAGTCACCAGGGGAAGTCAGATTTTATCTGAGTCCTTTGGTTTTCTTGGTTTGATGATGATTAGGGAAAATGAAAAGAGAGTTGTGTTAATGGTCTCAGTGAGCTCGCAGGGCCTGACAAGCCATGTGGAGCTGGGGATATTACCCTAGAACACTCTCTATGATGGTTAAGTGATTGGCGTATGGCCTCCAACCATATGTCCAGGTCACCTACCGAAACTAGTTTCCTCTCGAATTGTCTTGTGTCCTTTAATTTTGGAATCTTGGAAGTTTGGTTTTAAATCAAAAATGACTTGGTTTTAAGAAGTGTAAATTTTTTGTGAAATTTTTTTCTAATAAAGATGGAATGGTTTGATTTGTGAAATTATGGAACTGATTTTTTAGAATTTTTTTGAAATGGTAAATGGTGTATTTAAACTCTTTTGAAAGTATAAATTATGTCAAAGTGGAGTTTGAAAATCTGTTTCAAATGAAACTTTCTGAATTATTGAAAAAGTGTTTTGAATGGAATAAAGTGTTTTTTGAATTTTTGTGTGGAGTTTAGAAATGGATTTTTGATTTGGTAACTAGTGATAATTTGAAAAGTTTTACGAATCATTAGAACCTTGTTTTAAATAAGAAGAGATGAGTTTTTCAATGAATGGGTGTTGATCAAATGGTGTTTGTCATAAAACTAGGAGTGTTTTGAAACGGGTTGAAATGTTTTGAAATTAATGTATGGCTTGAAAGTGAGTTTTTATTTGAGTGATTTTTCCTTTCTGAAAATTTTTGTAAGATATAAATTGGGATTGATTTTGTGGTTAGTGAGTTTGAGAAAAAGGAAGTTTCGGTTGAATGTTTTGGTTCTGAAAAGTGAAAAGAATTTTTGTTTTAAACTTTGGTATTTCTGTGAGCAACCACGTGCATGGGGTTGTATGGGATGATGGATGGTTAATGGAACGGCTAGATGAGTGATGGGATGGATATGAGGAGGGTACTCGGTGTGGCATGGAAACATGCATGTGTGAGGCCCATGGGGTACCATTGGTGGATATGCTAACCGCCGAACTGTTTATTTTCAAAGAGGTGGTTTTAAAGTAAAACTTGATGTCTTGATAACTTGTTTGGGGTGGTGTGTCTTATGTGTTTTTGGAAAAAAAATTGTTGTGGGATGTTTTGAGTCCAATAACCCCTCTTGTTTTAACGGTGTTTTGGGTTTGTGTTTCTTTGGTAAGTTGGGTTAAAGGGATGGTTAGTGGTCTCTTCTAAGAAAAGTTCGGGAAGCCTTTACGGTGGTTCCCCTCATGTGTACGGTTATGGTTTGTGGCACATTTTGACCAATGGACCAGCTTGGTTGGGTCATTGGGTTCTCTCGTTGGATAAGGTATACCCCCATTAAGAGTTAATGCATGACTGAAATGAAACCCAGATTGTTTCGTCGTTAGAAGATCCTCCAATTGATCCATATAAGGAATATTTTTCTTGAGCTTTGGAGATTGAGTCTACATTATTTCCTTTCTTGGTTTTGCAGATCCTCTTGTATCGGGAGAGTGCTCATGGAAAGTTGAAAGAGACCTTAGTTTCTTAAGTTACATGATTCGTCAAAGGTGAAAGTAGACTGGGGTTGTTAGTGTAGATGGTGTCTAAGAGGGCTTCTAGGTCCTTCGTAGTCTCTTCAAAGCTGGGGTTCATGTTAAACCATCAGCGTAGAAAATCTAGTCATGAGAAGTTGTTATGGCCACTTGTTGTAATTTTGTGTTGTTTGGGGACTTGGAATAAGGTCCCTTTCCATGTATTGTTTCTATTAATCGCAATGGTCATGTTCGGTGATGCCTTGTGATGTCATGTGCTCGTTTGACTATGAAGGTGAAGTTGTACAATCTTTTGTGAGTCTTTGTTTTGTCATAAGTGTGTATCCTTTCGGTAAAACTAAACATCCTTTGTTTAGAGGAATGTGTTTCCATATATACCTTCGTATTTCTGTTTCTCATCCGAAGAAACAAGGGGTGACGTGTGTTCATCTTCTAAGCACTTATTTCATTGAAATGTCGGGTTAGGGTAAAGTGAGTTTGGAATGTGTTATGTCTTGGTGACCCCATCTGGGATCAGGGTATAGTTTTCATGGAACTGAAAGGAGAAGTTCCGTTCAGGGGGTTTCCAAAGCCTAACTGCGATGCCGAATATGATTTGATCATTTTAGCTTCTGCCATAGGTCCCAGAGTGAAGCTGGCGTGTAGTCAGGGGAAATCCCAGGATTGTTCAAACCCTTGTACAATGTCCTATCCTCAGTATGAAATATGGGAATATTTTAAACCTCTAGTTTCTTCAACTTTCTTTTATTGTTCTTGTTCAGTGGAAAGAGGTGGGAGGACCTCGTGCCCATGTTATCGCCCAATGTCATTCTTTCCCTCTTTGTTTTCCATTGAGTTTTTGGAGAAAGGTTTGAAATTTTGCTAGACGGGTTGAGAGAACGGTTTGCACACTGTTAGTGAAGGTTCCGGGCGCAACAGAAGCGTGTGGGTGGATGTGCCCATTTGGATTTTTGTCATTAACAATGATCAATCTGGGATCAATACGACAATAAACGCCAGTCTCCATGGATTGAATCACAGAAAAAGACAAAGAAGAAGGTTTGTCCCGGAACCAAAAAGTAGGATCACTACAGGTTTATTATAATTAATTTAATTAATTGAAAAGAAATACCTTTTGGGTGTTCTTTCTTCATTGATGTTCTTGATCACATTCTGATGTGATTTTTCATTGCGTCGTAGAAGCCAAGTGACTTCCTCTAGTGGTGATCCACACGTGTACCTCGTATCTCGAGACGTCGCCAAAGGAGTATTCGGGTGCTAGCATGGAGAAACCTTTACTTGCGTTGTCTTCATTAGATCGTCTTGATCCGATGGAAGAGGATCTCTCTCGGTCTTGAGAGCGTTCTTGGAGGAAGAGGTTCTTTCGGGCTTGAAAGAATTCTCCAGAATTGTTGTGTGTGGATAGGAAAAGAGTTGGGGTTGTGAGGATATTTATAATCAGGTTTGAGGTTGTAGAGTTATGACAATAAATAAACGCACTATGAATTTTATTTATTTCATTGACTCTTATTTAAAACCCCATGTTGAATAATTAATTCCTTGACATGCGCCCACGCTGATTATAATAAATATCATTTAAAACAATATTATATCCTCAAAATCCTGACTGGAAAAACTACATGGCGTGTACTTGTTTTTCATTGAAAACTACATGGCGTGTACATTAAATGTACACGGCGTGTATATCTTGTTTTCATTTATTCATTTCCTTTCCATAAAGAAAACTACACAGCGTGTAATTATTAATACACGGCGTGTATATCTTGTTTTTCATTTCCTTCTTCCTCCATGATTAAAACAATTTAGGCTTCCTTGAATAATTATTAAACCACGTACGGGAATAATATTTATTTTACTTGAGATACTTGAATACACTTAGTGTGTGACCCTCTAGGCCTCTTTCTCATTGGCATTAGGCGAGCTTTCCTAAAGTCCAAGATTACTGTCTAGCAATGGGTCAAGGCACCCAAGAGAAAGAAGTTGACGTCGCATTGACGTATCACCTCATACGAATGCTTACTATGTAATGTAATCCCTTTGTCTCGATATCTCATCAAGCAGGTTTCATGGCAGTGTCATAAACCTATATGTTTGATCCATCGTTCTTTGACTACCTGAAATAAACTCGTCGTTTACACCATGGCCATGGAATTTAATGCGACAGTTCTATTTCAATCAAAGGGATGAGATATCAACTTTCATAAATGGAAGGGACAAATCCTTCCTCAACTTATCCATTAACAACATGTCACTCGTGACGCACCCAACGTACCCTACTTCCCGCCAACTATCTGCATGATGGTTTTCGTCAGTAAATCTAAGTGCACGAGTCATGACATGAGTTAATGATAATCTTCCAGTCTAAGGACCATTACACACGCTCGTAGATAGAAATGTCTGATGACACCAAGACATGCGGAATTTCTACTGGTGGGTCTTTTCTCATAATCTCATATCTTAGAGATTACCAAGTGCAAACTCTATGAGAGAGAGTCTCATCATCTTACGAGTACTCACACATGACGTTCTGTATACTATGTGTCCTATCATAGTATTTCATCCAACTGTAGAACTTTATTTAAGAATATTGTTATAGCATTTCAAAGTTATCATCATAGCGGGGATCTGTCATGACCTTATCAATGCAACAAATATTCCAAGACATTATTATATTATAGTCATGCAGAATAATGAACAATATATAATAAGTGAGCATTCATGTAATCAAACTACAAAACAGTTGGTTCTCAGGACACCAACCCTTACAAACTCCCACTTGGACTAGATCCAATTGCCTACGACTTTTAGTCCATTAGACCTCACATGATGATCATGTTTCTACTGAGTCAAGGCTTTAGTCAAGGGGTCTGCCACGTTGTCTTGTGTGGAAATACTGCTCACTGCAACTTCACCTCTCTGAGAAAAATCCCTCAAGAGATGATACTTCCGAAGTATGTGCTTTGTCCGCTGATGTGACCTTGGCTCTTTTGCAAGTGCCACCGCTGTAGTATTATCACAATAGAGTGTGATAGGATCTTTACTGCTCGGTACAACATCCATCTCTTGGACTAAGCTTCGCATCCATATTGCTTCTTTAGATGCCTCATAAGCTGCGATATACTCGAACTCTGCTGTAGAATCTGCCACCACACTTTGTTTTGAGCTCTTCCAGCTCACTGCACTTCCATTCAAACTAAAGATGTACACAGTCTGTGACTTCATGTCATCTTGATCAGTCTGGAAACTAGAATCTACATGTCCTTTGATGAATAGTTCTTCATATCCTCCATAAACCAGGAACATATCCTTAGTACGCCTCAGATACTTAAGGATAGTCTTGACTGCCATCCAATGGTGGTCTCCTGGATCAGCTTGATATATGCCTATTGCACTTAATGCGTAAGCAACATCTAGCCTCGTACATAGCATAGCATACATGACTGACCCAATCGCAGATGCGTAAGGGATCCTTGCCATTATCTTTCTTTCCTCATGTGTCTGAGGACACATTTTCTTGGAAAGATGAATGTCATGTGACACTGGCAACAATGCCCTCTTGGACTGTTCCATACTGAATCTCTTCAGTATCTTGTCAATGTATGTACTTTGACTCAGGCCCAGCATTCTCTTTGATCTATCACAATGGATCTTGATCCCAAGAATATATGTTGCCTCGCCCAAGTCTTTCATGGAGAAGCATTTATGCAACCATGCCTTAACTGACTATAAGACAGGTACTTCATTTCCAATTAGTAATATGTCATCAACATATACTATTAGGAAAATGATTGCACTCCCACTAATCCTCTTATAGACACAAGGCTCACATTCATTCTTAACAAAGCCAAATTCTGTTACGGCTTCATCAAAACGAATGTTCCATGACCTCGATGCTTGTTTTAATCCATAAATGGATTTCTGCAACTTTCATACCTTGTTGGCATCCTTTGGAGTCACAAACCCTTCAGGTTGTGTCATGTAGACATCTTCCTGGAGGATCCTGTTAAGGAATGTTGTTTTGACATCCATTTGCCAAATTTCATAGTCATGGTAAGCGGCAATGGCCAATAGGATTCTGATGGATTTCAGCATCGCAACCGGTGAAAAGGTTTCATCATAGTCAATTCCTTGATGCTATCTAAAACCTTTTGCAACCAGTCGTGCCTTGTACGTGCTAACTTGCCCCTCCATGTCCAGTTTCTTCTTGAATACCCATTTATTACCAATAGGCTTTACATCAACAGGAGGATCTATCAAAATCCAGACTTGGTTTTGGTACATGGAATCCATTTTAGAATTCATGGCTTCTTGCCACTTGGAAACGTATGTGCCTTCAACTGCTTTCTTGTAGGTAAGAGGATCATCATTGTCAACCAATAATGAGTCACCATCCTCAGTGACAAGAAAACCATATCATTCTGGTTCTCTTACCTCTCTCGTGATCCTATGCAGTTATTGTGTCTCTGGAAAAGATTTTTCTTCCACAGGGCTTTGTGGAATCTGTTCTTGTACCAACTCATGTGTATCTTGAGCCTCGACTTCATCGAAGTCTATCTCGCTCCCACAATCTCTTTTGGATATGTGCTCCCTCTCAAGGAATATGGCGTGTCTTTCCACTGTAACCTTTTTGTATGAGGAGTTGTATAGGTAATATCCCCTTGTTTCCTTGGGATATCCTATAAAGATACACTTTGTGCCTCAGGGTGCAAGTTTGTTACCTGAAGAGGCCTTAACAAATGCTTCGCTACCCCACACATGTAAATTCGATAACATGGCTTTGCATCCACTCCATAACTCGTATGGAATACCATTTATCGATTTAGTTGGTACTTGGTTTAGTATGTGTGATGTTGTTTGTAATGCATATACCCAAAAGGATAATGGAAGACTCGCATGACTCATCATTGATCTCACCATGTCCAATAGGGTGTGGTTCCTCCTTTCACTTACACCATTGCACTGTGGCGTGTAAGGAGGAGTGATCTGAGATGGAATCCCAAACTCCCGTAAAAAATCAATGAAGTCCTGATTAAGGTATTCTCCTCCTCTATCTGAGCGGAGTTTCTTAATCTTCTTACCAAGATGGTTCTCAACTTCATTCTTGTATTCTTTGAACCAATCAAAAGAATCTGACTTATACCTCATTAAGTAGATATATCCATATCTACTAAAATCATCAGTAAAAGTTATGAAGTATGAGAACCCACCCCTTTCCTCAACTGGAAATGGCCCACACACATCTGTGTGAACTAATTCTAGAAGCTCTTTAGCTCTTTCACCTTTCCCACTAAATGGGGCTTTGGTTATTTTGCCTTGTAGACACGCATGACATACACCAAGTGTTTTTAGTTCGAAAGAATATAAATACCCATCTTGTTGTAGTTTTGTCAAACGTTTCTCATTGACATAACCTAGCCGGTGATTCCAAAGTTGGTTGTGGTATGAGTCATGTGAATTGACTTTGTCATCGATTTCCATTACTTGGTTTGTGTATTCTAACACATAAAGGCTGTTATATAAATGTGCCCTACCAAAACAAATGCTATCTTTATAAAAGTAGAAACATTCATTTCCAAACTTGAATATGAATCCATCAGTATCTAATCTGGATACTGAAATAATGTTTTTAGTAACATAAGGTACATAATAACAACCCTTTAACACCAAGATCATTCCAGTTGGCAGTGTGAGGTGGTAGTCTCCGACAGCTATAGCAGCAAGTCTGGCTCTGTTGGATGATCGTAGATCTACCTCCCCTAGATCAATCTTCTTGAATCTACTTGGTTCTTGTATTTGGATAAAGATGTGAGCACCACAAGCAGTGTCTAATACCCAATTAGTAGAAACAGATATATTTCATTCGATAACAAATGAACCTGAAGCTTCCCCTTGCTTCCTTGGATGGGTGCAGTTTTTCTTCCAGTGGCCCTTCTTACCACATGCGAAACAAACAGCATCCTATTCCCTTGCCTCCCATTTGATCTTTATTTTCTTGGAAGGTCTTGAAGAAGATTTGGCCTTAAATCTCTTCGCCTTCCCTTTCCTTTTATTCACCATGAGGACAGAAGGATTTTCACGCTTCATGTCATTGTCCACTTGGCGAATGAGGATAAGAAGATCAGCCAGAGACTTCTCAATTTTTTTCATATTGAAGTCCACAACAAAGTTTGAGAAGCTCTGGGGGAGTGATGCAAGAATGAGATCGGTACCCAGTTCTTCGGGGAGTTTAAACCCTAGAACCTCCAAGCGCTCAATGTAGCCAATGATCTTGATTACATGAGGCCCGGCTGGGGCACCCTCTCTAAGCTTTCTCTGAAATAGAGCCTTGGAGGTCTCAAACCTTTCCTGTCTTGCTCTCTCCTGGTATAGACCACGGAGGTGCTCGAGCATGCTATAGGCATCCATGTCTTCATGAGACTTCATGAGCTCACTAGACATCGATAATAGCATCAAACATTGAACGTCAAGAGCATCGTTCAAATGTTGATCATAGACCAGGAATTCTTCATCACTCTCCCCTGGGGCGGGAGAATCAGGAAGTGAGGACTCCAACACGTAAAACTTTCATTCATGGCATAGGATAACCCGAAGGCACCTAAACCATTCCTGAAATTTACTACTGGTGAGGATATTGTCTTTATCCAGTATTGATCGCAGAGAAAATGTGGTTAGTGAGTTTGTCATTTCGATTCTACAAATTAAAAGAGCAGATTTATCAGTACTTTCTTGATTACATTTTTATGAGAAATAATAAATTAATTAATTAATTCTCCCACTATTTTATCAAGTCCCAATGCCCCTCACCATTGAACTTGGAATGTCCAGTTGCTTTGACATTATAGTGGCAAGGATCCATATTTCCCTTCGCATAACCCCAACAAGGGTTGGTCAAGATATTTGAAGGTATTTAGGTAGGCAGGTCTTTGCCAACTGTGAGCTTACAGTTCCTTGATCTGTTGAGTGGACTCCCCAATCCTGAAATCCTGACTTGGATTTCCTCAACTCTTGCCTCTAATATTACACCAAGTCTAGTAAGGGATACTTCTCTTTATGTAATATGGTTAAGTCAACCCGAAACCTTTCATAAGGGATTCCTTTATAAAAGTAAGTGTCCCAACAAGGGTTGGTCAAACACATAGTTTTATTGAGTCTTGCCCTTAATCAAGTAACGGAAGGCTTGGTCTGACTTAATATGGTATTGAGGGATTTTAGTTCTTTATGTGTAGTTTCGCATTATCACATGCTTTTTAATATTAAGTGATGCTTTCTTAAGTGATTAACCATGTTTTGATAATGTTTACGCATATTCTGGTTTTTATTTTATTCCATCTTTGCATGCTTGTTCATTTTATTAATTATGTGATCACGAAAACACATACATAATAAATAAACCATGCAATCAGACAGAAATAAAATAACATGGCATGATCATGAGTATTCTATTGGTTATCTTATCTAGCAGTTTTGATAAGCTAACCCTAACCTAGGGAAAACACCTTGAACCTGTTGGTTTGTGTTTTTCATCTCCCACCTGTCCACCTTTGTATCTTCTTGTGTCGGTTTCGCCTCGGCTTCGGGATTTGAACCGTCTCCTCTAGCTTGGGAGATCCTCCATTACATGGGTTTACATTAAAGAACCCATGGGTAAGCAGGCCCTGCATTTTATTAGAAGAAGGCTTGCAGGCCAACAAATTTAAATCAAACAAATTTAAATGAAACCATACACATACAAAGGGTCTTTGGTCTAGGTCATGATTATCCATAGCATGCAATGAAATTTAGGCATATTTAGAATTCAAATTCTTTTAATCATTCTTTAATTTAATATAATACGCGCTCGAATTCAATTAATTATGATCTTATAATTAATCAATTCTTTATCTTAAATTCCTTTCTGAATTTACTTGAGATTCTTCTCATCCATATTCCTTGTACGGGTCTTTATACTTTGGAGGAAACCCAGTGAAATTCCATTTCTGGAAAGTACACGGTGTGTAGTTTATAATTACACGGCGTGTATTTCTTTTCACCTTTTATCCAAAGTACACACCGGGGGATTTGGCGTGTTTTATGTACTTTGGAAATTTTGGAGTACACGGCGTGTAGATGAATCATACACGGCATGTACTTCCTTGTTACACGGTAACCGGCTTGGCAATCCCGTGTACGCGGAACACAGCTTCTCCTTGTACACGGTTTCACCTGGACCGGATCGGACTACACAGCATGTTGTTCCAACATACACGCCGTGTATTCCGGTTCCCACATACCGTTCAATTCTGGTCAATACGGCGTGATTAATACTTAGGCATAATCAATTCACACTGCGTGGTTTGGCGGACCAGTGCCGGTTCATTGAACCTAAGTACACGGCGTGTAGTTTTAATTACAGGCCGTGTAATCCCGTGTTGTACAGACAGAAAGAGTGACTCCTCTGGATGAATTCCTCGTTTTTATTTTAATCAAAATTAAAATTAAAAAGTCGTTTCTGTGATATGAATCGAGAAACGAAGGAGGAATAATAGATCTCGTTTATTCAGATTAATAGAATGATATATTTCGAATTGAATCAAATATAAATGCGTAAATTATCAACAAAAATTAAATAACTATAATCAATGTTGTAACTTCCCTCTGATACCATTTGAAGGTTTCGGGCGCAGCGGAAGCGCGTGGGTGGATGTGCCCACTTGGATTTTTTTCATTAACAATGATCAATCTGAGATCAATATGATGATAAACACTAGTCTCCACGGATCGAATCACAGAAAAAGACAAAGAAGAAGGTTTTTCCCAGAACCACAAAGTAGGATCGTTACAGGTTGATTATAATTAATTTAATTAATTTAAAAGAAATACCTTTTGGGTGTTCTTTCTTCATTGATGTTCTTGATCATGTTCTGATGTGATTCATCATTGCATTGTAGAAGCCAAGTGTAGACTTCCTCTAGCGGTGATCCACACGTGTACCTCGTATCTCGAGACGTCTCCAAAGGAGCCTCCGGGTGCTAGTATGGAGAAACCTTTGCTTGCGTTGTCTGCCTTAGATCGTCTTGATCCGATGGAAGAGGATCTCTCTCGGTCTTGAGAGCATTATTAGAGGAATTGGTTCTTTCAGGCTTGAAAGAATTCTCCAGAATTGTTGTGTGTGGGTAAGAAAAGAGTTGGGGTTGTGAGGATATTTATAATCAGGTTTGAGGTTGTAGAGTTATGACAATAAATAAACGCGTTACGCGTTTTATTTATTTCATTGACTCTTATTTAAAACCCCATGTCGAATAATTAATTCCTTGACATGCGCTCATGCTGATTATAATAAATATCATTTAAAACAATATTATATCCTCAAAATCCCGACTGGAAAAACTACACGGCGTGTATTAATAAATACACGGCGTGTACTTGTTTTTCATTGAAAACTACACGGCGTGTACATTAAATATACATGGCGTGTATATCTTGTTTTCATTTATTCATTTCCTTTCCATAAAGAAAACTACACGGCATGTAATTATTAATACACGGCGTGTATATCTTGTTTTTCATTTCCTTCTTCCTCCATGATTAAAACGATTTAGGCTTCCTTGAATAATTATTAAACCACATACGGGAATAATCTTTATTCTACTTGAGATACTTGAATACACTTAGTGTGTGACCCTCTAGGCCTCTTTCTCATTGGCATTAGGCGAGCTTGCCTAAAGTCCAAGATTATCGTCTAGCAACGGGTCAAGGCACCCAAGAGAAAGAAGTTGACGCCGCATTGACGTATCACCTCATACGAACGCTTACTGTGTAATTTAATCCCTTTGTCTTGATATCTCATCAAGAAGGTTTCATGGCAGTGTTATAAACCTATATGCTTGATCTGTCATTCTTTGACTACCTGAAATAAACTCGTCGTTTACACCATGGCCATGGAATTTAATGCAACAGTTCTATTTCAATCAAAGGGACGAGATATCAACTTCCATAAATGGAAGGAACAAATCCTTCCTCGACTTATCCATTAACAACATGTCACTCGTGATGCACCCAACGTGCCCTACTTCCCACCAACTATCTGTGTGACGGTTTTCGTCAATAAATCTAAGTGCGCAAGTCATGACATGAGTTAATGATAATCTTCCAGTCTAAGGACCATTACACACGCTCGTAGATAGCAATGTCCGATGACACCAAGACATGCGGAATTGCTACTGGTGGGTCTGTTCTCATAATCTCCCATCTTAGAGATTACCAAATGCAAACTCCATAAGAGAGAGTCTCATCATCTTACGAGTACTCGCACATGATAGTATTTATAATATGTGTCCTATCATAGTATGTCATCCAACCGTAGAACTTTATTTAAGAATATTGTTATAGCATTTCAAGGTTCTCATCATAGCGGGGATCTGCCATGACCTTATCAATGCAACAAATATTCCAGGACATTATTATATTATAGTCATGCAGAATAATGAACAATATATAATAAGTGAACATTCATGTAATCAAACTACAAAACAGTTGGTTCTCAGGACACCAACCCTTACATTTAGTAGTAATCGTGCCCCAAAAAGTCATGCAGATAGAAGGATCCACATGGTTAGCGCACGGTTTCCCAAACCATGCAAACTAACTGTGCAGTCGTCCCAACTCTTTAAATTTTGGGGCTTTTTTGTGTCGACCTGTGCTGGTCAGTTAAGATGGTTGGTTCTAATGGTGGGGAGACCCACTATGAGTATCATGTAAGTTCTTTTGGAAAAGTCTAATGGAAGTCTCATGTAAGTTCTTTCGGTCCTCCCCTGTTAGTATCCTGATTCTGTCTTGGGAAAATTTAAGTTGCCTATTATGGTGGGGAGCCCATTTGTGTCTCCCCGTACTAGTAACTCAGATTTGTCTGTGGTCTTGGCTTGGTGGTAGGTATTATTGTTCAGATCTATCTAACTACCAACATATTAATTGGGTAAACATTGGGATTGGAGAGTGCCCGACAATTTAATTAAAGTAAGGTAGTGGTAACCCTGTTCGATGTTGTTGCTCGTTCGGGTAAATTGCTTGAGTCTCGTTCAGATAGTGTTTGATGAGTTTTCTTTTGGGATGAAGTCTGAATGTGCTTGATTGTTTCAGTAAAGTGGTGTAAGTTTTTGTTTTTGAGAGTATTCCTTCCTTAATTGATCATTGGAGGTGTTTTGGCTTTTGGGGGCGAAACTTGTCAAAGGAGTACATCTTGGTTTATCGGTTGGTTTTGGTTTTTGCTTTTGGCCTTGTTGTGGCTTTCTGATGGCAGAAAACTTTATGGTGGGGAGAACTATCACATCTATGACTTATTTTAAAGGTATTTTCATTTAATTTCAATTATTTCTTTGTTTCAGGGGTTTCCCATGCATTTTTTGAGGAAAGGGTGAGTTTTCATGATTTGGGCCAAACCGTGAGCCCATTTCCAGATTTAAAAACCAATTTTTTTTTCTTTTATAACTCTTTAATTTTTCAATATTTTACACCCATTCCACTTCCAACATGGCCTCCCCTAACCTATTAACACCAACATATCAATTTGGACCCTCTAGGAATCCATTATCATGGTGGATTTGGGTTTTTATTTAAGGAATTGGGTCAGCCCACAAGCCCATTTCCAGTTTAAAAAAATTGTTTATTTAATATCTTATTCATTTTTTACTCTTTTTCGGTGATTCCACATCCCACTCGAAGCCAAAATCCCTAGGCGCGCTCTCATCTTTATGTCTACCTCTTTGGAGCTCATGTCCATCGCGAATTAGGGAGAAACTTCTCAAGCTTTCTCAAATCATCTAGATTTGAAGAGGTAATTTGTTTCCTTCATAACTCCTTCATTTTTTGCTCTTTTTCCTCCATTCTACTTACTACATGACCTCCTCAACCTTATTCAAACATCACTTGAGTTTTTGGCTATTTGGAAATTCATTAACTGGTGTATTTGGATCATTTTATTCAATATATCACAAGTAAGTGGGTTTCTTCTCATGTTCCTCCCATTTGCTTAGGGTTTCTTCCACTTTTCTTAAGGTTGTAAAATGTCCAACACCTATGGTTCATACCTAGGGTTTTATTTTGTGTCATTTTGGTGAAATCTCATGGATTAGGGCTTGATTTCACTTTCTTGTGGTGCGGCGGTGATGTGATTGAAGTTTCGCACAACAGTTTGGAGTTTTTGGCACAAATGGTAGGTGATTCCATGTGTAAGAATTATTGGATGAGTTCGTTTTGATTGATTTATATTTTTAGCTTGATTATCTTCCATTGTTTTTGGTGCAAAATTTATATTTTGTATCATTTGTTAAGCGGTTGGTTTTTAAGTGGCATTTTTGTGAAAAAAAATGGATATTTTTTGTGTGTATTCCATGTTGTGTTCATTGGGGTTGTTTTATGATTCATGGAATAGTTTTATTAAATGATGTTATGGATGCCAATTCTGGTTTGATGTGATATTGATATGTTTTTGGTCTTCAAAGAGGGTTTTTAGAAGGATTTTATGTGCAAAACATGGGTACACTCCTTGGAATTGTTTTGTGAAGGTTTTAAATGGTTTCTTGATTTATGTAAGAGGTGAAACTATGTTTCCAAACTGTCCTGGTAGGAGTGTACTTTTTAAATGGTCTATTTTAATGTGAAAGGGTTTTTATGTGATGTTTACTATCTTGGAAAGGTTTTGTAAAATTGTTTAAAGAATTTTTTGAAGTGTGAAAGAGAGGTGAAACGTGTTGTGGGCTGTTTTGGTGTGAGTATGATTTCCAAAATGAATTTGAATGAAAAAGGGGATCATGTGACATGTGTGTGGGCTGTTTTGGTGTGTGTGTGACTTGGAAGTGGTATTTTCATGTGCAAATTGTATTTCATGGCTTCTGGAACTTGTTTGAGCACAAAATGGAAAACTTGGGTATCTAGGTGGGTGGACGTGTACTAGTATGCTAGTGATCCCATGAGGTTTGGCCCTTGTTTCACATAGCAAGTTTTATGATGAAAACACTAACTAAACTATGATGATGATGATGATGATGGGGGACCACTATGTTATGGTTATGATCCCTACTAGTGTTTTGTGTGCACGAGAATGAATATTTGTATAGTTACACCGAGATATGAGGTACCTGGGACCCACAACAAGCTAGTGCCTAGGGTTGTTTCCCATTGCTAGTGCTCATTGGATATCTTATGCTTACCGTCGACATACGGTATGTTTGGCTGGAAAAAATCAGTAACTTTTACATTTTATTTAAAAGTGTTGATTTCTTTTAAAGTAGCTCACTTGAAAGCTGTTTTTATTTAACGTTGCATCTTTTAGAAATTATTACTAGCATTTCTTGTTTACAAAACTTGCAAGTTTTTTGTCTTATAATGATTATCACATGGAATCTATTTGTGGTGGCATCCTAGTGGGTTTTGGATCACACCCTACTTACACCTTTGGATGTAAGTAGGCTTGGTTATTTTGTCGCGGGTTTGGGTAAAGCTTTTAGTGCCAATGGTCCGGGTTTCTAGTGGTCCTTCTTGGCGTAGTGTCGTGGAGATGGATTGAGGGCGGTGCCCCTTGCCATGAGGAGGTTCTTGGGCTGTCCTTTTTGGTTTTGTTCCTTTGTAATAGTCTTTAAACATTGTTTTAAATTGTGTAATTCAATTCTGAAATTTAGTAAAAGATGTTTTGGTTTGAAAAATCCAGATTTTGTTTATTGGATTCGTTCGTTGTTTTATGTTTATAAACTCAGGTAAATCGTTCCAAAATTTTATTTTTGATACCCGGACACTTGTGTTAGCCCATGGAGATCAGGAATGCCTTTTGGGTCTTGCCACGGGCCGGGTTTGGTGCCGGTTTTGATGGAGACCAGATTCGGTTTGTGACATGCAGACTAACAGCGAGGACCTAGGGTTTGTCTTTGGGGAGACTATGTCCTCTTATCGGAGTGTAACGCAGCGGTAGCAATCATACAGATCAATAGAAAAAGCAATATAACAATGAATAAGCGACGGGAATAAACACTATGACCATTGGACCAGTAACCCGCCGTAACAGAAACGCAATAATAACTCAACAGGTGATAACATCCAAAGATGAATATATACAACAATGCTGAAAGTAATCTCATATACAAAATGATATGTCATGTCGTGTGTCTACAAAGCAGCCAAAACAAGTATACCAACATTGATACAATACATGTGTCAAAATACCAAAAAGACCAAAAAGAATTATCTCCAGATAACATCATGAGGCTCAGCTCGGTACTATGCCCCCCTGCTCCTAAGCATTGCACAAAGTCAAACATCGAACTACGAGTGCTTGCCTTGATCCCTACCCGCATCCATATAGTCTGTCCGGGTACCCAGCGACAGCCCAAACAGGGTGTGAGATACAATCCCAGTAGGTCACCATCCACAGTGTCTATAACAAATTCTAGTTGTGTAATATAAGCTAAAGCAGAGTGCAAAATATAACAAGTATGGCAGTACTAAAAGTAAAGCGCCCAAAGAAAAAGTAACCCAACAAGTGATGTTGTACATTCATACAAGGCTCCCTGCAAAACAAGTGTCAAGCTCCTATAACAAGGTAGCAGTAAAACAAAATGGAAGTAAACACCACGACCATGCCGTATACACAATATCTCATATCATACATGGCCACACTGTATAACCCATAACATCGTATCAACCATGGCCATGCTGTATAATCAAGCATGTCAAAATTACCACGGTCGAGCTGTATAATTAGAAGTGTCAGACCCCACGGGGTTGAATCCAAGGTACAGTGGACCAAAGCATCCTCATCGAGTCCCGAGAGCATCCCAATGGAAACTTGGTTAGACTTGGTTTAGGGTCCAAGGAGCATGTCAACAAACCATGTCCACTGCGAGCCCAAACAAGTCGGATCCAAGGGGTAGTAAGGCCCAAGGCATCCCACAGAATCAAGACCCAATGAGAAATCTCATCCAAGGCACCCACTGCTGTTATCAAGGTCCATGGAACTACATCCATGGCATCCGATGGAGTTAGGATCCAAGGTATACACCCACCAAAGCATCCTCTATCGTCTCAATTCATCACATTCATTCATCAATTTCACATTTCATAACATTTCACATTCCATGAGTTTACCCACTCATATAACGATTCCATATAAACCATTTAATAAAAAGCATCAACATGCAAGGAGGCAATATTCATCTCCGAACAATCAATTCAATTCAATTCAATTCAATTCATTGCAAGCTTCTTCTAACTAGGCAAGCACAGCACTCACCCCATGGGTGGCATAACAAAGGGGAAATCTCAAAGGCACGCTCCATGGGTGACCTTGGTTGGAAAAACAGCCTCCAACAAGTCTCAAGGAACTAGTTGGCATCTCTAACATGTTCCATTACATTCAATTTAATTATTCGATTTAATTATTCAATTCATTTTCGGGGCCACGTTAGAAAGTCTGACAGGCGGCACAACAACAACTAACTCTATAAAGTATCAAACCACAAGGGAAAAGCATTGACCACCTACCGTAGGACTGTAGTAGAGTGCTTTTTCAGTATCAGCTTTTGATTTGGCTCAAATAAGAAGAAAAGTGAAGAACATATAAAACCCTGAAAATATGGCATATTAACTTGCACCTAAATAGCACGGTCAATACTAAGACAAATGAAGAACGACACAAAAGGAATGGAGTACTCACCAACGTGGATCCAAAGAGACGAACAGCTCTTGATTCCGAGCTAAGACAGAGAATCGATGGCAAAGCCTATAATTTTGCTTCAAGGAGGGCTCCCACGCCTAAGTTGTTGTCCACATGAGGAGAATGAAGATTAGATTTTAGGTTATAAACATTTTAAGGGAAATTTGGCCATTTTACCCAAAATACCTGTGTCACACGGTTGGCCAAACTGTACGCCAACCGTACATCACTGTATGGAGGGACACCTTGCACGGTTAGTGCGCGCGATTTTCCAAACCATGTGCAAACTGTGTCTCATCCTGCTGTCAAAAACTATAAATGCCCTCACACGGGCATGTGCCTCCTTCCGCACGGTTTCCTCAAACTGTGCAGCTCCTAAAGCCCTTTGTCCATCCCCGCACATTTTCATTAAACCGTGCGACCCAGCTATTTTTTCCAAAAAGTTTGGCTCTGAGCTCCAAACAAGCCTCGAAAACCCCTGATACCCCCATGACCGCAAAGAGTATTCACATTAGGTCGTAATTAAGCGTTTAAATTGAAATTAAAGAGATTTGTACCACAAGGAAAACTGAGGATCTTATAATCCTTGCCATTGGTGGTTGTCGTCGCAACCCCCCCACCCCTCTCCTTCACAACAAACTGGGCGCCCCTCCACCCGCCAACTCGAGTTGAGTTAGGCGCTGCCTAACCCGCCCGACCCCCTCTAGGTCCGAAACCCTGTTTTAGGGATTTCCATGTCACCGGGTGGCCAGAAACTTCTAAAAAAACAAAAATTTAGAAGGGTTTAAAAAAATTCTAGGACCATGCGATTATTATTTTATGAATTAAAATTGGATAAATTTATGTTAATTCATTTAAATTGTCCACAAGTAGAATTTATTACAAATTAATTTTATATCACGTATAAAGAACCTGTCGACTGATCTTGAGCATCGACCGACCAATGAATGTCTGGAATTAAATTAAATTAATTAATTATTGCAGTTGCATGCGATGTATGTAATAATTAATTTATTTTGACAGTTTGTGCATCGTTTTTCCTCGCTTTATATATGTAAGGGTCTATGTGTCCAATATTTTTCAGCATGTATTTTTCACTTTCCCGAGAGTATATATATAATGTCGAGGATGTTATAAGACACGAATCATGCCACGAGGCTACATTCCAGACAAGACATGGATACATTAGACTAGGGTGTGAGCTGCAATACGAGTCAGATGCAACTCAGCTATTTTACCCTAAGGGTTACGACTGATCCATTGGACGTAAATGGATCATCCAATACTAAATGCTCAAGATCGGTCGCGGTGTTTATTTAATTAATGCATTGTTTATTATTGTTTTATAAATTTGCAAGTTTAAGTGATCACATAATATAATAAACAAATAATGCATAGATTAAAACAAAATAAGACGCGATGAATGTTTTCTATTTAATGCATTGTCAAAATGTGAGTGTGGTCGCTAAGTACGGGCATATCAAATAAAAAATGATTTCATTCATCGAGAAATAATAAAACTCTCATAGAAAAATTAAGTCGTAACATCTTTCGTCATTTGAATTTGAACAAAACTGGGTGTATGAGGTGTCCATCAACCCTAGTTGAGAGTGTCTCCTACTACTAGGGAGTTCTTATAAAAGCGATGGGTTGACTTAACTAAATATGATATCAAATAAGTAGTCGTAGTTAACTTGTTATCACTTTAGAGGCAAATAGTTGAGTAAATCAAGTTTATGATTTCAAAAAGTTGAGACTTCACTCAATAGTTTACGGAGCCACGAGTTAATGTGGTTGGTCACTCAAACGCATACCTTGAAATTCCCTGAGTAATGGCGCGGTCATAACTTGGACTATGAAGAGAGGTTTTGAAAATCTTTGCCACTAGAATACTCGAACGACTAGGTATTCTGAATCTAGTAGTGAGGGCTATTAGGTTTCGATAAAATAGTGGGAGGAATTTAATGTTTTAATCAGTAATGTCTTATCGGTAATCAAAATAAAAGTATTCATCTTCTTGTTTGTATTTTTTATAGAAAATGGCAAGTAATACCACAGATACACTGCGATTCATATTGGACAAAGAACATGTCATAACTGACACAAATTTTCAGGAGAGGTACAAGCGCTTGTGCATAGTACTACAATATGAAAGTAAATTATATGTGTTGGAGTCCCCACTACCTGATCAGCCTCCTCAGGAAGCAAGTGAGGATGAGAAAGATGCTTACATGAGACTCATGAATGACATATTTGATGTTTATATCATAATGCTAACATCAATGTCTAAAGAGTTGCAAATGCAAAATAAGGGCATGGATGAATATACCATGTTGTCTCGTCTCCAAGAAATCCATGATATTATGACCAAACTGATCACATATAAGAAATCAAAGATAAAGAGGTAAAACACTGAATGGGGGGCTATTTGCTTCGCATGTGGCGAGATAGGTCACTGGAAGAGAAATCGCAATGAATTGAAGAAGCAAACACGAGCTTCTACTTCAGGTATATTCATCATTAAATTTAATATTTCATTTATACTCCTAGGGTATTAGATACAATATGTTCTTACGTATTTGTTTCTAAATACAGGGGCCAAGGAAGTATTATCGACACATTTACTTCCTTCGCTTTGGAAAAAGAAACATGTTAGTCACAAAGCTTTCGGAATTAGTTCGGCTAGAGAGCATGAACTATTCCAAAGTTAAGCTAGTGGTAATTATACTTCATAAGATTCTTTTAAGAGTTTAAAGGAATGTAAGAGTGAAGTATGAAATATGAATAGTTAGAAGATATGAGTTTCTTCATACCTGTGTGCCGAAGAATATCTTGACCAAACATCTATCAATCATTATAATATGGTGTGGAGTAATTCTTAAACGCATATTTCCCTATACACATCAAAGCTATGATGTTGGTAAAGAGGATCGATGATGAGTCTTACATGCAAACATTGATCGTTAAAATATAGCTTGGAGTAATTCATAAACGCATATGAGTAATAATATAAAATATATCCATGATTTTGGGATATGCTTTGCAAATAGCGGCATTATCCCATAACCATATGCCAACTATTATGACAAATGGATCTCATATGAGTAATAATATGAAATATATCCATAATGTTATAATAACATGTGTTTAGATGCAAAGAATTTTTTTTTATGGACTTATCCTTAGATAGAAAAGTTATAGTAGTCATAGACTATATTTCTATAAAATGGTGCAAGTCAAAACTGAAGATGCACAACTAGTTGGCATAGGAACAAGTTCCACAAGGGCTTGTTGAAAAGAAATGTTCCAGAAACACATACTGCATAGGAAAGATGAAATCATAGTGCTAGCTTTATATTCATCGTGGTCGGTGATACATTATTCATTGAGAATAATGGATCATACAAGGAAGTAGTAAATGGAAAGCAACTAAGATTGAAAAGTTTGATTAAAATTCAATAATTGATTCCATGTATCGAAGTACAGGTGCTTAGTATTTTGAATGTTTCAAATCTTGATACAATGGTGGGTATTCAAGAGAACCAATACATGGGTGGTCAAGTTTGGACCAATTAAGCATGATTAATAGTCAAAAGACATAAGTATCTGGACATAGTCTATGACAGAACCATTGTACCAATTATCATGCTCAATCCATTAGAATTTTACTTGTTATAGCTACATTCTATGATTATTATATTTGGCATTGAATGTCAATACCACCTTTATTGGAAAGTGTCTATTTGATACAACCAGAAAGATTTGGTGACACCATAGAACGCTAGTATGGGGTGAAAATTGCTGAAATCCAATTTTGGATTGAAGTAAGCAACAAGATCATAGAATTTCATTTAGAGTGAAGTTGTCTCCAAGAGCTTAGTAGGAGCGCCACTATTTTCCAAGAATAATATGTCAATAACATATGGAAAATAATTATTTAGACTTATACTTAGTTAAGACTAGAATGAAAGTAACTCTCTAAAGATTGACTTACAGGAGCAACCTAAGTTCTAGGGGATGAGATCTACTGAAGTAGATCTAATGGGTGTTTAGACAAAGTCAAAGTGCATATGGTGACAAGGTATTGAAAAATACAAGTTGGAACAATTTGTGAAAGAATTGTTACCAATGTCACATGGCATAAATCACTCCAAGAAGACATGTATGAGACATAGGAGGAGATTAATGTAGAGTAAAAACTGCACGAGAAGGAGTCAAAACTATCCAAATTATACTTCAAAGAAGGGATATGTTCCTGGTACTTGGAGAGGAAGGGGCATTGGTTATACGGGGACACAAACCAATCTTCATTGGATCAATATAATCTAATACCGCACTCAGGCTAAGGTAATGAGCAAGAGAAGCTCATTCAAACTAGTGGTAGCCATGTATACAAATATCGAGTATGTTGTGGCTTCTGATGCAGCTGAAGAAGCAGTGTAAAATATGCAACGGTTTTTTCCAGTTCTTGGAATCGCACCTAGTAAGTAAGGTTTTATCATAATATAAATTATGATAATCCTACTATTGGTACTAACTAAGATGTCAAGTTTTGACAATGAATGAAAAGAATATACTCAGGGATATTGTCTCTTGGGAAGTCTTACTCATGGAGATAAAGTCGCAGATAGCAAAGTAGCCATGCAGTGGAGATGTGGCAGGCCCAACGACTAAAGTCATAACTCAGCAGAAGCATGATCTTGCTAACAATGATAGTTAGCAAGTTGGTTCTAGTGCAAGTTGGAGTGTTGTAAAAGTGGTTGTCATGAACCCAACTTGAGCAGTACTTTTTTATTATCATATCATGTATACAGTGAGTTATGCATGATGTGGAGTTATCATAATAGTGTTGATATTTATGCATATTTACATGGTAATGTTCATAGATTATTTGTCATATCACAAGGTTATAACAATTCTCAGACTATTATGAGAACCTAGAAATACCATGACAGCAATCTTAAACTTATATTCTATTTTCTAGAAACATCATGCTAACAGGACATGAATTATGTGTAACCATCAAGTGTCGGGAGCTCATAATCATTGAAACTTTTCTCATGAAGTTCGCACTTTGTTATCTCGAGTAGATGAGATCATGATGACTAACCCGCCAATAAGAACACAAAAAGTTTCATGTGACATTAGTTGTTTCTATCTGCGAACACGTGTATTGGTATCATGACTGAGGTTACTATCGATGTGTACCATTTGATTACGTACTTTGATGCAAAACGAAAGATATGGCATTTAAGTCGTGACGAAGTAGCTTGTGTTGGGTGCGTCATTTATGGTATGACATTGATTGGATAATCAAGATAGAATTTTTCACTTCCGAAAGAAAGTGATTTCTCTAGCTCAATTGATAAGGATGATGATACCTTCACTAAATCCATGGATATGGTACAAGAAGGTAAGTCTGTCCAATTAGGTCAACGAATAATAAAGCAAGAAAGGACGATGACACAAAGCGTATGTCATGCTTTATAAGATATTGCGAGACAAAGAGATTATATTACACGACGTGTGTTCGTATGAGGTTGTCATTGCTATGACTATTCATTATCTCCTTATGGGCTTTGATAGGTTGTTAGATTCCGCTTCTGATCTGTTAGTACTCACTGCTATCGAAATAAGTGTCTAGAGGGTCACATACTTAGTGTATTCAAAAGTCTAAGCATATTCTAATGAATATGAGTTTAGAAAATGGTGGACCCCACCACAAGGTCCTGGCTATGTCCGAGTTTGAACGATCGCCGTGAAATAAATGAATTCATATTATTCGAGTTTAGAATAAGTGGTATTAAATTTATTTATTATAAGTATTCACAATATATTAATTGAATACATGAGATGATATTTAATGAACGAATATTATTTTAATATTCAACGTTCTTTTAATATTTGTGGGAACGTCGAATCGAGTTAATGACTCGCTTTTATCACGTAACATATTCATTATACTACAAGTGATAAAAAATATAAATCGTGTTTATGACGTGGTTGGTCATAACGTGACGTTTATGCCTTATTTAGTGTGCATTACTTATACAGGGTCGAGGAGCCTTTTTCAGGTATTGTATACCTCACTATATAAGCAAGAGGAGGCTCTCATTTGGTGTATTTTTCACTGCATGAATTTGAAAGTCTCTCTCTCATCCCTCTCGCATCCTAGAGAGAGAAGCAGCTTATATAAGTCTTTGATTCATGTTCTTCATGGATCGAATGATCAGCATAGCGGTGATCGTCGAGACGTTGAAGGCTTCATCGAATCTATGTGCTAACACCCGAATTTCAATGATCGACGTTCCCATAGACTTTCTAAGCATGTGTGGACAATCTAGAGGGATATGACATTGGTTCCTTCGACCAACGATCGTCGGCGATGAGTGGTTGTCGAACACGCCTTCAAATCGATCGAGATAATTATTTGGTTTATTTTTGTGCTTAATTCCTTTACGTATCGGGCTACGCATCGCTGGAGATAACATAGTTATGTCGATCGGTGATGAAAATTTTTAAATTGTCGGCCCATCTGTGTTCGTTGCGCACTCTGCTGCCTTTATCTCAAATGAGACATAAATGTTCAACTCAAGGATAGACAAAAAATCCAACAACTCAAAGAGGAATTGATCTTGGTCAAAAAAACAAGTAGAGAAACCAAAAGTCGTGGGTAAGCCTGTTTTAAAAGATATATTACATTTATTTTTTATTATCCTTTGGCAAGTGATAGATATATGAAGGATAAGTATGCTAAATCTGAAAAGAAGCATAACAAATGTGTGATGACCCAAAGGCCATATTACATGGTAAAACCTAACATTGGTTATAATAGAGCCTCTCCAAATTCCAAGAAATATTGAAATATGCTTCTTGTTGTGAAGTTAATGGAAATTTTGCAAAGTATAGTAAAAAACCACAGTAAATGAGGTATGGATATTATTTCAATAATTTTTGTCATGTTAATCATGTCTCTAATGGATATCACAGGAGGAATTGCAAATCTATCACTGAACAAAAGGTTTTGTGGAATGAAAAGAAGAATTAGAAAAATGAAAGAAGTTCAAATACTGCACACAAAGAGCAAGATAGTTTGGAAAAGAAAAGAGCAATCGGTGCGAAGTGGAGAAGTCCTTGGTGGTAAGAAAATTCAAGGAGGAAACGCTTGTGAATTATGTTGAGGAAACGCTAGGAGCAACGAAGCATAAAACGATTCACAGAAGAGTAAAAGGGAAAAAAATAAAAGAATAAGAAGAAGATCGTGGACACAGAGATTTACGTGGTTCGGGAAATGATCCTTACGTCCACAGAAGGGCAGAATTTCACTATGATTTGGGAGCACAATTTACAGAGATTTCAGATTTTCAGGCACACACAAAACCCTAACCCGAAATGGACTAATAAGGAGGACGAAGCATTATTCCACCAACCGCAGAGAAAGTTCATTGTGCAACAATGAAATGTGGCAAGAAGTTTGCATCGCTACAATGTCGCGGTCACCCAAGTCCAAGATGCTACAGTGGTCGACGGCTGGAAATCCAAGTCGCTACAGTACTGTTGACTCCGAAGTCCGGCCTGCTACAATAGTCATGTCAAAAGTCTGTACTACTACGGTGCCCTGTCGTGTCAGTCGATCAGCTCTGCTACAGTGGTCAGAGTAGCTACAGTAACCCAAAATTTGGCTCGGGGGGCTTCGGCCCCCGGACCCCCATAGCAGGGGCTCGTTGCCCCCTGCAACCCCCAACGAGATCACCACGAAGCTCGACCCACGGAGTTGCGGCCTAGTGCGCAGTATGGGTCGGAAGTATTCGGCTCAATCATCATCCAGAACAGATCAGGCTACACCAATCCAACAATCTCTCACTTGAAGCCTAATCTTCTACACTGACATGTTTCGATGTCACTGACTAAGATAACTTACTTAATCTGAGATCCTTCTCTTCTCCACTCATCAGTGCGCGTGTTTTCCATTCACAACTTCAATTTCAAACCGACGATTCATGAAATACCAGTTGTTTTCCTTTTATGCCCTCACCGTGTCCTCCCTTATTCTACCTCACATCCTCTGTTCATCAGTGAAGACCAACAGAGGCACAACAATGCATCAACTTCTGTATTACCATCGACTTCGTCACATGTATGTCGGATTGTTGGTTCCACAAATCTTCTACAATGTCAGCAACCCATCATGTATCAAACCTATGATGAAATGATACTTCAACTGAATGTACTTCGCCCGGGCATGAAACATTGGGTTCTTTGCAAGATATATAGCACTTTAACTGTCGCAGTGCAATACATTCTCCTCTCGCTTTCTTCCCAACTAATCCAAGAAGTTCTTCAGCCAAACCATCTTCGTCTCAACTTTTGTTACAGTAATGTATTTTGCCTCTATGGTGGATAAAGTCACCACCTTTTGCAATTGTGATATCTGTTGGATTGGTGTAGCCCGATCCGATTGGGTCGAATGCTTGTGGCTCATACTGCGCACCAGCCCGATTTTTCGGGCACTGCAACATCTCTAACATTGTAGCATAGCTGACCGAAGGGCACCGACAGAGCACTAGTGCGGACTTTGGAGTCAACTTTACTGTAGCCTTTTGGACTTTCAATCGGCAGCCACTGTAACACTTTTGACTTGGGTGGTCGCCATTCACTATAGCGACGCAGACTTCCTGTCACGGTTGGTGGAACAGTGGATCGTCTTCCTCCATTTGTAGCCCATTTCAGGCTAGGGTTACTAAAAAATTCTGTAATTGTGCTCCCAAATTATAGTGAATATTCTGCCTCCCCGTGGATGTAGGGATTATTTCCCGAACCACGAAAATCTTCACGTTCTTGTTCTTTTTTTTCCTTTTTACTCTTTTGTGTTTCGTTGTTTCTGTCGCTACAACTCCCGACATTTTCGCAACGATATCCAGCTTACTGCAGTTCCTCCACAAGTAAATACATAACATGTGGTACTCTTCATGTTGTCGACGTCACCTCCAAGTTCAGCATCCACATACCCTTGTAATGAATTTCTTTTCCTAAAGCACAGATATACCTCTTCGCTACCCTTCAAATACCTTGGTATCCATTTCACAACTTCTCAATGTTGTCTTTCAGGGTTATCCATGTACATGTTCACAACTCCCACCGCATGAGCAATGTCAGGTCGAGTACAAACCATGGCATACATCAAGCTTCCAATAGCTGATGTGTATGGAACCTTTGTCATGTACTCAACCTCTTTTGTCGTCTTTGGTGATTGCTCTTTTGATAGTTTGAAATGGTCCGCCAAGAGAATAGAAACAAGCTTTGCTTCCAGCATACTAAATCTTTTCAGAACCTTTCCAATGTAGTCAGACTGTGATAACAACAAAGTTCCAGTTGCGCAGTCTCTCTTGATCTTCACCCCCAAAATCTTGTCAGCTTCTCTAAGATCTTTCATTTCGAACTCCTTAGCCAGCTGCTCTTTCAACTCATCAATTCTATGCATACATGATCCTGCAATAAGTATTTCATCCACGTATAGAAACAGTATAATATATTCATCACCAAAAGACTTGATGCAGCAACATTGATCCATGTCACATCGTTTGTATGCATTTTTAGTCATGAATGCATCAAACTTTTTGTTCCACCTGGATGGTGGTAAGCTTCGCTACAGGCGAGAAGATTTCAGTGAAGTCCATGCCATCCTTCTGTTGAAAGTCTTTCACCGCCAGCCTTAACTTGTACCTCCTCTTGTCATCATGTTCTTCCTTGACCCAGTATACCCATTTGTTTTGCAATGCTCTCTTTCCTTGTGGTGGAGGTGTCAACTCCCAAGTATTATTGTCATGTAGTGAAGAAATCTCCTCCTTCATGGTCAACTCCCACTTGCACGACTCCTTTAACTACGTTGCCTCTTCAAAACATTCGGGTTCTCCACCGTTAGTCAATAACAAATAGTGTGATGATGGTGAATACCTCTGCACAGGTCTTCTCACCCTTGTTGATCTCCTTGACTCCACTAGAGTAGTAGGTTCTACCGGTTCCGATGTCTCATGCTCCACTTGCTCTTTGCACTCTGATTCTTTGTTCCTATTTTCATCTTCAGCTGCATGGAAATCCTTGTACGGAACACCTTCATTAAATACCGCATTCTGGATCCTGATGACCATCTTATTGAGATCATCCCAAAAGCGGTAACTGAACTCATCAGCACCATAGCCAATGAAGAAGCATGCTTTGGACTTGTCCCTTGCATTAGCATCAATATGTACATATGTCAAACTGTCAAAGACTTGTAAGTGCGAGAGTCTTACCTCCTTATCAGACCAGAGCTCCTCGGGTAGACATTCTCTCATTAGTACAAATGGACTCATGTTGATGAGATATGTTGTCGTGTTCACTACATCAGCCTAGAAGGTCTTGAGTAACCTCAAGTGCAGTCTCATGCTCCTGGCACGCTGTCTTATTCATCCTTTCAGCTACACCCTTCCGCTATGGTGTTCTTGGGATGGTCTTCTCCCACCAAATTCCATTATTGAAACAAAATTCTCTAAACTCCTTACTGTCATACTCTCCACCGTTGTCAGACCTCAAACATTTCAACTTTGATCATGACTCATTCTCCACCATGATCTTCCACTTTTGAAACGTCTCAAACACGTCATATTTTCTTTTCAGAAAGTAAACTCATATCTTCCTTGTTGAGTCGTCAATAAATGTCACATAATATTGTTACCCTCTAAGGAAATGTACTGGTGAAGGCCCCCAAACATCTGTGTGTACCAGATCCAGCTTCTCAAGCTTCAGTGTTCTGCCTCCTTTTGCAAAAGACTCTTCTTTTGCTTTTCGAAAATACAGTCTTCGCAAAGGCCAACATCCACTGACTTCGGCTCTGGTATCAGTCCTTTTGTTGTCAGCACCTCCATCCCCTTCTCACTCATGCGGCCTAACCTGTAGTGCCATAGTTTTGAATCCCCGACAGCATTTATTGATGCAAGCATGTTCATCCTTCTTTCTGTCATGTTGCACAAGGTATCGTTCTTTGCTCCCTGAGCTATGACCATAGCTCCCTTGGTAATCTTTCAGGCACCACTGGTAAACATGGTACTGAAACCTGCATCATCAAGTTATCTGGTAGAAATAAGATTTCTTCTTAAGCTAGGGATATACCTCACGTTTTCTAGAACCACAAGACTCTCATTGTTGGTCTTGATATGTGCATTTTCTTTCCCCACAATTTGCAAGGGTTCATCATCAGCAAGATGTACCTTGCCAAAATTTACAGAAACAAAATTGTTTAGGAAACCCTTCTCCGATGTGGAATGAAAAGACGTCCCTGAGTCTAAAATCCAAGACTTCATAGGGTTATCCACACTCAGCAGCCGCACATCATCAGTTCATTCAGCCGCCGTGTTTGCTCCACTGGTTTCAAGTCCCTTCTGTTTTTCTCTACACTCCTTGAGATATTCTTTCTTCCTGCAAATCCAGCAGGTAGGATCAGTCCATTTTGCCTTATCTCTGCTCTTTCCTCTTGACTTTGATCGTCCTCTACAATTGTCTCGTTGTGGATATCTTCCTCTTCCTTCTACATTCAGAGCAGAACCAGAGAATATGCTCGATTCTCTTCTTTGGATATCCTCACAGAGGATCAGGTCTCGTACATCCTTCAAAACCAGTTTGGTATTCCCCGAAGAACTGCTCACACCTATTATAGTCGCTTCCCAACTGCCAGGTAATGAAGATAGTAAAATCAGTGCACATACTTCATCACCAAGCGTAATTTCCACTGATGTCAGCTGACTTATGATGGTGTTGAATTTGTTGATGTGATTCTCCCTTCAACCATTTTCAGATTGAACAATTGTCGCATCAAGTGCACTTTGTTTGTCGCGGAAGGCTTCTCGTATATATTCGAGAGAGCTTTCATCAGCCCAATAGTTGTCTTCTCCTCTCTGATGTTGAACGCCACGCTTTTTTGCCAACGTAAGACGCACAACACCCAGAACTTGTCGATCCACCATGTTTGTTGGCTTTAAACCCATAAGTGGCAAATGCATCTTTTTCAGATAAAGATAGTCTTTGATCTGCATCCTCCAGTAACTGAAGTAAGTTCTATCGAAGCGATCGATCTTCATCTTGTCTTCTTTCATAGTCATCGTTCAAATTGAGAATTCTGAACTCATCCTTTGATACCAGTTGTTGAGGAAACGTTGGGCATAAAAAACCGTAAAACGATTCACAGAAGAGTAAAAGGGAAAAAAACAAAAGAAGAAGAAGATCTTGGACACATAGATTTACATGGTTCAGGAAATGATCCCTACGTCCACAGAGAGGCAAAATTTCATTATGATTCGATAGCACAATTTACAGGGAGATTCCAGTGTTTCAAGCACACACAAAACCCTAGCCCAAAATGGACTAATAAGGAGGACGAAGCACTATTCCACCAATTGCACAGAAAGTCTGTTGTGCAACAGTGAAAGGTGGCAAGAAGTTTGTATTGTTACAGTGTCGTAGTCACCCAAGTCCAAGATGCTACAGTGGCCGACGGCTGGAAGACTGCATCGCTACAGTACTGTTGACTCCAAAGTCTGACCCGGTACGGTAGTCATGCCAAAAGTCTGCACTACTGCTTTATCGGTGTCGGTCAGTCAACTCTGCTACAGTGGTCAGAGTAGTTACAGCTCCCAAAAAATTGGGTCGGGGGCCTTCAGCCACCAGAATAGGAGCGTGTTGCCCCTGCAACCCTCAACGATCTCAACACAGAGCTCGATCCGCGGAGTTGCGGCCTGGTGCACAGTATGGGCCGAAAGCATTCGGCCTTATCATCATCCAAAACAGGTCGGCCTACACCAATCCAACAAATTATGTCGTAGAGAAAAGATAAAGCCCATGGAGAGATGTAAAGGAAGACAAAGACTCTAAAAATAGAAAGTATGCATCTCAATGATGCGGGGGGGGATCTCTTGAAGTGAAATTACTGCTACATGGAAGGTCGAGGAAAAAAGGAAGAATCTTATGGAGTTTTAACACTAGAACTGAGGAGGGGTTATTTTGAAGGCTTGGAGAATGTTATCCCCATCATCTAAGGACACCCCCAATGAAAAGAGGGAAATTTGCATTATCAAGATAGTGTCAAGAGATGTTACGTACAGGAAAACTTATATTTGAGATCACATGAGAGTTCCTTGATGGTAGTTTAATGTTATGGTTGCTTGATTTGAATGTAAGTGAGTGAAATGGACACTAGATGTTATTGATCTATCCTCTTATTTCCTACATTAGGTTTTGACTTAAGTGTTCGAGATTTGACATCAAGAAGATAAGGGGGGCATGAAATCAACATATAAGCTAAATAGTGAAGCCCTTGTCTCTCAAGGTTAATATTTTTCAAGGATTATCATGTGTTCGATTGTCTTTGGATTTGATGTCAAAGGAGAAGAAAGTATTATGAATTGATGAGTTTTTTAATAGGTCCTTTAGTATCAAAGAATGATTCATGATAGTGTTTCCAACAAATCTAAAGGGGGAGATTTTTAGCATCCAATAAGGATTGGCGGTATATGGTGTTAGATTTGATGTCAAATTACTGGTATTCATCGACATGTTGTTTGATTTAATGTCATGATATGAAGTTGCAGAGTTGGAGTTTCCAAATGAGAACTGTTGAGGAATTAATTGTTGAAAAACTTCTCAAGTGTCTTATAATGACATTAGAAGATTGTTGGAAGAACTTGGAGGAAGTTTAAGGACATAAATTGATGGGTTTAGGCAAAGATCTTTAATGCATCTCTATGGAACTCGTACTTCTTTGCAAAACCTAAAACTCACCCCCACCCCACCCACATCAAGATATCACTCATTTGTGGGCATAATAATCACTTCACACATTATTCATGTGTCTAAACTTAATTAATATAAAAATATGTTAATTTCACAGGTTTGTGTATTTTCATTTGGGTAGAGGCCTGAATAATATAATGGATTGAAATTAATATTTCAGGGGTTGCATCTATTCAAGGATGAAATCTGGTTATTAAAAGAGTAACCTTGTGGGATGAAACTTACATGAATATACAAACGTCTTGTTTGTCCTTTCAAAGGCTTAAATCATGGCATCATTGGAGAGATCCAAACAAGATACATAGCATCAAAGAGACCAAAAGTAAAGAAAAGATTGAAGTGGGTAATACATCAATCCTCCAAGACAGACTATGAGCCGCACGTGCCCAGTAGGATTTCACGAGTGAATGCAAATCCTTTTATAAGACATTCTATGAAAGCTAGTTTGAAATAAAAAATGAACCAAATCACAAGCTTTGAATCCTTGTGTAATAAAAACCCAACATCAGAATAAACTAGGGCTTTGTATGGCCTATGTACTGTGTACGGAACTTGCTAGGTAGAGTCCCATCAAACCCACGTGCGCCGAAGTGAGGCAGGACTAAAAACGTGTCCATTGGCCACAGATTACCATGCACCAACATGCGCCCAAGTCGGGTAGGACTAAAAAGGTATCCACTAGCCCTAGATTACCATGCACTAGCATGTGCCCATGTAGAGCGACACTTACAAGGGATATCCACCAGTGTGCGCCACAACGAGCAAGGCAAAGGAATATCCACTAGTCGTGTATTGTCATGCACTAACAAAGGAAAGCCTAAGTTTTGATTCAACATATCCAATAAGTCACACCCCCCAAGGTCTTGCCTAGTGGCAAAGGGACCTATGGGGTGTCAGGGAGATCTCAGATTCAAGTCTCCCCGGCTTCCTATATGTGAGAACCCATGTAAAACCATTATTCTATGCCAACAACAAAAAAAGTCACAACTCAAAGAGGTGAATTCAATCCACCTTCGACGAAGAACGCTAGATAGATCAAGTCGCACGGTTTACTCGTGTGTTAACCGCGCAAGAGCCACTGGACTACCTGTGAATTGCCGCAAAGTTAGGTCACACTATTCACCAGACGATGCGATAATCGTGCACAAGCCACTAAATGGAATTTCATCCTATGAAAGATTAATTTGCACGCTACCCTTTTAACTATGCATCAATCATGTGTATCTCATACATAAGATAAGGTTGCACAGTTACTACTATGTGTCAACGATGCATTGATCGTGCAATTGAGAAATGCCCTTAAAATCTTGAAAAATTCAAACTCAGACCTCACTAATTCCAATAAATTTAATAATTAAACCAAAAAAAAATACACAAAAGTGACATCAGAGTGTTACATGAGGGCACCTTTGTAACTTGCCAATAGAATGTGGGGGAAGACTCCAATTAATACCAAATTTGTAGGGAATACATTGAATAAGGTGATAGGCAACTTTTTAGTTTTTTCAAAAGTGAGATGTGACTGCCCCATTTCCCAAAAACCCCATGTAGTGGCATCAACAAATATACATGCAAAAATCTCCTTTGATTCCAAGGTTAAGCTTTGGGTGATCATTGCAAAGAAGCTACACACTTCTGAGAGTTATGGCACATAATTTGTCTACAGTATTTAACAACAAAGAACCTGAAAAGTTGTGGTTGTATGCACCTGATTATTACATATCCATACCTCTCTTGAATTCTATTTTATTTATTAAATATCACAAGTTATGTTTTTACTGTTGTATTTCATTTTATTTTTAGTTCATGGTTGTGGTGCTAGAAAAGAATTCAGAAATCTTCCAGGGGTCATCACTATCCAAACCACTTTTCTTACATTTATCTGGGTATATTGTGGTAACCCATTGACGAATGTGGTCGAGTCTTAAATACTGTCCGCTGGTTCACTCTCTAATTCCGGTTGGTACAGAACTTAGGTTTGTAGTGGAAATCAACATATAATATATTCTTTATATACAAAATATCAAGCTTCACAATAAAAGCTACAAAGATAGCAGTACCTTGCACTCCAGCATGTGTTCGGATCATTTATCTTCTTCCCCAGAATCCAACTCCGCAGATGCTGGTTCAGGCTGGGTATCTGCATAAGCCGTTCTATCAAAGCTGCAAACAAAGCGAGTAGTACCTTGCACTCGAGCATGTGGTTGTTCAAATCATTTATCTTCTTCTTCCTCAGAATCAGACTCTGCAAAAACGGGTTCAGGCTGGGTATCTGCATAAGCCGGAGCAATGAACTTCGGATCTTTGGCAGCAACATCAGCATACTTCAGTATGGCTTCTCTAGGGTCTTCCTCCATCCATGTCTCCTTGAGTAAACCCCCTTGCTGTAAATAAAATGCAATACATTTTTTAAATCCTTTTTCCAGATCAAAGTAGATAAAACATAAGTGGTATAAACAGTTTTCCATAAGTTTTCTCAAACAGAGCCTTAACAATTACCTTCATGAGGTACTGAGTTAATAGACTTCCCTTGGTTGAACCCACTCTTCCACCGAAGCCCGGACCCGTTATCGGTATTTCAGGCTTATGAGATTTGAGCGGGTCTTTCAATAACTTCTCCCGCTGTCTTTTCCGGCTCGGCTGATCTCTAAACAATGGCAGTGCATGAGGGTTGTGAATCACCGGTTTTGCCATAAAATCATCAATTGATTTCTTCCTTGGTGCACGTGCAATGCAAACAAGGGCTCCCCGCTCACTAAGGGATGGATCGTACAGC
This sequence comes from Viscum album, assembly GCA_963277665.1. Taxonomy (NCBI): domain Eukaryota; kingdom Viridiplantae; phylum Streptophyta; class Magnoliopsida; order Santalales; family Viscaceae; genus Viscum; species Viscum album. The sequence goes on along the minus strand of OY728150.1, from coordinate 1,222,650,609 downwards.
ACATGGGTCCCACCTTGGCTTTTATCACCCGTCGTGGCAAAGATCTTCAATGAGAAAGACACTTTAGATCTAATTTCACATATAAAATAACGCAAGAAACATGGTTTCAGCATCACCTGATTTAGCTTAGAGTGCCAAGCACACCGTACAACACTGTAACTCGGAGAAATTCCAACCCTTGACACGAGTTCGAGTTTTGCTAGGTCAAAAAAGCAAAGCAAACCTCCGGTACTGCTGTTCTTCTCAATGGATGTTCCGGTCAGGAACAGCTGCTCATCCGGACTGAAGGCGGCATTAGTCTGCGCATAATGATTGGGAAGATCCCCAAACACCTTAAGAGGCACCTTGATTTGGCGTAGATCCCAAACCTAACACCAACAACAAAAATGGAATCAGAACTCGTTTGTTTCAACTTAAAAAAATAATTGATTTTAAAAAAAGGGTTTTAAAACAATCAGAAGTTATTTTATTTCCTGTTAATTGGGTGCTTGATAGGGCTGTAAACGAGCTTGAGGTGCTCCGCAAGCTACTCGGGTTCAGCTCAACGAATACTTGAATTTGGCTCAGTCGAGCTGCTCAAATACTAACTCGAGCCAAGTTCAAGTATTAAAATAACATAATCAAATAGCTCACGAGCCTAATTGAGTATTAAATATTTTAATATATTCATTTATTTAATATATATGTATTTAGTTTCGAGCTCGGGCTTTCGATCTCGAGTACAAATTCGAGCTTGAAGCATTGTAATCAATCTGAGAACCTAATCGAGTAGCTCGATCAAGCTCGAGCCAGGAAATTGTGACTCGATCAAGCATCGAATCAAGCTCGAGTATCGAATTCAAGTACTCGAGCTCGAGCTTTCGATCTTGAGTACAAATTCAAGCTCAAGTTCAAATTCAAGCAGGATATTATAATTAAAATTATGGTAAAGTATTGTAATCGATCAGAGTCTTGAGCCTAATTGAGTAGATCGATCGAGCTCAAGCTAGGAAATTGTTACTCGATCGAGCATCAAACCGAGCTCGAGTATCGAATTCAAGCACCGAGCTCGAGCTCTGGTAATGAGATACTCAGCTCAACTCAGTTCGATTACCAGATTAAATCAAGTCCAGTCTGTTGGTTTTAATCAGGTATGGGTATTAAATGTAATACCCGTTTATGATTCAGGTTAGGTTTAGGTACCTCTTATAGGGAACCCAAAACCCAAATATATTTATATAAATAATTATTGTTAATTTTTTATATAATAGTATAAAAAACATTACAGTCGGGTCCGGGTACGGGTTCAAGTTTCAAATGGGTTTCACCCTCAAAAACATTATAAAAAAAACGTGTAATAAACAGGTTCATGTTTCAAACGAGTATTAAATTTGTTATTTGGGTTCAGGTTCAGGTATTGATTTTCTACATTAAACAGGTAATAATCAGGTCCGGGTATCAATATTGCTAAGCAGGTTCGGGTTCAGGTACCTCCATTATCGTGGGCACCCAACCTCTTGTCATCCCTAACTGATCAAAATAGCTTTTTTTTAAAAACTGAGAACCTATATTTTAGAGAAACGGCTTAATTTTTAGGAAAAAAAATGTGCATTTAGCCAAAAAAAAAATTAATCAAACGGGTAGTACCTTAAGTGAACCATCAAAGCTTCTTGACAATAAAATTTTTCCATCACCAGAGAACTTGAGCCCGCTGATGTCATCAGAATGGCCTTTCTCAACATACAAATCTGGCCTGCTTCCCCATCCAGGCTTAAGGTTCCATATCTATGCAACAAAAACAACTCAATTTTCGGAAGTAGCTGGCAGGTTCTTACTGCCTGAAGCACGTAGAATCCCACTTCTCAAAATATGTAGGGTCCATTTGACAGCATTTGTTGAAAACTGTTGATAGCACTTACACTTATGCTAAGCAGTTCGAAAAAAATAAGTGGTGTTTGTTCAGTTTCTGAAAAAACAATTACACATAAATTTCAAAAGAAAACCCATTTAAACAAGTGGCAGAAAAGCTCTTGTTAAATAAGCAATCTAGAAAGACTCACGATCTGTTTAATAGCACTTACTAGGGTTTAGAATTTAGAGTTTAGGGTTCAACACACCTATCATAGGTGACACGTGCTATAAGCAGACAGACCCTTGCACAAAAACACTCAGTTGTAGGTAAGTGTGGTCAAACGAAACCATAGTCCCCAGTGCACTTAACTTAAAAGCTTCAAATACCTGAATGGAGCCATCCCCAATACCACCAGCAATGCATTTTCCCTCGGCATCCCAGGCACAAGTCGTCACAGCAACTCTTCCGGGCCTAGAAAGCTTAGGTTTGATAACCTATACAGTGAAGGCTCGTTACATCAAAATTTAGCCCGTCCCTCCGCATTATATCAGGAAAATCCACATCATAACTGATGGCAACATTTCATGTAATCAAAGCATCAAAACTCATACTCCAATGTTAAATGAGCGAGAGCATATCAACTAATAAAATAAGAGATCAGATGAGTTTTGAATTTCAAATCATTAGGGGTATGTTTGAGAGAGAGAAAAACATGGTCAGGCAAAAGGAATGGAAAGTAAAAAATGAATTTCGAATGTTTGGTATGCAACAATTGCATATACTTGATAATCAAAATTTGATCATTTGAAGTAAGCTCCTCTCCCTCTCCCTTTCCCATTTTCTTTCTCATCCCATACCAAAAAAGCCCTAAAAGATGCATGATGTGCGCAAAATTAGCACTGCCAGATATAAAAGGCAAACCTGCTTTTGGCTTTTGAAGTCATTCACATCCCATATGCGCAATGATCCATCCTCGGATGATGTTAGAATGGTCTCCTTTTTCTTAGGGTGCCATTCACCACAGGTCAGTCCACATATGTGGCCCTTAGTGTTCTTCAAATCACGAATATACATGTCCCCTTTAATGAATTCACCCAATGTGAGCCCGTCACGATCATAAATCTAAAAATTAATACAACCAGCATTGGTAACAGAATGGACTATAGTGTTTCAGGAGAAAGCAGATCAAAAAATAAGATGCCATGTAGAAATTACCTTGGCTTGAGCTGAGCCAGTCACACACAAAAAGCGGTCTGCGGTCGGGCTCCAACTTAAATTACGAACTTGATGGCCTTCAAACGGCTCCAGCTGCCTAAATGATGCCAAACGAGAGTTCATCCCTTGAAAGTCATACATACGGACTGAATAATCATAACTTCCAGAAAGAACTCTTGATCCAGAGTGATCAACAGCAAGAGACGAAACAACCTGAAGAGTCATTTGAATAAATATATAAAAAGTCCGAGCTGTATATTTGTCATACCACCATGAAAATCCTATGATCCCGATTGGATCAAGGAATTCGGTAAAATATTTAGAATGTGGGTGTCCTAGGGGGTTATGATGACCACAATTGAAGAAATACACTCTTTCAAGGAAATGGGAATTCTCAAAATGGGTTGCATTGATACACTTTCAATATGGTAAAATGTGCCCTTTCGGTTAACAACTTTATTTGACTTCCACATTTATATTGTTCAACCAAGCGGTTTATCAAAATTTATCATCTTCTATTCCTTAAATATTGTTGGGTGCGAACCCAATCCCACATTGGTTTGAGAGTGTTAGAATGGAAGAGTGGTGACTCAATACTCAAGATGTTTCTCTAAGGGAGGTTTTGGTGTTTATTTATAGTGAATGATAAAGATGACATGATATCTAAAGTCCGATGTGGGACTCAACTCAACTTAACACCTGACACTCCCCCTCAAGCTATGTGCACCTAGCTTGGATACATAAGAAATCAAAAAGAAACATTCTCATGCTCCTAATACTCCCCCTCAAGCTGGACATGCCCATCTTGAATACATAAAAAGGGATAAAAAAGAATAACATCCTCGTATGCACTGTCTGCTTGTTTTGCTCCGTCTGTTGCGTTGTCGTCCATGGCTGATAAAGAATAGATGATCATTATTGAAATGAAACTCGTACCTCACAACGAAGTAGGATGCTTAATTTTTAGATGAGAAAAGGATTACAATAGATAACTCACACCGATGTGGGATATGAATATTTAAAATATCTAATATTCTAATACTCTCAACACCCCCCCCCAAGCTAGGACATATATATTTATCATGCCCACCTTGTTACACAAAAATTAGACATGTGATCCAGGCACCCTTTTTGTGAGAACATCTGCAAGTTGATCAGAGTTGTGAACATGACCGAACGTGGTCTTCTTCTTCTCAAAGTTTTCTCGAACAAAATGACAATCAACTTCAATATGTTTTGTCCGCTCATGAAAGACTGGATTTGTGGCAATCTTGATAGCAGCTTGATTGCCACACCAGATATGTGCCGGTTTCTTAGCAGTATACGCAATCTCTTGAAAAATTTGACACTGCAGTCACATATGTCATAGCACGATACTTTGAAGCTGCACTTGATAGATATAATTGTCCGCTTCTTGCTTTGTCATGAGATCAAATTTCCTCCAACAAATATTGCAAAACCATACATAGATCTCTATCAAGTGCAGTCACATATGTCATGACTCGGTTGACTCACCCCTCGAACTTGGAGAAAGGTCACTTCATACTGACAGTGAGATGTTTCCATCACCCGACAAATATAGACGACTTATTGGGAACCTCAACTACTTGATGATGATTCGACCTGATATTGCTTGTACAGTTAGCAAAGTGAATCGGTTTAGGGAATCTTCAACAAAAACGCAGTGGGAGGTTGTTTTTCCGTTCAGCAGCACCGTTTTGTTGAGGTGTGTCAGGATAAGAAGTCTGATAGATAATGTCATGGTCATCTAGAAAAGACTAGAACGGTCCAGATAAATATTCACGACCATTGTCAGAACGAAAACAATGAAGTTTATCGGAAAACTGGGCGGTGATTTCTTGATAATAGGAGCGAAACACGGTAATGATTTCAGAACGATTTTACAACAAATAGACCCAAGACATCCATAAAAAATCATCGATAAAAGTAACAAAATATCGATAACCCAATTTAGATGGACTAGGACTATCAAAATGGATCAGATGAAGAAGAGTGAATGCACGGGGAATTATGCGGGGAACATAGGTGACCCGATGATGCTTTGAGTAGTGACAAGATCCACATTCAAAAGGAAGAAGACCCATGTCCGGAAAAAAAATTTAAATAATGGGGGCAGGTGGATGACCAAGGCGATAGTGAAGCCGGAAGGCATGATCAGAGGTGACAGGACAAGAGTTGGGGTTGAGTCAAACACATACACACCACCCTGAAGACGTCCACTACCAAGCACCCGAGTCGTCGAATGCTCCTAAAATATAACTGAAACAGGTGAGAAGATGTTCTGACACTGTAAGTCAACTGTAAGTTTACTAATATATGGTAAATTAAAGGGACAACTAAGAACAAAAGCAACATCAGATAGTGTCAAGCCAGGTATAATCGTACAACTCCCATAACCGGCAATCTGCACTGTCTAACCATCGGCCACAGTAATATTACCTCCAGTCGAGGTCGATCTATAGGACCAAAGAATACTTACATCCCCAGTGATGTGCTCTAAGTCACCAAGTCAAGAACCCATGAGGTGGACCGTTGGGATAGACACGCCGCTGGAGTATTGTCATGGGCAACAATGTGTTGGATTGCTGTTGCCCGATCCGGTTGGGCCGAATGCTTGTGGCCCGCAACTGTCGCGGTGCGGACTTCGGGGTCAACAGTACTGTAGCGCTTTTGACTTCCAGCCGGCAAACACTGTAGCACTTTTGACAAAGTGAGCCGCCGATCACTGTTGCAACGCGGACTACTATTCAGAACAGTAGACCGTCTTCTTCATATGTAGCCCATTTTCGGGCTAAGGTTTCTGATCGAAAATCCTCTGTAATTTGCTGCTCCCGATTAGTGAAATTCTGCCTCTCCCGTGGACGTAGGGATTTTTCCCGAACCACGTAAATCGCCGTGTTCATTGTTGTTTTTCCTTCTTTTGTTTTCTCATTTTCTGTCGTTGTGTCTCCCGACGATTCCGCAACACAATGGGGCTTGATGATGTCGTAGATTGTGTATTGAAAATGCACATCGACAAGGTGTTGAAGGTGCACAGTTGATAGAAAATAATAGGTGCTAAAATGGCACACAACTAGAACATCCAGGTATCAATTAGGTTATAGAAGAAATATCCACATGGATGGCGGCGAGGCGCTGCTGTGCATTTTGGGGCATCGTGTATTCACACCGGGAGATGCGACACAAAAGAGGCAGTTACGCTGGAGAGCAGTCAGACTAGAGGTCTTCCCATAGGGAGGGGCAGCGAGCGGGAGCGTCGCACAGGAGGGTTGGCGCATAGGGGGGGTGTCGTGCGGTCAGTCATCGCACACGGGGGGGTGCTGGAGGGCGTTTCGCACAGGGGGGCGTCGTGCTGGAGGTCGTCGCGCACAGGGAGGGTCGTCACGCATAGGGCAGAAGGGTTTCGTCGCGCTGGAGCTCGGAGCGGAAGGGTGGGGTCGTCGCGCAGGAGCGGTGAGGGGTTCATCGCGCTGGGAGACGCTGTCACACGGGAGGTGCAGGTGTGGACGAGGCGGACAGGAGTCGTCACACAAGGCACAGGGCACAGAGCACAGGGCGTAGGGCGGAAGGGGGACGACGTGCAGGGGGCGCAGTCGTGCAAGGAGGGGCGACGGGGAGAGGGGCTAAACTCGCTCTGATACCATGTTGAAATGAAACTCATACCTCACAACGAGGTAGGATGCTTAATTTATAGATGAGAAAATGATTACAATAGATAACCCACACCAACACCGATGTGGGATACGAATATTAAAAATATTTAATATTCTAATACTCTAAGCAATCATCGTAGATTTCCCATGCTCGCATGTTGATGACGACAATTGCTTGAAAATGTTGGATGAAACGACGACCCACAAACGGTCTCAAAATCACCGGGTGAAACGGCACTAGATTTTGCAAACTCAGATTGTTGAGGTGAAACGGCGTCCGATTTTGCAGACACAGATTGTCGAGGTGAAACAGTGTCCTACTTTACAGACCCAAATTGTCGAGGTGAAACGACGTTCGAATAGTGGAGCCAAAAGGCCGAGAAGCTCTACGATAATCCGAGCGATGACGATGAAGCCCAGCGGTGATTCGGGCAGCCCGACTGTAATCCGGGCAGTGATGAAGAAGACTGACGGTGATCCAGACATTGATGAAAAAATCCGACGGTGATCCGAACAGCTCGACTGTGATCCGAGCGTTGATGAAGAAGCCCCACGGTGATTTGGAAAGCCTAAAGGAGATCCAGGCAGTGGTGAAGAAGCTCGATGGAGATCCAGGCAGAAGGCAACAAGGGCTGTTGGGAAAACACAGCGTGGCGCGCCGAAACACTAGTGCACGCTTGTTGGAGCAACGTTGGGAGGGCGAACAAGAGAAGCGGCACACAGGCTCCCCTGCATCCGGGTAAGCTCCCTGCATCCGAGCGGGGCGCGCAAAAGGGGAGGGGCTTGCGGGAGTGGACTTCGCGTCATGGCGAGGCGACGGGAAAGACCAGTTGTTGGACTACTAATATTGATCCAGCATATTCCATATACTTTAGGTTTTGATGATCTCAAATACCCTTCTTACTTTAGTGATGATCATGTTTTCTAAGCGTGTTTATCGGGCTTTATTTTCATTCTTATGTGTTTTCCTCTTAAGCATGGATTTTGGATGGCTGAAAATTGTCTTAAGTTTTGGGAAATTTGCCTACGTGAATATTTTCGGCTACGTGATGGAATTCGCCTACGTTGATCAAACGCCTACGTGAAAATTGCCGACGTCAACAAGATCACCTACGTGAGGAATCGCCTACGTGATCATTGGGCTACGTGAAACGATTACATGGAGTAATCGAATACGTGGGCAATCGTCAACCTGAGTAATTGGATACGTAAATCAGTTACATGAAGAAATCGGTTACGTGAATCTCCTACATGGTAAAATAGGCTACGTCGCTTCAATCAGCTACGTCAGTTTCGATAAATTGGCAACACAAAGCAAATGGCTACGTCATTTCAAATCGGCCACGTCAAATTTGGCTACGTAAAGTAAAATCGGCTACGTGAATTCAGATCTTCAAATCTGCTACGTGATTCAGTTCAACAATTCAGATACGTGGACTCAATTCTTCAAATTGGCTACATCGCCCAGCTAGTTGGTATTTATTACCGTTGAAGCACTCAAGTGAAGTTTTTAATGTTGTTGTACAAGTCTTAAATGCTCGGTTTCCTCTTTTAAGATAAAATCGATTATAATAAGAAACAAGTACCATGCCAGAAGAAAAGGGATGAAATATATTATTTGTCTCAACTGTTGACGAGGATTTTCATGGAGAAAGTCGTATTTTCATGGAGAAAGATGCGTCACTAATCCCTGTTTTTCTACGGATCATGTGCAGTGTGTTTAAATAAGAGACGTGTGTTTAAATAAGAGACAGTGCATGTATTTCAAAAAGTAGTAACAAAAGTGTTGTGTATCTTTATTTCTTGTTCTTGCAGCTGTGAACTTTAGTTTGTAAACTCTTTGTCTTTATCTTTCGTTGTAAAAGTTCCCGATAAAAGAACCTTTGAAGATCGTTGCTTGTTAAGCCTTTTTCTGGAGCCTGGTAGAAAGCTCATGTGCTTGGACCAAGTGTCGACTACTTGCCCACAGTTGTGCAGTCCCTAGGAAAAGGACTGGCGGTCCCCGATAAAAGGACCGGACTAGTGAAAATCATCACTCGTGGAGAAAAGTGGTGGTGGAGTGGACTAGGGGACTTATATTCCCCGAATAGAACCACTATAAATCGATCTGTGTATGTTTATTTAATGTTATTATTTTTGTTGCTTGTTTTATGAAAGATCGGTACAAAAGACCATCATAAACAAGAGAATTTTCTACGAAAAAGAAAATTTGAAAGAACTCAACACCCCCCCTGAATCTTATTACGGCCAGTCTCCGACAACATTTGGTGTCAGATGAGTGATTCTTGAGTTCTCAGTAAAAAGTTGAAATCTAAAGATATCTTCAGCAATGGACGCAATGACTAAGAAGAAATGTCTATGGTCAGAACATTTTATTTTAATGGTGATAATTAAGGCTGTTAGAAGGCACGAATGATTATATATCTAAAGAACCTTGGTTTGAAGGTTTATCTCGAAGCCGTGAAGACTTATGCAATTCTGAGAACAGAACCAGAAACTTTGGATGCTGCAATTGAAGCAAACTATGATTTGAATTCTAAAACTATGAATGCTATAATTTGTGGATTAGGACCAGATGAGTTCAATGGGGTTTCTCAATGTCGAACAGCTTATGAAATATGGACTTATGAAGGAACGGATATTGTGTGAACTCTCAAGATATAATATTGTCGAACTAAAGTTTGACACCTTTAGATTGTGAGAGTATCACACAGTTGAATGAAAGACCTAAAGAAATTGTAAATAATGTTGTTGTTTTAGGGACACCTATTACTTCACCAGATCAAGCTCTAAAAGTTCATAGAATACTACCACCAAAATGGAGAGTTATTTCAGTTATCATACAATCAACAAAGGTCAAACGTTTTTAAATAAAAGATCTTATTGGAACTCTGATGATGTATGAAGCACATATGAAAGTTGATAAAAGGTTTAAAAACCTTTCAACAAATACAAGAAGTCAAATCAAAATTCTAAGGAAGTAAGATGTTATGAGTACAAAAAGCTTGGGCATATCAAGCATAATTGTTTGCAGCTTCAAAATGACAAAAAATCATAAAATAAATATTTCAGGAAAGTTGGTTGTGAGAAGAAAGCTAAGAAAGCCATAAAGTCAATCTGGAGTGCCTTAGAAGATTCTAGTGATGTTTCATCTTCAGGGAGCAACACGCCCCTGCTCCGAAGGTCCGTGGATTGAAGGCCCCCGGCCCAGTTTTTTGGGCATTGTAGCAACTCTAACCAACTGTAGCATAGTTGACCGGCCGACACCAACAGGGCACTGTAGCAGTGCGTACTTTGGCACGACTACCGTAGCAGCTCGGACATTGGAGGCAGTAGTACTGTAGCTCCATGGACGTAGGGATCATTTCCCAAACCACGTAAATCTCTGTGTCCCAAGATCTTCTTCTCGTTTCTTTGTTTTCCTATTTTACTCTTCTGTGATTCGTTTATCACTTCGTTGCTCCCGGCGTTTTCCGCAACAACAATATCATGTCTGCAGTGTTTCTTTGTGCTCAGTTTCAAGCTAATCATAAAGAATTACATTTGAAAGTTGCCAAAAGGATTTTAAGATATTTAAAAGGAACAATTTCTCTTTCATTACTGTACAAAAACTTCTAATTTTAATTTAACATCATATTTAGATGCCGACTTTGATGATTGTAGACTAGATAGGAAGAGTACTGTAGGAACTTGTCATTTTCTAGGTAAATCTCTAGTATCCTGGTCTAGTAAAAAGCAACACTTTGTTGCATTATCTACTTTAAAAGCATAATATATTGCTGCTGGTAGTTTTTTTTTTAAAGGTTAGGGTCGAAGTCTCAATTTCAAGCCCTTTTTTTTGCCCAAAAGACCCCTCGGTGAACAGTACTGCTACAGTACCCGCGCTGCTACACTAGTGTTATCAACATTTCTAAGAATCAGATAAATCATTCAAGAACAAAGCATATAAACTTATAGTATCATTTTCTAAGAAATCACACTCAAAAAAATGATATTTCTCTTGAATTTATCTCTACAGAGAATCGATTAACAGATATTTTTACTAAGCCCCTTGTGTGTGAGCATTTTGATTTTATTAAAAGATAGTTGGGTATATTTGTTTTTAAATAGATTTAATATGTTTTAATTTATTCCGATTCAAATGAATTTATATCCTTTATTCTATTTATTGTTAGAAAAATTCAAATTGAATGTTCTGTTATTTTATTTAGTTTAATGATCAAATGAAAAATAATTTTATTCATCTTCTCTGCATATTTAAACTTTGAAAATGGAAATTTCTTTCTTTTCCTTTCATTCTTTATGTTTGTTATTTATTTATCAGTCGGAAGTGACCCTAAACCTAAATCAGGTACGTAAGCACATTGGGATTCGGGTACGTGATCGATTACAAAATCGACTCTCAACCCTTTTTCCATTCGCGTACGTAACCTACCTTTGAGGCCAAACCGTCGTCTCTAACCTCTGTAAAGACCCGGAATTTCCGTGGAAATTTTTTTCCTTAAATACATGGGAATTTTACGAGTCCGCGAAAATTTACGGCGCTTGATTCCGAGGCCCGGTGTGCCCAGAATCAATTTCTGAAGTTTTGTTCGGGTACGTTCAGTAAACGTGCGAGCGAGATTTTATAACTTTTGAACCGGTGCTCGGAATTGAAATCTGAGGGCACTGTTGAACTCGCAGCGCCGGTATTCGTTTAAGAAGACTTTCACCTCAACGGCTGTTGGTCGAGAATGTAAGTTAGTTTTTGGAGTTTTTAAGAATAAAGTTAAATAAAAATCTCCAAGGGGAGGTTGGTGGTGGGGGCCACCACACCCTAACCTCCCATGGGAGGTTATGGTGGTGAGGCCCACCCGAGCATAACCTCCCTTGGGAGGATAATTAAGGTGGGGACCACCCGAGCTTCAACTCCTTGAACTCCCCATAAGTGGGGAAAACTCTTGAACTCCACTCATTAAAGTGTCACTCCACTTGAATTAATTAACGGAACATTAATTAATTGAATTTGAAATCTTTTGAATTCATGCCAACAATTAAATAATAAACAAATCTATTATTTCATTTTGGTTGGCATCTATTCATTTGGGGAGCCTTGGAAGAACTTGGAGAATTATCCTCCCAACGAAGAACGCCTCTTCCGCCAACGAAGAACGCCTCTTCCGCCAACGAAGAACGCCTCTTCCGCCAACGAAGAACGAACTTCAACCGTGCCAAAAGAGAAGGGGTGGACCGCGAGGAACGCCGTCTTCGACTTCGTCACCTCCGAACGCTTATCCGCCAACGACGGATATCCTCTTCCTCTTCCGACATTGACGAATCGACGTCGTCTTTCCGCGACTTCGTCAACGATCATCGAAACAAGGTAGGGGGATTTGAGTTGATTTTGTTCTCATTCTACGTCGTGCAATTTATGGAATGTGAACTGCCGAATGATATCACCATAACGAGGAGGGCTCGGACCGCACGAACATGGCCCGACCCTCCCCCTTTGTTGTTCTCGTTTGTTGACGACGGAGGCGGAGCAACGGTGGCCGGCGTCGGGCCAACCGCGAAGAAATCCGACTACAAAGGGAACCGCACAAGGGCCGCCAGGTCGCTGGAGGGGCGCGGCGCAGTCGCGCCGCGGCGGAGGAGCCAGGAGCGGCCGGCGTCGGGCCGGCCGTCGGTGATGCGGAATCGGTTGGCCGCTCGGCCAGCCGGACAAGGCGGGACCCCCCTGGGTCCCGCGGCTTTTGAACCGGCGCTTAGGGCCGGTTCCGTTCGTCAAGCAGGGGGGCGCGGCACCCCCCCCCCCCACGCGTGGCCAGCCGGGCCACACGGGCCAGCCAGCAGGGCCACGCGGGCCAGTCAGCCGGGCCACGCGGGCCAGCCATCCGGGCCACGCGGGCCGCCCCCTCGGGTCGGGCTGCCCCTTCGAGTCGGGCTGCCTCCTCGGGCTGGGCCGGACCCTCGGGGCGGGTTGGACCCGCGGACCGGGTCGGACCCTGGTCCGGACTCAGGTCGGGCCGGGTCAGTCCGACTGAGTCGGACCGGACCCGGACCCGCTTGGGACTGTTTTCACCTTTTCGCCCATAACTTGGGCTACGGGTGTTCGATTGACGAACCGCCTGCGGCGATGGAAAGTTTAGAGCGAGACGGTTCTTTTGGCATACTCCACTTGAGGTTTGGACACAGTTAGGGTACGGTCGGATTGGTTTGAACCTAAAATCCAACCGGGCCCCTGGAACAGAAATGACAATAACTCACAGACCGGGCGTCCGATTGACGGTCGTCTGTTGCGTTGAGACCCCTATGACGAGGCGGACCTTTGAGATACTTCTTCATGGGACTTCGTGACAGTTGGAGAATCGACCAGTAGCTCGTGGAGCGGATCCTCCCGGTGACGAGCGAGCTGAGTATGGAGACCTAGTAGCTGGCTGTTACCTGACGACCGCTGACCTTTCGACTCGGAGAGTTTCGACTAGCCCAGTGGGGAGCGCCTCTGTGTGATGCAGCAGACCCACAGTGGGGAGCGCCTCTGTGTGACGCGGCAGACCCACGGTACTCAACAGGAGGAGTACCTCAGCAGGCTACGAGGGGGAGTGACTCTGTGTGAGCGTGGCAGACCCACGGTGGGGAGCACATCTGTGTGACGCAGTAGACCCACGGTACTCGACCGGAGGAGTACTACAGCAGTTCAGGATAATGGGAAGCGGCTCTGTGTGACGCGGCAGACCCACAGTACTCTATAGGGAGGGAGTACACCAGCAGTCGAGGTTTCGATAGTTTGACTGGGAGTGTTACATGTTATCACCCCTATAATAAAATCTTGATTTTGAGCTGAGTCAATGACGTTAGTGTTTTTCCTCATGATTGAGATGGGTTACTAGATAACTTAGGTATATGTATGGGCATATACCTATGTAATAGTTATTCGTTGATTTCATACCTTGTGGTTTATCCTTCTTGGATTTTGTGAGACCTTGAGGGTCTCGGGCTCCCTACTGAGTATCGTTATACTCACCCCTGCACGGGCTATGCCCGCACCTCGTTGTGTTGGTTGCAGACGACGGACAGCGCTGATTGAGGCAGAGAGTAGCAGGACTGGACGGTACCCGGAGGTGGACCACTCGGCGTGACGGTACACGGAGCGGACGGACGGACGTGGAGTGCTAAGGAGGTCATCTGTACCTACCCTTCAGGTAGGAACCCCGGAGGACGACCCAGTGGCTGCTTTGTTTTTCTTCTTTCAGTTGTACTTGTACTTTTTCGTTTTGCTTGTACTTTACTGTCGGACTTGTATTTTCGGCCCCCTTTGCTTCCAGCACTCTCTTTTGTATACAGTTTTACTTAGTGTATTACTTTCTGTTGCGTACTATGTTGTGTGTGTTTCAATTTATAAAAGCAATGTCTTCCCAGTTTAGGGATTTACGCCTTCGGTGCTAGTCACCAGCCCCTGGCCTATGGAAGGCGGGCTTGGGGTAGTCACGATACGGGTCCCAGGGGACAGGTCGTGACACTCTCTATCCCGGTTCAACCTTCAACCGACCTATTCGAAATGGGAAAGTCAAAGCGTGTTGATGATGGAAGCTCAAGCTCGTCTAAGAGATTCAAAGGAATTGGAAGAAGAGTTTTTGCATGAAAAGTCGAAGATATGGCATGGGTGAAGACAGCCGAAATGTAGTTCAAGAAAGCTCTTGAGTTTCAAGGTTGGGTTTTTTGGTTTGATGAGAAGAAGTCGGGTTTTCTTTTTGAAGAAGTCAATGAGTTTATGATGAAGGTCGGGTTTCAGTTCAATCAAACTGAAGATGTAATCCCTTCAAATGTTAAAGGAAAGCCAGTAGTAGTTTCTTCTGTTGAGATGGCTGAGGTTTTTCATTGTCCCCATGAGGGGGAGTTTTCTTTTAGTCAGACGCTTGTTGAAACAAGCTCAGTAGGTCCAACAGATTTGTTCATGTTTCTGTTTGGAACCTCTGTTTTTTAAAAGAAACCAGTGAAAGGGTTGTCTGGAGAATGAAAGGTCTTATGTAAGTTTGTGCAAACCGATGTAGCTCAAAGAGCAGGAGATATGAAGAAGGTTCTCTTTCAAGACATGTATTTGATGTATGTCTTGATTAATAATGTGAAAGAAAATGGAAGTTAAACTATTATCCTTATGGTAGATTAATTTCTTTGGTTTTGAAGAAGAAAGAAGTGGATTTAAATGAGGATGATGTGGTGAAGTGTCACAAAAGTAATACCCTATTGTCAGTTCTTTTAAAGACAGTCGGATATTTCTGTGATTCTGCTTCGAACTCCTTGAAGACAGTTGGTCACTCAGTTGGTCAAGAGAGTGACTCAGGGGGAGTCAGCTCAGACCTCACTACTTAGTGATGCACCACCTGTTGATGTCTTCTAGGGGAGTAGAGGAGACCGCATCAGTAAGAACCGAAACTTCAGTACCGGTTATCAGTCCTGCAGTTGATGAATCTGTTCAGATTCAAGAGGATGTGGCTGCTCAGAGTCAAGCTGCTGGTGAAGCTGCCGGTGAAGTTGCTGGAGAAACTGTTGTATCTACTGAAGGTCAGAATACAGATGTAGTTGTTGAGACAACTGGTGCGTTTTCAGAAGATAGGCCAACTCAGAATGAGACTGTAAGCTCTGAAGTTCAGAGAAATCCGGAGTTGATGGAAGAGCGTGAAGGAGTTGGTCCAATTCTGCCCGGATAACCTGTTGATAGAAGAAGAGATGTTGATGTGGCTATGGAATCCAATAAGAGTGCCCATACACAATCGGTTCCATCTTCGTCTTCAACTGCTCATGGGGTACCCTTCAATTAGCAAGAATTCAGAAAGCTTGAAAAAGGAAGTGTTTGCTAATGAAGTTCTGATGGAGGTTGACAAGCTAAGAGCAGATTGTTATGGTTTAACAGTGGAGTTATGTGCTAGCAAATATGAGATCAGAGAATTAAAAGAGTCATATATCTCAAAATCAGATTTTAATAAATTGTTTGGAATGGTGGCTGCTCGATCGGCTTTAATCAATAGTCTTCGAACAGATCCACCTGTGCCTCAAGCTAGTTCAAGTGTAAGTTCTAAGGAACTTGAGGAGATTAAAATTTTGGTAAGTGGCTTGAAAAATGTTTGCCCTACAAAGGTTGAGTTTGGTGGACTTCGTTCCTTGGTTGCATCTCAAAAGGATGTGTCTCGTGATCCTTCATCCATGCAATCAAGTCTGTCTAAGGAACTGCTTGATGAAGTTCAAGCTTTCCCAGCTGAGGTGAAAGAGACTTTGCACACTTTGAAAGGTGTTGTGCTAAGTCAGTTTTCAGTTCGAGTATATCAAGAAGTTCCAGCCCTCTGCTGCTGCGCTCCTGCAGTATCGCCAGCTCTGCCAAATTTTCAGCATGGAATTGATCAGATAATGACCGAGTTAAGTTCTATTTCTTCTCAGATTCAGTGTCTCCAAGCCAACATGCTCACTCCAGTGTTGTTGAATTTGGTGGTCATTTTCACGACACCCAGGAAACTATTAAGAAGCTTAGTGTTAGCTTAGATAGATGCATGAATGACCATGTCCGTTATCTTGAGAAATCTCTTAGGAGATTTGGTCAAGGAAATTTTGGATGTGTCAAAGCAAACAAGAGATAAAATTTTACACCTCCTTCCGATTCTCGATAAGAACACTCGTGCTCTTTTCAGAAATCTGAGGTTATTGGATTCAAAGATTGCAGCTCTGCCTGACGTGCTAAAATCAGATTCAGAATCAGATTCAAATTCGGGTTCATCTTCAGAAGAATCTTCAGAAAAATCAGTTCCAATTACAGCTAGGGAGTTGGTTGTATACAAACCTCCTGTAGTTTTATGACCATCTGAACCTCAACTTGCTGTCAGTGCTCCGGTTTTTACGTCTTCTGTCAAAGATCTTAAAGAAGAATAGCACATAAAGGAAAGTGCAGTCGCTGACTGGTAGGCTGATTGATGTGCAATCCTCTGTAAACCTGATTATGAATCAAGTTCTTATAGAAACGCCTTCTAGCATTTCAGCTGCAGACATTGCCCCATTGCTTCACACTCCTGCTGCCAGTGAATCAGCAAATTCCTCTTCAGCGCGAGTCAAACATCTCAAGGCGTTCATCAGGAATGGGATAGCATCAGTTGCTCAGATGCATAAGCAAGCCTCTCTACTGATTATGAATCAAGTTCTTATAGAAACGCCTTCTAGCATTTCAGCTGCAGACATTGCCCCATTGCTTCACACTCCTGCTGCCAGTGAATCAGCAAATTCCTCTTCAGAGCGAGTCAAACATCTCAAGGCATTCATCAGGAATGGGATAGCATCAGTTGCTCAGATGCATAAGCAAGCCTCTCTATTGATTCTTGAATTTTGTAAGTCTAATGTTGTTCCAAGGATTGACATGTGTGTTGACGCCTTGTATCAAATGAGGAGAAGTTGGCCACTTGGTCCTGATCCGACCAATACTTCTCAGCAAACCAGACAGAGGATAGAAGGTGTTTATGATCCTTCCTTGCAAACCCAGCCTACTTCAACCACCAAAACACCATCTACCTCCACACCTACTTCAACCTCCAAACCCAGTTCAACCTCAACAGGCCCTCCAACAAAACCAAAATAGGTTCCTTGGCTGATAGTTTGTCTTTATTTTGTTGGATGGATGTATGTATTTCACACTGATTAATGAAATATTTCATTATTTCCTTGTTTATCATGTGTTTCTTAGTGATTGTTTTCATTTGATCTTATTTATTTCTTTGTTTTATTTTAATAAAACTCAATCTTACCATAATTCCGTAATTCAGTTTTTGCGCCACCCTTAAATAGTTCATCTCTCTCTGTGCTACATTAGCATGTGTTCTATCACTCTTACCCTTTCTTTTTTTGACACAAAAAGAGGAAGAAGTTTTCCACCTTGCAAAAAAGGGGGAGAAATGTTTTATTCAAAAACTCTTTTAAAAAGGGAGAGAAGTCTTTTAAAAAGGGGGAGAAGTTTCTACTTTTCAAAAAGACAAGAAGTGGGGGCGAACACTATATTCTTACATGATATCCTTTAATTTCTTATTACCCTTTTAAAATTCCGTATTTAATACCTACTAGAATATCCAATCAATTTTACGAGTTTTATGGGTTTTGTAATCATCAAAAGGGGAGAGATTGTTGAACTACTAATGTTGATCCAACATATTTCATGTACTTTAGGTTTTGATGATCTCGAATACTCTTCTTGCTTTACTGATGATCTTGTTTTCTAAGTGTTTACCAGGCTTTATCTCATTCCTATGTGTTTGGCCGTAAATTCCTATGGATTCTGGACGTTCTGGCTGAAAACTGTCTAAGCCTTGGAAATTTGCCTCTGTGAATATTTTTGGCTGCGTGACGGAATTCGGCTACGTCGATAAAACGCCTACGTGAAGGAAACGGATACGTTGCGAAATCGCCTCCGTGAAAATTGTCTACGTCGACAAGATCGCCTACGTGAGGAATCGCTTACATGAGGAATCGCCTACATGATCATTCGGCTACGTGAATCGGATACGTGAGCAATCAAATACATGAGCAATCGCCTACATGAGTAATTGGATACGTAAATCAGTTACGTGAAGAAATCGGTTACATGAATCTCCTGCGTGATGAAACAGGCTACGTTGCTTCAATCAGCTAAGTCAGTTTCAGTAAATCGACTACGCAAAGCAAATGGCTATGTCGTTTCAAATCGGCTACATCAAATTTGGCTACGTGAAGTGAAATCAGCTATGTGAATTCAAATCTTAAAATATGCTTCGTGATTTCAGTTCAGTAATTAGGCTATGTGGACTCAATTCTTCAAATTGGAGCTAGTTGGTATTTATTATCGTTGAAGCACTCAAGTTAAGTTTTTAGTGTTGTTGTACAAGTCTTAAATGCTCGATTTCCACTTTAAGATAAAATCGATTATAATAAGAACCAAGGACCGAGATATAGGAAAAAGGACGAAATATATTATTTGTCTCTGTTGTTTCCAAGGATTTTCGGAGAGGAAGATGTGTCACTGATCCCTGTTATTCTACGGATCATGTGCAGTGTGTTTAAATAAGAGGCAGTGCATGTATTTCAAAAAGTAGTAACAGAAGTGTAGTGTTGTGTGCGTAGAAACTAATGCATGAAAAAGCGAAGTGAATGAAAATACAAAGTATTCTTTCAAAGCTTCAACAACCACACTCTGTTTTCTACACAAATAAGAAAGAAGTTTTGAACTATCAGTTGTTTTTATCGATTATCTTTGTTGTGAGTAGTAACAGAAGTGTAGTGTTGTGTGAGTAGAGACTTACGCATGAAAAGGCGAAGTGAATGAAAATACAGAGTATTCTTTCAAAGCTTCAACAACAACACTCTGTTTTCTACGCAAATAAGAAAGAATAAGTTTCGAACTATCAGTTGTGTTTATCGATTATCTTTGTTGTGACCAGAAGACTCTCCTGGGGTTGTTTACTCTTGAAGATTATTTCTCTCGGAGGTCTTTCTTTCTTGTCAGCTGGTTATTGCAACTGTGAACTTAAGTTTGTAAACTCTTTTAGTCTCTATCTTTCATTGTAAAGGTTCTCGGTAAAAGAACCTTTGAAGATTGTTGCTTGTAAAGCCTTTTTTTGGAGTCTGGTTGAAAGCTCATGTGTTTGTACCAAGTGTCAACTGCTTGCACTCAGTCGTGCAGTCCCTAAGAAAATGACTGACAGTCCCCAGTAAAAGACTTGGACTAGTAAAAATCATCACACTCATGGAGAAGAGTGGTGGTGGAGTGGAGTGGACTAGGGGACTTCTATTCTCCGAACCATTATAAATCGTTCTGTGTCTATTTCTTTTATGTTTTTATTTCGGCATAGTACAGAAGTTAAACAAGAGGAAAATTTTATAAGAAAAAGAAAATTTGAAAGAACTCAATTCACCCCCCCCCCTCTTGAGTCTTATTATGGTCAGTCTCCAATAACACCAGTGTGGCAGGGGAGGCATCTGGACCGTCTGTTGTCGGGGCAACAGGAAGGAGCGTCACGCGAGGGAGGGCGCAGCAAAGAGGACGCCCCCAAACGAAGGGAGGTGGGGCACGACTGTGGGGAAACTAGGGGAGGTCGTCGCAGCAAGAGATGGGAGCGCAGCAGTTGGGACTCGTGACAAGGGGCACACAGCTGGGTGAGGGGTGGCAACGGGAGACGAGGGAGTTGGCGCAGCTACTGGGAGACAAAGGGAGGAGCAAAGGGGGGGCGGCAAAGAATTAGGGCTCACTAGCAATGGAACCGCCGCCCCCCTTAGGTGGGGGGAGGGAGATCGAAGCCTAGGAGAGGAGCTCGGAGGGTGTAAAATTGGGGTTTGGAACCTACTCTGATATCATGTTAGAATGGAAGAGTGGTAACCCAATACCCACGATGTCTCTTTAAGGGAGGCTTTGGTGTTTTTTATAATGAATAATAAAAATTACATGATACCTAAAGTCAAGTGTGGGACTCAACTCAACTTAACCTCTAACAGAGAGAATGAGCGTTGGTTTTATGATGGAACCTCAGTTGGGCTTATGTGTTGGGCTTGGAAAGTCTAAAGCTAGGAAGATGATTTTGAGCGGTATCAGAGCCAAGTTTAGCCCAAGTGTGATGTGGATGGAAGATCCCCGGTTTGAAGTTGCTATAATAATGATGGCTCAGTTGAAGCATGTTGATCCATAGTGGTGCCTTGTGTTGCAAGTCTTCCTGATAATAGTGGTGTCTTATGTCAAAAGTCTTCTTAATGGCAGTGAACAGGCGACATGTCTTGGTGATGAAAACAGCAGTACAAAATGATTGGATCGGATGGATTATCCTTGAAGGAAAAACCCATATGTATGGTCTTTGGCTTGAGGGGAGGATTGTTAGGTGAAAACTCAATCCCACATCAGTTTGAGAGAATGAGTGTTGGCTGATATATAAGTTTGATGCGTTACTTCTGTCATCAATTGGTTTTAGGATGGAACCTCAATTGGGCGTCTGTGTTGGTCCTAGAAGATCTGGGCTGGAAGATTTATCTTGACAAATACCAAATGCAATAATGATTTGCATAATTCCACTTCATTTGATCCCATTCCACCCTATTGCTTTAAATTTCATTAATGAAGTGGAACCAAATAAGGCCTATATGATTAGGTTTTCCAGACCACCATTTTTCCCATGGGACTGGCTCCAAATTCAAATAAAAATGCCACGATTGTTAGAAATAAATGGAAATATTTCAAATTTGAGAAGTGGGGGGGGGGCATCATGGGTGAGTGGCAAGCAGGTATAACGGCTGCCCGCTCACAAATTTCATTTTTTCTTTTTTGTAAACTGTTTCTTCTAGAGGAGTTAGATAAAATTATATCTAATGTTATTATTTTAAAAAATTCCCTTTTGCCTTGCCTGTAAATAGAGGGTGCCCCCTCCCCCCTCTTGAAGTGTGTTTTTCTTCCTTGTCAAAGCACCGAACCTCTGTCGAAATTTCCCCATAATTACAAAGTGTGATTTGTATGCACACGATGCATTTGAAAGTGTTCTTGGATTTGAAGCGGTGCTATCCAAGGAATGAGATCCGTTCTATCGTGGGACACAATTGTTCACGACCTTAGGCAACGTAGAGGGAGCAAATTTGTATTGAGGAAACAACGTGAGTTCATTGGGCTCAGATTTTACATTACTTATTTGTTCTTTGCTTTTCTTCTTCATCCCCTTCTTACCTTCTGCACTCTATGTGTAGACTGACTCGGATTACTTGATCAAAGTCCACTGTATTGCGTACACATATTACTTGATTTAAGTCTACTGAGAATGACTGCTGTATTTAAGGCTGGTTTAGCCTTCCTTTACTGTATTTATACAGACTATAAAGAAGGACCCTACTGTATTTAGTATACAGATTGGTCAAAACATCCTCTGCTATAACAGTATTTTGTAAACAAGGATTGTGTCTCCACCAACGACTTCATTGGTGAAGAGGATTAACAAGTGATAGCATTTTATCTCACTACGCATGACTGGATTTGAACTCGAACGCCAAATAAATAAATAAAATATACAGAGACATTGAGCACCTTCGAATGACCCTTGAGCACAATCTCGTTACTGAGCGGAATCCGATATCGACTCTCGTCCTCCGCCTCAGAATCAGCATCAGCATCCGACTCGGCAGCCGCATCTGAAGCCTGCGGCGGCCGGGGCGGCCCAATCATCAAACCATCAGCATCGTCATCGTCCGGAATCAATCCAGGGGGTGGCCGAGGCGGCCCAATCAAAACACTCCCGTCGTCTTCATCCCCCGCGTCGTTGCTGTCTGAAACCGCCGAGGCAAAAATCGGAGGCCGCGGCGGCCCGACCGCGGCCGCTTCAACATTACCTTCGCCTGGATGCAAAGACGGGGGAGGCCCAACAAATCCATCGGGACCAACCCTAGAGCCGGAGGAAGGGCGGGATGCAGAACCGTTATGTCTAGGGCCGGGGTTGTTGAGCGAAGTGAGCCATGAATTGGCAGAAGGTGTGAGGGAAGGGAAGGCTTTGGCAGCGACGGATGTAGAAGCGTTTGAGGAGGGTTTGGGAGACGGAGACGCGGCGGCGGCAGGGCGGCGGGTGGCGTTGTGGATGACTTCGAGAGGGGTCTGGGATTTGGTTTGCTTGCCGAACGTGAGGGGAAACTGAGCTCTGATCCCGTCGTATACTTCCGCATCGTCCTCCATGGTTGCAGCGTGAAGCTGGACGACGTTTCGGCCGCCGCCTCCTAGAAGAGGCCCGCCCCGTGTATCGCCGTGGTCAAAACACTGGACAAGCAGATTCTTATTAAAATGATATGTTTTAATATATATATACACACACATATTACAAAAGTTCATTAGAAAATACAAAGAAGTGAATAAATCTACATCATTAAGTATTTGAGGGTACTCGAACCAACGAGACCTCTCAAAGACGTAACCACTAAACTATGTCCTTAGGGTTATATATATCGAATATATTAAAAAATATATCATCCGTAATATTTCATAAATTAGATGAATATTAAAAAAAACATTCTTCTTTGATGAATTAAAATTTGATCACAAACCATCCAACACAAACAATTTCATTTAAAACATTTACATTAAAATATTTTGATGTTATTTCATTCATGGTCATCTTATGATGATCTTCACGACTATCATTGTAAGAACTCGGACCTTCTTTTCATATATGTTTTTCCTTTTCTGGTCGTTTTTTGAAAAAATAGGAGAATCTGGAAATTTTCTAAGTACACGTCGTGTACCTTATAAGTACATGTCGTGTACTTTGATGTCGCTTGAGACCGTGTGCTGGTCGTGTCATGGCCACACACACGGGCATGTAGGAGTGATGTGGAGGCCGCTTAATTCGGAATACGGAAAAGCCTAGTACACGCCGTGTACTCCAAAAGTGCACGTCATGTACTTTCTTTTTTTCGTTAAACAGACTGGGGTCGCGTCTTAACCCCGAAAACACCTTCTTCTCCAGCTTGTTTGACCGAGAGCAAGGGTACGGCCGCAGATCTTCTCCGAGCCACCGATCTGTCACCGATTATCCGAATCGAACATCGTCGGTTGCAATAGAATCGCAGCGGTGAGTTTTTGGTTCTTCTTTGGTCACGTTTCCTGATTCTTTCTCTCGTGTGAGTTATTTGAGGTTGAACGTTTTAGGCGTTTTTGCAGATCTACTCAGTTCTAGGCCGATTCACGGGCCGAGGTTCGAGTATATCGATCTCCTAGGATCGAGGTAGGTGGCTTGTTGCCTTACATTGAATGTCTTTGAGTTTTTGTGCAAAAGTGTCAGATACCCATGTATCGGGTATCTTGGGTTAGGGGTTTTGATCCTGCATTATTATTTGTCTTAGATTGCTTGTGTGCTTGAAACTATTAGATGAACAATGATTGCTTGTTAGCATGTTTGATGATCACCCCATGGGTGTTTCCCTTGTTTTGGTTGTTTATCGCTGTTTGGCTTAGTTTGCCTGTGAGGCAGACCTTGTTGCATTGATTGCCCACCTTGATATAATTGTTTGCATGTATTTCCCACTATTTATGTGCTTTTGATGCATTGTAGCTATTAGCCAAATAGTTTGTTCAACTTACTTAGGGCTGCTAACAGTCGGTTACGCGCGACTAAACTGCTCAGGGCTGTGTGAACCTGGTGCGGTAGACTAAAGAGGAAATTGACGGTTAAAGGCTTCCCTAGAGAGTCTGTTATAAATTAGTATCGTTCGCAGGACCTACGAGAATTGGACTTTATGCTTCCTCAGAGTGTCCTTAGTTACGTATCGAGACTGCAGGGGGAATTAGACGTAAGTGCTTCCTCAGAGAGTCTCTAGCTATCGTTGCAAGACCGTAGGGGAATCAACGATGAGAGCTTCCCAGAGCGTCTGTGCCTTTGTATAATTATTTGACTAAAGGGGTCTGCCAATATGAGCCACCCAGAGAGTCAGTGTGAATATTGTTGGTTGGTTGTGACGAGTCCACCAAGCCAAAGAACAAGCTTGGGTTTTGTACTACTTGTTGTTTAGGTAGTCTGCTGAGATACTTGTTGTGTTACTTGCTGTGCCTTGGGAATATATAGTTGTTTGCTATATTCCTTAGTTGATAATTAAATGATTGAATTAAATTAATAAATAAATGCAGATGGAGATTGGTAGGATTGTTTACTTTAGTGTACTCCTGTTTCTCTGCTGCATTTGTCTCCTTTACTTTTGCTATATTGCTCACTGATAGTAGGGCACAGATCTTGTGGTGGTTGCCTACTGGGATTAGTATCACACCCTGTTTGGGTCCTGATTTTCAGCCTAAACAGGTTATATGGTTGCAGGTGTGGATAGGGACTGTGACCCCTCTACTTCAGGTAAATGATTGCTGGTTGGAGCTGGAGAGCATAGGACCGAGCTTAGGCTTGCGATGCTGCTGGAGTTACTGCTTACCTTTCGTACTTTGTTTCTTAGTTGTATTTCAATACGTTGTTGTGTTTTGTTGTTTTCCTTGGATACTTGTACCTGCTGCGTCATTATCATCATTATTATATATATGTTCATTGCTTATGCCGTTTAGTTCAGTTATTGTATGTTGTTTACTGCTTCCGCTATTGACTGTCATTTCCTTTACCTTGCATACTTTACCAAATGAGGTCATAGTTTCCCCAATAACTCACCAAGGCCCTCACTGCTAGTCGGAAGCCTCTAGAATTTGGGGAAATGCGCTTGAGGTCATGTGACGAACCGGGTACGGGACACCAGTTGAGTGGCTCCGGATTCGGGTCGTTACAAAGTGGTATCAAAGGAGGTTCTTTTATTTTTTTTTCTATTGACTTACTGTTTAGCGACATTAGACAGGGATAAGACGGAATAGGTAAATGGTAAATAGCTGTGCCCGAGAGTTCTAGAACCCGTGTACAGAAAAAAAGCCAGGTTACCACGAACATTGCAATTTTCGAGTTTTTCAAATGTTATAGTTTAATTGATTTCACTGGTGGGTGGTGCACTTGTCTTGTGTTGTTACTATTTATATGATTGTGGTTCTATTTTGTTGCAACCCGATGAGACGAGGGTATGCCATCTCATGCATCATATAGGCACTTGTTAGGAAATTACATGTCATGCATTTTGTCATGCCATCTAGATTGAATTAGAAGTTGCATGCTATTGTGATAGAATTTGTGATAGACTATGCATGTTGTTGTGATAACTGTTGTGA
Source organism: Viscum album (assembly GCA_963277665.1). Lineage (NCBI taxonomy): Eukaryota > Viridiplantae > Streptophyta > Magnoliopsida > Santalales > Viscaceae > Viscum > Viscum album. The sequence goes on along the minus strand of OY728150.1, from coordinate 1,222,625,207 downwards.
TAGAATGCCTGTTATATTGATAGGGTATCATTTGATTAGAGCTTCTTTATCATGGATGCCAAACTTTGGTCTTAGAGGTGTTATGGGCCCTCGAGGATCGAAATTTGGTGGATCGTGAGTTTGTTATACTGTTTACGTGTTATGTGCATTGTTATGATGTCAATATTTGATTCGCGGGGAGTATGGGCCCCCACGGATCGAAATTTGGCACCTTAACGCTTGTTTTTTTTGTGTTTTTTGGGCTTCGGTGCAGTTCTGAGTCTACTGTCTGGAAAAACCCATAATACACGACGTGTACTTTATGAATACACGTCGTGTAGTTTTTAGCCGTGTCGTTGACTGGGTGGGTAGGGACACGAGGTTATGAAGGTTCTTGTAGGAACATGCTGTGTACTATTTTAGCACACCGTGTAGTATGAAATAGGTACCCCGACCATGTCACGAACAACACGGGTCGTGTTATCTTTTCACATACACATTGTGTCTGAATTGTACACGTCGTGTCATTTGACCTAGGTGTTCGGCCGTGTCACGAACAACACAGGTCGGTGTTATCCTTTCTCTTACACGCCGTGTGCTTCTGAAACACACCGTGTAGTGTCAGCCGTGTAGTCGGCCGTGTGGCTAATCAACACGGTCTGTTAGGACTTCTTTGTACACGCTGTGTATTTCTGGAACACGCCGTGTAATGTGACCTGGGCACACAGGTCGTGCCACTAATAACAAGGGCCAAGTGAAGCTTGTTAAGTACACACCGTGTATGCGTTGAACGCACCGTGTGATTTTGTATTAGGAGAGCCGTGTGGATTAACCGTGTAGAAGGACTCAGGCAGGGAAGAGAATTCAAGTACACGTCGTGTGTTGGGACAACACGCTGTAACTCCCCGACCCCAGTTACCCAGAGTCGGTGCATTATTGCGTAACATTGGCATGATCACAAAAGATCAAGTCTCGAAAGACTGATTAGTTTAGTAGCCTTGGAAACACTTTATACATTCATAAATGTTACATTACATCATAAATTGTAAAACTTCAATAACATAGTCTCCATAGTCCACACTCATATCCCCTTCCGACTATCCCTGCAGGTCATTCATAAAATACTTCTTCACATCCTGGAAAAATTAAAACATTGAAAAGGATGAGCTCAGATGCTCAGTAAGGATAACAATATAGCGGAAGCTTTTATAAATAAACATTAACATTTAAGGCAATGTATAACTAAAACAAAAGCCTTTTAAACTTTAACTTCAGCATAATATGGCAAAATAAAATGAAATAATGCCATTTATTTATTCACATGGATATTCTACTAGTCGAATAATCACATTCAATATCAATAACCACTTTCATAATGATGGAATGCATAATGCCAGACTATCATAACCACGTAGCCAAGGCCTCGTGCTAAGACTACAAATAAGATTTTGTCAAGGCCTCGTGCCAAGACACTAGTTTGTCTCATGAGACCTACCGATGCATCGAGGAGCTATAGCGGGCTCCACCCGTCACTTATTAAGTCTAATGCATTCTTCATATGAACTGGTTTAAACATATCATAAACCATAACATAATCGTATCACATAAAACATGAATAAAGGAAACATAACATTTCCACATTTCAATCACAATATATCAATTCAACACATTGATATAATAAAAACACTGTCAAAACCATTTTCAATACCAAAATAAAAGAAAATTAAAACTTGGTATTTATTTTTCATTTAAAAAAAAGTTATGGCTTATAGAGGAAGCCAAAACTCAAATAATAGTCACGGCGGCGGAGAAGTCGTTGTCGTCGCATACGTACGACAAAAGAAAACATTCCCTTTTGTCATTTAGTAAAACACTTCGTATAAAAAATATTCCTTTTGAATAAATGTAAAAGACAAAGGGGTTTATACACTGTATAAAATAAAGTTGTGTATAAAACAAAATATGCCTCAATGAAAGGAGATTGAGACGAAGTCCCTTACAAAGATCATTTTTTAAAATAAAATAAATATATTATGTGTATTCACTATAAGTACACATAAATAAAGTACAAATACAAGACATGACATAATAATATCATGACATAATTTTAAAGTAGGAGATTAACCCAAAGAATATAAATTGGGTTAAGAAGTTCCCTTACCTCATGTTCGACTTGACTCGACCGTTCTTTAACCTCCTGAACAATAAACTAGAGTTAATTTATAATTGCTTAAGAACTCTTTTAAATTTTATTATTCCTTTTATATAACTTATTACCATGTTATGAACATTATGTAATTATTTATGTTAATAACGGTCGTTTTGTCGATCTTTGGTACTTGAGTCAAAAATAAACTTCTTATAATTACATGTTGTTCATGTGGTAAAATATCCATTATATCCAGAATTATATTCATGATGTAGATATAATATATATCACATATATCCAGTATATACATTCATTCATAATATTACGTAACATTTAGAGGTAAGAAATGAAATGCACCGTTCATGGAGACGGTAAGTCGTACGTACACATGAACGCTACTTTCATTTCTATTTCATATTTAATGGAATGAAATAATAATGATATAAAGGTGTATTATAATTCTAGTATAATATCATATATAATATCATTTACTCCATCCTTTATACGTCACATATATGGCATTAACGATTCAAATCACTTTGAGGGGGCAGTAGTCCGCACTTCCTAAAATGAAATTATCGCATTTACCCATAATAGAAATCATAAAGGTATGCCATAAATAAGAAATATAGAAGCATAAGAAAAACATAAACATAATATATAACATATATAAATATAGTTAAATCTTAATGTCCACCATGAGAGGTGTTAAAAGAAGATTGAACAATCATCGTTTCGTGAGGCAAAAATTCGCCAACCACAGAAACAGTATGTTCTTTAACCATTAGACGAAGGTTTGTGTAAGTTTAAATCAAATACTTCTCATAAAAACATCCTAGTATATTTAAGATACTAGTGTTGTTACAAAATAAATGAATAAAAAGAGTTTAAGGGGTTGGAGAAGCAAAATAAAACAAAATAACATAAGAGAAGACATTACCTTAAAATCGGGTAACTCTTTTTTGATTTGAGACAAAGGCTTCCTTGGGAAGAATTATTCCCAAAGTGAGGATTCTAGGAGTAAGAGAGGGAAGTTTATAGAGTATTTGGGCAGAGTTTGGCCGAGCCAAATGGCTTGGAAGGTGTGAATAAGGTGGTAGTGGTGGGGGCCTTTTATAAGAGGAGAGGAGAGACACTCTTGGAAAGTCATGAAATGTTACTTTATTATATAATGAGTTTCGGATTTTAAAGGTCCCAAACTTATATATTTAGAGTCTAAGGTGATAAGGGTTCTAAATATACTCATACAATAGGTTTTTGAAAAGTATAAGTCTTATATTTTACATTATTTTTCATTTTATTTAAATCGTTAATTAATGAGGTAATCGCTACATCATCATGGTGTCATAAAAAATTTAATTTATTTAATGTCTAAAAATTATAAAAAAAATATCATTATGTAGGAAATATTTTTAGCTTTCCAATGAATATTTATAGTCGAAAATTTAACTTATATAAACCCATGTAATAATTGTTTTAGTAAAACAAAACATGTTTGTGACAATTTTATTTTTACTTTAAATAAAAAGTTATTAATGTCATTTTCTTACCCAAGTGGCTCTATGAGGTCCCCAAGTTTACCCATGGATTTTCTTGGTCGGCCATGACTCATCCAATAAGGGTAGGACAAGTGTAAAGGTAATTTCATATTATTATAACATTATTTTTACCTTAAGTTACACTAATTACCTTTAATCGCGATTAATAGAACTTAAAAGTTACTATTCATAAAAAATTATTTTATTCCCATTGAACCACATTTTACATCCTAATGACAACCATGTATGAATGATTTTTGAAATTCAATTCATAGAAGCGGTAAAGTTTCATTTAAACAAAAAATCAGTTTTTTAACTACCACTTAGTGGTTTCACTATTCATCAAAAATTGAAGTTTTTCAGAACAATGCCAAAATTTCACCCTAAGCTATAATTGATATTCCGAATTCAAAAATGATGTCTATTTTACAAAATTACAAACATATAAGTTGCATTAATTAATTTTATAATTAATTCCCGCTGTCACAACAAATAACGTGTTTTTAAGAAACAATATATATCAAAAGATTGACAATTGTTTATGTCCTATTTCAAAGTGAAATTAATTCTAATGATCACCATTGGATAAAATGGTAAAAATATATTCTAATTATACTTTAAAACCACTCAATATTATAATTTATCACTATAAATTATTTTGATTAAAAAAGTTGTTTTTAAGTATTTTTCACTATTCATAAAAAATTGGAAGTTCTCAGAAAATTACAAAAAATTCAACTTAGGATAATTTCGATATTCCGAATAAAAAAATGAAGTCCATTTTGAAATATAAAATTTATATAATTTCCAAAATTGGGTATTACTATTCATAATGGCTACTTTGATTGGTTGCGGTGTGTTAGAACTCGAGGTTGCGTACAATACACGCTGCTCTATTATTTAAAGAGAAGCGTACCATGGAAGCTTGGGGTGTTACATTCTCCCCTCCTTCAAATAATTTCATCCTCGAAATTTCATATAATATCACTGTATAAAAAGACTCGGGTGATTCTTCATTATAAGTTCCTCGGGTTCCCACGTTGCCTCCTCCATCTTATGGTTTCTCCATAGAACTTTTACCAGATGAGTCGTCCGGTTTCTCAGCACTTGTTCTCTTGTACCAAGAATCCTGACGGGATCTTCACAATAAGACAGATTAGGTTCCAGTTCTAATTCCTCATAGGTGAGTACATGAGTTGGGTCAGGCATGTATTTTCTCAACAGTGATACGTGGAATACATCATGAACTTTGGAGAGACTTGGTGGCATTGTCAAACGGTAAGCTACAACCCCAATTCGTTCTAGAATTTCGAAGGGTCCGATGTACCTGGGACTCAATTTACCCTTCTTACCGAAACATATAACTCCCTTCCATGGAGATACCTTCAAGAAAACATGATCTCCTACCTGAAATTCCAAATCCTTCCTTCGGTTGTCGGCATAGCTCTTCTGCCTACTTTGAGCTGCTTTGATGTGGTTTTGGATTACTTTCACCTTTTACATTGTTTCCTCCACCAGTTCTGTGCCTACAAGTTTTCTTTCACCAACGTCATCCCAACAGGTTGGTGTGTGACATCTCTTTTCGTATAATGCTTCATATGGTGCCATCCGAATACTTGAATAGAAGCTATTGTTATAGGAAAATTCTACCAGAGGTAAATATTGATCCCACATTCCCTGAAAGTCAAGTGAGCATGATCTCAACATTTCTTATAAGGTTTGAATAGTTCGTTCTGATTGTCCATCTGTTTGAGGGTGGTAAGCAGTACTCAAACGAAGTTTAGTATCCAAGGCCTTATGAAGACTTTTCCAGAATCTTGATGTAAAACGGGGATCACGATCTGAGACAATCGACAGGGGTACTCCATGAAGTCTCACAACTTCATTAATATATAGTCTTGCTAGAAGTTCAAGTGGTAGATCTTCTCTTATAGCAAGAAAATGTGCTGACTTCGTGAGACAATCAACAATGACCCATATTGCGTCATTCCTTTTAGGAGTCTTTGGTAGTCCCATGACAAAATCCATTATAATATTATCCCATTTCCACTCAGGTATGAGAAGAGGTTGCAATACTCCACCAGGCAGTTGCCTTCCAACTTTCACTTGTTGACAAACCATTCATCTTGACACAAAATCAGTAATCTCCCTCTTCATGTTGTCCCACCAAAAATGTCCCTTTAAATCTCTATACATTTTGGTGCTCCTAGGGTGTATAGAGAAATTGGAACTATGAGAATCATCCAACAATTCCCTCTTTAAATTTGGTATATCGGGAACACAAAGTCTCCTCCCAAATTTCAAAATTCCATCTTCATACACAAAGTCACTCAATCGCCCATCATTCACAGCTTTAATCTTCTTTTTCAACTCTTCATCATCGTCCTGAGAACACTTTATCTTTTCTAATAAAGATGGTTTGGAAACCATTTGAAAAAGTTTTGATGTTTCACCCTCCATGGTGATTCCCATATCCATCTTTACTTGATCCATGAAAATAGGACCCCTTTCCACTCTCATCATGTTCAAAACTCCATAATCTTTTCTACTCAAAGCATCTTCAACCTTATTTTCCTTCCCCGGGTGGTAGTGTATCGTGAAATCATAATCCTTGAGTAGTTCAAGCCATCTCCTTTGCCTCATGTTGAGTTCTTTTTGTGAGAAAATATATTTCAAGCTCTTGTGATCGGTATATATCTCACATTTTTCACCATAGAGATAATGTCTCCATATCTTCAAGGCAAAGATTACAGCAACTAACTCGAGATCATGAGTAGGATAGTTCTGCTCATGAATTTTTAGCTGTCGTGATGGATAGGCAATAACCCTATCATTCTGCATAAGGACACAACCAAGTTCTTTCATTGATGTATCACTATAAATAACGAACCCATCATTCCCCGATGGTAGAGTCAATATATGATCATTGACTAATCTTCTCTTCAGTTCTTCAAAACATTCTTCACACTCTTTTGTCCAGACAAATTTAACCCCTTTACATGTGAGCTTCGTAAATGGGTTAGCCAATCGAGCAAAATTCTGGACAAAACGTCGATAATAACCTGTCAAACCAATAAAGCTGCGTACCTCAGTTATACTCGTCGGCGCTGACCATTCTTGGATTTCCTTGGTCTTAGAAGGATCAATGGAAATTCCATCCTTAGAGACAATATGGCCAAGAAAAAAAATCTCCTGAAGCCAGAATTCACATTTGCTAAACTTCTCATATAATTCATGCCTTCTAAGAGTCTTCAAGATAATGCACAAGTGATTTTCATGATCTTCATAGCTTTTGGAGTATACCAAGATATTATCAATAAATACCACTACAAAATCATCAAGATATTCCTTGAAAACTCTATTTATTATATCCATGAATACAGAGGGTGCATTAGTCAATCCAAAAGGCATTACTGTAAACTCGTAATGCCCGTACCTTGTTTGAAATGTTGTCTTCGGAATGTCTTCCTTCTTCACACACAACTGATGGTATCCAGATCGAAGGTTAATCTTTGAAAAGTATTGAGCTCCATGCAGTTGTTCAAATAAATCATCAATGCGAGGTAGGGGATACTTGTTCTTTATTGTTATAGCATTGATCTCCCTGTAGTCAATGCACAACCTCATAGATCCATCTTTCTTCTTAACAAAAAGGATAGGGGCTCCCCATGGAGAAACACTAGGGCAAATAAATCCCTTATTACTCAATTCCTCTAGTTGTTTATTTATTTCAACTAATTCCATGGTGTCCATTCTATAAGGGGTCTTCGATATAGGCCTTGCTCCAAGAATTAAATCAATGGAAAACTCAACTTCTCGTTCTGGAGGATGTCCAGGTAAATCTTCCAAAAACACATCTACATATTCTTTCACAATAGGTACATCCTCTATTTGAACATTCCTTTCCTCACCCTCAGTCATTTCATTCTCTTCCTCCCCAATAATTGAATTTAGTTGAGCTACTGGGGGTGGATCTAAATAAGAATTAGGTGGTGACGATTCTGCTCTAAAGATAAGGTGTTCCTTATCATCATCATAAAAAATCGTAACCTCCTTCTTCTTACAATAAATATTTGCATCATAGTCCGAAATTCAATCCATACCGAGGATTATATCAAACTCAATCATAGGTATGACAATGAGATCAGCGTATAAAGAACATTTATGTGCTCTAATGGGGACTGATTCACAAAACTTTGTTGCAATGATACTTCCTTTAGGAGTTTTGACTGACAATTATCTTGTTAAATCAAATTGGAAATATATAATTTTCTTAGAAAACTGGGAAGATATGAAACAATGCGATGATCTAGAATCAAATAATGCATTTGCTAAACTTGAGGAAACCATTAAATTACCTGCCACTATGTCTTTCGGAGTTTCAACCTCAGCAGTAGTGATAACATAAGATTGGCCTTGATCCCTTGGCCTCTTCTGAGGTAAGTTCCCCTGACGCTTAGGAAATTCATTTGCATAATGTCCCATCTCTCTACAATTATAGCATTCCACATTGACAACAACTTTCTTTCCCTTGCAATCATGAGTTTGGTGGCATTTTTCACCACACTTGTAACAGACTCTCATTCCCTTCAAGCAAGTACCGGGATGTTTCTTCCCACATTTACTACAGGACTGATATTCAACTTTTCCCTTCTTCCACTTATTTCCATTTCTAGATTGATCATAAGATCTCTTCTTCTCTTGCTTTTCTTTAAAGTCATAAGACTTAGAGAATTCCTTTTCCGTCTTGATAGCACACGAGACAATATCTTCGTACGACGAGAAGGTTTGTGAGACTAATGCTCGACGGAGAAACAGTTTTAACCCATAAATGAATCGATCGATCTTACTTCTTGGGTTACGTATATAATCTGCAGCATGCCTCGCTAACCGTGTAAAGTTAGACTCATACTTTGCAACATTCTCATCCTCCTTATGCCTCAGACTCAGAAATTGCCTTTCCATATCTGCTCGATGGTCACGAGGAAAGTATTTTTCTAAGAAAAGATCTTTGAACTCCCTCCATTCCATACTTGATACTTCTTCATCTTCCTTTGTGTTTTGAATCAGTGACCACCATTGATCGGCATCTCCAGTGAGGCGGTAAACTGCCATGATGACCTTCTCCCTTTCGCTACTCCCCAAGGCATGGGATATTTTCTATAAGGAGTTTATTCATTGCTCAACTACTAATGGATTTGTACCCCCATTAAATGTTGGCAGTTGTTGCCTCATGAAGCGGTCTAACATTGATCCTCTATGTTGCGGATCAGGGTGCTTCATATGAGTAAGGTTATTATTCATAACCTGAGTGAGTTGTCCCAGTATGGTGATTAGTTGATCAGCATCAGTTGTATCTCCAGATCCATTATAATTATCTTGAGCAGGAGGGAAATCCCTACATGGAGTGCATGCATTGATACGGTTTCCATTCCTCCCACCAGGCGTCATTTCTAAACAATGGCATAAACTAGATTAGTTTATGAATCAAAATACAAAATTCCATACTTGTAAAACACTTAACATAAATTGAACTATAATCATAAAAATGTTTTCTTTGAGGAAGTATATACTCATAAACCCTTCATAATGGTTTGTAAAGAAAATGAGAATTATCTTAATCATATCCCCCGGGAGTGTCGTAACCAAGAGTGCAGCAAGGCCCGTTATCGTGAACCTGTTCCCGTTCGAGTCTAGCTCAAAGCGGTGTTTTCGGGTTTTACCCCTAGGTAATCTATGTCAGAGCTGCCTCTACCTGCTCGTATCCAGACAGGGATGTATTGCTCGAAAAACTCACAAAATCTCTATAATACCAAAATTCTAGGAAGTTCTTCTATACTAATCCTCAAAGTCTATCTTTGGGCTATGTGCTCTAATCAGAGTTTATCTAAATCTAGCTTCCAAGGTTAGTACTAAACTGCCTCTGATACCAACTGTAACGCCCCAACCCCAGTTACCCAGAGTCGGTGCATTATTGTGTAACATTGGCATGATCACAAAAGATCAAGTCTCAAAAGACCGATTAGTTTAGTAGCCTTGGAAACACTAGATACATTCATAAATGTTACATTACATCATAAAGTGTAAAACTACACTAACATAGTATCCATAGTCCACACGCATATCCCCTTCCGACTATCCCTGCAGGTCATTCATAAAATACTTCTTCACATCCTGGAAAAATTAAAACATTAAAAGGGGTGAGCTCAGATGCTTAGTAAGGATAACAATATAGCAGAAGCTTTTATAAATAAACATTAACATTTAAAGCAATGTATAACTAAAACAAAAGCCTTTTAAACTTGAACTTCAACATAATATAGCAAAATAAAATGAAATAATGCCATTTATTTATTCACATGGATATTCTACTAGTCGAATAATCACATGCAATATCAATAACCACTTTCATAATGATGGAATGCATAATTCCAGACTATCATAACCACGTAGCCAAGGCCTCGTGCCAAGACTACAAATAAGATTTTGTCAAAGCCTCATACCAAGACACTAGTTTGTCTCATGAGACCTGCCGATGCATCGAGGAGCTATAGCGGGCTTCACCCATCACTTATTAAGTCCAATGTATTCCTCATATGAACTGTTTTAAACATATCATAAACCATAACATAATCGTATCACATAAAACATGAATAAAGGAAACATAAAATTTCCACATTTCAATCACAATATATCAATTCAACACATTGATATAATAAAAACACTGTCAAAACCATTTTCAATACCAAAATAAAAGAAAATTAAAACTTGGTATTTATTTTTCATTTAAAAAAAAGTTATGGCTTATAGAGGAAGCCAAAACTCAAATAATAGTCACGGCGGCAGAGAAGTCATTGTCGCCACATACGTACGACAAAAAAAAACATTCCCTTTTTGTCATTTAGTAAAACACTTCGTATAAAAAATATTCCTTTTGAATAAATGTAAAAGACAAAGGGGTTTATACACTGTATAAAATAAAGTTGTGTATAAAACAAAATATGCCTCAATGAAAGGAGATTGAGACGAAGTCCCTTACAAAGATCATTTTTTAAAATAAAATAAATCTATTATGTGTATTCAATATAAGTACACATAAAGAAAGTACAAATACAAGATATGACATAATAATATCATGACATAATTTGAAAGTAGGAGATTAACCCAAAGAATATAAATTGGGTTAAGAAGTTCCCTTACCTCGTGTCCGACTTGACTCGACCATTCTTTAACCTCCTGAATAATAAACTAAAGTTAATTTATAATTGCTTAAGAACCCTTTTAAAGTTTATTATTCCTTTTATATAACTTATTACCATGTTATGAACATTATGTAATTATTTATGTTAATAACGGTCGTTTTGTCGATCTTTGGTACTTGAGTCAAAAATAAACTTCTTATAACTACATGTTGTTCATGTGGTAAAATATCCATTATATACAGAATTATATTCATGATGTAGATATCATATATATCAGATATATCCAGTATATACATTCATTCATAATATTACGTAACATTTAGAGGTAAGAAATGAAATGCACCATTCATGGAGACGGTAAGCCGTACGTATGCATGAACGCTACTTTCATTTCTATTTTGTATTTAATGGAATGAAATCATAATGATATAAAGGTGTATTATAATTCCAGTATAATATCATATATAATATCATTTAATCCATCCTTTATATGTCCCACATATGGCATTAATGATTCAAATCACTTTGAGGGGGTGATAGTCCGCACTTCCTAAAATGAAATTATCGTATTTACCCATAATGGAAATCATAAAGGTATTCCATAAATGAGAAATATATAAGCATAAGAAAAACATAAACATAATATATAACATATATAAATATAGTGACATATTAATGTCCACCATTAGAGGTGTTAAAAGAAGATTAAACAATCATCGTTTCGTGAGGCAGAAATTCGCCAACCACAGAAACAGTATGTTATTTAACCATTAGACGAAGGTGTGTGTAAGTTTAAATCAAATAATTCTCATAAAAACATCCTATTATATTTAAGATACTAGTTGTTTTACAAAATAAAGTAATAAAAAAAGTTTAAGGGGTTGGAGAAGCAAAATAATACAAAATAACATAAGAGAAGACATTACCTTAAAATCGGGTAACTCTTTTTTGATTTGAGCCAAAGGCTTCCTTGGGAAGAATTATTCCCAAAGTGAGGCTTATAGGAGTAATATAGGAAAGTTTATAGAGTATTTTGGCAGAGTTTGGCCGAGCCAAATGGCTTGGAAGGTGTGAATAAGGTGGTAGTGGTGGGGGCCTTTTATAAGAGGAGAGGAGGGGCACTCTTGGAAAGTCATGAAATGTTACTTTATTATATAATGATTTTCGGATTTTAAAGGTCCCAAACTTATATATTTAGAGGATAAGGTGATAAGGGTTCGAAATATACTCATACAATAGGTTTTTGAAAAGTATAAGTCTTAGATTTTACATTATCTTTTCATTTTATTTAAATCGTTAATTAACGAGGTAATCGCTGCATCATCATGGTGTCATAAAAAATTTAATTTATTTAATGTATAAAAATTATAAAAAAAAATATCATGATGTAGGAAATATTTTTATCTTTCCAATGAATATTTATAGTCGAAAAGTTAACTTATATAAACTCATGTAATAATTGTTTTAGTAAAACAAAACATGTTTGTGACAATTTTATTTTTACTTTAAATAAAAAGTTATTAATGTCATTTTCTTACCCAAGTGGCTCCATGGGGTCCTGAAGTTGACCCATGGATTGTCTTGGTCGGCCATGACTCATCAAATAAGGGTGAGACAAGTGTAAAGGTAATTTCATATTATTATAACATTATTTTTACCTTAAGTTACACTAATTACCTTTAATCGCGATTAATATAACTTAAAAGTTACTATTCACAAAAAATTATTTTAATCCCATTGAACCAAATTTTACATACTAATGACAACCATGTATGTCTGATTTTTGAAATTCAATTCATAGAAGCGGTAAAGTTTCATTTAAACGAAAAATCAGTTTTTTAACTACCACTTAGTGGTTTCACTATTCATCAGAAATTGAAGTTTTTCAGAACAATGCCAAAATTTCACCCTAAGCTATAATTGATATTCCGAATTCAAAAATGATGTCTATTTTACAAAATTTCAAACATATAAGTTGCATTAATTAATTTTATAATTAATTCCCGCTGTCACAACAAATAGCGTGTTTTTAAGAAACAATATATATCAAAAGATTGACAATTGTTTATGTCCAATTTCAAAGTGAAATTAATTATAATGACCACCATTGGATAAAATGGTAAAAATATATTCTAATTATACTTTAAAACCACTCAATAGTATAATTTATCACAATAATGTATTTTGATTAAAAAAGTTGTTTTCAAGTATTTTTCACTATTCATAAAAAATTGGAAGTTCTCAGAAAATTACAAAAAAATTCAACTTAGGATAATTTTGATATTCTGAATAAAAAAATGAAGTCCATTTTGAAATATAAAATTTATATAATTTCAAAAACTGGGTATTACTATTCATAACAGCTACTTTGATTGGTCACGGTGTGTTAGAACTCGAGGTTGCGTACAATACACGCTGCTCTATTATTCAAAGAGAAGCATACCATGGAAGATTCAGGTGTTACAACGCCGTGTATTTGGGGTGTTACACGACCAGTTAGGTAAAAGTATACGCCCATGTAAATGACTTAGGGGAACACGTCGTGTAGTCTTTATACACGCCGTATAGTCATGTTTTGTTTTCTTTTGAATGATTCTTACCCTGTTCCCTTCTTACGCTCCTAGTTTTCAGTTCCTGGTAATGTGATATAAGGTGTGCTTTTGACCTTGCAGAGTCATGGCACCGAGACGTCCTCCCGTTGCATGTTAGGAACCAGGCAGTGACCGTACACTTGATACGGCAGATCAGGGACTACCATTAGTTCCGCCTGTCATTCCGGACATGGCACCTGCAGTGATCCCAGACACTGGTGCCAACACTCAGTTCAAAGAGGGTTTCATGAGATTCATGTAGAACTTCCAGGGAGCTCAGCATCCTGCCCCGTCTATGGCAGAGCTGACGCGGGTTTTTCAGCAGCATCCTCCTCCCATGTTCACAGGGGATAGAGGACCACAAGTTGCGGAGTTATGGTTGGAAGCCATTCTATCCATCTTCGAGCACCTGGAGACACCTCCGGAGAGGAGAGTGAAGCTCACGACTTATATGCTGCGAGACTTTGCCAAGAGATGGTGGGATGTGGTTTCACAGGCAGGGCGCTAACAGGTTATGGCTTGGGACGAGTTTCAACGTACGTTCTACGACTGCTTCTACCTAGAGACACTGAGGGCTGACAGAGTCAGAGAGTTCATGAACCTGCAGCAGGGTACTCTCACAGTTATGGAGTATTCCTCCCGCTTTATAGAGTTACGGCGTTTTACTCTCGTTCTGGGGAATGACGAGCTGTTTTTAGCAAGGAAGTTTGAGGAAGGCCTCAGACCGAACATCATATCGCAGGTGAATGTCTTTCAGTTGACTTATATTACTCTGATAGTCAACCAGGCGCTTATCACAGAGAGAAATCTGAGAGAGACTGGAGCTGTGGACCAGGGAAGTTCAACTCCCAGGGTTGATTTGTTTCAGATAGACAGCAGGAAGCGCCACCGTGAGTCTACACGAGGTGACCCGAGGAAGCGAGGTATTCCTTCTGGTAGACGGGATCTTCCTTCTGGAAACCAATTGGTGTGCTATCAGTGTGAAAAAAGTAGGCATAAGAACCCTTAGTTCCCTAGAGACCCAGTAGAGTGCCGATCTTGCGGCAAGATGGGTCATCTGCAGCGTTTCTGCAAGGTTCTCCTTCCCGTGGCTAGTGAAGGAGGATCAGTTTCGACCCTGCGTACAGGAGAAGGATTACCAGTTCTATAACAGACTGGGGGCTGGAGTTCTTTAGGTCGTTCAGGCTAGGGTAGAGGCCGTGGACGTAGTGGTCAGGCTCAGGGAGGGTCAGCTCAAGGATCTCAGGCTGCTACACAGGGCCGCGGTGCAGGCCAGACTTTTGTGGTAGAGTAGATTCATTAGGAGCAGGATCCTGGACCTTCTACAATTCGAGATACGATTTTAGTAGCCTCAGTTTTATCCTATGCACTTTTTGATACAGGATATTCTCATAGCTTTATTTCTGTGCACATTGTGGAAAGCCTTAGACTTACTGTTTATGCTTCTGAGGATATGATGACGCTAGACACTCCCTTGGGAATTAGAATGGCTAACATACGTCAGTGAAAGGATTTCCCTCTAGAGGTGACTAGGTATCACTTTATATGGGACCTCTATGTCCTAGAGATGATAGGCTATGATGTCATTCTCAGAATGAACTGGATCATTCCCTTCCGAGCAGTCGTCGATTGTTATCGCCGCAGGGTGAGTTTCACATCACCGGAGGGCGGATCTTTTCTTCACAAGGGCGAATGGGATGTCCAGGCGAGCAGAGATAGACCAGAGCATCATGGGTTGGGCGGTGTTATAGCCCAGATTTCTATCTTATATCTGGATGACCAGGGGACTTCTCAGCTAGATTTTCCTCCAGTGGTTGATTGCTTTCCGGATGTCTTTCTAGAAGACTTTTCAGGTTTTCCTTCGGAGAGAGAGGTAGACTTCTCTATTGATCTTGTTTCAGGAGCAACACCGGTATCCATTCCTCCTTATAGAATGGTTAAACTTGAGTTACAGGAGCTCAAGAAGTAGTTGGAGGAGTTGCAGGTAAAGGGTTTCATCCGACCCAGTAATTCTCCTTGGTGTTCGCCTGCCCTGTTTGCAAAGAAGGTAGACGACACCCTTAGGATTTGTGTGGATTATCGGAAGCTGAACCAGTTGACATTCAAGAACCAATATCCATTTCCATGGATATATGATCTCTTTGATCAACTTTGAGGATTCATAGTGTTCTCGAAGATCGACTTGAGATCCGGCTATCATTAGTTGCGTGTCAGACCATCTGATATACCTCTTACAGCCTTCCGGAGCAGTTATGGTATGTATGAGTATTTGTTTATGCCTTTCGGCCTCACGAACACACCTGTAGTTTTCATGGCACTGATGAATTTTTTTTTCCATCCTTACTTGGATTCTTTTATGGTGGTCTTCGTGGATGATATCTTGGTGTACTCTCACACTCGACATGACCATGCTACCCATCTTGAGATCGTTTTGAGTACACTGAGGGAGCATTGGTTATATGCTAAGATATCAAAGTTCCACTTTTGGATGGATGGGATTAATTTCCTGGGTCATTTCATCTCAGAGACAGGAGTATCAGTAGACCCAGAGAAGGTGAGAGTAGTATTTACCTGGGAGCATCCAAAGAATGTCTTTGAGGTACGAAGTTTCCTAGGGCTGGCTGGTTACTACAGACAGTTTATACAAGACTTCTCACACTTAGCAGCGCCATTTAAATGCTTGACTAAGAAGGGGGTGAAGTATGTTTGGTCAGAAGCCTGCGATTCAACCTTTTAGGAGCTGAAGGGCAGATTGACTTCAGCATCGATTCTAGTTTTGTCAGAGCTGGGCAAGAGTTATACAGTTTTCTGTGATGCATATGACATCGATCTTGGAGCAGTGCTTATGCAGTAGGATCATGTCGTTGCATATAGATCTTGGCAGTTGAGGCCACACGAGAGGAACTATCCTACGCACGACCTGGAGTTGGCTGCAGTTGTTCATGCCTTACATTGTTGGAGACATTATCTTCTGGGAGAGCATTTTGTGGTATATACTGACCACAAGAGCCTTAAGTATATCTCCATGCATCGTGACTTGAATCTGAGACAACGGAGGTGGGTTGAGTACCTATAGTCTTTCGAATTTGAGCTTGCTTATATGCCTGGTAAAGGTAACGCCGTGACAGACGCACTAAGCAGGAGGACTCAGATACAGGCAGTTTAGGAGGCCAGCAGCGAGTGACAACTTATGGCTTTGTTCTCTGAAATGCATTTGGAGGTGCATGACAGACAGGGTTAGACTTTTCTTTCCTCCATAGCTGTTACCTCTACCCTTCTTGACCGAGTTCGAATGAGGCAGCTATCAGATTCTAAAGGCCTAGTCCTACAGGAAAGCGTGTCAGGAGAGGACCCTCTTCCCGGATGGACCGTAGGCGACGATGAGATCTTGCGTTTCCAGGGATGCATATGGGTGCCAGCAGATATACGCGAGGAGCTAATGCAAGACTTTCATTCCTCAGTTTGGGAAGTTCATCCTGGTGTCACAAAGATGTATCATGATCTACACCTCCAGTATTGGTGTCCAGACATGAAAAAGACATTTCTAGTTTTGTCATGAGGTGTTCCACCTGTCAGCAGGTGAAGGCGGAGCACCAGCGACCAGCAGGGCTTTTACAGTAGCTACCCATTTCCGAGTGGAAGTGGAATGATGTTGTGATGGACTTCGTGAGAGGGTTACCGAGATCACCTCGAGGGAATGACACGGTATGGGTTGTCACTGACAAGATCACGAAGGTTGCTCACTTCCTGCCGATTAAGGAGACTTTTGGTGTTGATGAGCTTGGACGGTTGTACATCCATGAGATTTTACGCTTGCATGGGGTTCCAAGTACTATCATTTCAGATAGGGACGCCCGCTTCACGTCTCATTTCTGGCAAGGGATACAAAAGGCTTTGGGTACACAGGTACTTCTGAGTACAGCTTACCATCCCCAAACAGATGGCCAATCAGAGCGCACAATTCAGGTGTTAGAGGACATGCTATGAGCATGCGCCCTTGATTTTGGAGGTTCTTGGGAGAGAAATAAACCTCTAGTGGAGTTTTCCTACAATAATAGTTTTCAAGAAACTATTCAGATGACACCTTACGAGGCTTTGTACGGTAGGCCGTGTCGATCACTGTCACACCCCGCCCACAAACACCCATGTTTTTTTTCTTTTCTCGGTCCTACGACGTTGGGCGGAGTTGTGTTGGGTCCAAGTTGGAACTTTCTTTGAAGCGTTGACGTTTTCGGTGGGTTTCAGGATAGTGCGTAGTCACCCCACTGCTAGCGGTCACTGCGCATTCAGTCCGGGTGGGTGCGCGGTCACCGCACCGCTAGCGGCGATCGTGCGTTTGGACCCGGTGAGTGCACAGTTGCTCAACTGATTAAATAAATAATAAAATTTAAATGAATAAATTAAATTTAAAATAATTTTATAAAATGTTCAATAATAATAATAACAATAATTTATAATATTGTTATTATTAAGATTATTATTAAGATTATTATTATTATTCTTATTAAGATTATTATTATTATTATTATTATTAGTTTAGTATTATTCTTTTTTTCTCTTTTCTTTTATTATTTACTTTCCATTTTATTTTATTTTTATCTCTTTTTCCCACCTTTATTTCCCCCATTTTTTTTCTCTTTATTTCTCCTCCTTTCTCGCTTTCTTCTCTCTTTTCCCTCCTTCCACGCGGGTGTCCCCTGCGCAGCGACCCAGCCTCCATTTCTTCTCCCCGCATCCTGCTTCCTCCTTCTATTCACCCTTCCGTAGTGCACCAGCCTAGCCTTCTCCCCTGCCTAGCGTGCCCCTACTTCTTCTCCTAGAGCACCAGCAGCAGCCCCGTCGCCCTTCCGCTGCAGCAGCCCGTCGCCCACCGGTCGCCCTCCTTGGCCGCTGCTGCCCAACGCCTTAGCCCTGCACTGCGCCCTACTTCGACACGCCCCCTTGTTGAGTCGCACCCCAGCCGCCTGCTCCCAATGCCCCGCTAGCGCCGCACCACCCCCCTGCTCCCCAGCCGCGCGCTGGCAGCCCGCACAGCTTGCCTCCCCAGCGTCCCAGCCTCCACGCCTGCAGCATGCCGCTCCGCCAGTGGGCCTCCCTGCTTGCTCGGCTCCCCGACCGGATCACCCTCCTGCCTTGCGCAACACCACCCCCAGGCCCCGGATCCTCCCTCATCCTCCCTGCATGCGTGCCCCTCATACCGCAGCAGCCTCCCGTGCACCAGCAACAGCCCAATCCCTTCCTCCTTCCTTGTCGCGAGCAGGAAGCCCACAGCGCCCCGGTTCCCTCCTGCTTCGCTGCACAGCGCCCGACTTCCCCTTGCAGCAGCTTCCCCGGCCAACCCTTGCGCTTGTTTGCTATCTGATGAGCCCTGCACTCTTACAGTGCCCGTCGCCCCTGCCCTTGCTGCGCACCCCCCCACATCAGCACGCCTCTTCCTACCGGCCAGATCCGACGGCCTGCATCTGCCACCTTCCCTCGGCCGAGCCCAGCCCTCTGCCTCCTACCTCGCACAATGCAGTACCACCCTCCGGGAATGTTCCCTCTTGTTCTCTTTGCCTCAACAAAACAGCTCCGACTTTCCTGTCAAAACAGCGCCGCACCACCCTCGCCGATGTCCACCAGCCGCGCCCTTAGCCCGCTCGCCTCCGCCAAGCCTCTGCCAGCTCTGGCTCACCCTCGACGGCGCGCTCATGTCTCGACCTTGCTGCCTCCCTATTCGGGACCCCACGCCACCCTCTTGCTACCCCGGTGTGGCCTTGTTCTGGCTGCACCCTCCTTTGAGTTAGCTGCCTCCGTCGCGCGCCCTCCGCAGCCCCTTGTCGGTTCTGCCCGACCAGCCCTTTGGTGGACTTTTCTAGTAGCGACCCATCGTTGGTATAACCCTTTTTTTATGCCTGTTTGATATTTATATTTTATGCATATATATATAATATATATATATATATATATGCCTTGGTTTGTCGAGAATTTTTATTAATTAAATGTTATTTGGGTCGGCTTGACGTTCTAGGACCCGCGCAGGGCGTTTCTGAGTGAGAGCCATCGCCACGCTTTGTTTCTGAGGTTTCATCAATGTCGCGCCCATTTCTAAGTGAGAGCCATCGCCGTGATTTGTTTCTGAGGTTGCGCCGTCATCTCGCTTGCTTCAGAGTGAGCGTCGTCGTCGCGCCTGTTTCCGAGTGAGCGTCGTCGTCGCGCCTGGTTTTCGAGCTTGCGTCGTCGTCGCGCCTTGGTCTTGAGGTAGGTCCCCCATTGCACTCACCTTTAAATTTAGAATTTATTAATTGCTTGATGTTTTATTAATTTTAATAAATAGAAAATAATATAAGATAATTAATTTTTAAATGATTATTTGTTGTAAAAAGATCCATTTATTTTATACCGAACTCTTGAAATATTTTCTTGGCGAGCAGACACCCAGTAGTGAGAGAATTCCAGTTTGTCCTTTAAACATAATTTACGGAATTTCAAATGTGGTTCTGGTTTTAAAGATAAATTAATTCTTCTGAATAAGTGTTTTGGGTTTTCTTGAGAAACGAGGTTTTTCTTTAAAATCGGTGAAGGCCCGTTTGGCACTTTAATAAAATAAATTATTTTGGAAAACCCACTCAGGGGTGACTTTTGGTGTGCATTGATTGTGTGAGCTTTACGTGATGTTTGTGCATCATGACTGATTGATTTACATTGTGGACGCACCCCTGTTTATTGCATGTGTTGACATGGGAACCTGGCATAGTGAGTGAATATTCTGAGAACGATTGTTGCACTAGTTTAGATTACGCACTGGCTAGTGGCCCCATAGTAGGGGAATACTGAGTTATTGCTGCTATGGGGATTGGGCCCCTCGGTTAGGCCATGCAGGGCTATGCCGAGCGTTAGGGCATTATGACATCATCAAGTTAGAGCATGCTTTTAGGATGAGTCAGATGTATAGTACGTTCTGGATTGTTCACGATCTCCTAGGTTCAACCCATGTTTCTTTTAGTGTTTTTTTATATATGGTGGACAGTTGAGAGGTCTAGTTCGGTTTCTGGCCCCTGTGTGCCACCTTTTCCATTACCCTTGGTGTGTGTTGTGTATTATGTATGGTTTTTCCTTTTTGGCTAATAACTGAAGTTTGGATTTCTAAATGGTTCACAGAAAATGATTTGAAAATAAATATACCTATTCCTTTCAAACATTAAACTTGTTTTTAAATTAGAAAGGGCAATGGACTAATACTTGATTTATAAATGGAAGTGCGTGTGTGTGAAAACCAATAGTTTTGTATATTTAGTTCAAACCTGTAATTGGTAAATTTTTTTATTTAAAGGTAGTGCATTGGGAATAGATATCGGGCTAGCCTACTGAGTTTTAATACTCATGCCTATAGTTCTTTTCTGTTTTTAGTGTTTGTGTAGGTTACAGCTTGGGTGCGTTTGCCTTGGGTGACGTTTGGTCGTGAGTTGGAGAGTGACCCGCGAGGTCACACGGAGATAGTGGTTGTCTCTTTCGGTTAGTTTTATTTTCTTTTGTTCTTGTTATTTGTTTTACTTTGTTTATTTATTTTGCGCTGCTCTGTTTATTTTCTGCTGCTTTAATTATTTTTTTTATTGGGCGAAATCGTTCCCACTTGCTCACTGTTGATGCCCAGGCGCTTGTCGCCAGCCCTTGAGGATCGGGAACGCCTCTCGGGTCATGTCGCGAACCGGCTCGGGTGACCGGTTCAGGGTTGACCCGGGTTGGTTTGTGACAAAATGGTATCAGAGGAGGTTGTCCCTTAGCAGACCTCACTTTTTAGAGCGCCCTTTGTTATTTGGGATGTCTGGTAGAAGGAGATTAGGACTATCGGAGCTCAGGAGGTAGGTTACGAGTTTGTGCCTGATCACCACCGCTCGTGACGAGACCTGAGTTACCGAGGTTAGTCCGGGATTTGGATATTTTATCTTTGGTTGTTTTGGATTGAGGTATGACAATGGAGGCGAATCGGTTCACTTTGCGGACTCACATGGGGTGGTGACCCATGTGGAGTCCAAGTGTCCGACTCAAGGTCCTCTTAGTGTTATGCTTTACCTGTGGCATGTCTCACCACCATGTCATTGGGTCAGGCATATGCACTAGTTCCTCATTTAGTGGGTTATTGCTGCTTCTGTTTTTTTTAGTCTCAGTTTATTTGAGTGTGCATTAAAAGTAAAATTGTTTTTTTATTAGAAAATTGTTTCTTCCAAATTGTTTTTGAAATTACTAAAGTGTATTTTTAAAGAGAATGTGTATTGGTAGGGTAAAACATGGTATGTGCTTGGATTTGGTAAGGAAAAAGAAGTGTTTAAACCTTGGCACTCCTTATGGAGGGTCACACGTGCGTGGGTATGTATATAAGTGTGTGGGGGCACTTGTTTGCAACTGATATGAGAGAGATTGAATGAACGCACATGTGACGGTTCATAAGGTGCCATAGGTGAGTTTTTTTTAAAAATTGTAAAGAGATAATGGTTTTGGAAAAGTGATTTCTCCTTGTGTTGTATATGTTTGGATTATGGGCCTATTGCCCTTAGCTTGTGTTGTTGCTTTGATTGAGTTTTGGCTTGATGCCGGTTTCGATGGTGTTTTTCGTGTTGTCATGAGTATGCCGCCCAGAAATACTCCCAAAGTTGTCAATATGTTATTCTTAGTTCTTAGTTCCTTTTGAGTGTTTCTTTGTTATCGAGGTAGTCGAAGTCTATTAGAGTTAGTTGTATAGTTCTGAAAGATAGTGTGTCTTCAGGTTGTTGGGAACTCCCAGGATAGTTAAGGTTCGTACCGCCCTAGAGTTATTTGAGGGTTCAGTTTTGGACTAGTAAAGATGAAATGTCTCATCGTCATTAGGGTTTTGGGTGTGATTAACGGTGGTCAGCTTCTGCGAAGGTTACTCATCTGGCAAGGAGTGCGGGCCGGTGGAACCTGTCTCCAAGAAACTATCATCGTCGGTACCGGCTCCTAGTTTGTCGGACTGCTCTCTTGTGCGCCACCAGTATGGCATGTCCGAACATTATAAGTCGTCATGTTACATCCATTTGAAAATGTACGACCATCGTGGTTGTTGGAATCATCGAACGAAAGAAGGAGTTAGGAACCAGGAGATGAAAATGCCTGACTGTGAGGCAGGAGATGCTTCAGCCATCAGGGCCCCAACCACAGGTCTCGGGGTGAAGCTCACGCACAATCAGGAGTTTTCGAGGGTGTGTGGAACCTCGGTCCGGATAATGTTCTCATCTTTGGAATCAAAATATCCAAAATTTACCTTGTTCTATTCTCATCGCTATCGTAAGCTCATCCTTGTTGTGGTGGCGTGATGAGCTCATTCGCTCACAATCCAAGCGGTCTTGTCTACCATCAGTGTGGTTATTAAGTTGTTTGGTCTCTCTGAATGGTGTGGGCCTGTGAATAGACGGACCTGTTCTGTTTTGAGTTGTTCCTAGCTGTGTTTGATAGGGGAATGTTCGTTTCATGAATTTGATGGGAGGTGTTGAGTTAATTTCTTATCCTCAAGTTGTTGGATTGTTCCGTATCAAACTTTTCGTCAAGTCTCAGGTGTGTTTTTCGGTACATGTTGGGAAAATGAATGAGTTTGGTTTGGGAGTTCCCATGTTTCCCCCCCCGGGGGGGGGGGGGGGTTGTTCAGGTTTCAAGGGTTTTTGTATTAGTGAATTCTTGTGGTGGGGAGAACCCCCTCACGTTCTCCCTTCAATCTCAGGCGGTGGTTTTTCTTGATTTGGTCGGGTGTGACGTTTGTTGGGAATGGTTACCCCAAAGCTCTCGGTACTCTATGATTTTGTCTGGGAATGAACGCAAGTTGTTTCAACTGTTGGTTTGGTGACTTTTTGGGGGTAGAAAGTGTCTGTGGTGGGGAGAATTGTCACACCCCGCCCACAGACACCCATGTTTTTTCTTTTCTCGGTCCTGCGATGTTGGGAGGTGTTGTGTTGGGTCCAAGTTGGAACTTTCTTTGAAGCGTTGACGTTTTCGGTGGGTTTCAGGATAGTACGCAGTCACCCCACTACTAGCGGTTACTGCGCATTCGGTCCGGGTGGGTGCGCGGTCACCGCACCGCTAGCGGCGGTCGTGCGTTCGGACCCGGTGAGTGCACGATTGCTCAACTGATTAAATAAATAATAAAATTTAAATGAATAAATTAAATTTAAAATAATTTTATAAAATGTTCAATAATAATAATAACAATAATTTATAATATTATTATTATTAAGATTATTATTAATATTATTATTAAGATTATTATTATTATTCTTATTAAGATTATTATTATTTTTATTATTATTATTAGTTTAGTATTATTCTTTTTTTCTCTTTTCTTTTATTATTTACTTTCCATTTTATTTTATTTTTATCTTTTTTTCCCACCTTTCTTTCCCCCATTTTTTTCTCTCTTTATTTCTCATCCTTTCTCTTTTTCTTCTCTCTTTTCCCTCCTTCCACGCGGGTGTCCCCTGCGCAGCGACCCAACCTCCATTTCTTCTCCCCGCACCCTGCTTCCTCCTTCTGCTCACCCTTCCGCAGTGCACCAGCCTAGCCTTCTCCCCTGCCTAGCGCGCCCCTCCTTCTTCTCCTAGCGCACCAGCAGCAGCCCCATCGCCCTTCCGCTGCAGCAGCCCGTCGCCCGCTGGTCGCCCTCCTTGGCCGCTGCTGCCCGACACCTCAGCCCTGCACCACACCCTGCTTCGACACGCCCCCTATTGAGCCGCACCCCAGCCACCTTCTCCTAGCACCCCGCTAGCGCCGTGCCACCCCCTGCTCCCCAGCCACGCGCCGGCAGCCCGCACAACTTGCCTCCCCAGCATCCCAGCCTCCGCGCCTGCAGCATGCCGCTCCGCCAGCAGGCCTCCCTGCTTGCTCGGTTCCCCGACCGGCTCGCCCTCCTGCCTTGCGCAACACCACCCCCAGGCCCCGGCTCCTCCCTCAGCCTCCCTGCATGCGCGCCCCTCATACCGCAGCAGCCTCCCGCGCACCAGCAACAGCCCGATCCCTTCCTCCTTCCTTGTCGCGAGCAGGAAGCCCGCAGCGCCCTGGTTCCCTCCTGCTTTGCTGCACAGCGCCCCTACTTCCCCTTGCAGCAGCTTCCCCGGCCATCCCTTGCGCTTGTTTTCTATCTGCTGAGCCCTGTACTCTTAAAGTGCCCGCCACCCCTACCCCTGCTGCGCACCCCCCCACATCAGCGCGCCTCTTCCTACCGGCCACCTCCGACGGCCTGCATCTGCCACCTTCCCTTGGCCGAGCCCAGCCCTCTGCCTCCTACCTCTCACAATGCAGTACCACCCTCCAGGCCTGTTCCCTCTTGTTCTCTTTGCCACAACAAAACAGCCTCGAATTTCCTGTCCAACAGCACCGCACCACCCTCGCCGATGTCCACCAGCCGTGCCCCTAGCCCGCTCGCCTCCGCCAAGCCTCTGCCAGCTCTGGCTCACCCCCGATGGCGCGCTCATGTCTCAACCTTACTGGCTCCCTCTCCGGGACCCCACACCACCCTCCTGCTACCCCGGTGTGGCCTCGTTCTGGCTGCCCCCTCCTTTGAGTTAGTTGCCTCCGTCACGCGCCCTCTGCAGCCCCCTGTCGGTTCTGCTCGACCAGCCCTCTGGTAGACTTTTCTAGTCACGACCCCTCGTTGGTATAACCCTTTTTTATGCCTGTTTGATATTTATATTTGATGCATATAATATATATATATATATATGCCTTGGTTTGTCGAGAATTTTTATTAATTAAATGTTATTTGGGTCGACTTGACGTTCTAGGACCCGCGCGGGGCGTTTCTGAGTGAGCGCCATCGCCGCGCTTTGTTTCTGAGGTTGCATCATCATCGCACCCATTTCTGAGTGAGTGCCATAATCGCGCTTTGTTTCTGAGGTTGCATCATCATCTCGCCTGCTTCAGAGTGAACGCCGTCGTCGCGCCTGTTTCCGAGTGACCGCCGTCGTCGCGCCTGGTTTCCGAGCTTGTGTCGTCATCGCGCCTTGGTCTTGAGGTAGGTCCCACACTGCACTCACCTTTAAATTTAGAATTTATTAATTGATTTATGTTTTATTAATTTTAATAAATAGAAAATAATATAAGATAATTAATTTTTAAATGATTATTTGTTGTAAAAAGAGCCGTTTATTTTATACCGAACTCTTGAAATATTTTCTTGGCGAGCAGACACCCAGTAGTGAGAGAATTCCAGTTTGGACATTAAACATAATTTACGGAATTTCAAATGTGGTTCTAGTTTTAAAGATAAATTACTTCTTATGAACAAGTGTTTCGGGTTTTCTTGAGAAACGAGGTTTTTCTTTAAAATCGGTGAAGGCCCATTTGGCACTTTAATAAAATAAATTATTTTGGAAAACCCACTCAGGGGTGACTTTTGGTGTGCATTGATTGTGTGAGCTTTACGTGATGTTTTTGCATCGTGACTGATTGATTTACATTGTAGACACACCCCTGTTTATTGCATGTGTTGACATGGGAACCCGACATAGTGAGTGAATCTTCTGAGAACGATTGTTGCACTAGTTTAGATTATGCACTGGCTAGTGGCCCCATAACATGGGAATACTGAGTTATTGCTGCTATGGGGATTGGGCCCCTCGGTTAGGCCATGCAGGGCTATGCCGAGCGTTAGGGCGTTATTACTTCATCGAGTTAGAGCATGATTTCAGGATGAGTCAGATGTATAGTACGTTCTGGATTGTTCACGATCTCCTAGGTTCGACCCATGTTTCTTTTAGTGTTTTTTTATATATGGCGGACAATTGAGAGGTCTAGTTCGGTTGATGGCCCCTGTGTGCCACCTTTTCCATTGCCCTTGGTGTGTGTTGTGTATTATGTATGGTTTTTCCTTTTTGGCTAATAACTGAAGTTTGGATTTCTAAATGGTTCGCAGAAAATGATTTGAAAATAAATATACCTATTCCTTTCAAACAATAAACTTGTTTTTAAATTAGAAAGGGAAATGGACTGATACTTGATTTAGAAATGGAAGTGTGTGTGTGTGAAAACCAATATTTTTGTATATTTAGTTCAAACCTGTAATTGGTAAATTTCTTTATTTAAAGGTAGTGCATTGGGAATAGATATCGGGCTAGCCTACTGAGTTTTAATACTCACGCCTATAGTTCTTTTCTGTTTTCAGTGTTTGTGAAGGTTACATCTTGGGTGCGTTTACCTTGGGTGACGTTTGGTCGTGAGTTGGAGAGTGACCCACGAGGTCACACGGAGATAGTGGTTGTCTCTTTCGGTTGGTTTTATTTTCTTTTGTTCTTGTTAGTTGCTTTACTTTGTTTATTTATTTTGCACTACTCTGTTTATTTTCTGCTGCTTTAATTATTTTTTTTATTGGGAGAAATCGTTCCCACTTGCTCACTGTTGATGCCATGGCACTTGTCGCCAGCCCAGGAGGATCAGGAACGCCTCTCGGGTCATGTTGCGGACCGGCTCGGGTGACCGGTTCAGGGTTGACCCGGGTTGGTTCGTGACAATCACCCTTGTGTTGGCTGGAGGCAGGAGAGGTAGCTATGCTGGGACCTCGTCTTATTCAGTAGACCACAGAATAGGTGGAGTTGATTTGGAAAAGGATGGGTACTGCATAGTCTCGGCAGAAATATTATGCTGATCATCGGAGACGACCTTTGGAGTTCAAGGTCGGAGATCAGGTCTTTCTACGTGTTACCCCGAGGTTGGGACACAAGAGGATCAGGAGACAGGGTAAGCTTTCACGGAGATACGTTGGGCCATTTGAGATTCTGGAGAGAGTCGGGTTGGTTGCTTATAGGTTTCAGTTACCTCAGAGGTACCAGGCTATGCACGACGTCTTCCATGTTTCCCAGCTTCGATGCTATTTCTCAGACCCGTCTCATGTTTTTCAACCCGAGGAGGTTGAGCTGGAGCAGGATGTATCATTAAAGGAGCATCCAATCAGGATTTTTGATTGTAGTGCAAAGGTAATCTGTGGCCGGTCTATTCCTCTAGTACAGGTGCTATGGCAGCACAGCCGTGTACAGGATGAGACTTAGGAGAGGGAGGCTGATATGCGATCACAGTGGCTAGAGTTGTTCGAGACTTCTTCTTCACCACCTTGTTAGGGAAATTCGAGGACGAATTTCTTTAAGGGGGGGAGTTTTTAAGAACCCGGACCTTCTTTTCAGGTATGTTTTTCCTTTTCAATGTCGTTTTTGGAAAAAAGAGGAGAATCTGGAAATTTTCTAAGTACACGCCGTGTAACTTATAAGTACACGTCATGTACTTTAATGCCTCTCGAGACCGTGTACTGGCCATGTCATGGCCACACACACGGCCTTGTAGGAGTGATGTGGAGGCCACTTAATTTGGAGTACGGAAAAGCCTAGTACACGCCGTGTACTCCAAAAGTACACACCGTGTACTTTCTTTTTTTCGTTAAACAGACCGGGGTCACATATTAACCCCGAAAACACCTTCTTCTCCAGCTTCTTCAACCGAGAGTGAGAGTACGGCCACAGATCTTCTCTGAGCCACCGATCCATCACCGTTTATCCGAATCGAACACCGTCAGTTGCAATAGAATCGCAGCGGTGAGTTCTTGGTTCTTCTTTGGCCACGTTTCCTGATTCTTTCTCTTGTGTGAGTTATCCGAGGTTGAATGTTTTAGGAGTTTTTGCATATCTACTCCGTTCTAGCCCGATTCATGGGCTGAGGTTCAAGTATATCGATCTCCAAGGATCGAGGTAGGTGGTTTGTTGCCTTACGTTGAATGTCTTTGAGTTTTTGTGCAAAAGTGATGGATACCCATGTATCGGGTATCTCAGGTTAGGGTTTTTGATCCTACAGTATTATCTATCTTAGATTTCTTGTGTTCTTGAGACTATTATATGAACAATGATTGCTTGTTTTCATGTTTGAGGATCACCCCATGGTGTTTCACTTGTTTTGTTTGTTTATCGCCATTTGGCTTAGGTTGCCTGTGAGTCAGACCTTGTTGCATTGATTTCCCACCTTGATATAATTGTTTGCATGTATTTCCCATTGTTTATATGCTTTTGATGCATTTTAGCTATTAGCCAAGTAGTTTGTTGAACTTACTTAGGGATTCTAACAGTCGGTTACGCACGACTAGACTGCTCAGGGCTGTGTGAACCTGGTGTGGTAGACTAAAGAGGGAATTGACGGTTAATGGCTTCCCTAGAGAGTCTGTTATAAATTAGTATCATTTGCAGGACCTATGGGAATTGAACTTTGTGCTTCCTCAGAGTGTTCTTAGTTATGTATCGAGACTGCAGGGGGAATTAGATGTAAGTGCTTCCTCAGAGAGTCTTTAGCTATCGTTGCAAGACCGTAGGGAAATTGATGGTGAGAGCTTCCCAGAGTGTATGTGCCTTTGTATGATTATTTTACTAGAGGGGTCTGCTAGTATGAGCCACCCAGAGAGTCAGTGTGAATATTTTTGGTTGGTTGTGACGAGTCCAACAAGCCAAAGAACAAGCTTGGGTTTTGTACTGCTTGTTGTTTAGGTATTCTTCTGAGATACCTGTTGTGTTACTTGTTGTGACTTGGGAATATAGAGATGTTTGCTAGATTCCTTGGTTGATAATTAAATGATTGAATTAAATTAATAAATAAATGTAAATGGATATTGGTAAGATTTTTTACTTTAGTGTACTCCAGTTTCTCTACTACATTTGTTTCCTTTACTTTTGCTATATTGCTCACTGACAGTAGGGCACAGATCTTGTGGTGGTTGCCTACTGGGATTAGTCTCACACCCTATTTGGGTCCTGATTTTCGGCCCAAACAGGTTATATGGTTGCAGGTGTGGATAGGGACTGTGGCCCCTCTACTTCAGGTACATTATTTCTGGTTGGAGCTGGAGAGCATATGACCGAGCTTAGGCTTGCGATGCTGCTGGAGTTACTACTTACCTTTCGTACTTTGTTTCTCAGTTGTATTTCAGCATGTTGTTTTGTTTTGCTGCTTTCCTTAGATACTTGTACCTACGAAATCATTATCATCATTATTATATATATTCTTTTCTTTCACTATTTAGTTCAGTTATTGTATGTTGTTTACTGCTTCCGTTATTTACTGTTATTTACTTTCCCTTGTATACTTTACCAAATGAGGGAATAGTTTCCCCAATAACTCACCAAGGCCCTCACTGCTAGTCGGTAGCCTTTGGCGTTTAGGGAAATGCACTTGATGTCATGTGGCGAACCAGGTATGGGGCACCCGTTGAGTCGCTCCAGATTTGGGTCGTTACAATCATGTCAAGCTCCAACATCATCATACATATCCATTGGTGAAAGGTCTCGAATATTTGTATCATTTTCACCAAATTATGTGTTTTAGGAAAACTATCATTAATAATGTATGTAATCAAGAAACATAATTATAAAATCATAATTTTAAACAATAACTTTGATTATGACTTGATTAATAAAATGTTGGGATTCTGGTATCTTCATAACTCTGAAGCTCATTTAGATCAAAATCAAGCCTTGAATCTTATTCATCGATCCGAAAATCAACATCAGTTATGGATCCATAATCAATTAAATCATAGTTTTCATTCTTCATTGATGAAATTTGATTGAAAAAAAAAACAAAAGAAAACAAAAACAAAAGTTATTAAAGTCGAATTTCATGCAACATCGAACAATAAAAAATATATTTTTGATTAAATTTGGTGCAAACACAAATTATAATTGAAAAATAACAAATCATCAAGTCTTTGATGCTCTAATATATTTATTATTTTGGTATGAACATGCTCAGACTTCAATTCCGCTCACATATCGATGATGAAAAAGTTTTACCAAGAATGTAGATATCAAGCTTTTGTGATGATGATGCACTACCTTCGTAGCATTCCACCCAAAGATCTAAATAAAATAAAATTCTCTTTGTGATAAATAACAATTGATGTGAGTAATATATGATTTTTACTTGGTTGAACTTGTTTTTCCACGTCCATTTCTTGTGGTCTTCCAAATAAACTCCAATGATCACAATAAAATTCATTTCATGAAGCATTTTTGTATACATAACACCCATGAAGTTAGCATAAAACAAATATAACATCGGCTTCTTGATCCTTCTCTTGTCACAAAAAACTTGATTACACATGAATGAAGGATTCAAAAAATATGTTGTTTCATGAATATTTGACTTCAAGTGCCTATCTCATCGAGCTTGAATGACATTGGTATAAGCCTTATATCGACCCTTCCTTCTTTAGAATATGTTTTTATCCCATTTTTTCCCTTTTCATGCCTTTGTAAACTTATCCCGATGATGGGTTTTTATCTGCATAAAAAATCATCAGTACTCGAATCATTGGAGTTGGTGTCATAAAACCAACCAAATTTGTACTCTTGATTACTAGAATATAAATAAATATTTTATCACATAATGATTGTTTTTTGGCGTAACATTAATGTGATAATATCTTTAGGCTATTCATCACATCGAATGTTTATAACAGTTTTTCACTATAACGAGAACCTATAAATGTTATGAAAATATTCTTAAATAAGTATTATGATCTAGATACATCAATTTGATGAGGCATAAATGATGTATGGTTGTTAGATGTTGGAGTCTCATAATATATTGAGACTTCTTCTCATGAAGTTCGCACTTGGTAAATTTCAAGAAGAGAGGTTATGTGGACAGACCCACTAATAGGAATTTCACATGTTTTATGTGTCATTGGATATTCTAGTCTCCACGGAATAGAATCAAAGATTTAGATAAAGAGAGAAGATGCTCGAAACCTTTAGAGAGGATATTGCACATCATGTTTATAATTAATTTAATTAATTTCATAAAGAAAATAATACCTGGATCTTCGGTATTTTATTCGTTGATGATGTTGATTATCCAGAACGACCCTTCAAGATTATCTTGTTGTGCTTGCAAGGATCCAAACTATAATCCCTCTAGCGGTGATCTGCATGTGCTCTGATGGCCTTTGATCGACACTGCTTGTTCTTCGGGTGCTAGCGCGGAGAAGCGAGTGTCTTGTGTCAGTCATTCTGGATCGCTTGTTCTTAGGCCTTAAAGAACGTCTCTCATTCTTGAGAGGGGTGGGAAGAGGATTCGAGAGAGAAATTGTTTAGCTCAACAATTCTCAATTCATCGGATGTGCAGTTCGGTAGATGACACAATAGACGTATGTATGACAACCCTGCTTTTTAATACAATCTTAAACATGATTTATTACATAAAACTTCACTTGATACAACAAGAATATTGAGAGGTTTAGTGTCTTTGGGGCTTAGGATCATTACATAAAAACTTAAAACATGAAATACAACATCTTTATTGAAAACTTCCTTTACATGACCACTACATTCCCTCATACTTAGCATTGCATGGGATAACCTGAGGACATGCATAAGAAAAAGGTGAGCTATAAATCCCAATAAGGGAATACACATGGAATACATGAGGAGTACAATACATGTTAGACAATAGGCATATCAATATATCACAAGAGAAACATGAACATAAAGTCATGATAAATCATGATAATCATAACATGGAAATGTGACAATAACACTTAACATGGAATTAGCATGAGCCAAGACCCATTGCACATAGAGCATGAGTAAATCCTCACTGCACATGAAGCACGAGTAAACCCTCATTTCACTTTAATTATCATGAGTCAACACTCATTGCACATGACGTATCATGATACTATACTTTACCCAATGCATTGGAGCTCTATAAGGGTGCACCCTTCTTAAACATTTCATTTCATGCATAAGTGTGCCACATGAATCATAAAACATGGATTCATAAAACATAATCATTTATTCCACGATAAAGGAATGTGGAATTCATACATGAAACTTTATAATCAATAAGTAAATGTGCATAAAGGTGAATACCCTTGATGGATAAATGGGCATGGTATTCACTACACGATGACATTGGCTTAGAAAATCGGTGCGATTTCAGCAACGTAACGACGTGACATAAGAATTCATAAAAACGGTTGATGAGAGAGAAAGGGGTTCCTCATCATATTTAAATGTAATGGACAGTAATTAGGTCATATATATACATGTACCAACAATTGTAATGGAATTTATATTCATGAAACAAAAGTATTGCTTGAATGTAAAAGAGGAGAGAGAAGTTCCTTTCGGAATTTCGGCACAGTAACGGGTGTACATGGGAGGCATTTAATGAGAGATAAAGGGGTATACCATCATTAAAACATAAATAGGGAAGTATGAGGGAGGTGTAAAACCATACCCCAACATTCATAATTTAAATTAAAAGGGCAAAACAACATAAAGAAAATTGGACAAAAATAAGAAAGGAAGAAAAAAACCCTTATTTGGAAGTGTGCTTCCAAAGGCTAGAGAGAGTCTTGTGAGAGGCTTCTTGGGAGCTTGGGTCACCTTGGGAGGATTCTAGAGAGAGTAGGGCATAGGTTGGACGAACTAAAAAGGCTTTGAGTGAGGAGGAAGTGAGAGCTTGGGTGGGTTTATATAGGAAAGGTGAGGGAATTCTTTATTATTTAGGTTTGGGACCCCTTATATTAAATTAATCCAAACCACAAACCATACCATGGTTTTTGCCCATGTTTTTTGGTAAAGAGAAGAGTAAAAAAATATTTTATAAGGCCAAAGTACTAACTTCTTAAAATAATAGGGTTTCTTATGTGGAGGTGAGTCGCACTCCCATGAAAAACAATTTAAAAAGACAAGGTGTTTAATAAGTCTTGAGGGGTCCATTAATGCTTTGAAAAGTAAGTCAAACAAACCCAAAATCACATTATTTTAATGGTAAAACATATATTGTCCGAACATAAAGATTATAGTATTTTATTACATCACTATTGGGTCATTATGATGTCATAAAACACATTATATATTTAAAAGGTATTTAATATTTACCCAAAAATTTGACTATCTCAGAAAATTATGAAAAATTCTCCATTGGATAATTTCGACATCCTAATTCCAGAAATAACATTTATTTTATCTAAATAATTTTCTAAATATGTTGATTTTAACTTTTAAAATAAAAACTGACATTTATCGAAAATTCACGAGTTTTGACAGAAATGGCTTTCAGAACTTAATAAAAATTATAATTGCATTCATAAAATTATAAGATCATTTATATTTAATAAAAATTAATTTAATAATAATATTTTATTAAAATATTATTTAATTCAAAAATCCCTTAATTTAATAAAATATAATTCTTAATTAAATAATAACTAAAAACACAATTTGTACTTTAAAAACTATTTACAATGTATCAATGATGACAAGAACGTATGTACATTATTATATACAAAAAATAATGTACATGAACATAGTACTATCGATTAGTTACATAACCCCTTAAAACAGCCGCATAAGACCTAAGGGTAAGGTGTGCGATGATGACATAGTCTTGGGGTGGCTCGGATAACATTGCTCGAGTGGTAATCTCTATCAACTTCCACTTTTCCCGTAGACGGTCCCGTTCGAGCTTGACATGATGAAGCTCAGCTTGGGCTTGGTCAAGAGCGAAGCCCAAGGATGCCAACTCTTTTCCAAGTTCTGACAAATGGGCTTCGTATGGGGCAATTCTACTGGATGAGGCCATCGCTTCCTTTGTCTGAGTAAATTTGGATTTGTTAAAGCCCTATATTTATACTAATCATGTGATCACTGTTCAACGACTATATTAGCAACGGTCAAAATTCTTAACATAAAACCAATGAATTTGACATTTTATATAAACATAAAGAGACATTTAATTAGATCAAGAGAGATTTCCATTAATGAAACATTGGGTCGTTACAATATTCCCCCCTTAAGAAATTTCGCCCTCGAAATTTTCCTTTTCCCGCACTAAAACATATGTGGGTAACTCAGCTTCATCATTTCCTCCGATTCCCAAGTTGCTTCTTCAAACTTGTGGTTTCTCCACAACACCTTGACGGGGGGCATTGTCTTATTTCGTAGAACTTTTTCTCTACGATCTAAGATCTTCACTGGTTACTCCTCATAAGAAAGATCATCTTCCAATTGTACCACCTCAGAAGAGAGTACATGTGAAGGGTACGGTATGTACTTCCTTAAGAGGGATACATGAAATACATCATGCACTTTGGCCATGGTAGGTGGAAGTGCTAGTCAATAGGCCACATCCCCGACACGATCAAGAATCTCAAAGGGGCCGATGTAACTTGGACTTAACTTCCCTTTCTTTCCAAACCTCATGGCCTTCTTCCACGGAGATATTCATAGAAAAAACATGCCTCCAACTTTAAACTCAAGGTCTCGTCGACGGTTATCTGCATAACTCTTTTGCCGACTCTGGTCTGCCTTGATATGCTTCTGAATGGTTTTCACCTTCTCCACCATTTCTTCAACCATTTTTGGTCCAAGTAGCTTACGTTCACCGACCTCATCCCAACATGCCGGTGTTCTGAACCTTTTCCCATACAGGGCTTCATATGGTGCCATTTGGATGCTTGAATGGAAACTGTTATTATAAGAGAACTCAACCAGAGGAAGATGTTGATACCATCCTCCTTTAAAGTCCATTGAGCATGCTCTCAACATGTACTCAAGTGTTTGGATAGTCCGTTCGGATTGTCCATCAGTTTGAGGATGATAGACCGTACTGAAGTTCAGTTCAGTATTCAGAGCATGTTTAAGACTCTTCCAAAACTTAGAGGTGAATCTTGGATCTCAGTCAGACACAATAGATTGTGGTACTCCATGCAACATTATCACTTCCTTGATATATATCCATGCCAGTTGATCTAAAGAGAAATCCTCCCGAATAGCAATGAAGTGTGCAGTCTTTATAAGATGATCCACAACAACCCAGATTGCATTGCTGCCTTTGGATGTCCTTGGAAGTCCGGTGACAAAGTCCATGGTGATGTTCTCCCATTTCCATTCTGGTATGGGAAATGGTTGCATCATCCCCTTAGACTTCTGCCTCTCTGCCTTCACTTGCTGACACACCAGGAACTTTGATGTATATTCAGCAATCTCCTTCTTCATATTATCCCACCAAAAGTTTTCTCGGAGATCTCGATACATCTTTGTGCTCCCTGGGTGAATAGAGAAATTTGAACTATGTGCGTCATCCAAAAGTTCCTTCTTCAGCTCCAAACTTGATGGAACACATAGTCTTTTCCCAAACCACACAATTCCTTCTTCATTAACATTAAACTCCGAGGATTTCCCTTTTTTGATAGCTTCTACTTTTTCCTAAATTCCCACATCATCCTTTTGAGAATCCTTTAACCTTTCTAAAAGAGACGGTTGAGCAATAATTTGTGAAAGTATTGATGATGTTCCCTTCTTTATGATTCCCATGTCCATCTTCATCAAGTCTAAGAAGATTGGATCCTTCTCAATTCTCATCATTGATAGAATCACTGGGTCCTTTCTACTTAGGACATCTTCCACCTTGTTCGCTTTCCCAGGGTGGTAATGTATTGAACAGTCATAATCCTTGATGAGCTCTATCCATCTTCTCTGGCACATATTAAGCTCTTTCTGTGTGAATATATATTTAAGACTATTGTGGTCAGTATATATCTCACATTTCTCCCCATAGAGATAATTCCGCCAGATTTTCAAGGCAAAGATCACCGCTGCCAACTCCAGACCATGCATTGGATAGTTTTGCTCATGGATTTTCAACTGCCTTGAGGCATAGGATATCACTTTATCATTCTGTATCAGCAAACAACCTAAGCCCTTCTTCGAAGCATCACTGAATACAACAAAAAGTTCCCCACTTGTGGGTAAAGTGAGCATGGGCACAGTGATAAGCCTCATTTTCAACTCCTTGAAGCTTTCTTCGCATTCATCACTCCAAGAAAACTTTACTCCCTTCCGAGTTTTCTTGGTAAGAGGGTTGGAAAATCATGAGAAATTCCTTACAAATCTTTGATAATATCCAGCTAACCCCAAGAAGATACGAATATCCGTTACCGATGTTGGCCTAAACCATCCCTCAATTGCATCTATTTTGGAGGGATCCACAGATATCCCATTGCTTGTGATGATATGGCCTAAGAATGAGACCTCCTTTAACTAGAACTCACACTTTCTGTACTTTTCATAGAGCTTCTCCTTGCGAAAAGTATCTAGTACAGTTCTTAAATGCTCCTCATGATCCTCCTTGGTTTTGGAGTATATTAGAATATCATCTATAAAGACTACCACAAATTTGTCGAGGTAATCTCTAAATACTCTATTAATCAAGTCCATGATGATTTCTGGAGCATTGGTGAGTCCGAAAGGCATTACTATGAATTCATAGTGCCCATATCTTGTACGGAAAGCAGTCTTGGGGATATCTTCCTTCTTCACCCTTACTTGATAATAACCCGACCGCAAGTCCACCTTGGAAAGTATTGTTCTCCACACAGTTGATCGAACAAGTCATCAATTCATGGGAGAGGATACTTGTTCTTTATCGTGATTTTGTTAATTTCATGATAATCGATGCAAAGCCGCATTGACCCATCCTTCTTCTTGACGAAGAGGACTGGTGCACCCCATAGTGAAGCACTTGGGTGTATAAACCCTTTATCCAGATTATCTTGTAGTTGTTTCTTCAGCTCTTCAAGCTCTTCAACAACCATTCTATATGGAGTCTTGGATATTGGTAAAGCCCCAAGTATAAGTTCAATTGAGAATTCAACATCTCTTCTAGGAGGAAGACCAAGCAGTTCATCAGGAAACACTTCAGTGAATTCCCTCACAATTGGCATTTCTTCAAGGATGGTTTCTTCCTTGGACTCAATCATCTGAACCATATATGTGTGCTCATAGGGCAGTAATATCCATGATTTAGATGATGGAGCTAAAGGATATTCATCTTACTCCTTACACTTGTAAAGAATCGGGGGTCGATTCTCCATATGGAGTGTGATTTCCCTCTCCCGAAAATTTATGTTGGCTCTATATAAGGAAAGTCAATCCATGCCAAGAATTGCATAAAATTCCATGAGAGGGAGTATGACGAGGTTTGCTGAGAAATTCAATTCACATATTATAATAGGGGAAGACTTATATTCATGGAATTCAATGATTGTCCCATTTTTCGTACTCACTGACATCTTCACTTCCATGATTTGTGGTGGTGCTGGGATTGTTCTACTAAACTTTCAAGATATAAAAGAATGCGTAGAACCTGAATCAAAAAGTACATTCTCTATTCTTGAATGAATAACTAGCGTACCTGTCACCGCTTCATTGTCGGAGTTCACTTAGGCAAAAGTGATGGAAAAAGCTCTTCCTTGCTGCCTTGGAGGTTGTTGGTTGCCTCCGAAAACCCTTGTATTAGGGCACTGATTTGAAAAATGCCCCGGTTCTTTGCATTTGTAGCATTGAACAACGCGTTGAGGTTCGAATGGAGCGTTCCACTCCTCTGTCGCAGCCGCGAGTCTTTCTTGCCGACAGTTAATAGCTAGGTGCCCTTCTCTTCCACACCTAAAGCATTTCCTCGTCCCCTTGAGACAATTTCCAGGGTGCTTATTTCCGCACTTTTGGCAAGTGGGTGCTGAATCTTCTTAGCACCGTTAGATTTATCCATCGGACCGCCAGCATTGAAGTCCACCTTATGCTTCTTGTCCCCATGATACCCCTGTGATTCCCCGATCTCCATTTTGACCTTGAGGGCACATCGGACAATTTCCTCATAGCTGTCAAAGTCATGGATCACCAATGATTTCCACAGGCTAGGCTTCAGCCCACCAAAGAAGTGGTCAACTTTGCATTCGGGGGTAACAACAAAGCTGGAAGCGTATCGTGCAAGCCTTTTGAAGTTTTCCTCATACACTTCAATAGATTCTTCATCTTTTTTCTTGAGGGAAAGTAAGTCCCTTTCCATCTTAAGCCGGAGGGTGCGCGGAAAATATTTATCGAAAAACATCTTCCGGAAATCCTTCCATTCCAATGCCTCGATCTCTTCCTCAGGATTCATATTTTTGATCAACGTCCACCATTGATCAGCTTAACCCTCCATACGATAAGCCGCCAGGAGAACCTTCTCTTGTTCAGAACATTGAAGGATGGAGAAGATCTTTTTAATGGAGTTGATCCATTGTTCGACGATCGTGGGATCAAATGATCCACTAAAAGTAGGAGGCCTTTGTCTCATGAAGCTCTCGATAGTGACTTGTTCTTTCTTGGGGGGGGGGGTTGAATGTTCCTCTTGACCCGTGTTTCTATTCAAAACTTGAGTTAGCTGAGAGAGAAACATGAAAAATTTCGTGATTCCTGCTCCCATTGGATTGGGCATCTCATTAGTATAGTCATCACACTGATCTTCACAACGATTGTTAGCCCGAGTCCTCCTATTACCGGCCATTGGCAGGAATAAAAGGAAAGTTAGGGGTAACACATAAAGTGTAATCCAAAGACAAAAGTTGATGAATTATAAATAAAATTTTATTTCCTTAACTCATGAGTCTATAGGCTTCAATCTTGGCTTTTCATGATCTACTTTCTAACCTATATTCTTAGGGGAATTTTTTTAATTCCCTTAATAAGGGTTCATACTAAGCTTTTGAATTTACCAAAGCATATCCCCCGTGAGTGTCGTAACCACGAGTGCATCAAGGACCGTTGTGGTCCACCAGTTCCCATTTGAGTTTAGCTCAAAGCGGTGTTTTTGGGTTTTACCCCTAGGATACATCTGTGCCAGAGCCGCCTCTACCTGCTCATATCCATACATGGATGTATTTTCTTGATAAACCACTTACTCAGTACTTACCAAAACATAGGGATGTTTTTATTATACTTAGTCTTGTATCTAAGTCTTTACTAGGGTTTTCTAATCCTAATCCCAAAAATAACTAAACCTATCCTCTGATACCAACTATGACAACCCTACTTTTTAATACAATCTTAAACATGATTTATTACATAAAACTTCACTTGATACAACAAGAATATCGAGAGGTTTAGTGTCTTTGGGGCTTAGGATCATTACATAAAAACTTAAAACATGAAATACAACATCTTTATTGAAAACTTACTTTACATGACCACTACATTCCCTCGTACTTAGCATTGCATGGGATAACCTGAGGACATGCATAAGAAAAGGGTGAGCTATAAAGCCCAGTAAGGGAATACACATGGAATATATGAGGAGTACAATACATGTTAGACAATAGGAATATCAATAGAGCACAAGAGAAACATGAACATAAATTCATGATAAAGCATGATAATCATAACATGGAAATGTGGCAACAACACTTAACATGGAATTAGCATGAGCCAATGCCCATTGCACATAGAGCATGAGTAAATACTCACTGCACATGAAGCACAAGTAAACCCTCGTTGCACTTGAATTATCATGATTCAACACTCATTTCACATGACATATCATGATACTATACTTTACCCAATACATTGGAGCGCTATAAGGGCACACCCTTCTTAAACATTTCATTTCATGCATAAGTGTTCCACATGGATCATAAAATATGGATTCATAAAACATAATAATTTATTACATGATAAAGGAATGTAGAATTAATACATGAAAATTTATAATCAATAAGTAAATGTTCATAAAGGTGAATACCCTTGATGGAGAAATGGGCATGGTATTCACTACACGATGACATTGGCTTAGAAAATTGGTGCGATTTCGGCAGCGTAACGGCGTGATATAAGAATTCATAAAAATGGTTGATGAGAGAGAAAGGGGATCCTCATCATATTTACATGTAATGGACAGTAAGGAGGTCATATAGATACATGTCCCAACAATGTAATGGAATTTATATTCATGATACAAAAGTACTGCTTGAATGTAAAAGAGGAGAGAGAAGTTCCTTTCAGAATTTCAGCATAGTAACGGGTGTACATGAGAGGCATTTAATGAGAGATAAAGGGGTCTCCCATCATTCAAACATAAAGAGGTAAGTATGAGGGAGGTGAGAAACCATACCCCAACATTCATAATTGAAATTAAAAGGAAAAAACAACCTAAAGAAAATTGGACAAAAATGTGAAAGGAAGAAAAAAAACCCTTACTTGGAAGTGTGCCTCCAAAGGCTAGAGAGAGGCTTGTGAGAGGCTTCTTGGGAGCTTGGGGCACCTTTGGAGGATTATAGAGAGAGTAGGGCAGAGGTTGGACGAAATAAAAAGGCTTTTAGTGAGGAGGATGTGAGAGTTTGGGTGGGTTTATATAGGAAAGGTGAGGGAATTCTTTATTATTTAGGTTTGGGACCCCTTATATTAAATTAATCCAAACCACAAACCATCCCATGGTTTTTTCCCATGGTTTTTGGAAAAGGGAAGAGGAAAAAAATATTTTATAAGGCCAAAGTCCGAACTTCTTAAAATAATAGGGTTTCTTATGTGGAGGTGAGTCACACTCCCATGAAAAACAATTTAAAAAGACAAGGTGTTTAATAAGTCTTGAGGGGTCCATTAATGCTTTGAAAAGTAAGTCAAACAAACCCAAAATCAAATTAATTTAATGGTAAAACATATATTGGATGAAAATAAAGATTATAGTATTTTATTACATCACTATTGGGTCATTATGATGTCATAAAACACATTATATATTTAAACGGTATTTAATTTTTACCCAAAAATTTGACTATCTCAGAAAATTATGAAAAATTCACCGTTGGATAATTTCGATGTCCTGATTCCAGAAATAAAATTTATTTTATCTAAATAATTTTCTAAATATGTTAATTTTCACTTTTAAAATAAAAACCGACATTTATCGAAAATTCACAGGTTTTAACAGAAATGGATTTCAAAACTTAATAAAAATTATAACTGCATTCATAAAATTATAAGATCATTTATATTTAATAAAAATTAATTTAATAATAATATTTTATTAAAATATTATTTAATTCAAAAATCCCTTAATTTAATAAAATAGAATTCTTAATTAAATAATAACTAAAAACACAATTTGTACTTTAAAAAACTATTTACAATGTATCAATGATGACAAGAACATATATACATTATTATATACAAAAAATAATGTACATGAACATACTACTATCGATTAGTTACATAACCCCTTAAAACAGCCGCATAAGACCTAAGGGTAAGGTGTGCGATGGTGAGAGACTCTTGGGGTGGCTCAGATAACATTACTCGAGTGGTAATCTCTATCAACTTCCACTTTTCCCATAGACGGTACCATTCGAGATTGACATGATGAAGCTCAGCTTGGTCTTGGTTAAGAGTGAAGCCCAAGGAAACCACCTCTTTTCTGAGTTCCGACAAATGGGCTTCGTATGGGGCAATTCTACTGGATGAGGCCATCACTTCGTTTATCTGAGTAAATTTGGATTTGTTAAAGCCCTATATTTATACTAATCATGTGATCACTGTTCGACGGCTATATTAGCAATGGTCAAAATTCTTAACATAAAACCAATGAAGTTGACATTTTATATAAACATAAAGAGAAATTTAATTAGATCAAGAGGGATTTCCATTAATGAAACTTTGGGTCGTTATAGTATGTGTCTATTTATTAACATGACACTTCAGTTACAATATTTAATTGTGTAACAACAATTAAATACATTCATAACCTTAGAGAAAACCCATGTTTTTAATAATAATACTGTGTCATTATTTATGGTGCGTCAACTTGTGTAAAATGGAATTATAAATAAAATTTCACATCACAAAATAATGACAGCGTTATTTTAATTTGTGCCAACTAGTTAAATAATTATTTATCATCTTGCAAATAATTATTTTACTACCGGACCATCCTTGGTCCTCTCAAAATCCACTTCCATTTATTGAACACCCGAATAAATAAATAAATAATTTATTCTCTTAAATAAATATTTTATTTAAAAACTAGTAAATAAATATTTATTAAATGTTCAATAAAACAAATAAATATATTTTACCCACAATCCGGTGAATAAATATTTATTTAATTTATACAATCATTTTAACTTGAATAAAATTATTCCATTGTCTTGAGAATAATATTTATTAATTAAATTTAAATAGAATTTAACTAAGACCACCAGAAATACTTAGTGTGTAACCCTATAGGATTATTTCTCATTGGCATTAAGCAGACCTGCCTAAACTTCAAGAGTACTGTCTAACAACAGGTCAAGGCACCCAAGAGAAAGAACTTAAAGTCGCAACAAAAACATCCACATACGAACACTCACTGTGTAATATAATCCCTTTATCACAATATCTCATCAAGTAGGTTACATGATAGTGTCTTCAACTTTTATGCTTGATACGTCGTTCTTTGACTACCTGAAATAAACTCGTCATTACACCATGACCATGAAATTTCGTGCGACAGTTCCATTTCAATCAAAGGGCCAAGATATAAACTTCTATAAATGTAAGTAACACATCCTTCCTCAACTTATCCATTAATAATATGCTACTCGTAACACACTCAATGTACCCTACTTCTTGTCAACTGTCTGCGTGATGATTTTCATCAATAAATCAAAGTGCGTGAGTCATGGCACATATTAATGATAATATTAAAGTCTAAAGATCATTACACACGCTCGTAGATAGAAATATCCAATGACACAAAAACATGCAGAATTTCTACTGGCGGGTCTGTTCTCATAATATCCTGTCTTGGATATTACCTAGTGCGAACTTCATGAGAGAAAGTCTCATCTGCTTACGAGTACTCACACCTGACAGTTTGCATGGTATGTGTTAGGACCAATAGGGTCCTATATACCCTGAGAGGGGGGGGGGTGAATCAGGGTATGGATATTCTTTTTCAAAATTCTTCCTGCCCCATTGGATCTTGACCTCTTTATTATAAGGGTCACTTTTTTTGCACTTGTGTGTTTATTATAACCACTTATTTTCTTCTTTATCTGATGATGATGCTTTAAATGCAATGCAGGGAAGTAAGTAGGCAGACACAAAGATTTTTACTTGGTTTACCTTCACTGGGCTACGTCTAAGGAGAATACAATGACGATGTGCCACTATACCAAATCCACTAAAGCACACTACTGTTTACAAAGTTAGGGATAGATCACTTCTATTCCCAAGATCACTGCCTTTACAATGTTTAGGGTCAACTCACTACTTTCCCAAGGGTCACTCCCTGTTTCTCTCTCTCCGGATCACTGCCGGTGGAGAGGATCACCTTCTTCTTCTTCCTTTGATCACTGCTCTAGAAAGGATCCACTCATAGTTTATAGACCTATAGGTCTCTTCATTATCACTAATTAATACATCATCTGTTGTATGTGGATGCTTTGTTGAAGTCCAACTTTCACTCATAGATGAATCTCACTTTGCACCGAAGGTATCAGACAATCTTCCAGCTTCCACGCAGCCCTAAATCACTGCCGTAATTCAACCATACATGGCTCCCTTCTCTAATACAACACGTAAGTATTGGCATGCAAGTTAAAACTGGCACAAAATTCCACCTCAACTACTTGTGCAACACAAGATTCTGCAACTCCAAACTT
This sequence comes from Viscum album, assembly GCA_963277665.1. Classification (NCBI taxonomy): domain Eukaryota; kingdom Viridiplantae; phylum Streptophyta; class Magnoliopsida; order Santalales; family Viscaceae; genus Viscum; species Viscum album. The sequence continues at coordinate 1,222,581,276 of OY728150.1, read as the reverse complement.
GCGCGACTCACACCCTTTTACGCCCAAACCAATTTTGGCATGCAACCATCAACTATCACGCTTCTTCAAAATCTGGCATGAAATTCTACCTCAACTACTTGAGAAACACCTCCTTATTCAACTATAAACTTGGGCGACTCCCTTCCTTTCTCGCCCAAACCACTCTGGATGCACAACAATCAACTGGCGCGCAACTTCTACTTGCGCGACCACACCACCACTTGCGCGACCACCACACCTGCGCGACGGGAGCTCTGATTTTCATTAAGTGTTGAACTTGTGCAGAATGAGGAGGGTTAGACCTCTATTTATAGGCATTTGGACACCCTGCGCGATGGAGCTCAAGTTTCCCCTTGACACGCAAGTTTCGGCACGCAAGTCTCTGCCACGCAAGTCACTTGCGTGACCAACACTAAAACTTGAACGACCCTTTTTTTCTTTTCCATATTTCGATGTTCTGATCTTGAAAAACATATAGCATTCAAGTTTCCTATCCTCCAAGACCTCGGCGCTCAAGTCCCTTTGCCAAAAACACTTTTCTTCATTTTTCGACTTTGATGCCCAAAATTTGGCAAACACTGGAAATCAGCGCCACCTTGTATCTGCTCTTTTTGTACCCCCTACAGATTATTCATTCCTTTGTATTCATTCTTGAATCAAACATAGATCGTTAAACACAACCCTTGAACTCTACATGCCACCATGAAATCCCCTTTGTCAACAAATTTGTATGTCATGGTTTGCTTTGTCAACAATCACAACACAGATGTCCACTTTGTCAACAAACACAATCACCTCAAAAATGATTCAATGATACCTTGAGGGATTTTTTCCCAACAGTATGTGTCCCATAATAGTATGTCATCCAACTGTAGAACTATATTTAATAATATTGTTATAGCATTTCAAGTTTCTCATCATAGCAAAGAATTGCAATGACCTTATCAATGAAATAAATACTCTAGGACATTATTACATCATAGTCATGAAGAACAATGGACAATATATAATAAGATGTTTAATATTTAAATACATTAAATATCCATGTAATAAAAGTACAACCAGTTGGTTCGAAGACAACAAATCTTACAAAATCCCACTTGGACTAGATTCAACTGCCTATGAATTTCAGTCCACTAGACCTCACATGGTGATCATGTTTCTACAGAGTCAAGGCTTTAGTCAAGGGGTCCACTTTGTTGTATTCCATGGAAATACTGCTCATTGCAACTTCACCTCTCTGAGAAAAATCCCTCAAGATATGATACTTCCGAAGTATGTACTTCGTCCGTTGATGTAAGCTTGGCTCTTTTGCAAGATCCACCGTTGTAGTATTATCACAGTACAATGTGATGGGATCTTTACTGCTAGGTATCACATACAGCTCCTAGATGAAGCTTTGCATCCAAACTACTTCTTTAGCTGCCTTAGAAGCTGCGATATACTCGGACTCTGTTGTATAATCTGTGACCACACTCTGATTTGAACTCTTCTAGCTCACTGCACCTCCATTCAAAGTGAAGATGTATCCCATTTGCAATTTCATGTCATATTGATCAGTCTGGAAACTAGAATTTTCATATCCTATGATGAATAGTTCCTCATCTCCTCTATAAACTAAGAACATATCATTAGTATACCTTAGATACTTTAGGATAGTCTTGACTGCCATCCGATAGTGATCACCTGAGTCAGCTTGATATCTACCTACCGCACTCAATGCATAAACGACGTCTAGCCTAGTACATAGCATGGCATACATGACTGACCCAATCACTGATGTGTATAGAGTCCTTGCCATTATATTTATTTCCTTATGTGTTTGAGGAAACATTTTCTTGGAAAGATGAATTCCATGTGAGACTGACAATAATCCCATCTTGGGTTGTTCCATACTGAATCTCTTCAGTATCTTATCATTTTATGTACTTTGACTTAGGCCCAACAATCTCATGGATCTATCATGATGGATCTTGATCCTAAGAATATATACTTCCTCACCCAAGTTCTTTATGGAGAAGCATTGATTCAACCATGCCTTAATAGACTGTAAGACTGGCATCTCATTTTCAATAAGTAATATGTCATCAATATATACTATTAAGAAAACGAATGCACTCTTACTAAACCATTTGTAGACACAAGGATCACATTCATTATTGATAAAACCAAATTTCGTCATGGCTTCATCAAAACTAATGTTCCATGACCTAGATGCTTGCTTTAATCCATAAATAGATTTTTTCAACTTGCATACCTTATTGACATCCTTTAGAGTCATAAAACCTTCAGGTTGTGTCATGTAGATATCTTCCTAAAGGTTCCCATTAAAGAAGGTTGTCTTGACATCCATTTGTCAAATCTCATAGTCATGGTAAGTGGAAATGACCAATAGAGTTATGATGAATTTTAGCATTGCAACTGGTGAAAATGTTTCGTCTTAGTCAATGCCTTGATGTTGTTTGAATTATTTTGTAACCAGTCGCGCCTTATAGGTACTGACTTGTCCTTCTATGTCTAGTTTCTTCTTGAATACCCATTTGCAACCAATATGCTTTACATAAACTGGAGGATCTACCAAAATCCATACTTGATTTTAGTACATGGAATCCATTTCAGAATTCATGGCTTCTTGCCAATTGGCAATATCTATGCTACTTACTACTTCCTTGTAGGTTATAGGATCATTATTATCAACTAATAATGAGTCACCAACCTCGATAACTATAAAACTATACTGTTATAGTTCTCTAACATCTCTTGTACTCCTACTTAGATCTTGTGTCTTTGGAACAGTTCTTTCTTCCATGAGGATTTGTAGAATCTATTCCTATACCAACTCTTGTGTACCTTGAGCCTCAACTTCATCGAAGTCTATCTCGCTCCCACTATCTCTTTTGGAGATGTGCTTCCTCTCAAGGAATATGATGTGTCTTACCACTATAACCATTTTGTCTTGGGGGGTTTTATAGGTAATATCCCCTTGTTTCCTTGGGGTATCCTATAAAGGTACACTTTGTGCCTCGGGGTGTAAGTTTGTTACCTGATGAGGCTTTAACAAACACATCGCTTTCCCACACATGTAAGTTCAATAATATGGATTTCTTTCCACTCCAGAACTCATATGGAATACCATTTATCGATTTAGTTGGTACTTGGTTTAGTATGTGTGCTGCTATTTGTAATGCATATCCCCAAAAGGATAATAGAAGACTCACATGACTCATCATTGGTCTCACTATGTCCAACAGGGTGCAGTTCCTCCTTTCTCTCACACCATTCCACTGGGGCATTTATGAAGGGGTGAGTTGGGATAGGATCCCAAACTCCTGTAAGTAATCAATAAAGTCTTGATTAAGATATTCTCTGCCTCAGTCTGAGTGGAGTTTATAATCTTCTTACTAAGCTAGTTCTCAACTTAATTCTTGTATTCTTTGAACTTATCAAAAGAATATGACTTATACCTCATTAAGTAGATATATCCATATCTACTAAAATCATCAGTAAAAATTATGAAGTATTAGTACCCTCCCCTTGCTTCAATAGGAAATGGTCAATACACATCGGTATGAACCAATTCAAGAAGTTATTTAGTCATTTCACCTTTCCCACTAAATGGGGCTTTGGTCATTTTGCCTTGTAAACATGCATGACATACGCCAAGTGGTTTTAGTTTGAAAGAATCTAAATATCCATCTAGATGTAACTTTGTCAAGAGTTTCTCGTTTACATGACATAGCTGGTGATGCCAAAGTTGGGTGTGGTATGAGTCACATGAAGTATCTTTGTTATCAATTTCCATTACTTGGTTTGTGTAATCCAATATGTAAAGACTGTTGTATAAATTTTTCCTACCAAAACAAATGCTATCTTTGTAAAAGAAGCAACATTCATTTCCAAACTTGAAAAAAATCCATCTGTATCTAATCTGGATACAAAGAATAATGTTTTTCGTAACATATGACACATAATAATAACCCTTTAACACCAAGATCATCCCAGTTGGTAACGTGAGGTGGTATTCCCCGACAGCTACAACATTAATCCTAGCTCCATTGGTTGCTCGTAGATCTACCTCCCCTTGGTCAATCTTCCTGAATCTACTTAGTTCCTATATTTTGATACCTATGTGAGCACCACAAGCTGTATCTAATACCCAATTTGTAGAAACAGATAGATTTCATTTGATAACAAATGCACCTAAAGCTTCCCCTTGCTTCTTAGGCTGGGTGCAGTTCTTCTTCCAGTGGCCCTTCTTACCACATGCGAAATAAACAACCTCCTGTTCCCTTGCCTCCCCTTTGATCTTCCTTTTCATGGAAGGCCATAAAGAAGCTTTGGGCTTAAATCTCTTCCCCTTACCTTTCCTCTTATTCACCATAAGGACATAAGGATTTTCTTGGTTCATATCTTTGTCCACTTGGCGAATGAGGATAAAAATATCGGATAGAGACTTCTCAATGTTGTTCATATTGAAATTGATAACAAAGTTAGAGAAGCTCTGAGGGAGTGATGCAAGAATGAGATCAGTGCCTAGTTCTTTGGGAAGTTTAAACCCTAGAACCTCCAGGCGCTCAATGTAGCCAATGATCTTGACTACATGAGGCCCAACCGAGGCACCTTCTCCAAGCTTACTCTGAAAGAGTGCCTTAGATATCTCAAAACTTTCCTATCTTTCTCTCTCCTGGTAAAGACTACGGAGGTGCTCGAGCATGCTATAAGCATCCATGTTTTCATGAAACTTCATGATCTCACTAGAAATTGATGATGGCATAAAACATTGAATGTAGACCACATCGTTCATATGTTTCTCATAGACCAGGAAGTCCTCATCACTTGCCTCTTTGACAGGCGGATTAGGTAATGCTGACTTCAATATGTAAGACTTCTGTTCATGGCGTAGGATAACCTGAAGGTGTCTAAACCATTACTGGAAGTTATTTCCAGTGAGGATGTTATCTTTATCCATAATTGATCGTAGGGATAGTGTGGTTGATGAGCTTGTCATTTTTATTCTACAATTAAAAGAGCAGATCATTAATAATTTCTTGATTACATTTTATGAGAAATAATAAATTTTATTAAGTCTAATTCTATTTTATCAAGTCCCAATGACCCTTGCCATTGAACTCGGAATGTCCAGTTTTCATGACATTCTAGTGACAAGGATCCATATTCCCCTTCGCATAACCCTAACAAGGGTTGGTCAAGCTATTAGAAGGTATTTAGGAAGGCAGGTCTTTGCCAACTATGGGCTTGCATCTCATTGATCTGTTGAGTGGACTCCCCAATCCTGAAATCATGACTTTGGATTTCCTCAACTCTTGCCTCTAATATTACACCAAGTATATCAAGGGCTACTCCTCTTGATGTAATATAGTTAAGTCAAACCAAAACCTTTCATAAGGGCTTCCTATATAAAAGTAAGTGTCCCAATAAGGGTTGGTCAAACACATAGTTTTATTGAGTTTTCCTTAATCAAGAAACGTAAGGCTTTGTCTGACTTAATATTTTATTTGAGGGATTTTTATCTCTTATGCATGAATTTCTTATTATAATTATCACATTCTTATTAATATTAAGTGTAACTTACTTATGTTATTAACCATGTCTTGATAATATTTACGCATAAGCCCAGTTTATTTTAGTTCCATCTTGCATGCTTGTTTAATTCATTAATTATGTGATCGTGACAAAACATCCATAATGATAAACCATGCAGCTGATAGGAATAAAATAAAGGGAATTATCGTGAGCTTTTCTAATGGTTATTTTATCTAAAGGTTGATAAACTAACCCCAACCTAGGAGAGAAACATCTTGAACCTTTTGGGTTTGTGTTTACAACTTTCCACCTATCCACCTCTGTATTTCTTGGGATTGGTTTCTTCTCAGATCCAGCTTGAACCGCCACCACTAGCTTGGGAGTTCTATCCATTACATATGCCTTTTTTTAACTTACATGTAGGTGAGGGGTAGAAGGAGTTTTACATAAAAGAAACCTTGGGCACGTAGACCCTACATATTAATTAGGAGGAGGCTCTCAAGCCAACAAATTTATTTTAAATAAATAAATTAAAAGAAACCATCCACATATAAAGGTATTGGTTTAGATCATGATCATACATACATGCAATTATATTTACACATAAATAAAACTAGAATTAAATTCTTTAATCATTCTTGTTTAAGATAAATCATGCTCGAATCAATTAATTATCATCTTTAATTAATCAATCATTTTATCTTAAACCCTTTTCTGAATTTACTTGATATTCTCATCCATCATAATTTTAAACAAATAAATTCATTTAAAATTATCTTTGTACGTAACTTTTACCTTGGTGGAAACCTGGTGAATTCCTATTCATAACTACCCAATGAGTAGAAATGAACATTACACAAATGTTAAATTAAACACACATATATAAAACACTTATCACATGTTGTGCCTCAGCTTTACGCTCACACGATGGTACACGTCTCAAAGGTTTATATAATATAATAATAAATTTTAATAAATCTGCATAATTTGGATGAGTACACGGCGTGTAGTTCCAACTACATGACGTGTACTATTTTTCACCGTCCATCCAAAGAACACACCCGGGGAAACGATGTGTGAGTGTACTTTGGAAATATTTAGAGTAAACGACATGTCCAATGGGCCACACACCGTGTAGTTCCTTGTTAGACGGTCTCCAGTTGAGCAAGATGTGCACCCCGTACATAGTCCAACCCTAACCCGAAGGGACTACACATCGTGTCCAGTTGGCCACACGACGTGTAATCTGAAAACTGCGTGCCACCTATTCCTGGTCAACACACAAAGTCATTAAGACTTAGACAAACTCCAATGACATGACTTGGTTTGGTGGACCAGACTCGATGCGTTAGACCTTAGCTACACGACGTGTACTGTCAAATACATGTCATGTGTTCTGGTGTTGTACGACCAGGAACCTTTGGCACCTCTGGATGAGATTCTATGTTTTATTTTAATCAAAATTAAAAGAAAAGATCGTTTTTATAAGGTGAACGAGAAATGAAAGAGGAGGAAAAAATCTCAAGATTCAGATTTTCAGAACGATTAACTTGAATTGAAACAACTATATTATTAAATGTGTAAATCATCAACGAAATATTTAAATAATTATAAACTATGATGTAACCACTCTGATACCACTTGAAGGTTTCGGGTGCAGCGGAAGCGTGGTTGGGCCATCACCCAAATTTGATTTTTACCATGATCAATGATTATTTTGGGATCAATATGATGATGAACGCCAGTCTCCATGGAATAAAATCAAAGATTTAGATAAATAAGGAAGAGCTCCAGAACCTTTAGAGAGGATCTTGTAAATCATTTTTATAATTAATTTAATTAATTTCATAAATAAAATAATACCCAGATCTTCAGTATTTTCTTTGTTGATGATGTTGATCGTCCGGAATGATAAAGCAAGTGTCTTGTTTCGGTCGTTCTTGATCACTTGTTCTTCAGCCTTGAAGAAAATCTCTCGTTCTTGAGAGGGGTGGGAAGAGGATTTGAGAGAGAAATTTTTTAGCTAAAAAATTCTCAATTCACCGGGTGTGCGGTTTGGTACATGGCACAATGGACGTATGTGTCTATTTATTGACATGGAGCTTTAGTTACAATATTTAATTGTTTAACAACAATTAAATACATTCATAACCTTAGAGAAAACCCATGCTATTGATAATAATACTGCGTAATTATTTATGGTGTGCCAATTTGTGCAAAATGGAATTATAAATAAAATTCCACGTCACAAAATAATAGTAGTGTTATTTTAATCTGTGCCAACTAGTTAAATAATTATTTATCATCTTGTAAATAATTATTTTACTACCAGACTGGCCTTGGTCCTCTCGAACTCCACTTACATTTATTGAACATATAAATAAATAAATAAATAAATTCTTCTCTTAAATAAATATTTTATTTACAAACTAGTAAATAAATATTTATTAAATTTTCAATAAAATAAATAAATATATTTTACCCACAATCTGGTGAATAAATATTTATTTAATTTATGCAATCATTTTAACTTGAATAAAATTATTCCACTATCTTGAGAATAATATTTATTAATTATATTCAAATATAATTTAACTGAGACCACCAGAAACACTTAGTGTGTGACCATCTCAGATTATTTCTCATTGGAATTAGGTAGGCTTGCCTAAAGTCGAAGAGTACTATCTAGCAATGGGTCAAGGAACCCAAGAGAAAGAACTTAAAGTCGCAATGACAAAATCCACATATGAATGCTCATTGTGTAATATAACCCCATTTTCATAATATCTCATCAAGCAGGTTTTATGATAGTGTCATCAAATTTTATGCTTGATATGTTGTTCTTTGACTACCTGAAATAAACTCATCGTTACACCATGGCCATGGAATTTTGCATGAAGATTCTATTTAAATTAAATGGATGAGATATCAACTTCCATAAATGGAAGGGACAAATTCTTCCTCAACTTATCCATTAATGATAGGACACTCGTGACGTACCCAACGTACCCTACTTCCCACCAACTGTTTGTGTGATGGTTTTCGTCAGTAAATCAAAGTACGCAAGTCGTGGCATGTATTAATGATAATCTTAAAGTCTAAAGATCATTACACACACTCATAGATAGAAATATCCAATGAAACCAAAACATGCAGAATTACTACTGGCGGGTCTGTTCTCATAATCTCCTATCTTGGAGATTACCAAGTGCGAACTTCATGAGAGGAAGTCTCATCTGCTTACGAGTACTCACATCTGACGGTTTGCATGCTATGTGTCCCATCATAGTATGTCATCCAACTATAGAACTATATTTAAGAATATTGTTATATCATTTCAAGGTTCTCATCATATTGGGGAATTTTCATGACATTATCAATGCAACAAATACTCTAGGACGTTATAACATCATAGTCATGCAAGACAATGAACAATATGTAATAAGATGTTTAATATTTAAATACATTAAATATCCATGTAATCAAAGTACAACCAGTTGGTTCTAGGACACCAAATCTTATAGATTGGTCTTTAGTATTGTGATTATTATTAATTCTCATCATGAATCATGTAATTTTATGTATGGACTAAAACCATGTTAACATATGCTCGTGATAAGGTAGCATATGCTGAATGGATCAAAAGTGATATGAAATTAACTGAATAAGTTAGTAATATATTTTTCCATTACATATTAATGGAATAAGATATATATGTCCTTTTTATTAAAATGAAACTATTTGATTAGATCCATGGCCATTGTCACGAACTAGCCCGGGATGACCCGACCTGTCACCCGATTCATCTTATAGTAAGGCCTTAAGCGCACCTCCTCACATGGAAGAGGGTGCCAACTAGTTGTGAGGACTTAAAAGGATAAAATGAGGAGACTATTCCATCAGATTAAAGTTCAATAACAATAGAAGTAAATTAAACACATACACATCCATAAACATCATAGTGCACATAAATAAATAAATAACCGAAAAAAACTATAATAAATGAAATTCAACATACAAAGGACAAAAAATACGGACACTAGTCCTCCAATGAACCAAAAACATGAATAAAATAAAATAAAATAAAATAAATACATAAGGCTCTAATGCTACTCTGAGCTGAACCATGTACCCGGTCTCCATGACTGTCGAACTGCTCCAGCTTGATCCAAATATTTCACACGAGCGGCTCTGCTTGATCACACCACACTAGGTCTCTTCTTGATCCACCATCTCGTGCTCAACTTGAAAGTAAATGTAATGTCTACATGTGCATCGAGGTGTACGTATAGGGCGTGAGAAAAAAATCTTAGTACGTCACCCCTAATGACGGTCCTAACATCTGTTGTCATAACATGTGCATGAAACACGTAATATGCCCAACCTAGATAAACAAATACTACTTTCATAAAAATAAACAAAATATGGAAAATAAAACAAAAAAGTCTAAACAAAAGGAAAAAAACAAAACTCAGGTTCCATCCTGACACCCATGGTAAATATACCCCCACTATAGCTTAAGCTATAAGAATTATAGAACGTGGCTCGCCCAGCCACAACATCAAGCATGTTCACCTGATCAAAAAGGAGTTCCAAAAGTACAATTCAAGGATATGCATGAATGAAAAACCATAAAATCTCATCCTAGGTGTTTAAAACAAAAAAGTACATCTACCAGGCTCTAAGACTCCAATGGTATTATCTGAGCTGGCAGTAGGAACTCCCGTTGAACTTGGGAGAATTCTACCTGAAGTTCCAAAGGATCGAATAACAACTGAGAAGGGGGGGGGGTGGTGAATCAGTTGTTTAATTTTTATAAGTTCCAAATTTTTTAGAAAATTAACCCCCACAACCTAAGTTCAACACCTTATCATATTTTAGTTAATACTCATGCATGAAAAAGTATAAAAACAAGTAAAGCACACGAGATTTTCAAGGTTAGGCCTCGGTGTTAGAACCTACATCCTTACCATAGCCACTCCCATGGGTCTATGAAAATTTAATATTATAAAGAAGTGAATACAACTTGTGTAAACTCTCTTTAGACACCTTCTATATCCCGATATGAATGATTACACTAACTCCCATTAGTTTATAAAGTTTGATTATAAACAATTGAGCCATAAAAGAAAAGATCACAAAAGCTTTTGTTCCTTAAAACTCTATCTGGAACCCCAATCCGATGAAACTGGGTTGTATTTCCTCAGTATAATTGACTCATTAATATGAAATCATTGCAATGAGTTCATTATGATGAACCCTTTTCTCAAACCACACTTATTAAACTCTTCTCAAATGCTCAGTCCGATCTTCCTTAGTCTGGTCTTCCTCGGTCCGATCTTCCACATCCCAGTAAGAAAACTTTCAATTGTCTAATATTATAACGTGATATCTATCTAGAAATAACTTTGACTCAACTTTGTAATGCTCTAACTTTTTCACATGTGAAAATATTTCAAAGTACGAATGTATTGTGCTTCTATTTATAAGCATCTCAGAATGAAAAAGATGGGAAACTGAAAAACTTTTCCTACTTACTCAAATTAAAAAACCTCTGAGATTCACTCATATTTGAACTTCATGTTTTACCACTTTAACTCTTATGGAACCTTCTTGAATCATCTTGAGTCTTCTTAGTAATCATCATTCTCAAACTTCCAAACTTTTCTTCAGTATAATGGAACTTCCTCAGTGTTGGAGTTAGTGGCCTAGAACCAACTACTTTGTACTTTATGATAAACCTGTATTCATGTATTTGAATATTAATAAATACCTTATCACATCTTGATTGTTCTTCTTCGTGACAATACATGTAATAATGTCCTAATGATAGTTGTTGCACTAAAGGGTCATAGCGGATCCCTACTATGATGAGAACTCGAAAGTTCCATAACACTATTCTTGAATATATATTCTATGGTTGTATGATGTTATTTGAGGGACAAAAATAATACATGCCATTAGGGGTGAGGAATCATAAAACTTTTAGGCACATTCTCATGGTGTACACCCTTGGTAATATCCAAGAGAATATTATGAGAACGAGACCTTCCAGTAGGAAATCCACATTTCATAGTGTCATTGGATGTTCCTATCAGTGGACGTGTGTATTGTTCCTTGGACTTTAAGATTATTACTAATGGGTATTGAAACTTGGGCACTTAGATGTATTGAAAAAAACTATGACGAAACATTGTTCGTAGCGAGGTAGGATATGTTGGGTGCATCACAAATAATACCACATAAATAGATAATGCGAGAAATAATTTGTCCCTTCTGTTCCATAATGGAAGTTGATATCTTCGGCCCTTTGATGGAATTGATATAGCCTAAATATATCCATGTACATGGTGAGGAATGGGCAAGTTCAGTTCTGGGAAGTCAAAGAAAGAGTAATCGAGCACATGGGTTGATGATTCTAGTATGAAACCCACTTGATTCGAGATATCAAGACAAAGAGATTACATTACACAGTAAGCATTCATAGGAGGTGACAAGTCATTACAACATTAAATTCTTTCTCTATGGGTGACTTGGCATGTTTCTAGACTCTAACCTTGGACTTTAGATAGGCTTCGCCTAATTCCACTGAGAAAGAGGCCTAGAGGGTCACACACTAAGTGTATCCAAGCATCTCAGTTAAATATTCATTTAACAAGTTTAATAAAGAGTATTTTTGATTGTGGTTTAATAATTATTCAAGGATGATTGATTGCATTTATTTAAACACTAGTTATTTAAGAGAATATATTGTGGGTGAAATAATATATTTATTAGTGAATAATGCAGTGATATTTATTTAAGAAATAAATAGTCATTATTCAAGGTCAAATAAATGTGGTGGAGGAAATAAAGGAAAATGGGAAAAAAATACACCCCGTGTATATTAATATACACTCCATTTGTTTCTTTTGGGAATTTGTGAGAAATAATATTATTTATTTAATTAAATAATATTAGGTGTAATTCTTTGGGTTCATGTAAAGTAATAATAATAGTCAAACACTACTATTAGACATGATGTCTTATTAAGAATTAAATGAAATAAATAAATACCTATGGATAATTATTTTATTTTATTATTCTAAGTATTATAAATCCCAATTACATTATTCTCATTAATCTAGTCATTATATGTGGTTGTGTACAATGGATCTGGAGAAATCACTCTAGCCAAGAGAGAATTCCTTTTCTCCAAGAACACTCTCAAGTTACGAGATAGATCCTCCTCCACCGGATCAAGGAGAGGACTTTGGAAATAGCTCTCAAGGTGATCGAACGTGGAAATCACAAGAAAATGATCTTCCACACTATCACCCAAAGATCCCTTCGACGATGTCCAGAGATACGTGGAGCATATGTGGATCACCTCTAGAGGAAGCCTAAACTTGGATTCTGTGACGCAACGACATGTCACATTGGATCGTGACTGAAAGCATCAACAGAGAGAGAATTCCATCAAGTTAATTCTTGTATTTTAATTAAATTAATTATAACCAACATATGATGATCCTCTCTATGGTTCTGAGACTTCCCTCTTTTATTTTTGTTATTCATTCTATTCTAAAGATCCGGTGTTTTATCATTCTGATATATCTCATATTGATTGTTGTTAACGGTAAAATTAAAGTTGGGTACACCTATCCACGCACTTACGCTGCACCCAGAACCTACAAGTGGTATCCGAGAGATTGTATCATTGATTATAATTATTTACTTTTTTCATTAATGATTTACGCATTTAATAATTTAGTTTCTTCAATTCAAGTTAATCATTTTTTAAATCTGAATCTCAAGATTTGTTCATCCTCTTTCACTTCTTGTTCACCTTATAGAAATGATATTTTTCTTTTAATTTCGATTAAAATAAAAATGGAGGATCTAATCTAGAAGTTCCAAAGGTTCCTATCCATACAACACTAGAACACACAACGTGTATTCGGCAGTACACGTTGTATAATCAAGGTTTATTTCATCAGGACTGGTTCGCCAAACCAAGTTGTGTGATTGGAGTTTTTCTAAGTCTTAATGACTCCATGTGTTGACTAATAATAGGCGGCACATGATTTTCATATTACACATCGTGTGTCCCACTGGACACAGTGTGTAGTCCCTTTGGGTTAGGGTTGGACCATGTCCCTATACACAACTTTCCCAGCTAGAGACCATGTAACACGGATACTACATGACGTGTGGCCTACTGGACACGCCATGTTCTCCAAATATTTCCGAAGTACATCTACATATTTTATCCCTGGGCGTATACTTTAGATGGATGGTGAACGATAATACATTCAGCGTAGTAGGAACTACATGTCGTGTACTCATCCAAATTATGCAGATTTATTAAAATTTATTATTATATTATACAGACCCTTGAGACGTGTACCATCGTACATGCATAAAGCTAGGGCACAACACGTGATAGGTGTTATATATATATAAATTTTCAACTTAACATATGTGTAATGTTAATTTCTACTCATTGGGTAGTTATGAATGAAAATTCACCGAATTGCCTTCAAGGTACAAGTTATGTACAAAGATAATTTTAAATGAATTTATTTGTTTAAAATTATGATGGATGATAATCTCAAGGAAATTCAGAAAAATGTTTAAGATAAAATGATTGATTAATTAAAGATAACAATTAATTGATTCGAGCATGATTTATCTTAAAAAATAACAATTAAATAATTGAATGCTAGTTTTATTTATGCGTAAATATCATTGCATGTATGGATGATCTTGAGCTAGACGAGGACCTTTGTATGTGGATGGTTTATTTTAATTTATTTAAATTAAAATTATTGGCTTTCAAGCCTTCTCCTCATTAATATGTAGGGTCTGCATACCCAAAGTTTCTTTTATGTAAAACCCTATTTTACCCCTCACCTGCATGTGAAATAAAAGCATATGTAATGGATGGAGCTCCCAAGCTAGTAGAGGTAGCTCAAGTTAGGAGCCGAGGCAAAACCAATCCAAGGAGATACAAAGGTGGATAGGTGGAAAGCTATAAACACGAACCCAAAAGGTTCAAGGTGTTTATCCCTTAGGTCTTGAGTTATTTTATCAACCACTAGATAAAATAACCAATAGAACGAGCTTATGATCATGCCATTTATTTTATTTCTGTCAGTTTCATGGTTTATTTATTGTGGGTGTGTTGTCACGATCACACAATTAATGAATTAAACAAGCATGCAAGATAGAACTAAAATAAGACCAACTTATGCATAAATATTATCTTATACATGGTTAATCACTTAAATATATCCCACTTAATATTAACAACCACCTAATAAAGATAATAAAATGGAAATTTACATATAAGGATAAAATCCATCAAGTAAATATTAAGTCGGTATAGCCTTCCATAATCTTGGTTAGAATCGAACCATAGTTCAAAGTACTTGACCAACCCTAGTTGGGGTGATTTCAATTATCGGGGAATTCTAATTAAAGGTTTTGGGTTTACATGACTTGGTTCACATCAAAGGTTTATTTCCACAGAAAGACTTGGTGTGAACAAGAGGAAAAGGTTGATTAAATCCAAAATAAAAGGATTTTAGGATTGGGGAGTCCACTTAGCGGATCAAGGAACTACGAATTAATGCAGTTAGAATTTCTAATGCCTACCTAAAACCTTTCAAGTTGCTTGACCAAACCTAGTTGGGGTAATGATAAGGGAAATATGAATCATTTCCAATATAATATTCAGGCAATAGAATATTACGAAGTTAGTGGTGAGGGATATTGGATTTCTATAAAATAGTAGGAGACTAATAAGTATTAATTTATCTTATTTTTATCATGATAAAGTACTAAATCATTGCTAGTATTAATTTGTAGAAATGAAAAGAAAAATGAATTCAAAATATCATTGTGAACCATAATCGATAAGTAAAACCTTCTCACTAGTACCAATTTCTAGGAGTGACAGAGGCATTTATGCATCATCCTTTGCCACAAGAGGAAATTGTATGTGCTGGAGGATCCTATTCCAGTTACACCCAGAAATGAGGCCAGTGATGAGGAAATATCTCTCTATATGAAACATTTGGATGATGCCACATATGTCCAATGTTTCATTCTATCAACCATGTCTAATGAGCTCTTTAAGCAATATGAAAACATGGATGCGTATAACATGATGTCTCACCTTAAGGATCTCTATTAAGAGAAGACGAGACATGAGAGACATGAGATCTCCAACTCTTTGTTCACAACTAATCTTGGAGAGTCTATGCCAGCTGGGCCTCATGTAATCAAGCTTATTAGCTATATTTAATGCCTGGACATCTTAGGGATTAAGTTCTCGGATGAGTTGTATATAGATCTCATCCTATCATCACTACACACGACCTTCTCTATCTGTATCGTGAACTACAACATGAGAAATAATGAGAAGAGTCTATCAGAACTTATGACCTTGATTTTCCAGGTAGATAAGAATATGAGGTGTGACAAACCCATAGTCCTTATAGTGAATAAGAAGAGGAAGGACAAAGAAAAGGGGCCAAGGATTTATAAACAGTCTGAAGTCCCTAAGAACCGTCCCTCCAAGAAGGGAAAGATCCAGAGGCAGGGCAAGGAATGAGAGGCAGTATGTTTTTCATGTGGAAATCCAAGACACTAGAAGAGGAACTATACCTAGAAGCGTGGGGGTGCTAAAGGTGCATTTGTTATCGAGTGTAATATTTCTATTTCTACACATTGGGTATTAGATACAACATGTGGGGATCACATCTATAATCAAATGCAGGAACCAAGTAGATTTAAAAATATTTATAGAGGAGAGATGGATCTTTAAGCTACCAATGGAACGAGGATGGTTGCATTGGCCATTGGAAATTACCATCTCTCATTTCCAACTGGGATGCTTTTGGTTTTACATAACTGTTATTATGTACCTAGTGTTACCAAGAACATAATTTTTGTATCATGTTTGGATATGGATGGATTTATTTTGAAGTTTGGAAATAAGGGTTATTTCTTTTACAAGAACAACGTATGTTATGGTACGACACATTTAAATAATGGTTTGTATTTATTAAATTACAAAAACCAAGTGTTGGTAATCGATAACGAAATGAACTCACATGACTCATACAACACCCAGTTGTGGCATCACCGTCTTGGTCATGTAAATGATAATCACTTGACAAAGCTCTGCCAAGATAGTTATTTAGACTCTACTGAGCTAAAACCACTTGATATATGTCACGCTTGTTTATAATGGAAAATTGACAAGCCACCTTTCAGTGGACTGGGTGAAAGGGCCACAAAGCTTTTAGGATTGATACACACGGATGTATGTGGACCATTTCTAGTAGAATCTAGATGTGTATATTCTTAATTCATTAATTTTACTGATGATTTGAATAGATATGACTATATATACTTAATGGGGTATAAGTTAGAGTCCTTGGAGAAATTTAAGGAATTCAAGAATGAAGTAGATAATCAGCTTGGTAAGAAGATAAGGAAGCTTTGATCGGATTGAGGTGGAGAATATCTGAACCAAGAGTTCATCGAACTTTTACAGGATTATGAGATTCTATTTCAACTCACTCCTCCTTATACACCATAGTGTAATGGTGTTAGTGAAAGGAGTAACCACACCTTTTTGGACATATTGAGGTCGATGATGAGTCATGCAGATCTTCCATTATCCTTTTGGGGATATGCATTACAAATTGTAGCATACACATTAAACGAAGTACCAAATAAGGTGTAAAATGGAATTCCCTCTGAGTTATGGAATGAAAAGAAACCCATTTTGTCATACACACATGTATGGGGATATGAGAAATTTGTTAAGGCCTTCTCAAGAAACAAACTAGCACCCCAGAGCACGAGGTGTATCTTTATAGGATATCCTAAGGAAATGAAAGGATATTACCTATATAACCCTTCAGACAAGAAAGTGATTGTCACTAGACAAGCCATATTTCTTGAGAGGGAGAACATCCTTAAAAAAGATAGTGGGAGTAAGATTGAATTCAATGAATTTGATGCTCAAGATACATATAAGTTGGTACAGGAACAAGTTTTACAGGTCCCCATGGAAGAGGTTCCAGAAACACAAGTACTACGTAGGAGCACAAGAGAGACAAGGGAACCATAGATATTTGGTTTCCTAGTCACTGAGGATGGTAAATCATTATTGTTAGACAATTATTAACCTCTCTCCTACAAGGAAGTAGTAGAGATCTCAGAATCTGCAAGATGGATAGAAGATATAAATTTTGAGATAGATTCCATGTATCAAAACCAAGTATAGGTTCTGGTCGATGAGCCAGTTGATGTAAATCTTATTGGATGAAAATGGGTATTCAAAAGAAATCTGGATATAGAAGGTCAAGTTAGTACCTATAAAGCAAGGATAGCAGTTAAAGGATTCAGACAACGTCAAGGAATTGACTATGATGAAACCTACTTGACAGTTTCCATGTTTAAATCTATAAGAATCATACTTTCCATAACGGCTTACCATGACTATGAGATTTGGAAAATGGATGTCAAAATAGCATTCCTTAATGGGAACATTAAGGAATATGTATATATGACACAACAATAAGGGTTTGTGACACCAGGTGAAGCCAAATGGGTTTTAAATTTACAGAAATCCATTTATGGATTAAAGCAAGCATCCGAGTCATGGAATATTCGATTTGATAAATCCATAAAGGAATTTGGTCTCATTAAGGAAAAATATAATCCATGTGTTTATAAGTGGTTTAATGGGAATGTGGTCATTATCCTAGTATTATATGTTGATGACATATTACTTATTGGAAATGATGTACTAGTATCATGGTCAGTTAAGGAATGGTTGAACAAGTGTTTCTCCATGAAAGACTTAGGTGAAACAACCTACATTCTAGGGATCAAGACCATTCATGATAGATACAAGAGGATTCTTGGTCTAAGTCAGGGAATGTAAATTGACTAGATACTAAATAGATTTAGTATGGAATGATCTATGAGGGGATTGGTTCCAATGTCACATGGCCTATATCTTTCTAAGAGAATGTGTCCTCAGACACAATAGAAGAAAGATAAGATCAGTAAGATCCAATATGCTTCAGCTATAGGATCTATCATGTATTCCATGTTATGTATCAGTCTTGATGTTTCCTATGCACTGAGCATGGTAGGCAGATATCAAGAAAATATAGGAGAATAAAATTGGACTACTGTTAAGACTATCCTTAAGTATCTTAGAAGAACTAAGGATATGTTCCTAGTGTATGGAAGAGACGAGGAGCTTGTCATCATAGGGTATACTAATTCTGGTTTTCAGATAGATTAGAACAATCTGAAGTCATAATTAGGATATGTTTTTTTATCTCAACGGAGGAGCTGTGATCTGGAAGAGTTTAAAGTAGCCAGTTGTCGCCTATTCTACAGCGGAGTCCGAACATATAGCAGCTTTTAATGCATCCAAGTAAGCTGTCTAGATTTGGAACTTTGTATAATAGATTGATGTGGTGCTTAGTAGTAGAGACCCTATCACATTGTATTGTGATAATACTTTAGTGGTGGCTCTTGCAAAAGAACCAAGGTCACATCAATAGACAACGTACATTCTTTGAAAGTATCACCTCTTGAGGGATTTCTATCAAAAGGGTGAAGTTGTAGTGAGCAAAGTGTCCATGAAAGAGAACACGACAAATCCCATGACTAAAGGCCTATCTCAGCAGAAACATGAATATCATGTGAGAGATAGTGGGTTAAAGGTTGTTAGAAGTTGGTTCTAGTCCGAGTGGGAGTCTGTTGGAGTTGGTGGCCTAAAACCAACTACTTTTTACTTTATGATAAAATTGTATTCATGGATTTGAATATTAATAAATACCTTATCACATATTGATTGTTATTATACATGAAAATTCATGTGATAATGTTCTAAAGATAGTTGTTTCACTAAAGGGTCATTGCAGATCCCTACCATTATAAGAACCCGGAAGTTCCATAACACTATTCTTGAATATATGTTCTATGGCTAGATGATTTTATTTGAGCAACAAAAATAATACAGGCCATTAGGGGTGAGGAATCATAAATCTTTGAGGCACATTCTCATGGTGTGTGCCCTTGGTAATATCCATGAGGATATTATGAGAACGAGACCTGCCAGTAGGAAATCCACATTTCATAGTGTCATTGGATGTTCTTATCTATGGACGTGTGTATTGGTCCTTGGACTTTAAGATTATTACTAATGGTTATTACAACTCGTACACTTAAATGTATTTATGAAAACTATGATGAAACACTGTTCGCAGCAAGGTAGGATATGTTGGGTGCATCACGAGTAATACCACATTAATAGATAATGCAAGCAAGGATTTTTACCTTTTATTCCATAACAAAAGTTGATATCTCAGGCCCTTTTATGGAATTGATATAGCCTAAATAAATCCATGGACATGGTGAGAAATAGGAAAGTTCAATTCCTGGAAGTCAAAGAAAGAGTAATTGAGCACATGGGTTGATGATGCTAGCATGCAACCCACTTGATTCAAGATATTGAGATAAAGGGATTACATTACACGATAAGCTTTCGTAGGAGGTGACACATCATTGCGGTGTTAACTTCTTTCTCTATGGGTGCCTTGGCGTGTTGCTAGAAGCTAACTTTGGACTTTAGGTAGGATCCGCCTAATTCCACTGAGAAAGAGGACTAGAGGGTCACACACTAAGTGTATCCAATCATCTCAATTAAATATTCATTTAACAAGTTTAATAAAGATTATTCCCAATTGTGGTTTAATAATTATTCAAGGATTCCTGATAACATTTATTTCTACACTAGTTATTTGAGAGAATATATTGTGGGTGAAATAATATATTTATTAGCGAATAATGTAGTGATATTTATTTAAGAAATAAATAGTCATTATTAAAGCTCTAATAAATGTGGTGGAGGAAATAAAGTAAAATGGGAAAAAATACACGCCATGTATATTAATATACACTCCATGTGGTTTTTCTGAGAATTTGTGAGAAATAATATTATTTATTTAATTAAATACTAATAGGTGTAATTCGATGGGCGCATGTAAAGTAATAATAATAGTCAAACACTATTATTAGACATAGGGTCTTACTAAGAATTAAATGAAATAAATAAACACCTATGGGTAATTATTTTATTTTATTATTCTAAGTATTATAAATCCAAATTACATTATTCACATTAAGCTAGCCACTATCTATGGTTGTGCACAATGGATCTGGAGAAAGCTCTCAAGCCAAGAGATAATTCCTTTCCTCCAAGAAATATTTCAAGTTACGAGAGAGATTATCCTCTACCAGATCAAGGAGAGTGCTTTGGAAGCATCTCTCAAGGTGATCAAATGTGGATATCACAAGCAAATGATCTTTTGCGCTAGCACCTAGAGATCCCTTTTGTGATGTCTAGAGATACATGGAGAACGCGTGGATCACCACTAGAGGAAGCCTACACTTGGATTCCGTGATACAATGATATATCACATTGGATCATGACTAGAATCATCAACAGAGAGAGAATTCCATCAAGGTAATTATTTTATTTTAATTAAATTAATTATAACCAACATATGATGATCCTTTCTATGGTTCTGAGACTTCCCTATTTTATTTTTATTATTCATTATATTAAAAAGATCCAACATTTTATCATCGTGACAGGTCTAGTATTGATCATTGTTAATGGTGAAATTAAAGTTGGGTACACCCATCATGTGCTTCCATTTCACCCAGAACCTACACTAAGCTCATTACGATGAAAATTCCTTAGCTCATTTTGAATTGACTTTACTCGTCAGAGTTAGTCTGATTAAATTTCATTCTTAGAGTTTGTCTAATTGAATTTCCTCCTCAAAGTTAGTCTGATGGACTTTCCTCCTTATATTTAGTCTGATCGACTTTCCTCATAGTCAATCTGGTTCAATTTCCTTCTCAGAGTTAGTCTGATGGACTTTTTGTCTCAGATTCAGTCCAATTGACATCCCTCCTTAGAGTCAGTCTGATTAAGTATCCTCCTCAGAGTCAGCCTGATTAACTTTCCTTCTCAGAGTTATTTTGATGGAACTTCCTTATCTTCAAAATGATGGAATCTCTATAACAATGGAATTCTCATTATGATGGAAACTCCACTCTGCAACTTTGAAATTATTTAAACCTCATCATCTATAACTCATTCAAACTTCTAAAAACTTTTGTGCCTGGTACTTCTATATCTGATGAAAAATTTGTCTTGATTCCTGGAACCCATAAAATTTTTACAATTCCTCCATTTATTTAAATACTTTTATCATAAGATTTTTTATGATTTATGAGAACTTCAATATTGTCAAAGAATCATATGAATTTGGGTTAGAAATTTTAAGAACTTTCTAACTTCTGACATCATTGTCTTCAATCAACCTCTTCAGAAACATTATGAATTTCTAAAATCCATGGTGTCTGATGAATCTTGAACTTCATACCGATGAAATTGAGACCGATGATGCATCCGATCAACAAATTTATATTTCTGAAAAATTCTGCAACTTGGGCTGATCAGTCTGATACTCTACATCTGGTGCTGCTCAATCTGATCCTCTGTATCTGGAAAAACAACTTCCTCAATAAAAAAACTTCCTCCCCTTTTGTGTTTGGGTTCAAACATTCAACAAATTTCACCTATTTTTCAAAAAAATTCTTTTACAAAAGATTAGTTCTAAAAAAATATAAAAATTTTGTTAAAACAAAACATCACAAAGATTATTCAATCTTTCCCTATGTATTTGTTTGAAAACTTTCATTAACAACTTTTAAAAATCACATTTTGTAAACAACTCATGTTTTTTGGATTTTTCCAAAAAAACAGCCTTTCTCAAAAGAGAGTGTCCTAACACCACACTACTAGATAAAGTAATGTTTTTGAAGGAATTTCATCCCTCAGTGACAAGAAAATTTTTCATTCATCTTAAGATAAAATCCCCCTCACTTTTATATTTTCTTACTTTTTCTTTTTCTCTTGCTTTTCTTTTCCTCTCACTACTAAAAAAACGAGCAAGGGAAGCGCCAAATTTTATCAGTGCTAAGAAAAAAGCGCTGATAAAGGAACTCTTTATAAGCGCTAAAATTTTAGCGCTGATAAAGGAATTCTTTATCAGCACTTTTTTCTTAGCACTGATAAAGAGTACGCTTTATAAGAACTAAAAAAGTGCTGATAAAGGAATCCTTTATCAGCATTAAAATTTTAGCGCTGATAAATAAAGCCTTTATCATTCACTTTTTTAGTGTTGATAAAACCATAATCCCATATTTTATAAAATATGGTGCACAATATCCTCTGTTTATCACGCCCTCAAGCCCTCGCGGTGTTGTACCCCTATGACAACTCCACCCCCGATCTTCTCTTTGCAGGACCTCTGACGCTAGCCCTACTCCTTATCCTCCCCCTCGAACCTCTTCTGCGAATCCTCCTCTTCGAAAACCCTACATCCTCCTCTCTGCTGGACCCTAATCCCCGTGAACCCTACTCCTCCATTTCTCAACGGTGGCGACTCCTCCTGTGCACCTCCCCCTCGCGATCACACCTTCCCCTCCCGATGTAGTGTATAAGGCTCCCTGATCGCTCGACGCTTCTTCTCTCCCTCCATCGCGGGTGCGATCTACTCTAGGTAAGTCCCCCACTTCTTCTTTTAGGTTTATTTTTGGTGGATAGGTTTTGTGAGATTAGTTTTCATTAGGGTGATGTTTGGATTCTTCCTCATGATCACCACCCTTGGATTAGATGCTAACTAACATAGAGTTATAACAATCTATGTCACAAAATAACACACGTAGTGGATTCTTATACTTGGTTAGCAGATGATTTGAACTAAATTATGACTTTTTTTATGATTTCCCATGGGTCCTTATGATGATTGGAACTAGAATTTATTTTTCACCAAGTGTCATATGTATGAGGGTTTGATATTCTCGTGAAACCTCAAGCTAGAACTTGTTATACATGAATATTCTATTAATGTTGAGTGTTTTTTCCTCATCCTTCTGGTGGAGTGGGTTTATCTATATTGGGTAAAGTGGTTTTTTGTAAACCCCTTCATGAAAAAGAAGAGTTTTGATAGTACCCGCCTCATTATTAATTGGTTACAGTTTGTGGGTGTCATGATGTGTTGGTGATTGTGTTTATCGGAAAGGTTCTATTTATGATAGTGATTAGGACCCCTCAAATATAGAAAGTGTATCCAACCCTATGGATGTTAAGTTATATTTCCCTTAGTTGGTGAGAATGGTTTTATGTGATGTGTGCAAGAAGAATACTTTTTTTCCCTATGAATGTTGAGGAATTCTGGAATGCTTCATAAGGGAGACTTATGGTTAACTCTTGGTAAGGATATGGTGTATGCATCAACCCATATACCAGAGATGATGAGTGTCTTTGTGAAGTTATAATGTTCTAAATTGAATATATCCTTGATATGTTTCATAGTGGAGCCTATAAGACATTTAGGTCTATTTATTATTAAACCAAGATTCATGGAGTAGCCTCTAGTCTTCATGCACTAGGCCCACAAAATATGAGGAGATCAGAGTAGCCCATCCATGGAAAGGTGAATGGTATTATTTGGAAAAGGACTTTGGGTTTAGATAGTGGTATGAACATGTGAACAGTTGTATTTAGGTGGTTAATTCTTTTTAGTATTGTGGGATGTTTCTTAACTTAGATCAATGTTAAATTCCACGCATATTTCTTTTATATCAAGGATAATTTAAGGGTGGTGTCAACTTAGTGAACCTCTATGACCAGTTGTTCCTAGGCGCTAGTCTATAAGTTTTTTTTAAAATTGGGGAGACACCATGCACTTCATTGGGTAGATAGTGATTCTTCCCTGATACCTATTATGGGTATTAAGATTGTTATTTTGAATAGAGACTGCTCTAGTAAAGAACTACCCTTGGTGTGTCAGGCCAAGTGATTTTGGTTAAGTACACCTACACTATGAAGAAACTGATTACGTGATGGGGGATGAATTTATTCTTAGGAGATTGTAAATGTCTTTCACTTGGTTGGATTGTATTTCAGCTCTTTTTATTAAATCCATTAATTTATGTTGATCAATTCATAGAACGACCTCTAGTGGTTTGGGGGAATTCAACATGTAATACTAATCTTTGGATGGCTATATTAGTGTTCTATGATTATGCCTATGGTTTGAGTTGATATCATAATCTTTTAAGGTAGTGATCTTCTGGGATGTAGGGTTAGCAGCACCCACCCACAGTAGGTGTGTGATGCAAGTCTCATCTCAGGAGGCACTGTCATTCATAGGTACCTCAAGGATAGCCCATTAATCCAAGTAATTTAATATGATTGTTATGGGTATAGACATATCACATTGAATTTTCTTAACATTCATGCTATAATCAGAGAGGCAGTCGATGAATAGCCTAGGAAGAGGAAGGAACTAGAGAAAGGAGTTCTGTACAACACTAAAGTGATGGAGGAGATCAGGTACCGGCATGAGGTGGATGGAACTTTTGTTTTATTCTACTAATACTACCCCTAAGTATACCACTCCTATATTGGGAAGTTAGTGGTTAGAATCTCGGATAGTTGTAGTCACTAGAGTCTTTTTACCAGGAGGCTCCAGGAGTGTTTGGAGGTACAATCTATGTTTGTTATAATTTTCTTATTGTACTATTAGAAATATGTACAATAAATTATTTTTCCTATTTTTTTCAATTATTTTATAGGTATATGGTAGGCGTTGGTAGATCCCCATGTCAGTGAGGGAGAGTTATTGCATATTCTTTAGATGTTCATGATAGAATTTATGTTCACTAACCTTAATTTTCTATTTCTTATGTTAATTTGGGTAACAAAACCTATGATATTTTATAGTAATTTTGGATAAAACTAGGTTATTTTTCCCCCACTAACCCATTTGTGTTTGAAAATGTATCCACTATATTAGTTTTCTCATCAAAATTGTATCCTTGTTTTCATTTTATTTGAGTTTGGTCACTAGTTTTGGGCTGTTTAATGTGATTATTTTATTATGAATGAGGTGGCTGGTAGGGGTGGTTAAAAGGATGTTTAATGTTTTTCTTCAAGGGTGGTGGGTTCTAGAACTATTGGTAAGGGGGTTGGAAAGTGTGTTGATTTTTATGGGGGGTCTATCCTGGTTCTGTTGATTTCTAAATCTTTATTGGAAATGGTTAGGCTCTATTAATCTCTATTTTTATAAGGAATTGGTTCTGTTCTACTGTATTTGGAAGTCTTGTTTTGTGTATTTGAATCATAAATACTAATATTTGAGATTCAAATAGGATAGAGATGAATAAAGATTGGATAAATGCTAATCATTTGACAATATAGTATGAGAACAGAGTGAAAGAGTTCATCAAGTTTACAAAGGATCACACAAAGGATTCTTCTCAAATCCTTTATCTATGTTTACATTGTTTTTATTTTAGACTAATTACTCTAGAGGAGTTGGAAGAACATTTAATATATCATGGAATAGATTGGAGTTATAAATGTTGGAATAAACACGGGAAAAAAGTGAATGTAGTTACTAGCTGGGATAAAACTATGTTTTATGGATCATCAGATATGAATACATTTATGGATAATGAAGAAGACCATATGGAGGATGTGATTACAGATGTCAATGATGATGAATATCGTATTGAGGAAATGACAAGGATAGTTGAAGATGAACTCCGTGATTACCCAAAATTGTTTGAGAAGTTAAAGAGTTGTACAAAGATGCCATTGTATGCTGGTTGCACTAAATATACAACATTGTCAGCTGTACTAAAGTTTTATAAATTGAAAACAGGAAACGGATGGAGTGATGTCAATTTTACGAAACTACTTGATCTCTTTAATAACATGCTCCTGGAAGATAATGAGCTCCCAAACTGGACATATGAAGCTAAACAAATGCTACGCTCGATGGGTATGATTTCTGAAAGAATACATGCCTACCCGAAAGATTGTATACTATTTTGCAAGGAGAAAAAATCACTTATATAATGCCCAAAGGGGGATTATCTATAATAAAAAAAAGAAGGCCTTCGGGCCATTCGGGTTGTGAAATTACGTCACCCGACCAACTCTCCTTAATGGAAGACAATTGATCACGAGTATCTTGAATTTAGAAAAAGAGCTGAGAAACCTCTATCTTGCGTTATCTATATATAGAGTGAATCCTTTTGGTTTTCAAACCAACACTCATAGTACATGTCCTGTTATGTTGGTAAATTATAACTTTCCACCCTAGTTATGCTTGAAGTAGAAATTCATCATGTTATCTATGCTTATATCAGGACCAAAACAACCAGGTAATGATATTGATGTTTATTTGTCTCCTTTGATCGAGGATTTGAAGTTATTGTGGGATTAAGGTGTTATATTGTATGATGATTATAAAAGTGAATACTTCATGTTGAGAGCGATGTTTTATGGGATGATAAATGATTTCCCTTCTTATGGAAATTTGTCAGGCTATAGCATTAAAGTAACTTAAGGGTGTCCCGTATGCGAAGAAGATATAGAATCAATTAGGTTGAAACATTCATTGAAACCTATGTTTCCAGGACATCGTAGATTTCTACCTCATCGACATAAGTACCGATCTCGGATGACATCATTCAATGGAAGTTCAGAAAAATGCACAACACCGTCTCCACTAACAGGTGATCAACTGTTTGAGAAAGTAAAAGATATGAACACTGTTTTTGGTAAACCATTTTTGGAAAACCTTACAAAAATCGATTGGAAAAAGTGATCAGTTTGTTTGAATCACCATACTGGAATTGTTTGTACGTCAGACATTTTCTTGATGTGATGCATGTGAAAAAAATGTATGTGACAATGTTATCGGAACGTTGATAAATGCCCCTGAAAAAACAAAGGATGGAATTAAGGAAATGTTGGACATGGTTGACATGGGAATACGAGAAGAGTTGGCTCCCGTGAAGGGTGAAAATCGAATGTTTCTTCCTCCAGCTACTTATACTCTTTTCAGGGAGGAGAGATATCAATTTTGCAACTTCTTCAATGATGTAAAGTATAAGGCCCCAGCCTTAAACCTTACTTAATCTTGAGTTATTACAAGATTACACATTGAGGATCTTTTCAGGTTTAGAGTTTTAGAGAATTAGATCATGAAACTTGCATTACATTCCACATTTAAACAAAGTGGTTACATAAAAGACAGTATTCATTCTTCCCATCAACGGAAACATATTTAAAATGAAACATGGATTCTTTCTTGACACATCCTCGACACTATCATCACATCATGTACCTTTCCCTTGACCTGTGAAAAACATTTCAAAAACTTGGGATGAGCATAAAAAGCTCAGTAAGGGTTATAAAAATATGGAAAGGAAACATGAGTTCGTATATACATAAGAATGAAATCATACTTTACCCATAAAATATAGGCAGATCAAATCATGAATAAATCATAGAAAACATAAGACATAAAGGTAACTTGAGGCATTCATAACATTCTTACGTAGGGAGTAACCCTCTTGGTTACGTTTGGAATACCCATCACAGTATATTCCCTAAATCTCTTCGGATAAACCTTAACGTTTCATTCCTTCGCGTTACCCAATGCATTGGAGAGTTATATCGGGCTCACCCGCCCTTAGTTTATCACGGAACCACCCGTTCTTCATAACAATGCCCAAGAACCATAACATAATCGTATCACATAAAACATGAATAAAGGAAACATAACATTTCCACATTTCAATCACAATATAACATTTTAGGATATTGAAATAATGAATCCATTCAAAAAGAAACCATTTCCAAAACCATTTAAAACATTTAATAAAGAGATTTTTGAATCAAAGTGTCCCATACCACCTTGAAGCTTTTAACATTTTAAACAATTAATATACATATAAATAAATCCTTAAAACCATTTTGAAAACATGGATATTAATAAGAACAAATAATTAAAACATTTAAAACGATATTTTGGTTAAAGGGGTTTTACCAAAATTAGAGTCACTTGAATACAATAATCGAGGAATAACATTTAGTCAGAACTTTATAATATCATGAGAATAATAGGATTCATGATATAATACTCCAAAGGACAGTATATACACCATATAAGAGTGAATTGGTGCATAACAACAATGAACCCTTAATAGAAATGTCAAATGTGATGAAATCCCTTATAAAGAAGGTATCCTTAAATTAAGGACAAATCAATCTCAAAATATGTGTGACAAATATAAATACACCCAATATAAGTGTATATTAAGTGTAAAACAATAAAATGTCATTCACACATATTCAATGGATGACATATTCAATGACTACATGTTGAACCCAAAGAAATCGAAATTGGGTTAAAAAGTTCCCTTGACAGCCTAACGGAATCACATCAAAATGAGTCGATGAGAGATAAAAAGTGTATCTCATCACTTGGACATAAAATTTACATCAATAAGGATATATGAGAACATATCCCAACATAACAATATGTAAATTAAAAGACCCAATAAAAGAAGTCTTTCAAAAAAGAGGAGGGTGAAAGGTTCCCTTACTGACTTGGGTATCTTTGAAAACATACACCCCATGAAAGAAAGAAAATAGGTCATTGATGTAAATACTCATAAACGAAATTATATTACACAAAGATTAGAATAATGGGCAGTACATACACCACTCAATGGAATTTGTGGCGAATGTAGCATAAATCTCACGGGAATAAAAGTGAGATGAAAAATCCCTTACGAAAACTCGGCAGCCTAACAGCGCCACATAAAACTTCCAAAATGGATTGATGAGAGAGAATAGGGTCTCTCATCACATGAAAATAAAAATTACAGTAAGTGTAATATAAAAGATCATCCCAATAATAAGAAATATGAGCTTTAAAAGGAATGACATAAAAGTGTATACTTAAAAAGAAAGAGAGGAGTAGGATCCCTTACCTCGGGTCCGACTTGACTCGATCATTCTTTAATCTCCTGAATAATAAACTTGAGTTAATTTCTACTTCCTTAAGAACCTTTTTCATGTTCATTATTACCTTTATACCACTTATTACCATGTCATAAACATTATGTAATCATTTAAGTTAATAATATTTGTTTTGCTGATATTTGGTTCTTAAGTCGAAAGTGGACTTCTTACAATTACATGTTGTTCGTGTGGCCAAATGTTTATTATATCCAGAATTGTATTAATTATGTAGATATCATATATGTCATATATATCCAGTACATTCATGCATTTATAACATTACATAATCATTTAGAGGTAAGAAATGAAATGCACCGTTCATGGAGACGGTAAGCCGTACGTACGCATGAACGCTACTTTCATTTCTATTTCGTATTTTATAGAATGGAATGATAATGATATAAAGTTATATTATAATTCCAATATAATATCATATATAATATCATATTTCCATCCTTTATACATCCCACATATGGTATTTAACGAATCAAATCACTTTGAGGGGGCGGTAGTCCGCACTTCCTTAAATAAAGATATCGCGTATACCCATAATGAAAGCCATAAAGGTAAGACAAAAATGAAAAATACAGAAGCATAAATAAAACATAAACATATTATATATCATATATAAAAATAGTGACATCATAATGGCCACCTTTGAAGGTGTTAAATGAGTATTGAACAATCATCGTTTCAGGAGGCAGAATTTCACCATCCACGGAAACCGTATGTTCTTTAACCATTTGATGTAGTTGTGTGAGAGTGTAGCTCGAATAAATATTATAACAACATCCTAGTATATTTAAGATACTTGTGTTGTTACAAAAGAAGTAAATAAAAAGAGTTTAGGGGGTTGGAGAAGCAAAACAAAACAAATGAACATAAGAGAAAAAATTACCTTTAAAAGTGTAACTCCTTTTGATTTGAGCCTAACGGCTTCCTTTGAAAGGATTCTGCCCAAAGGGAATCCTGTAGGATGAGGAGAGGGATGTGGAGAGAGTAAATGGGTAGGGGTTGGCCGAGCCAAAGGCTTGAGGAGTGTGTGAAATGAGGTAGAGGTGGGGGCCTTTTATAAGAGGAGATGAGGGGCACTTTTGGAAAGTAAGGAAATATTACTTTATTTGAAAATGTGTTTTGGTTTCAAAAGGTCCCACATTGATATAATTCGTGGATAAGGTGATAAGGCTTCGAAATCCACTCATCCAATAAGTTTTGGACATGTGTAGTTCATAGATTTTACATTATCTTTCCATTTTATTTAAATCGTCAAATAATGATGTCATCGCTGCATCATTATTATGTCATAAATAATTTAATTTATTTAATGTCTAAAAATTATAAAAAAAATACTATGATGTAGGAAATCGTTTTAGATTTCCAATTAATATTTATAATCAAAAGGATGACTTGTATAACCCCACTTAAAAGTTTTTTTAGTAAAACATATCATGTTTGTGTCAATTTTACTTTTACATTAAATAAAATGTTATTTATGTAATTTCCCAACCAAAGTGGATCAATGGGGTCCCCAAGTTGACCCATGGATTGTCTTGGTCTTCCATGATACAACCAATAGGTGTAGGACAAGTGTCATGGTGTTTTCACATTCTTATAATATCATTTTTACCTTAAACTACACTAATTACCTCTAATCGCGATTAAAAACTTAATAAGTTATTATTCACCAAAAAATTATTTTAATCTCATTGAACCACATTTTACTTCTTAATGACAACCATGTATGTCGGATTTTTGAAAATCAAAACACAATGATGGCAAAATTTCATTTAAACGGAAAATCAGTTTTTATAAGTACCACTTAGTGGTTTCACTATTCATCAAAAATTGAAGTTTTTCAGAAAAATCCCAAAAATTCACCCTAAGCTATATTTGATATTCTGAATTCAAAAATGAAGTCCGTTTTACAAAATTAAAAACATATAAGTCACATTAATTAATTTAATAATTAATTCCCGCTGTCATGACAAATAGCGTGTTTTTATGAAACAATAAGTATCAAAAGATTGACACTAGTTTAAGTCTGATTTCAAAGTGAAATTGATTCCAACGACCACTATTGGATTTAATGGTAAAAATATTTTCTAATTTCACTTTAAAACCAATTCAAAATATAATCTAATCATATAAATAAATTAGATTAAAAAGTGGTTTTGAATTAAAATACAACATTTTACACTATTCATTAAAAAAATGAACTTTATCGGAAAGATACCAAAAATTTACACAAAGTAAATTTTGATGTCCCGATTCTTAATAAGAGTTTTATTTGGTCCAAAAGAATGTTTAAGAGTGAACAAAACTATATTTAATGATGGTTCACCATCAAAAGGTGATAAGTGAACCTTTAGTGAAAACTAGGGCATATACGCCTAAAATTGAATTCTTTCTGTATTTTAAGCCTTTATCTTTTATTGTATAAATGTAAAAATATTTAAGAACATATATAATCATATTTTAGTTATTTCTATCCATTCCCGCCATTACAACGGCTACATGTTAACTACCATTTAAAATAATATTATTTTATTATTAAAGTGCAACGTAAGATTCCCAAGAAACTCGTTGTTGCGTGTTGGGTACGCCATCGAGCATAGCGTCCCCTTTAAAGTCATATTAATATTTTATTCACAAATATGGATAAATATGAAAATGTCATATTCCTTATTTACCTGGGGTTTTACATAAAGGTTCCAGAGGAGTATTCATCAAATATCAAGAACATTGTGTCAATGAATGATTTGAAGTTAAAAGGTTTGAAATCACATGACTGCCATGCTTTGATGAAATATTTAATTCCTATAGCTTTGTGTTGCATTTTCCCCAAGAATTTTCATCATACATTAACCAAAATTTGTTTCTTTTTCAAAGCTATATGTAGCAAAGTTTTAGACCCAGCAAAATTTCCAACTATAGAAAGAGAAATTGTCCTCATATTATGTGAATTAGAAATTTTCTTCCCACCAACATTCTTTGATATGGTAGTTCATTTGATGCTTTACTTGATGAGAGAGATTCGACTTTGTGGTCCTATGCACTATAGATGGATGTACCCCGTTGAACGGTATATGAAGATTTTGAAAGGGTATGTCAAAAATCGAATTCAGTCAGAGGGTTGTATAGTGGAGTGATATATTGTTGAGGAAGACATTGAATTCTATAACAAATACCTATCTGATGTGGAAAGCATTGGTCTCCTAAAATCTCATCACACTGGATGCATTGAGGGTGAAGGAATTTATGGAAGAGATGTTGTGACAATCAATATTACAGATCGGGAGCAGGCCCACCTTTATGTTTTTCATAATAGTTGGGAGGTTTCTCTATATATCGAAACCCACAAATAAATTCTTAGGAAGTTGAATCCATAAAGGGCTGAAAAATGGATATCAAATACATACAATCACCAGTTTATAGGATAGTTTCAGGACCATATTTTTAAGGAGTTAGATGAAAATCTGAATTCAATTTCAGAACGACTTCGATGGCTAGCCGCTAGACCAAGTGTGTATGTATTATCTTATAATGGTTATGTAATTAATGGTTATACATTCTATATATATGAACATGATGAAGATAATACCATGAAAAATAGTGGAGTTACACTTGTGGCTGAAACGATGCATGTTTCTGGTAGTAAGGATAAAAATCCAATTTATGAAAATATGTCATACTTTGGCATTATGAAAAAAATATGGGAGTTAGATTATACGACATTCCAATTGTCGATTTTTCATTGCAAATGGGTTGATAACAATAGTGGTGTTAAAATAGATGAATTAGGATTTGTGAAAATTGATTTTAGTAAAGAAGGGTACAAAGATGAACAGTTTATAATGGAATCACAAGCATTACAAGTATTTTATGTTCCAGATCCCACAAATCGAAAGTGGTCGATTGTTCTGTTATCGTCTAAAACTACTGAAGGGTCCGATGAAAATTCAGTTGAGGATGATCCTTTCAGTGGTACGTTGCAATCATTTCACAGCGGTCCCAATGTAGATGATATTTTATATGTTAGAGGAGACCACAATGAAGGGATTTGGATAATCGATAGAGGTGTAAAATCACTTCAACCTTTGAAAAAGAGAAAGAGAGTTCAATAAACATGTTATATTTTTTTTGTAATATAGATCTTGTTATCTCATGTTATTATCTTATCATTATTGAATTTATGTAATAAAAATTAACTGTTCAACCACTTTTGCAGATAATGACTTATGCAAGTTCTGGTGCTCCTAACCTCATGGCTGAACAAGTCTCTCAAGCTGTTGCTGCTGCTGCTACTGCTGCTGCTGGGGCTTCTCACAGTGCAGAGCAACAACAAGTTTCTCAAACTATTTCTGCTCCTAGTGTTGAGGTCCAACAACCATCAGCACATGGCATTTCTATCATTTCATATGAACATATATATGATGTTGATATTGATGAAATGGTCGGGGATAATGGACCAACATCACAGAAAACACAGGTGTGTCATAGTTTGATGGTGTTAGCCAAAGTTCTTCAGGCGAAAAGCGAAGGCATCAAATTTGATGTCGGATGGAATGCACAATGCCAACATGTGAATCCCAACAAGGCAATGTTTAGTAGTTACATTAGAATTATCACTCGACAACGCATTCCTATTTACATAGATTCATGACAGCATGTTGTGTCTGGGATGAAGGCTATGATCTGGGAAGAAATTACGGTAACATTATGATATTATTTCTTTAATTTACTAGCAAATAAAATAATGAAACAATGTCTTACTCTTCTAAATCTCTTACAGAGTACATTTATAGTAGATTATTCACACAAGAATTATGTACTAAGGCTTACAGGAAGGTGTCATCGAGGTTTTCACACTATTTTAACAAAATGTCACCTGAAAGATTCCAAAGGTAAAATAAACCCACACCCACCCCTTGTCTATGCTCACCTAATATCCCAAGAAGCATGAGATGCATTTATTGGTCTTCGTGGGGATAAGAAGTTTCAGGTACATTGTGGATGATAATACGTTGTTTGAGGATACATGTATTCATCACTTTTATTGTCAATATTTCATTTATGAAACAAAAAATAAGTACTTAAAATAAGGAACATGCATCAAAACCAACATAACCCTATCGTAAAGCAAGGATGGGTTATGATTCACTAGAAAAGAAAATGGCATGTATTTTAAATTTACAGTAATATTGTTAGGTGCCAAGAAAAAACATCATAATTATCTTTCTATATTTATATGTCGATTGATGAGTCTAAAACCAAAGACACTTCCATTCCACGTCATGTGCTATGGAAGGATGCATGTGTGAATAAGGAAGGGAATCTAGTAAATGAAACACACAAAAAGTGTGGGAAATATGTGTAAGTATGACACAATAAAAATATTTGTTTTAAATTTCTATTACATAAAAACAATAAGTTATTTTCCTATATCCGAAAGTCACAGGAACTAGCTACTCCTGTAGTGGATACAGACCTATTATTGACGGATTTGTAGCAGCTAGAACAATACGGTCATGTTAGAGGTATGGGGTTTGGGGTGACACCCATAGTATATTATGAGAAAAAAAAACAAACGGATGATAGAGATGAAAAAATGAAACAAATGAGCAAAAGACTAGCAACTCTTGAAGAATGATTTCAATGGCAGGGAGAGTTTCTAGCAACTTTTATAGGTGGGAATCAAGGAGAAGACACAACTCAGGAACAACCAGCGCGTGAAGATCCCGACCCACCCCCACCAGCTTTGAGGTGAGCCATTCCCCTTAAAGAATTGTCTTAACCATGGTAATCAATATTCTAATAATTGTTTCCATGAAATATGAATTAGACAAACACTGATACTTTTCCTGTACTGATATTATACATGGTGATAATGACTGTGATTTATATCTGTCAACACCCACCTATCACCTTGTAGCGAGGGCTACAGTTTTCAACAGCCCAGAGGACAAGCTGCATAATAGACCACTTCCGAAAGATCATCTGAAAGTGACGATTACTGTATCTCATGAGCCAAATGCATAGCTACCTATTCCACTTGATGATGATGATATTAATACGGTCTAAAAGGCTATTGGGACATTCATTGCATGGTCGTCAAAACTTGTAAGAGTACATGTGGACAAAGAGGTATTTATTTACATTTTTTTCAAGATAAACCTTTAATAATTAATGAAAAAAGGGTCTGAACCAATGAATGTTATTATAGATGGAGAAATGGAAGGGGGTGAAAAGAAACTTCGGCTCAAAAGCATCTAAATTATCGACCAACCGATCCCAAAGAGCTACTAAAATCATAATAACACCACCTGTTCTCTATCCACATTTACTAGCATTGAAGACTCATGTGGATACGAAGATAAGAGGTGGTAGTAGTCATATAGTGGTTTTTGAAAAGAATATATATGTAAAGGAAATTCAAGATTTCGTTGCTACTAAAAATGTAAATGAGACCCTTGAATACGATTGTCTAGGTGTCATAGTTGTAAATTTATATATGAGGCATGTTTTCATGAAATGATTTTCTAAAAGCTGATATAATGTGAAAATTATGACTAAATGCATTTTATATTATTGACAGATGTATATATGAAAAACAGTTGAAGTAATTTTCCCATGAGCCAAAATTCAGACTCGTTAGTCCTCATACCACATTAACATAACTAACGAAATTAGAGCCATAAAAAAGGATGAAATAGTGAAAGACTTGCTGAAAACATTTGAAAGCAAGATTACAGATGATCGACTCTTCCTAATACCAACCATGTAGGGGTAAAACTCTACAATTAAAGAATATCAATTATATTTTCACTTCTTTTATTACTTATTCCTTTTTGTATTTTTAGGCAACATTGGCTGCTAATTGTGGTGAACTTGGATACTCCAAAGATTTATTTTCTGAATTCAATGCAAGGATATCAAACAAACCAACCACACATGATGGAGTTTGTGAATCTGTATGACACTACATCCTACGTTTTAGGTCTAAAAATAAAGTAATATAATTTATATTATATTTTATTAAGGATTCTGTTATGATAGGGATATGTATCATTATCGTCTAAAAAAAGGAATGAGGACAGGGGCTAAGCATAAGGAGGCGATCAAGTACTACGTTTGGACAAATATCAGGGTATATATAATAAAATTTAACTATCCAAACACATATCAACACAAGTTACTTATTCTCCTAATGATCAAATTTTTTTGCAGTGTAAAAAAAATGATAATGATTGCGGTTATTATGTTTGTAAATTTATGAAAGAGATCATTTTTCATCAACAAACTAGCATCCTTAAAGAGGTATTTTAAAAAACAACTACTATTTCATTTAAATTATTTATTAATTCTTTATTTATATATTTTGCAGTACTATTATGACTGTTGAAAATCATCATACTCAAAAGACGATATAGATTTGTTTAGAAATGAGTGGGCCGCATACCTGATGGAATATTGTACACAAATAGCATGAAGATCTGACTTGGGGACGTGTACAATTGGCAGTCATTTTTGAGAGGGGTTAAGGGGATCAAAAGATGAAACATTGTTGTATGTAAATGTTTGTAGGAAAATTTTAATTGTTATTAAATAAAACATAATTTCTCCAATGATTCATTTTCCCATTTTAACAGATGAAATGCACCAGAAACATGCAAGAATGATGAACCACTTTTCTTTGGGCTTTGGATAAGAAAAACCAGAAAAATCTTCAAAATACCTTCATATCTGACCAAACGCATTCAGATTGTGTTGATACTTTAGTAGAATTATTAACGGGTCATTTTTGATGTGTATAAGTCAAACCCTCATCATTCCAAGTCACGGTGTGGCCGGTATCACTCAAAGTGTCTCTCTTTTGTTTAAAATGGACAAAATTTTAAGTGAAAACAACAACTAACGTATGGAAATCGGACCAAACGCATTCGGATTGTATTGATACTTTAGGGGAACGATCCATGAGTCATTTTTGACATGTATGAGTCAGACCCACCTTAATCTGAGGCATGGTGTGGCTAGTATCACTCAAATTTTCTCTCTTTTGTTTAAAATGGACAGAATTTTAAGTGAAAACAACAACTGACGTACAAAAATATGACCAAACGAATTAGGATTGTGTTGATACTTTAGGGGAATGATCCATGGGTCATTTTTTACGTGTATGAGTCAACCCCGCATCAATCCAAGTCATGGTGTGGTTGGTATCACTCAAAGTGTCTCTCTTTTGTTTAAAATGGACATAATTTTAAGTGAAAACAACAACTGACGTATGGAAATCCAGCCAAACGCATTCGTATTGTGTTGATAATTTATGGGAACGATCCATGTGTCATTTTTTACATTTAAGAGTCAACCCCGCCTCAATTAGAATCACGGTGTGGCCGGTATCACTCAAAGTGTCTCTCTTTTGTTTAAAATGGGCAGAATTTTAAGTGAAAACAACAAATGACGTATGGAAATCTGACCAAATGCATTTGGATTGTGTTGATAATTTAGTGGAATGATACATGGGTCATTTTTTATGTTTATGAGTCAACCACGCCTCAATACGAGGCATAGTGTGGCCGATATCACTCAAAGTCTCCCTTTTCTTTAAAATGGACAGAATTTTAAGTGAAAACAACAACCGACATACGAAAATCTGACCAAATTCATTTGTATTGTGTTGATATTTTAAGGGAACGATCCATGGGTCATTTTTGATGTGTAAGAGTCAACCCCGCCTCAATACAAGGCACTATGTGGCCGGTATCACTCAAAGTGTCTCTCTTTTGTTTAAAATGGACAGAATTTTAAGTGAAAACAACAACTGACATACAGAACTCTGACCAAATGAATTAGTATTGTGTTGATACTATATGATAATGATACATGGGTCATTTTTGATGTGTAAAAGTCAACACTTCCCCAATACAAGGCACGGTGTGACTGGTATCACTTAAAGTGTCTCTCTTTTGTTTAAAATGGACAAAATTTTTAGTGAAAACAACAACTGACATACGAAAATCCAACCAAACACATTCAGATTATGTTGATACTTTATAATAATTATAAAAGGGTTATTTTTGATGTGTAATAGTCAACCCCACCCCAATCCGAGGCATGGTGTGGCCGGTATCACTCAAAGTGTCTCTTTTTTGTTTAAAATGGACATAATTTTAAGTGAAAACTACAATTGACATACAAAAATATAAACAAACGCATTTGTATTTTGTTGATACTTTAGGAGAACGATACATGGGTCATTTTTGATGTGTAAAAGTCAACCCCACCTCAATATGAGGCACAATGTGGCCAATATCACTCAAAGTGTCTCTCTTTTGTTTTAAATGGACAAAATTTTAAGTGAAAACAACAACTGACATACGAAAATCTGACCAAACGCATTAGGATTGTGTTGATACTTTGGTATAATGATATATGGGTCATTTTTGATGTGAAAGAGTCAACCCCACATCAATATGAGGCATGGTGTGGCAGGTATCACTTAAAGTGTCTCTCTTTTGTTTTAAATGGACAAAATTTTAAGTGAAAACAACAACTGACGTACGGAAATCTGATCAAACGCATTCAGATTGTGTTGATGAACCCCCTATAATTTCAAGAATTAGAGTGGTTTTAGAACCATATATAATGTCATAAATTAGGGGGGGTTCACAACCCCCTCTATTATATTAAATTAGGAGTTTTAAACCTCCTCTAATGTCATAAATTAGAAGGGGTTCAAAACCCCCTCTAATTTTAGAGATTAGAAGGAGTTGTGACCCCCACTATTTCTATTTAAAAAAAAATTCAATTTTATATATATTACCTATAATATCCAAATTAATATTATATATATATTGCCTCTAAAATCCAACTGAATATATAGTGACACTAATTATTAAATTTGCAACAGTTTTGATATAATCGATACTAAAATCCAACAAAATATTCAAAAAATAATACTAAAAAAATTTAGAATGGGTTGTAAACCCCCTATAAATGTGATGATTAGAGGGGGTTGTGCATAACCCCCTCTAAAATAAATTTAGAGGGGGTTGTGCATAACCCCTTCTAAAAAATTGTTGCTAATATGTTGTTTTTTATAGTGATGTGTGATTAAATAACATTTAATTAATTAAATATTAAATATTATTCCAAAAATAAAATAGATTAGAATATCAAAAATCCCCTTCCCTAGGGTAAACACCCTATTCTGGGACAAATAGAGTGGTTATAAATATTATCTGAAATATTTTGATAGGTTAAATTACCATTTTCCCCTCGAAACCCCCCTAAGAGTAAAAATTCAAATTTCCCCTGATTTTTCGCAAACCACCACGACATGGTTCATGAAAAAATACACACCATAAATGTTTCTCACCCCTAAGAAGCCTAGGTGGTTAATTGGATACCAATATTAAGCCCAAACACTGGTGGTTCCAACGCTACCACGACCATCCACCGACCAGTCTCACAGCACCCCTGACTCTCCCAACATGAGGGAAATTTAACCATGACTGATCCGATGCTCTCTACTATAGGAGTATCCTTATCATAATACCTTAACCAAAAACCAAATTCCATGGCCCAAACTTGGTCCACTATCAAACTTAATGGATGGAAATGACCAAACCACTCACACCAGAGTGCTAACACGAAACACCGACTTCCGCCCATTCCCAACTCATGAGGAATGACATCCCCAACACTCAAAAAACCTCTTAAAATGAGGACCAATACCTCTGACAGCCTATGTTTCATTCCCCACTATAAGGATTCCCTCACACTGCACCTCGAGTATTGACCTCAATGATTCCACCATGACTACACCACCCAAGTTTTCTTAGGACCCAAACAACTTTCAACGGACCCACACATAGCTCAACCAACACTACACATAACCCGAATGTGTATTCCCACATAAGTATTTATCCAAAACATCCACACCAAACACCACTCTCCTCCTCAAGGTAGAGTGCTTCTTCAAAAACCTCTCACAGACTCTCATGTTCAAATGAGCCATGACCAAATGATCCTAGACTAACTCGCCTAAGACACTAACCATGCTACTCATATAGGCTAGTACTAATAATACAGAGAACCCTAAACACTCCTATTCAAAACAAGGAATCTCCCTCATGCCATGATCCACTACATAAGCACCCTCCACTCGGGATTCAAGACAAAACCATGAGCGCCCAACCATGCCATCACCACACTACCTAAAGCATAAACAAAAACAAACAAGGCCAAATATCCAACCCAACTTACCCACTCAAGCCATCCAAGAAACTATGAGCACACTTAGCACACCAATTCACAAGCCCAAGGAAACCTCAGCCTCACCAAAAAACTTCTTAGGGAAACCACAACTTTAGGGAAACTTGATCCCGATCCAAAACCCTCTCAGACATCCTTGAATTTATCGAGCCAACCACAAGAGTAGGACATCCCAAAGGACACACCGAACCAAAATGGTTTCCATGCATCCCTCAATGAAGGGACTATATCTCCATCACCAAATAATTCCTCATCACAAGATCCACATGACATGTCATTAGAAGACAAGTTTCATAGTTCAGTTGAGTAGAATGCCACCAAGAATCTATATAGGAAAATTCAATATAAGTTGTTGATAACATTTTAAACAACTGAACCTCCATCATCAGTAAAAAAACACACATTTAGGAAAATTTCATGAGGATTATATGTGTCTATCATGATGCATGAACACAACACTCTTTCCATT
Organism: Viscum album; assembly: GCA_963277665.1. Taxonomy (NCBI): domain Eukaryota; kingdom Viridiplantae; phylum Streptophyta; class Magnoliopsida; order Santalales; family Viscaceae; genus Viscum; species Viscum album. Next base: position 1,222,539,991 of record OY728150.1, on the reverse strand, counting down.
AGGCCAAGAGCCAAAAACTCATAAATAATAAAAATATAAAAACATAAGTGCATCACTCAAGGTGAAAATCACATAACTGTAATATTAAAAACCAAGAACAACAATCCCGTAACTCCAAAATCCTGGACTTCCTATCAGAATAAGTGTTCATGATACAAAAATTTGATATCAATCACAAGCTCTAACACATTCCTAGATCTCCTTTATACCAAATCCTTATATAGTAAGATAAATAAAATAATACTTTGATATCATTTTTTCATGAACAGGTCTGGGTTAACCCGACCCTTCACTCGATTCAGCTTGCAACAAAGACTTAAGTGTTCCTCCCTATACACCAAAGGCTTTTGACTAGTGGATAGGTCCTGAAAGGATATAGTGGAGAGACTATTCCCTCAGATCAAAGTGTAATAATAGTGGGAGTATACTAAACACATACCCATTCATAAACATCAGAGTATGAATAAATAAATAAATAACCAAACAAACTATTATAATTGAAATGCAATATATAGACTCAAGGAAAAAACATAAAAACACCAATCACCCACTAGAATGAATATATAAATAGAATAAAAGAAAATAAAATAAATACAAAAGGATCTACTACCACTCTGATTTGAACCATGTACCTGGTCTCTATGACTGTTGAACTGCTCTAACTCGATCCAAAGACTTCACATGAGTGACTTTTCTCGATCATTCAACACTGGTCCTCCACCCGATACACTACCTTATACTCAACCTGAAAGTAGATGTAATGTTTTCACACACATTGAGGTGCACATACAGGGGGTGAGAAATAAATCTCAGTAGGACAACCCCAACAATGGTCCTAATATCTGTGGTCATAACATGTGCTTGTAACATGTAATATTCTCATCCTATATGAACAAAGACCACTAACATAAAAATTAACAAAATATAGAAAATAAAAAAGGGATAAATAAAAGGAAAACATCAAACCTCTAGTTATATCTTGACACCCAAGGTAAATCTACTCCCGCTCTGTCCTAAGCCAGAGAAATTATAGAACATGGCTTGTCCAATCACAACATCAAGCACATATTCTTAATCAAGAAGGAGCTCCAACATTCCAATGCAAGGAAAATCATGACTGTCAGACACCTTGGGAGGGGATCCTTTAGAAAAACCAAAACATGGGCCAAGACCACTAAAATAAACCTCAACTAACCTCATAACACACAACCTAAATATCAGCACACCTAAAAAGGTAACTTTAAACAACACCTTACTCATAAGGGAAACCTCAAGCAACACCATTCCCACTGGGGAATTCCTCAAACAGGTCCCTTAGACCCATCACAAACTCGCTAGATGAAACAAAACTGTGACCAAAATCCCATGATGTTAACCCAACCTGAAGTCTCCTACCGATCTGGACCTCAAGTGATCAATTCTAAATCTCAAGCAACCAAACTAGCGATCTCTTCCAAGAAAACACTTGATCCCGCATCTCGAGATCCATCCAAAGTACCTCAAATTAACTCACCTATCCTCCTCAACCATGGTGATAAAAAAGTGAATAACCATCACTTGGAACTCACAACTCACCACCCAACCCTCAGAAGGATTCTTCAATAACAACCTAAAAGGAATCCTCCTGCCAAACTCTCTATCTCTCAATCCAAAATTCCATACAGATGACCTATAAATGCTAAAAGGATTCCAAAATCATAATATATGTGAAAAAATTCATATAATGGACTCATTTTATGTCCAATTATGACTTCATGACACAAAAAAACCCAACACCCTTTGAAGGAAAAAAATACACAATGATTAATTTTGAGTACACGACATGTACTCTCAAATATACATCGGGCCATGCACTTTTACGTGGTCAGGTAAAACATGGGGTCTAGTTATGTACTAGTACATGACCAAGGAATAAATGGGGTCTGACCATGTACTACAACATGAACATATACCCCCCACATGGGGTGTCTTCCCAATTACCTGGTCATATGGCCACGACTACTACATGGTATGTACTTTGAGTACATAGTGTGTAGTTCCAAAAACTCTGTCTACCCAAGTACTTGACTACATGTACAAGTACCACTACACAGAATGAACTCTAAGTAAATTATGTGTAGTTTTAAAAATAATTTCTTCCCCAAGTAGGAAGAAAACATGGTGTGTTTTGTTGAAACTACATGCTGTATGATCATGATTTTTGATCAAGGAACCCATGTGAACCTCCCAAAACCCCCTGATTATCCGAAAAACCACTCTATAGACACCCCAAGGGTCCTAAAAAACCTAAAAAAAGATTGAAACTTAAAAAAAATAAAATGACGAGTATTTGTGGTGAAAACATTAAAAAAGTCTTATCTTTGGGTGGAAACCGCCGAAGCATTGATCTGATTCGCAATCTGTAATTTCCGCACAATGATCTGGTGCGACCCGATCTTCATGGAGACACCTACCCCCTATCTCCCTCTCCCTCTCCCTCTCTCTAATACACGATAAAGGTAATCACCTGGGGGGATATGTAAGAATAAATGGGGTAGGAAGAGAGAATAAAAGGAAAAGTGAAAAAAAGGAAAAGGAGAAATAGTAAAAGAAAAAGAAAAGGGAACTCGAGCTTGTGCTGATGCCCAAATCGAGGTTATACCACACCTTAGAAAAAACCATATTATAGACTCAACCAAAAATTCATAATATCAATCTGATGATACTAACCAAAGATATCACCAAATGAACATACATGAATAAATAACATTTAATTAATTAAATATTAAATATTATTCCAAAATTCAAATGACCCAGAATCTCACCAAACTCTTTATCTAGGGTAAAAAACCTATTATGGGACCAATATAGTGGAAAAAAATATATTTGAGATCTTATGATAGGAGAAATTATCATTTTGCCTCTTAAAAACCCCCTAAGAGAAAAAATTCAAATTTCCCCTGATTTTTCTCAAATCATTATGACATGGTTTATGAAAAACTTCCCACCACAAATGATTATAACCCTAAAAAAGCCTCAAGGTTCAACCAAATAATAATCTTAACCCCAAACATTAGTGCTTCCAATTCTACCACATCTATACGTCGGCCGGTCTCACAGTACCTATGAATCTCCCAATAGGAGGGTCAGTCAACTATGATTGATATGATGCTCCTCACTATAGGACCATCCTTATCATTTCCCCTCAACCAAAAACCAAACTCCATAGACCATTCTCTATCCACTATTAAACACAATGATTGTATGTGGCCAAATTGCTCACACCAGAGTGCCAATATGAAACATTGACTGCCGCCTATTCCTAACTCACCATGAATGACATCCCCAACACTCAATGAACCTCTTAAAATAAATACTAAAACCTTTGTTGTCATATGGTGAAATCACCACTATAAGGATTCCCCCACATCACTCCTCAAGATCTAACCTCAATGGATCCACCATGACCACACCACCCATGTTTTCTCAGGACCCGAACAACTCTCAACACACCCACACATAACTCAATTGTCACCATGCATGACCCACATTCACATACTCTCACTCAAAAAGGAATTCTCCCAAAAAATCATGCCAACCACCACTCTCCTAATCAAGACACAGTGAATCTTTAAAAACCTCTCACTGACTCTTACACTGAAACAAACCACGTCCTAATAGTAATGTAAAACGGGTCCGCGACCCATAGACTTGCGAATATAGGATAGATGCGAGGTGAGGTTGGCTAAAAAAATTTGACCATTAAGAGTTCGGGCCAAGACGGGTTGAGCCCACACAGGTGAGTTCCATGGAGGGTTGAGCCTGTGTAGGTGCGGGCTTACCCATGTGCTTTATTTTCTTTAACATATTAGTTTCCTTAACAAAAAAGGTCATAATTAAACCATGAAATATGATTTTTTACCATAATGAACATACTAATTCACTATCCATTCAAATGTGAATTTTAAAAAGGTCGATATTTATTGTTTTAATATTATATTATAATAATTGTTAAACATATTCACATGGTGTGTTGTGCCACCTCTCTAAAAATAGGACTCATCTCCTATACACATGGTTTAAACACTAAAATAGTTATTATAGTCATAATATTTTTTTGTATCAGTTTATTTTTGTAATTATATTATATTATTTTATTATTAAAAAAACTAGAAAGGACCATATTACTCAGGGTAACCCTAAATACCTCTTATAAAATTGGTCTCTATCTGGTGATTTGTTGTTCATTCACAGGTCCAACCATTCACACCACCACACCACCAAAATCATCATTCATTACCCCTTACCAATCGGTCACCTACTTTGCCTCACAATGGTTTGTCACCACATTGGTGCCCCCTCATGCCACCATCAACCCACCAAAGAACGCTCCACCACTACCCCTAAAACATAGGCTATAGTCAATCCATACATCTCAAAACTACCTTCAATATTGAGAAAAAATACAATATTTAAATGCATATAATTAAAAAAAATAAATGTGTGCAAGCTCACTGGTTACTCGTGGGAAAACCGCAGGCTTATGTGATGGGGGGATTGGAATTTTTTGTTTTCATTGTATGATAGATTTTGTAGAAAAACCCACACGAGCTTAAATATGTGTAGGATTGGCCCGCCCCACCCTACCCGTTTTATATTACTACGACCTAATGATCGTTCTCTAACGTGCCTAATCCACTGACCATGCTCCTCACACAGGCCAGTTCCAACAAGTTAAAGCAACCTCTACACTCCTATTCAAAATAAGGTATTTCTATCATACCATGATCCACTACATGACCACCCTCCACTCGAGCATCATTCCAAAACCACGAGCACCCAACTATTCTCTCACTGAACTACCCAAAGCGCAAACAAAAATAAATAGGGCCAGACATCCAACCCAACTTTCCCTCTCAAGCTAGCCAAGAAACAACAAGAACACTTAATGCTTTACTTCATAAGCCCAAGACAACCTTAGCCTCACCAAAATATTTCCGAGGGTAACTACAACCATAGGGAAACTTTATCCTAATCCGAAACCCTCTCAAACATCATTTACTTTATTAGGAAAACCATAGTAGTAGTGAATTCCAAATATTTCCCCAATCAACAAGGGTTTCCATGAATCCATCTAAAAAGGATATAAATCTTTATTGACAGAGAACACCTCACCATGAGATCAACATCTCATTAAAAGAAAATCACCGCAGCTCATTTGAGTAGAATTCCACCAAGAAGATATATGAGAAAATGCCATATAGGTTGTTTCTTACATTTTAAGTAACTAAACCTCCATCATCAGTAAAAAAACACACAACCAAATAAATTTCATGAGGATCATACATGTCTATAATTATGCATGAACACATGACTCTTTCTATTGGGATAAGATAAAAAACTCATAAATCATAAAATCAACAAACACAAGTACACCAATCAAGGTGAAAATCACACAACCATAATATCAAAAACTAAGAACAAAAATCCCATAACCCTTGTAACTTGAAATTCCTACCAGAATAGGTGTTCATGATACACTAGTTTTATATCCATCATAATATTTGACAAATTTCTAGTTCTCCTATATACCAAATCCCCAAATAGTAATAAAAAGAAAAAAAATGTTCCGATACCATTTTATCATGAACCGGCTTGGGTCAACCTAACTGATCACCCGATCTGGCTTACAACAAGGGATTGAACATTTCTCCCTATATTATAGAGGTTGTTGACGAGTAGTGAGGACCTAAAAGGATTCAATGGGTGACTATGTCCTCAGAGTAGAGTGTGATAAAAATAGAAGTAAAATAAATACATACACATCCAAGAAAATTAGAGTGTATATAAATAAAATAATAAATAACTGAAACAAACTATAATAAATTAAATGCAATATATAGACTCAAGGAAAAAACAAACAAATAACAGTCACTCACTAGTCTGACCACATAAACAGAATAGAATAAAATAAATAAATACACAAGGTTGTACTACTACTCTAATTCATACCATGTACTCCATCTCCATGACTGTTGAACTACTCTAGCTCGATCTAAAGACTCCACATGATCATATTCCCTAGATCATGAAACATTGGGCCTCCACCCAATCCATCACCCGATTATCAACCTGAAAGAAGACATAACATCTGCATATACACCAAGGTGTATGTAAAATGAGTGAGAAAAAAAATCTCAGCAGTCTTCCCCCAATAGTGGTTATAACATCTTCTTTCATAGCATGTGCATGCAACGCGTGATATGCCTAGCCAAGCCGAACAAAGTCTACATACATAAAAATAAAGAAAAGATATAAAATAAAACAAAAAGAGATAAACAAAAGTAAAACATCGAATCTAGGGTTCTATCCTGACACCCAAGGTAAATCTACCCCCACTCTGTCCAAAGCTAGTGGAGTTATATAATGTGGCTTACCCATCCATGACATCAAGTGTGTCCACCTGATCAAGAAGGAGATCCAAAAGTCCAACGTAAGGACATGCACGAATGCCAGACCCCAAGATATCATACAAGTAATCTAAAATAATTAAGTACATCTACCAAAATCTAGGACTCTAATGGTATGATTTGAACTGGTATTAGGAACTCCTTTCAAACATGGAAGAATCTTACCCATGTCCTAGAAGTCCTATAGTACTAACAAGGTAAAAAAACCTATTATCACATCACTGTCGGACTGCCCGACCATGCCCCAAACTCATAAACCAAGCCCCGAGAGCACAAAAGCCTCTATTTTCCACTAACCCCTTTCCAAGGTGATCAACTAAACTAGGATGGTTTCACTCATACAGATTATCCATTAGATCCCTGGACCCACCTAACAACCACCAGCCAATAGAGGAGAGCAACTGAATTAATCTCTGGGCTAACGCCCAACCCAGAAATATCCTAAAGGTATCCTATTTCATCTATCCCTAAACAAGAATAACCTAAAAACCCCAATACAAGTGCTCAAAAACCAAGGTTGACTAACATCCAGACTCACCAACCAAAACTACTGAAACCAACACCATACATACCATAGACCACTAAAGAATGGGGCACCCTCCATGATCCTCCAAACCTTAGATCAAGAAGAACATCCTATGAAGGGATCCTCCAGTAAAACTAAACCTTGGTCAAATACCACCAAATGAAACCTCATCTAGCCTCCTAATACACAACTTGAAGACGAACACACCCATAAGTGAAACCTCAAACAACACCCCACCCACAAGGGAGATCTCAATAAACACTACTCCTAGAGGGGAATTCCTTAAATAAGTCCCTTAGACCTATCTCAAACTCACTCAATAACACCCAACCATCCCAAACATCCCACAACATTGACTCAACCCAAAGGTTCCTACCAGTCAAGACCTCAAGCAACCAGATCTAAACCTCAATCAACCAAAAAAACAATCACTTCCAAGAAAAAACTTAATCTTGCCTCCTGATATCTATTCAAATAAACTCAAACGAACTCACCTGACCTCCTAAACCAAGGTGTTAAACAAGAACACAACCCTCACCCAAGACTAAAAACTCACAACCAAACCCTAAAAAGGATTATGAAACAAAAAAATCAAAGGAATCCTCCCAGTAAAATCTCTCTATTAGTTTAAAATACTATCCATATAAACTATAAATACTAAAAAGATTCAACCATAATGATATACATGAAAAAACACTAATAATTCACTCCTTTTAAGTCTAGTCATGACCCTACGGCACAAAAACACCCAAAAACCCTGAAAGGAAAAAGTTGAAGATGTTTACTTTTGAGAACACAACATGTACTCTCAAATATACACCTGGACATGTACTTCTACAATGTTAGGGAAAACATGGGGTATGACCATGAATGAGTACATGGCTAGGGAATACACAGGGTTTGACCATGTACTACTACATGTCCATATACTCCTAACATGGGGTGTATTCTCAAGTACCTAGCCACATATCCATATAATAATACACAACGTATACTGAAAGTACATGATGTGAAGTTCTAAAAGCTTGTTATACCAAAGTAATCAACTACATGGACAAGTACCACTGCGTGATGTATACTCTAAGTAAATGAAATGTAGTTTTAAAAACACCTTATTACCTGAATAATAATAACACATGATGCATGTTATTGAAACCACATGTCGTGTGATCAGGATTTCTGATCTAGAAACCCCTATAAACCTCACAACCCCCCAATTATCCTAAAAAACACTAAATCAAAACATTAGGGGTCCTAAAACCCCAAAAAAAGATGAAAAATTAAAAACAGCTAACCCATGGGTATTTTTGGAAAAACATTAGAAAGGTCCTACCTATGGGTAGAAACGGTCTAAGCTTCTATTCGATCCATGATTCGTAGTTGTTGCATAAAAATCCGATGCGACCCAAGATCTAAAATGACACCTCCCCATCCCCTCATTGTCTCTCTCCCTCTCCCTCTATCACAATAATAGAAAAAGGGAATCCCCTATGTGGGGTGGGGTATGTGAAAATTCCCTCTATCATAGTAATAACAAAGGGAATCGCCTATGTGGGGTGGGGTATGTGAAAATAAAAGGGTAAGTAAGAGAAAAAAAGAAAAAAGAGAAAAAGGAAAAGGGAAAAAAGGAAAAGAAAAAGAAAAAGAAAAAGGTGTTTGGATCCCTACTAGAGGTTATGAATTTCCTACGAAAACCCCCCATATCAAAATCAATCATAGAGTTAGAATATTAATCTGATGCTCCAAATAGAAGATATCACTAAACAAACATGTACAGATAAATAAAACTCCATTAATTAAATGTTAAATATTCTGTCAAAATTTGAACAACTCAGAATATCACCATACTTCTTCCCCAGAGTAAACACCCTATTCTAAGACCAAAAGAGTGTTTAAAAAAATATATGAGATCTTATGACATGATAAATTACCACATTCCCCCTCTAAACCCCCCTAAGAGAAAAAAAATTCAAATTTACCCTAATTTTACTCAAACCATCATGATGTGGTTCGTGATAGCCATGGTAATTTATAAAAAAGTTTATTTAAAAATTAAAAGAAATATAAATCAAGTATATAATCTAATAACACAAATATACATCCTTATTGATGTGATATCAATATATAAAAAGATTATATTACACTATAGTACTTATAGGTATGTTTTTGTGGTTGATACATCAACTTATTTCTCTATGGGTGTCTTGGCACATTGTTATATACTGATCTTGGAATTTAGGTAAGTTCACTTATTTACATTGAGAAAGTGATTATGAGTGTCATGAATTAAGTGAATCCATAATATCATTAAATTCTATTGAATTTAATATTCAGAATAAATTTATTCTTAACCAGTGGAATAATATTTATTTAAACATAAAGAGAATAAGAGATATTATTGTAATCAATGATAAATAATGTGAAACACTTGAATCTACCATTCTAGAACCAGAAGTTTCAGGAATAAAATTCAGAGATTCATAGAGCATGTGTGGATACATCTAAAGTGATCCTTAATTATATTCTCCAACACAATGTCAAAATGATATGAACGAAAACAAAAATCAATCAAGAGTATTACCACAGGGGAGTTAATTCTCATTTAAATTAATTATAAATTAAATGTGTAAGATCTTATATATAGATTATAAGGATCATCCATAAAGTTTTTATAATTTTATTTGTTTATATTGATGAAAAATATACTCTACTTGATGCTTCCAATGCGCCCTAGAACCATTAAGTGGTAGCAGCCATACTCTAATTTATTATTATTTGATCTATTTCATGCATTGGTTTTTTAATTTTCATGTTCATTTTTTTTATTAGTCTAACATACAAGATGAAATGTTAATCCTGATTTTTATGGCCAAGAATAGACCAAAAATGTATAAATAATGGTCGGAGAATCCATTTGGGGGTGTTAAGGTCACTAGCCCACAACATAATTACATGACATTTATTTCCAAATCACACATCGTGTAACCACGGTAAACCATAAAAGGAGTGCATCATGTAAATATCAATGCGCTATGTGGGTCAATACATAATGTAATTACACATCGTGTATTAAATGCAAGCATTGAACATATTTTGACATGGATTACACAACATGTAACAAGCATATACACGTCATGTAACCCCACATGAATCATGTCACATAATTTACAGTGAGTTGTATAGGTTAGAACATGATGATACATGGAATATGTGACATATAGATGGAATGTACACATTTCCTAACACTTGTTAACCCATGAAAGGTACACACTAAGTGATTTTTAGTGTGTCGTGTGGGTAAACATGTGACATTTTAAACGTGTCATAAAATTTGAAAATACATGATGTGTAATAGTATTTATATATTCCATGTACTTCATAACAATTTCCATAGGTACATACCACATATATTAAGACATGTTGTGTTTCATACACACTGTGAAGGCTGTGTATCTTGACCAAAGAACTACACATTATGTATATCACGACATTTCTTATGCGCATATATGTTGTGTAAGTACAATGTACACAAAAAGGACCATAAAAAAATTGGTCACATGAAATGTTTTGTGTTAATACATGTCGTGTAAGTATTAAATTTTAGAAATGAAATTTTAATATTACACAGAAGGTACATGCCATGTGGCCTCCCTAGTACATTTTTTGCACTCAAATAATTTAAAAAATTTAATTAATTTAATTTATTTAAAATTACAATAGATGAGATTCATATGTCTTAGGAACTATTAGGAAAATGTTCTAAGATAAAGGGTTAAATTACTAATTAATTTATTAATTTATTAATTCAAGTAAACTTATCTTAATTATAATGAATAGAAATAAATCCCAATAACACTAATTGCATTTTTCATTGCATGTTCTAATTGATCATGAGCTTTGACCAACCTGTGTATGTGTTGGATTTATCTATTTAATTTAATTATTTATTACATGGTTTTATATTATATTTATTATTAAATTAAATATTATGATATGTAAATTGTCCCTCCACCCTTTATTATATATGTGTTTGTGTGTCCAATTTTTATTTTATATAACCTCAAACCCCTAGTTCCCCTCACTTGCTTGTGAGTAAATATTTTTAAAGTTTGGAGTACCCAGGTAGAGGAGACAGTTTAGGACCTGATATGAGGTGAATCCAACCAAGGATATACATAGGAGAATGAATAAATGCTATAAATTGATCCAAGTATGGGATAAAGGAGTTATTTACCTTAGGGTTAAGGTTGGTTTTTCACCACTCGATAAAATAACTAGTAGATAAAAGCTCATGATCATATCAAATATTTAGTTTTTTTTCTATACATGGTTACTTATTAATTTATATGATGCATGGTTTATTTATTAATTTATTTAAACACAAAAACATAAATAATATAAATTAATAATCATGCTTAGGTAAAATTAAAATAAAATGTATAAGATATATTTTATTATGTATAGTAAATTATGTGTGTAATATCTCACATAAAGTAATTAACAAGTATAAAAATATAAAATAATATATATTATACTAGATTTTGTTTAAATTATTTTGTCATACATGGTTAATTAATTATACAATATCCACATATTATTAATTATTATCTAAAAAAATAAAATGAATAATATTTAAACCAAAGAAAAATAAAACCCCTCAATCAAAATATTATGTAAAAAAAAATATTTCATCACTTGAGTTAAAATGAAATAATAGCCTAAGGAATTGTTTTGGACCTCATTAAGATACTTGAAATTATCATATATTTCTAATGAAATTATTTGGTTAACTTAATCAATTTAACTTCAGAAGTAGTTTCCTCTACAAGGCTTGGTGTAATTTGGAGGTAAGTATTGAGGAAATCCAAGTATAAGATTTAAAGATTGGGGAGTCCATTTAATAGATCAATGATCTATGAGTTAATGTAGTTATAAATAAAATACTACCTAAATACCTTTGAATAATTTGATATGGCCTTCATATGATATATTTAAAGGGAAATATGGATCCTTTCCACTACAATACTCGAGCGATTGGATATTCTAAATCCAATGGTGAGGGTTGTTTGGATTTTATAAAATAACAAGATAATTAAATTATTAATTACATCATAATTATTAATCAAGACAAAGTACTAAAATCTATTTTTATTTATTGTATAAAATGGAAATAAACTTGACCACATCACTTTCCCTATGATCTATCTTGGAGAAAGATAATCTCCGACCGATGTTAACTTCTAGGAGTGGTAAAGGTTCTTGTACATTGTACTATGCAAAGAGAGGAGGTTATATATACTAGAGACCTATGTTATTATTGATAACTTTAAGGTGGAAAGTGGGGAGGAGAAAAGTGTATTCTATAAACACATGGATGGTACATTATATTCCCAATTATCCATGTCATTATCCATGACTGGTGAGCTCCAGAAGCTTTACTAAGACATTAATGCTTGCTCTATGTTGTATCATCTTCCTAATCTCTATCAGGAGTAAGAAAAAAAAGATATGTATGAAATATTCAAGGCACTATTTATGTGTATGATAGGTTAAATAGTTATATATTGACCTCATATAGTCAAGATGCTTAGCTACACAAAGCGTTTGTAAATTCTGAGATTCAAGCTACCTAAGGAATTATTCACATACCTCATTCTCTACTCACTTCCTTCTATATCCTCTAGTTTTATTATGAATTTAAACATGGTAAATATATAGAATATGATTTTAGGAAAAATACTTTTTAGAAGAGAAAGTAACAAAGAGAGGCTAAAGAGTAGGAAATTGTATGTTTTACTTGTGTAAGAAGGGATACTAGAATAAAAACTATACCTTGGTAAAGAAGTAAGGGGAAGATTCAGGTATGTTCGCTATCAAGCAGAATATTTCCATTTATACAAAATGGGTATTGGATAAAAATTATGTATCTCACATTTATATCCAAATTTATGAACTAAGTAGATTCTAAAAGATTGTTAAAGGTGAGGTGGATCTTCGAGCTGCCAATGGAGAAAGATTAGCTGTACTGGATATAGGACACTTCCATCTCACATTACCGATTGGATTAGTTTTAGTTTTAAATAACTATTATCATGTGCCTAGTATAACCAATAACATCATTTATGAGTCCAGTGTAGACATGGATTCTACTTTTATAATTATAAGATATGTTATAGTATGACACATATGAATAAAGGTATTTATATACTCAAATATCAAAATCAATCCTTGACGATTGATAAATAATCATGTTTACATGACTAATATCACACCTAGTTTTAGCATCATCAAATTGTTCATTCAAAACAAAATCTTTTGATAAAATTATATCAAGAAGGGAATTTGTATTCTTTTGATTTAAAACCCTGATATATGTCATACTTGTTTATAAGGCACAATGAACAAGGATACTTTTAGTGGAAAGGGTGAGAGAGCTGCAAATATTTTAGAATTAGTTCACACTAATGTGTGTGTAACTTTTCTATTATAATCTAGAGGTGGATACTCATACTTAATTACTTTTACCAATGATTTTAGTAGATATGGATGTATCTAATTTATGTGGTATTATTCTGATTTCTTTAAAAAAAATTAAGGAATATAAGAATGAAGTAGAGAATCAACTTGGTAAGAAGATAGAGAAACTTCAATCAGAAAGAGGCATAAATTATCTTAACCAAGAGTTAATCAATTATTTGAAAGATTTTGGGGCACTATCTCAACTAACTCCTCCATATAATCCACAGTATAATGGCATGTGTGAAAGGGAGAATCACACCTTATTGGATACGGTGTGATCAATGAAGATTCATACAAATCTTTCATTATCCTTTTAGTGATATATATTATAATAAGCGGCATACACAATAAAACAAGTTCCAACTAAATGAGAAAGCATAATTCTATATGAGTTATGGTATATGAAGAAATTGTTTTTCTCACATATACATGTGTAGGGATACAAAGTATTTTATACGGTTAATTTTGGCAATAAACTTGCATCTCAAGGAAAAAAGTGTATCTTTATAGGAAATCTCAAAGAGACTATAGAATATTACATATACAATCCCTTATAAAAAAGGTTAATCATGGAAATATGTTCCATGTTCCTATAAAGGGAGAACATTTTCAAAAGAGATAGTGAGATAAAGATAGTATTTGATGAAGTCAATGATTAAGATAGACAAGAGTTGGTATGGGAACAAATTTTACAAGATCGAGTGGAAAAATTTGTTCCAGATACACAATTACAATATAGGAATATTATATATGTTAGAGAAATAGAGAGATATGGTTCTCTTGTTATCGGGGAAAGTGATACACTATTAATAAAAAATAACGAACCACTGTCTTACAAAAAAGCAGTAAAAAACTCAAAAGTTTCAAAATGGTAAGAATCCATGAATTTTTAAATGGATTACATATACCAAAATTATGTTTGGGATTTGGTAGATCTTCCATTTTATGTAAATCTCATTGGGTATAAATTAGTATTAAAGAGGAATTTGGACATGGATGGTAATGTTAGTACCTATAAGGCTTGATTGGAATCTAAAGGTTTTAAGAAACATCATGAAACATACTATGATGAAACCTTTACACCAATTTTTATACTAAAACTAATCAAAATTAAACTTTCCATATCATCTTACCATGATTATGAGATTTGAAAAATATATGTTAATACTACCTTCCTTAATGGAAATCTTTTGTAAGATGTCCATATGATACAACTAGAAGGGTTCATGAAACCAAAGGATAAAAATAAGATATAAAAGTTGTTGAGATCCATTTATGGGTTAAAACAAGTATCAAGATAGTCAAATATTCATTTTGATGAATCTATAAGAGAATTTTGTTTTTTTAAGAGTGAATGTGATCCATTTTTCTATAAGAGGTTTAGTGGGGGTGCTATAATTTTTCTAATAATATATATTGATGATATATTACTAATGAGAAACAAGATACTGGTCATACAGTTAATGAATACATGTTTTAATAAATGTTTCTCCATGAAATACCTAGGTAATGTGGCCTAAATTCTAGTAACCAAGATCCATTGAGATAGATATAAGAGGCTGATTAGTCTATGTTATGGTACATACATTTACAAGGTATTAAAAAGATATAATATGGAACAATCCAAGGGAGGATTGCTTCTATTGTCACATGCTATATCTCTCTCCAAGAAAATGTGTCCTCAAACACAAGAAGTGAGAGAGAGAGAGAGAGAGAAAGAGAGAGTGGGAAGAATACCTTACACTTATATAGTTGGATCTATAATGCGTTCCATGATATGTACTAGGATTAATGTATCCTAAACCTTAACCATGGTTTATAGACATTATGAATACTTGGTAGAGCCACACTGGTTGGATGTAAATACTATCCTAAAGTACCTTATATATACAAAAGATGTGTTCCCAGTTTTTGGAGAAGAAAGGGAGATGGTTGTGAGGGAATACACAGATGCTAGTTTCTAAACAGATTAGAATGATCTAAAATAGTAATCGAGATATGTGTTTTTTATTAATGAAGAAGTTGTGAGTAGGAAGATTTCTAAGAATCCAGTTTTCATCAATTCTATAGTAAAGTTTGAGTATATTATGGCTTCTGAGGTAGTAAAATAATTAGTTTGGGTATGAATCTTTATCCATAATATTAGTATCATTCCAAATAATAAATATCTAATTACTCTATATTGTGATAATACTAAAAGCTTTGAGGCATATTGGAAGTGGTCAGGGTGATTCCCAATAATTAGGTTTTATCAATTTAAATGGATAATATCTGAATAAATTTAAAAAATTATCCCCAAAATATTTTAAGAGAGGATATTTCACATTTAATCTATAATTAGTTTAAAACTAAAATTACCTAAAATGTGATAATTCTTATTTGTTTATCACTTTGGTTCCCGATTTTATCATGTAATCATTGTGGTGGAAAATCCAAACAATAATTTGTCTAGAAGTTTTTACACATGCTCTATGAATCTTTGAATGTCACTCTTGGTATTCCAGGTGCTATCATGGAGGAACCAGGCATCCTACATTATTTTTCATTGATCAAGATAAGAAATATCTTTTGTTCTCTCTTTTTATTGATAGGGGAGTATTATTTTCTCTCTATGGATTGAGAGAATATTAAATAGGCTTCATTATACATCGTGACACCCTAGAATTTCACCTTCTTACTAATATTTATAAGGTCAATTTCTTCCATGATTTTGAGGTGTCTCATGGTGGAAATTTGATATTTTTGGGACTTTTCCATGGATGCATGTTTAAGAACATGGTTTTTGTATAGCAGAAACCATGTGACATCAATAGTTTTGGATAACAATTATCACATGTTTACTCACACGGTTTACTAAATCGTGTGGTAACCATGCTACCAACTCAGTTTTGGGCATTTTTATCTTTTTATAATGTTTTTATGTGGGGGATCCTACCTTGGTTTCCCTATTTCGACCCCCACATCCGATGCACCTCCCAAGTACCTATCCTTATCCTCTAAGAACCTCCATGTTGGGTTTTAGGTGATTTCATGGTGGGTTATTCTCTAGATTTAATGGTTAGGGATTCTACTTCCCTCTCTTATTTTTTTCTCATTTCTCATATCTTATTTAATTATAATGGCCATGTTGGTTGATTTATATATATATGGTTGTTTTAAAATTGGGGGTTTTGGTTTCTAAGGGTTTAGATCCCTCTCTTGAGACCTAATCTAGTGGTTTTCATTATGGGTGACATGGTTGCGTTGGTTGAGGTAGGTATTTCCATTTAATTTCTTTTAATTAAAGAGTTACTTATATTATCAGTGTTTTAAAGTGTTTTTGAACTAAAATAAAGATATATATGAAATCTAGTTAGTGTTTTCAATGGGTTTACATGCTTGGTTGGGTTTTACTTTTAAAAAAATGTGTTAATTTTATAATTTAATATCACTTTGATTTCAAATGGTGTTTTATGAGTTCTAAATGTTTGATGAAATTACAATTACAATATTCTCCAATAAAAATGATTGTTCATGATGTTTAGTGCCAAGTTTGGTTTATAAAGCAAGGTGTTTTCTTATTTTAAAGGAATTTCATTATTTTAAAAGGAGTGTATTGATTTTGGTGATTTATTATTGATTTAATTAATTTTATTTTGATTTTTATTTGGTGTTGGTTGTGATCTACCTTGGATTTATACATGATTTTAAAGAGGTTTTAAAAAGGGATTTCCAAACATATACTTACAAAGTATTTATAAAGGCCCGGTTGGAACCTTATGTATGAAAGATTTTATTGATTGACCTTTACACCCTAGTTGATCCCTATTGGTACCTGTTTTTTATGCTTGTGATCATGTGTTAATGTTTAAATGAAATGTGATTCATGTTATGAATTTGGGTGGGGAGGCTCATTATTAAAGTGGGTGTGTTAGTGGTGGGATGTATATGATTGTTGTGTTATATTTCCTTTGGGATATGTGATTGTCACGTGATTGACATTGTATTGATATTGATCCACCTCATTTATATATTTCAGGAGGAAAACTAGGATACTAATTGGGGAGTTAAGGGATTTTAGTATTTCTAGTTGAGATTTATGCATTGGATAATAGCCCCTAGTTGAATGTTATGACCTAGCTAGGGGATGTGTCACTAATTAGACATGTTGAGAGTTATTGAGGTGATGAGTTGTGTGACCGTTAATCTTCCAGTATTTGGTTCCAATTATACATGTCGAGTATTGTCAAATTAGTCCCTATAGAGTTACCTCATTATATGTATTTTATGTTGTGCCTCTTTTTTGACTATTAACATGTGAGTTTCATATTTCTTGATTAGATCTAGCTTTAATGTATTGATTATTTATGGCTAATAAATTTTTTTGTATGGATCGCCTTATGTTGTTATTGTTAATAATTTATGACTTTCCATGGATTTTTATTCTATTATGTTTTCACTTTTCACTTTTCTCATATTTAAGGAGTGTGTGTGTGTTTAATTTTTAAAGGGAAAAGGGTGGTTATCTTTAAATGAAAGTTATTTTATAACATATTTGAAAATGTTTTAGACCCATGAGAATGGTTGGTTTTCAAATATGGATGTTTTAAATAAAAAGTAAAGGATAACATTGGTTTCTTTAAAGGTGAAATGTTTTAAAGTGGAAAGGTAGCTTTTTGAAATGGAAATATTTTGGAAAACCATTTTTGATACATGTTTTATAAATGATGCATTTTAAGAAAGTTTTTAGGTATCATTTTTTTATTTCCATATTGTGTAATAGAAAAGAAAACCTATTTTCTCATATTTATTCTCAAACTAAAATTCTTGGTTTCTTTATAAAAGTAATGAAATATACTCTTGGTGATATCCTACTGGGTGTTAGATCATACGCAACATACTTACATAAATGGGTAAAAAATATTCATGTTTTTTGTAGGTTCTTAGGTCATGGATTTTAGGTTGTTTGGATACCTATCTTATTTGGGTAAGTTGGTGAGGTTGAGTATAGTGGTGACTTGAGAGTCACATGGTGGTGGTGGAGTTTGTCTCCTAGGTTCGTTGAACTGATTTGGGTCATGTGGCGTATCAGACTCTCCGACCTCCTACTGCTATTTTAGTTTGTATTCCTTATTATGGATTATAAAATTTTTGTGTAAAAATGGTTTCATTAATATGGAAAATGTTTTGGAAAAATCTTTTAGTTATCTTTAATATCATTATGCAATGTTCAGATGTTCTTGTTTCAAAACTGCTTGTTTACTTTGGCATGGTCATACAATACATGGAGACCTCATAATGGGTTATTTGTTGGAACACATCATTGATCCTAGTTTTATTGAAGGTGAAAATTTTCCCACATGTTCTCTTACAATAACTTAACACTAGTTTCTATCATAGGGTGATCGAGAATGCAACTCAGGCCTTATGGCGCAGTTGTTTGGGTGATGGGTTGGGTTAATGTGGGACGGTTCATTAAAAATTGGTATAGGACCCCTCTTGTTATTTTGGGGGTTGATGGTAGAAATGAGTTAGTAATATCAAATCTCAAGCAATGGGTGTGGAGGAGTGATCGACCAAATCTTCTTCGCGCTAAATCTCTAGTTTCCATGGGTGGTCGAGTGTTTCATTTTAAAATTTAGATTTATAGTTATTTGTTCTTGAGATATTTTGATGTGGTTTGTAATTTCCCAGAATTTCCATATTTTTTTTTTAATTATATGGAATTATTTCGAGACCGCGAAATTTGATGGCACGTGATTCTGAGATCTGGAGTGCCCGAAATGATCCGTAGAAAAATGTTAAGCTTTAAATAGCGTGTGTGAGTAGTTTTACTGAAAAAGTGGAATAACTCTTAAACAGGTACCCAGATCCAAAATCCGAGGGAACCATTGTGTTTAGGATGGGGGGTTTATCCTAGGCGTGACTTAACTTTAGTCGTCGCACGCCTCCAGTGAGAAAACCCAAAAATGGAATTACCGTAAATAAAATAATTAAATAAAATTATTTTATTGTTCAAATGCTTATAACTCACGAATGGTGACTCAGATTAAAAATCTAAGATCACCAATGAGCTCGTGAGGGTATGCTTTCCTTAGGCAGATCCTAACATTGGCTGGCACAGACCAAAAGTGGAAGTTAGTTTTTGGCCGTAAATAAAATAATTAAGTAACAATTATTTTATTGTTAAATCCTTATAACTCCTAAATGGCAACTAAGATTGGAAATCTGAGAGTACTTTTGAGATTGTGAGGTTGTGTTTCCCTTAGGTGCAGCCTAACCTCGACCGGTGTGGGTCAAGGGTGACTGTTAATAATTTTTGAACTTTTTTAAGGTACATTCAGTAAACGTGCAAGTGTGGATTTCTAACTTTTGAACCGGTTCTCGAAATTGAAATCTGAGGGCACCTTTGAACTCACAGTGCTAGGATTATCTTAGGTGAAGCTTAACCTTGTTCAGTGAAAGTCAGACAGAAAAGTTATTTTTCTGACTTTCAGAAAAATAATAATAAAATAACTAAAGAATCTATTTTATTCTTTTTTTCAACCATTGAGCGAAGGTGGTGAGACCGCAGTGAAATGTCAGACATTAAATAAGAGACATTTTATGACTTGATCCTTGCATTGTGTAACCATAACACTCGTGATTTTAATTGGTTCATTAATTAGGATTCATTAATGAATCATAATAATGAACCAACATGGAGGTTAATTTGTTTTATTTAATAAAACTGTTGGCATGTGATTTGGGAACCCATGAGAGGAACCTCTGATGAAACTCCAACAAATTTCCTCTCCAATGAATAACGATGGAAAAACGATGACCATTGGGGGAAATCGATCCGATGATATACGAGCAACATCGAATGACAACGAACGTGAATCTTCTCCTTCGTTTGCAACACTATTTATAGGTAGGGGGTTTAAATGATTTACGTGTTTAATATCCCTCTTTCCCCATTCTTGTATAATATGAAAAATGCAGATCAAATGACCAATGGGTTGATCCATGTTTCATTCTTTATTGTAGGAGGTTGATGTGGGGTTTCATTATGGGGTTTTTAGTATTATTCTTCCCCATGTTTAAGCACTAACGCGGAGGGCACGGGCTAATCCGAACAAGGCCCAGACCCTCCAATATTCTTGGTTATGTGCATTATTTGTACAAGACTAGGAAACATGGTGTAAATACGTAACTAAGGGCCTCGCAGTGAAGGCGGTGACCTGGGAGGCCCATAGGCATAAACAGAAAAGAAAATGGACCACCAGAGCATCTCCGGTGGCCCGTTGAAGCAACCGCTGGTGCGATAACGGCCGGCCGAGCCGACCGTGTGGGGAAAATGGCGCCCAAAGGTGCCGTGGCCAGCTGGGCCATGGCGGGTGGAACGGCGCGGTGTCGACGCGCCGTGCGAGGAGAGGGGCGTCCCGCTCGGGCCACTCGGCTGGAGCATAACGGCTGACTCCAGCCAGCCGTTTCGGAAGACCGGGTGGCGCCCCGATGACGCCGCCATATGGAAGAACTTGCCCACATGTGGTATGGTTTTCTAGGTGGGGTTGGAACCGCAATCTGGGCCGGACCTGGGACCTGGGCCAAACCCTCCAGTTGGGCTAGACCCGCCGGCCGGGCCGAACCCCTACCGGTCCCGTTACACAAAATCTTGCGTATCTCGCAAACCGGGCATCCGATTGATGTGAAATCAACAATGTTGGGACCCTTAGGATGAGGTGGTACTTTTTAAATACTTCACTTGGGTTTTTTTAGAGAGTTGAAGTACTTATGGGTTAGATTGAACTCAAATCCAACTGGGCCCTTGGTACTAAAATACCTATAACTTACAGACCGAGCATCCGATTGACGCGTCATTTGTTGCGTTGGAACCCTTATGACATGGAGGTTCTTTAGGTTACTTCTTAGTGGGGATTAATAGAAGTTGAGTTACGACCAATGGATTGGGGATCAGAATCCATGGAATTGAAGCAGATCAAGTGCGGGAATCCTATGGCTGGCTGTCAAGTGAAGAGCGAACCTTTGTGGATCATCATCCGAGTGACCCCATGTGGATTGACGACTTACGACCCCTTGTGGATCAGTAGTATCACAACCCAAAGAGGACCAACCTTAGAGTGTCCTGTCTTGGATTAGTGACTTACGACCCTATGTGGATCGATAACTTATGACCCTGTGTGGATCAACAGTAGCGCGACTCGACGAGGACCAGCCTTAGAGAAGCCCATCATGGATCATTGACTTATGATCCTATGTGGATTGATGACTTACGACCTTGTGTGGATCAGTAGTAGCATGGCCTGACAAGGACCATCCTTAGAGTGGCCCATCATGGATCAGCGACTTACAACCCTGTGTGGATCAACGATTTACAACCCAGTGTGGATCGATGACTTATGAACCTGTGTGGATCGATAACTTATGACCCTGTGTGGATCGGTAAATTACAAACATATGTGGATTGTCAATATAATGACTTCTTCATGGTTCAACAGTGGAACTTCTCAATGAAATAAAATTATTTAGCTTTACGACTAATCATCATTATTTCTGTTCTTTAAGTTATATACCTGGTGTGAGCTGTCTTTCACCTTATGCTTTGTGACTGAGATCATGCTTCTTGGTTTTTCCTTTAAGGAATTCTGGGAGACCTTCGGGGGTCTCGGGGTCCCTACTGAGTATTGTTATACTCACCCCTATATGGGATTCACCCGCACGTGTTGTTTCCGATGTAGATGTTCGACGTTTCGACAAAGGTGCTCAGGGGGATGGGATAGATGGAAGCTACAACAGTGGAATTGGTGGCTTAGGACCAGGTGGGGCCTAGTAGTACTGGGTGAGTGGGACATACTTCTTTGTCTTCCACTAGCTTCACTACTCTCACCATCAGGTGATATTTTCTGTGGATGGCCATTAGAGTTTGCTTTTGTACTTTACCGTTTTAGTTCCTTGTTGGGTTTGTATTCTAGCTCACTTACTTTCACTTGTACTTGAACTCAGCCTTGTTTTAGTGTTATACTTGTTTCACCTTTCAGTGTGTTGGGATGTGGTTATACGTGTGTGTATATAGGTTTAAAGGCAATTTCTTCCTTTTTTTTGGGATATGCCTTTCCGGTGCTAGTCACCAACCCTTGGCCTATGAAAGGCGAAATTGGGGTAGTCACAACATGGGATCAGTGGGACGGGTCATGAAAAAGTAGTATCATAGGTGGTTGGTTTTACCAAAAGAACTAAGAGACTATATTTTCAATGGGGGCAATAGTGTTAAGTGTCTTGAGTTCGGATTTCAGTCTAGGGAGTCCAGTGTTGGTGCGACGACCGACGTATCCATACACTAAGACCCTGAATTATGTTTTCTGACTCGGTACATGAAAACACTAGTTGTGTATGTTTTGAAAATGTTTTTATCTTGATATATTTCGAGTAAGCTTACTAGGTATACTTAATGATCATGGTTCATCTTGATAATCTTTCAAGATGCCTCCGCACATACAACCAACCAGGATTCCAATGTGTGACCATGAGGATGGTCCATAGAGTGATGAGGCTTCAGTACAAGGACTGTTTCCTGAGATAAAACCTTTGGGTGGTGTCCCAGTGATAAAATTTCCCATTAGTTAGCAATTACTACCAGCGCTACCGGTAAAGGACACATATAGGCTCAGTGCATTACATGAGTTTCAGCGATAGATACCCCTCAAGTTCCGAGGCAAGCTCAATTCATAGGTGGATAAGGACTAGCCTGAGGTGGTGATCGAGTTTTCATCTAGCCAGGGCACTATTATATCAGATAGCAGTCCTGGCAGTGAGCATTATACATGGATCAGTAGGGTGTGGCAGGGTTCAGATTACCCCTATCTTATGATGAGGTGACTTTTCCATGAACAGAGCTTGAGAACCTTCCTCAGAGAAGGGGGTCTCTTTCCATAAAAATATAAGGGGTTTGTGTTCCCAAGAGCTTCTACAGTTTCGACAAGATGACATGTTAGTAACTGAGTATTCGTCGAGGCATACCGACCATTCCAGGTACTCAATGAATATGATACGACCAATGCTTCAAGGCTCAGACCTCTGAGTGAGATGTGTTTAGGGACATCCAATCTAACACTATTACTATATGAATTCTTACTTATGTTAGGGTTCTAGAGAGAACCTTTGTGGTTGGAAATTATTTGGATAAGAATATATAACAAGTGAATGTCAGTAGTGGGAAAGTAGGAAACTGACATCAGTCTCAGAGACTTGGATGCGTAAATGTTTCGGGAAGAGGAAGTGATAGGGGCAGATGAATCTGCAGGGAAACAGACATGGAATAGGAGATAGGAGAGTATCAGGAGGTGGTATACATTTCAATATGTTTCAACTAGAACCCCAATGTGGTCCCCACCAGGCTCAGGGAGCTGGAGGACATGGGAAGGGAGTAGCTTCATGTAGTCAAGGAGTGTGACCCAATGGCTCTAGGAATGACTCGAGGTACAGTCTATGTCTACTACTAGCTACCATTTTAATAGACATAGGTACTAATCATTCCTTCTTATAATGAATCTTTTTCAAGACCTAGAGTTTCTGATTAAACTATTTAATTGACCCTTACATCTGGAAATACCTATGTGAGGAGACTCAATAATCACACATATGCTGATGATGTGATCTGACCCTTGAGGTGAGAGTTTTGGTTGGAACCTCTTAGTGGAAGCGTCGAGGCCTTATGAAGTTAGTCTGGGTATGAAATGGTCATCAACAGTTCATTCTCAGATTGACTATTTTAGGTAAAAATGATATGGTATATTTGTAGTGTTGGAATGGGGTTTTCCTTGGTCGACAAAAAAGGAAACCCAGGTAGCACGGGATAAACTCATGCATAGGAGGGTGATGCCAATCACTCTTGAGTCGACCAACCTAACCCTCATGGTAGCGGATGTTTTGAGTTTTAAGTTCCCAACGGTAGTTATGGAGTGTGGGAACATCCTTTAAAAAGATGTTTCCAGGATTATCTCCCCATAGGGGGTGGGAATTTTGTATCTTTCTACACCCCGAGATGGCACCGATATCAATATCAATATATCAGAGGGCTTTCCTAGAGCTTCTCAAGTAGGGGGAATAGGTGGAGGACTTGCAGAGGAATACCTTAGTAAGACCCAGTGTTCGAGGTTATGTGTGGACTACCGATACCTTAACCAAGTGGAAGTGGAGAGCGAGTACCAACTACCAAATGATCGATGATAACATCAATAAGTTAAATGGGGTATCCTTTCACGTAGATGGAAAGGTGCCTGTAATATTTTCAGTAATTGAGACAACGATGATGGTTGGAGTTCCTCCAAGACTATGAACTTGATGTAGTATATACTCTTGGGAAGGAGGATGTGGTGGCATACACACTCAGCAGGAGGTCTAGTTTATAACTACTTAGTAAGGTGATATATCAGCTAGCCACAATGCTGATATCCTTCATGGATGATGATGAAGCAACTTACCTCCAGTCTATGACTATCACTCCCCTACTCCTTCAACGAATCAGGGAGGCACAAATTGTAGATGTTGATTGTGAGGCTCGATGTGCTCATATATCCTCAGTACTTTCTCTTGATGAATTTTTGATAGGTGGGGAGCACTTAATCCTTTTAAGAGGATGCACCATGGTACTAGTGACGTTATGGGAGGAGGTGTTGAGGGAATTCTATACACCCCCTTTGGTGGTACATCCTAGTGTGGCGAAGATGTACCGAGACCTCCGACGTCAGTAATGGTTGTCAGTGATGAAGGGAGCAGTGGCAGAGTTCGTTTCATGATGCCTCACTTGTCAGCAAATAAAAGATGAGCATCAGGTTCCATCACATTTGAGCACAACTTTTACCCCCAAAAATATGGTCAGAAGAAGTAGACCATATAGACCTTGGAGGACATGCTTTGTGCTTGTGTCCTAGATTTTGGTCATAGTTGGGAGGACCACCCACCACTGGTGGAGTTTGTGTACAACAATAACTATCACTCCACTATTGGCATTGCACCGTTTGGAGCCTTGTACGAGTGGACATGCAGATCAAATCTATACTGGATAGACCCAGGAGATTCAACACTCATGGGTCCAGAGTTGGTACTATATACCACTGAGAAGGTGCAGATTGTTCAAGAGCGGATGAGGACTACACAGAGCAGAAATAAGTCTTATGCCGATAGAAAAAAGGTACCCTTGGAGTTTGAGGAGAGAGACCATGTTTTCCTTTGGGTCTCACCCTGAGAGGGATTGCAGAGATTTGGCCAGAGCGACAAGTTATCTCTGAGGTTTATCAGACCTTTTCAGTTTATGAGTGGAGTTGGTGAGGTGGGGTACCGCCTATCTCATGGCCCATAGATGCACCGGGTGCACAATATTTTTTTCCATGTTTCATAGCTGAGGAGATACATGTATGATCCATTGCACCTAATCGACTGGGGTGAGCTGGACATTGATGATGGGGTAACATTTACGGAGTTCCCAATTGAGATAGAGGATCAGTAGGATTGGGTCCTGCGGGGGTGGTTGATTCCTCTAGTGTGAGTTTAGTGGCTGCACGAGAACCTCTGGGAGAGCACATGGGAGCGGGAGGCTCAGATTCATGCTCAGTACCCCCACTTGTTTGATTTTAATTTGTTTTGGCTTTTGGGGATGTAAAGCACTAAAGTGGGGAGAATTCAATGCCTCATAATTTCTGTATATATATTTTTAATTATATAGAATTATTTCGAGACCGCAAAATTTGACGACACGTGATTCTGAGGCTCGGAGTGTCCAGAATGATCCATAAAAAAATGTTAAGCTTTAAATAGCACGCGTGAGTAATTTTCCTAAAAAAGTGAAATAACTCTTAAACGGGTGGCCAGATTAGAAATCTAAGAGCACCGTTGCGTTCAAGATGGCAGGTTTACCCTAGGCATGACTTAAGTTTAGTCGTTACAAGCCTCTAGTAAGAAAACACAAAAATGGCATTATCATAAATAAAATATATATTTAAATAAAATTATTTTATTTTTAAAATGCTTATAACTCATTAATTGTGACTTGAATTAAAAATATGAGACCACAAATGAGCTCATGAGGGTATGCTTTCCTTAGGAAGATCCTAACATTGGCTAGCATGGGCCAACAGTGGAAGTTTGTTTTTGGTCGTAAATAAAATAATTAAGTAACAATTATTTTATTGTTAAATCCTTATAACTCCTAAATGGTAACTCAGATTAGAAATCCGAGAGTACCATTGAGATCATGAGGGCGTGTTTCCCTTCGGTGGATCCTAACCTCAACCTACACATTTCGAGGGTGACTGTTAATAATTTTTGAACTTTTTTTAAGGTACGTTCAGTAAACGTGCGAGTGGGGATTTCTAACTTTTGAACCAGTGCTCAAAATTGAAATATGAGGGCATCGTTGAACTCACAACGTTGAGATTCTCTTAGGAGAATCTTAACCTTGTTTATTGAAAGTTGGATAGAAAAGTTATTTTTCATACTTTTGAAAAAAATAATAAAATAACTAAAGAAGTTATTTTATTCTTTTTTGAAATCGTTGAGTGATGGTGGAAGGACTACAGTGAAATGTTGGGCATTAAATAAGTGACATTTTATGACTTGATCCTCACGTTTTTTAACCACAACGCTCATGGTTTAATTGGTTCATTAATTAGGATTCATTAATGAATCATAATAATGAACCAACGTGGGGGTTAATTTCTTTTATTTAATTAAACCGTTGGCACGGGATTTGGGAACCCATGAGAGGAACCTCTAACAAAACACTGACGACTTTCCTCTCCAATGAAAAACGGTGGACAAATGATGACTGTTGGGGGAAATAGATCCAGATATTGATGAGCAACGTCGAACGACAACGAACGTGAATATTTTCCTTCATCCGCAACACTGTTTCCAGGTAGGCGGTTTAAATGATTTACACGTTTAATATCCTTATTTCCCCATTCTTGTATAATATGAAGAATGTGGATCAACTGACCAATGGGTTGATCCACATTTCATTCTTTATTGCGGGAGGTTTATTAAGGGTTTCATTATGGGTTTTTAGTGATTATTATTCTTCCCCATGTTTAAGCGCTAACGCGGAGGGTGCAGGATAATCCGAACAAGGCCCTGACCCTCCACCATTCTTGGTTATGTGTGTTCTTTGTGCACGACTAGGAAACATGGTGTAAAGATGAAACTAAAGGCCTCGCAGTGAAGGTGGCGACTTGGGAGTCCTGCAGGTGCATACGGGAAATAAAACGGACCACCAGAGCATCTCTAGTGGCCTGTGGAAGCACCTGTCGGTGCGGCATGAGCTGAAGCCAACTGAGCCACAATGGGTAGAATAGGGCAGCGTAGAAGCACCGCACAGGGAGATGAGTGGCCTGCTTGGGCCGCTCAGCTGGAGCGTAACGACCAACTCCAGCTGGCTGTTTCGAAAGACCGGGCGGCGCCCCGCTGGCGCCACCATCCGGAAGAATCGGCCCGCATGCGGGCCGGGTTTCCAGGCGGGCTGAACCCACCAGAATGGACGAACCTATGAGCCGGGTAGGACCTTCTATCCAGGTCGAACCCATGAGTTGGGCCGGACTCATGACCCAGGCCTGACCCGCTGACCGGGCCAGTCCCGTTACACTAAATCAGGCGTATCTTGCAAACCGAGCGTCTGATTGACACGCCGTCAGTAGTGTTGGGACCCTTAGGACGAGGCAGTCCTTTTGAGATACTCTACTTGGGTTTTTGGAGAGAGTTTGAGTATGTCTGGGTTGGATTGAACTCAAATCCAATTGGGCCTTCAGTACTAAAATGTCTATAACTTACAGACTGAGCGTCCGATTGATGCGCCATCTATTGCATTGGAACGCTTATGACCTGGAGTTTTTTTGAGTTACTTATTCATGAGAATTAATGGAAGTTGAGGTATAATCGATGTCTTGAGAATATGAATCTATAGAACTCAAACACATCAAGTGCGAGAATCCTGTGGCTGGCTGTCAATTGAAGAGAGACCCTTTGTGGATTAACATCAAAGTGACCCTGGGTGGATCGACGAATTATGACCCTGTGTGTATCATTAGTAGTGTGACCCAATGAGGACCATCCTTAGAGAGGCCCATTGTGGATCAACAACTTACGATCCTATGTGGATCGACGACTTATGACCCTATGTGGATTGACAGTGGCGCAACCCGATGAGGACTAGCCTTAGAGTGGCCCATCATGGATCAATGACTTACAAACTTGTGTGAATCAATACTTAAAACCCTGTGTGGATCAGCAGTAGTGCGGCCCGACAAGGACCAAACTTAAATCAACCCGTCATGGATCAGTGACTTATTACCCTATGTGGATTGATAATTTACGACCCAGTGTGGATCGACAACTTATAACCCTGTGTGGATCAAAGACTTACGACCCTATGTGAATCGGCAATAGAAAAACTTCTTCATGGTTTAGCAGTGGAACTTCTCAAGGGAATAAGATGATTTATCTTTACGATTAATCATCATTATTCCTGTTATTTAAGTTATATACCTGGTGTGAGCCGTCTTTTACCTTATGCTTTGTGATTGAGATCATGCTTTGTGGTTTTTCCATTGAGGAATTCTGGGAGAACTTTAGGGGTCTATGGTTCTCTACTGAGTATTGTTATTCTCACCCCTGCATGGGCTTCACCCGCACATTTTGTGTCTGGTGAAAAATTTCAACATTTCGACAGAGGTGCTTAGGGGGACGGGACAGACAGATTCTATAACGGTGGACTTAGTGGCCAAGGACCAGGTGGGGCCTAGTAGTACCGGGCGGGCATGAAATACTATTTCAGCTTCCAGTAGCTTCACTAATCTCATGATAAGGTGGGATTTTCTGCGGATGGCCATCATAATTTACTTTTGGACTTTACTATTTTTAGTTCCTTGTTGGGTTTGTATTCTGGCCCACTTACTTTCACTTGTACTTGCACTCAGCCTTATTTTAGTGGTATAATTGTTTCCCCTTTCAGTGTGTTGGGATGTGGATGGACGTGTGTGTATACAGGTTTAAAGGCAATGCCTTCCTTTTTCTGGGATATGCCTTTTTAGTTCTAGTCACCAACCCCTACCTATGGAAGGTGGACTTGGGGTAGTCACAGAACGGTCCCGAGGGGACGGGTCATGACAGGTTTTTTGCTACTCTGAGTTGTAGGAATATCTAGGGAGATGTTTTAGGGAATTCCTAGTTTTTGAGTAAAATTAGAGGAAATCCATGGGGATCATGATCAAGGTATATGATCTATCAATCCATGCATAGGATATGAAGAATCATTCTGGATACCTTCCAGTGTCACTCACACAGTTGCTGTAGGGACTGAAAAACCATGCGGCAAAACCATGAGAAGTGTAAAAAGTTTTTAATTTTTGTTGTTTTCACTAATTTGAAGGTTTTAACTCTCTAATGATTGATGATTATTTTTTATGAATATTATATCAGATTTTTTTGGATTTGAAAGGTTGTTTGATAAAATTTTAAAGTAATGTTTTATGATTTAGTGATTGGTAATGTTTTAAAACCATGTTTTGGGTGTTTTGAGTTTTCCATGTGAATGGATTTAAACTTTGGAATGAATTATTTTAGTGTATGAAGTGATTTTGGGTTTTTTTTGTTTTCAAGGAAATAATTTTATTTGTTTTATGTTCAAATATGTGATTTCAAGTATTGTGGAATTTTTGAAATGGTGAAATGATTTGTTTTAATGGCGTTCCTTGTTGTTAAAAAGGATTTTTATTGAAGCCGTGTGGGGTTTTAGAGTGGAAATAATGACTTGCTTGGTGTTTTTGAAATTAAATTATAATGGGTATTTTTGTGATCCTGATTTTCTTGATGTGTGCTTTTGTATCCCTTGAATTGGGTTTTGGGGTAGTTTGATTTAATTTTATTTTGATGATGTTTTAGAATGTGACCCCTAGAAAGGAATAAATAAGTCAATAAGGGAATGTCTTGGATAGTCGTTATAGTGATCAATGAGTTGGATTTCTTGTCTTTGTACATACCTAGACTCTAAATGGAGTGTCATATCCATGTTATTATCATTTTATGGATCATGCTTGAGAGTTTATGAATTGTCTTCCACTAGTGTTTTATGGAAATCATGTATCTCTGGAGGTGACAGAGTGATTAGCTAAGGCTGAAGAGATCTTCAAGTCATTAGGAACTCTAGAGGCCTCTAGGGTGAGGTTAACTACTCCTCTGTTTGAAGGATTATGTTTAGATTAGTGAAATATAACTATCCACACCCAACCATTTGAGGCTTAGTCCCAAGGATATTTCAAGGCTACCTTCATCTAGTGATTTTATCCTGAGGAGGTGAGAGTTTAGAAGGTATTATGATTCTTGGGTGTTTATCAGGGTGATCAGTTAGTGAAAGACTATATTGAGAATTTCACTAGAATGGTCTCTTACTCCTCTGAGTTAGCCACTAATGATTCAAGTAAGGCTTAGTTCTTTTTAAGAGGCCTTCATCCAGGTCTTAATTTGGTGGTGTTTCAATCTGGATTGACTACCATTGTGGAGGTAATGTATAAGGCCATCATAACAGTGGAAATATTGGTAGAGAAACCTATGGAAATTGATTATTTGAACCAAACTAGTGCAAGTGAGGGAGATCCAACTAGCGATAAGTA
The DNA here is from genome assembly GCA_963277665.1 of Viscum album. Taxonomy (NCBI): domain Eukaryota; kingdom Viridiplantae; phylum Streptophyta; class Magnoliopsida; order Santalales; family Viscaceae; genus Viscum; species Viscum album. The sequence continues at coordinate 1,222,508,858 of OY728150.1, read as the reverse complement.
AGTTTAGGAAGGTGATGATGTTAAGAAGATTAATTCTCAAATTTTTGTTGTCACTTTAGTAAGGTGAAATTTAATGGTTCATTTTTTGTGTGGAATTTTCAGACATGCTAGGCCCTCATAATCAACAACTCTGAGAACCTATCATCTGTTTGGTCACCTTAGTTGCTTTTATAGTATTTATAAGTTAAATAGTCATCAAAAGATAAATTATCAAGCCCATATTTGATATGGGTATTAGTTTGGGGTGATGTTTCCACTAGATATTTAGGAGATATTTTGTGGTTTTAGGGGCATTCTATTCTACAATATTACCTTTTTCTGGACCTTTATACATGTCTTATGTACACCTCGTATCTTTTTTTTATAATAGATGAAATAATTTTTGGCATATTCAGATCTTTAAAGATGTACATGCCTCATTTATTTATCATGCCTGTTGTCTTCTATGTATGGTGAGGACTATGAGTTGAGGTTTGTTTGATGGATAACATGGAGATTCCTTGGGTGTGGGATAAGGTAATAGGGATAAGCTATTGGTTAATGTTTATATTGTGAGAAGTACTAGGTTGAGATTTCCTTTCTAGGTCATTGTGAGTGGGTGTTCCATGAGTTTGGCCCTGAGTCACCCTTTATGTAGTTTTGTGACCCGATGTTATATCCATGACATTTTATATTGAGACATTTTCATGTTTTCTATATTTCACCTTTTTATATATATACAATTCATTGTCTTATTGATCTGGTCTAGTTACCTTTTATATTTTTCTCAAGGATGCACTCTGTTATGGTGTTTTGAGTTAGTTATCTTGTAGCCACCTGAGGTTAGTGTAGGCATGCATGTTTGTGTTTATGTTCATTATTTTTAGTGACATATCTATTTTCTAACCATTTTAGGTAAATTATAAATAGTGGGGTGTACATACAGGGGGGTGAGAAATAAATCTCAGTAAGACACCCCCAACAATGGTCCTAACATCTGTGGTCATAACATGTGCTTGTAACATGTAATATTCTCATCCTATATGAACAAAGACCACTAGCATAAAAATATACAAAAGATAGAAAATAAAAAAATGGCTAAATAAAAGGAAAACAACAAACCTATAGTTCTAGCTTGACACCCAAGTTAAATCTACTCCTGCTCTGTCCTAGGCCAGAGAAATTATAGAACATGGCTCATCCAATCACAAAATCAAGCACATATTCTTGATCAAGAAGGAGATCCAAAATTCCAATGCAAGGAAAATCATGAATGTTAGACACCTTGGGAGGGGATCCTTTAGAAAAACCAAAACATGGGCTAAGACCACTAAAAGAAACCTCAACCGACCTCATAACACACAACCTAAATATCAGCACACCCAAAAAGGTAACTTTAAACAACACCTCACTCATAAGGGAAACCTCAACTAACACCATGCCCAGTGGGGAATTACTCAAACAAGTCCCTTAGACCCATCACAAACTCTCTAGATGAAACAAAACTATGCCCAAAATCCCATGATTTTGACCCAACCTGACGGCTCCTACCGCTCTAGACATCAAGTGATCGATTCTAAATCTCCAGCAACCAAACTAACAATCTCTTCCAATAAAACACTTGATCCCGCATCTCAAGATCCATCCAAATAACCTCAAATTAACTCACCTATACTCCTAAAACATGGTGATAAAAAAGTGAATGACCATCAATTGGAACTCACAACTCACAACCCAACCCTCAGAAGGATTCTTCAATGACAACCTCAAAGGAATACTCCTGCCAAAATCTCTATCTCTCAGTCCAAAATTCCATACAGATGACCTATAAATTCTAAAAGGATTCCAAAATCATAATATATGTGAAAAAATGCATATAATGGACTCCTATTATATCCAATTATGACTTCATGACACAAAAAAACCCAATACCCTTTGAAGGAAAAAATACACAACGAGTAATTTTGAGTAAAGGACGTGTACTCTCAAATCTACATCGGGCCATGCACTTCTACATGGTCAGGTAAAACATGGGGTCTATTCATGTACTAGTAAATTAACAAGGAATACATGGGGTCTGACCATGTACTACTATATGACCATATACCCCCCACGTGGGGTGTCTTCCCAATTACCTGGTCATATGTCCATGACTACTACATGGTATGTACTTTGGGTACATAGCATGTAGTTCCAAAAACTCTGTATACCCAAGTACTTGAATACATGTACAAGTACCACTACACGGAGTGAAATATAAGTAAATTATGTGTAGTTTTAAAAATAACTTCTTCTCCAAATAGGAAGAAAACATGGTGTGTTTTGTTGAAACTACATGCTGTATGATCATGATTTTTGATCAAGGAACCCATGTGAACCTATCAAAACCCCCCGATTATCCCAAAAACCACTCTATAGACACCTAAATGGTCCTCAATAAACTAAAAAAATATTGAAACTTAAAATAAAATAAAATTATGAGTATTTATGGTGAAAACATTAAAATGGGCTTACCTTTGGGTGGAAACCACCGAAGCATTGATCTGATTCACAATCTGCAGTTGCCGCACAATGATCTGGTGCGACCCGATCTTCATGGAAACACCTAACCCCTCTCTCACTCACCCTCTCTCTCTCTCTCTCATCCATGATAAAGGTAATCCCCTGGGGGGGATATGTAAGAATCAATTGGGTAGGAAGAGAGAATAAAAGGAAATGTGAAAAAAGGAAAAGGAGAAAAAGTAAAAGAAAAAGAAAAGGGCACTCGAGCTTGCGCCGATGCCCATATAGAGTTTATACCTTACCTCAGAAAAACCCATATTCTGGACCCAACCAAAAAGTCATAATATCAATCTGATGATCCTAAACAAAGATATCACCAAATTAACATACATGAATAAATAACAATTAATTAATTAAATATTAAATATTATTCCAAAATTCAAATGACTCAGAATCTCACCAAACTCTTTCCCTAGGGTAAAAAACCTATTCTGAGACCAATATAGTGGTCAAAAAAAATATTTGAGATCTTATGATATGAGAAATTATCATTTTTCCTCTTGAAAACCCCCTAAGAGAAAAAATTAAAATTTCCTCTGATTTTTCTCAAATCCTCCTGACACGGTTTATGAAAAACTTCCCACCATAAATGCTTATCACCATAAAAAAGCCTTAATGTTCAACCAAATAATAATCTTAACCCCAAACATTACTGCTTCAAATTCTACCTCGTCCATATGTCGGCCGGTCTCACAGTGCCTATGAATCTCCCAATAGGAGGGTTAGTCAACTGTTACTGATCTGATGCTCCTCACTATAGGACCATCCTTATCATTTCCCCTCAACCAAAAACCAAACTCCATATACCATTCTATGTCCACTATCAAACACAATGATTGGATGTGGCCAAATTTCTCAAACCAGAGTGCTAATATGAAACATTGACTGCTGCCTATTCCTGACTCACCATGAATGACATCCCCAACACTCAACGAACCTCTTAAAATAAATACTGAAACCTTTGATGTCCTATGGTGAAATCCCCACTATAAGGATTCCACCACATCACTCCTATAGAGCTAACCTCAATGGATCCACCATGACCACACCACCCATGTTTTCTCAGGACCCGAACAACTCTCAAGAAACCCACACATAGTGCAACTGTCACCGTGCATGACCCACATGCACATACTCTCACTCAACAAGGAATTCTCCCAAAAAATTCATGCCAACCACCACTCTCCTAATCAAGCCATAGTGAATATTCAAAAACCTCTCACTAAATCTTACACTCAAACAAACCAAGACATAATAGTAATGTAAAACGGGCCCGTGACCCACAGAATTTGCGAATATATGGCAGATGCGGGGTGAGGTTGGCTAAAAAAATTTGACCATTAAGAGTTCAGGCCAAGATGGGTTGAGCCCACACAAGTGCGAATCATGGAGGGTTGAGCCTGTGCAGGTGCGAGCTTACCCATGAGCTTTATTTTCATTAACATATTAGTTTCTTTAATAAAAAAGGTCATAATTAAACCATGGAATATGATTTTTTACCATAATGAACATACTAATTCACTATCCATTTAGATGTGAATTTTAAATAGGTTGATATTTATTATTTTAATATTATATTATAATAATTGTTAACCATATTCACATGGTGTGTTGTGACACCTCTCTAAAAATAGGACTCATCTCCTATACACATGGTTTAAATACTAAAATAGTTATTATAGTCATAATATTTTTTTTGTATTGGTTTATTTTTGTTATTATATTATATTATTTTATTATTGAAAAAACTAGAAAGGACCATATTACTCAGCGTAACCCTAACCGCCTCTTCTAAAATTGGTCTCTATCTGGTGAGTTGTTGTTCATTCACAGGTCCAACCATTCACACCACCACACCACCAAAATCATCATTCATTACCCCTTACCAATCGGTCACCTACTCTGCGTCACAATGGTTTGTCACCACATTGGTGCCCCCTTATGCCACCGTCAACCCACCAAATAATGCTCCACTAATACCCTTAAAACATAGGCTATAGTCAATCCATACATCTCAAAACTACCTTCAAGAATGAGAAAAAATTCAATATTTAAATGCATATAATTAAAAAAAATTAAATGTGTGCAAGCCCGCTGGTTACTCATGGGAAACCCATAGGATTATGTGATGGGGGGGATTGGAATTTTTTTTTGCATTGTATGCGAGTTTTTGTAGACAAACCCACACGAGCTTAAATCTGTGCAAGATTGGCCCACCCCGACCTACCCGTTTCGTATTACTATGACCTAATGATCTTGCTCTAATGTGCCTAATCCACTGACCATGCTCCTCAAACAGGCCAGTTCCAACAAGTTAAGAAACCTCAACACTCCTCTTCAAAATAAGGTATTTATATCTTATAATGATCTACTACATGACCACCCTCCACTCGAGCATCATTACAAAACCATGAGCATTCAACTATTCTCTCAATGAACTACCCAAAGCGAGAATAGAAATAAATAGGTATAGACATCCAACCCAACTTTCCATCTCAATCTAGCCAAGAAACAATAAGAACACTTAATGCTTTACTTCACAAGCCCAAGACAACCTTATCCTCACCAAAATATTTCTTAGGGCAACTATAACCTCAAAGAAACTTTATCCCAATCCGAAACCCTCTCAAGAATCATTTTCTTTATCAAGAAAACCATACTAGTAGTGAATCCAAAATATTTCACCAATCAACAAGGGTTTCCATGCATCCATCTATAAAGGGTATGAATATTTATCACCAGATAACACCTCACCATGAGATCAACATCTCATTAAAAGAAAATCACTGCAACTCATTTGAGTAGAATTCCACCAAGAAGATATATGAGACAATGCCATATAGGTTGTTTCTTACATTTTAATTAACTAAACCTCCATCATCAGTAAAAAAACACACAACCAAATAAATGTCATGAAGATTCTACATTCCTATAATTATGCATGAACACATGACTCTTTATATTGGCATAAGATAAAAAAACTCATAAATCATAAAATCCATAAACACAAGTACACCAATAAAGGTGAAAATCACACAACCATAATATAAAAAACCAAGAACAGAAATCCAATAACCCTTGTAACTTAAAATTCCTACCAGAATAGGTGTTCTTGATAAAATATTTTGATATCCATCATAATATTTGACACATTTATAGTTCTCCTATATACCAACTCCCCAAATAGTAATAAAAATAAAAAAATGTTCCGTTACCATTTTATCATGAACCGGATCGGTTTTACCTAATCGATCACCCGATATGGATTACTACAAGGGCTTGAGCATTCCTCCCTATATGCCAGAGGTTGTTGACTAGTAGTGAGGACTTAAAAGGATTCAATGGGTGACTATGTCCTCAGAACAGAGTGTGATAAAAAACAGAAGTAAAATAAACACATACTCATCTATGAAAATTAGAGTGTATATAAATAAATAAATAAATAACTAAAACAAACTACAATAAATTAAATTAAATATATAGACTCAAGGAAAAAACATAAAAACAATAGTCACTCACTAGTCTAACCACATAAACAAAATATAATAGAATAAATAAATACACAAGGTTGTACTACTACTCTAATTTAGACCATGTACTTGATCTCCAGGACTGTCAAACAACTCTAGCTTGATCTAAAGACTCCACACGAGCAGATTCGCTCGATCATGAAACACTGGGCCTCCACCCAATCCATCAATCCATGCTCAACCTCACATCTGCATTTACACCAAGGTGTATGTAAAATGGGTGAGAAAAAAATCTTAGTAGTCTACCCCCAATAGTGGTTACAACATCTTCTTTCATAACATGTGCATACAATGCGTGATATGCCCAGCCTAGCTGAACAAAGTCTACTGACATAAAAATAAAGAAAAGATAGAAAATAAAACAAAAAGGGATAAACAGAAGGAAAAAATTGAATATAGGGTTCTATCCTGACACCCAAGGTAAATCTACCCCCACTCTGTCCAAATCTAGAGGAGTTATAGAATGTGGCTTACCCATCCATGACATCAAGTGTGTCCGCCTGATCCAGAAGGAGCTCCAAAAGTCCAACGTAAGGACATGCACGAATTCCAGACCCTAGGATATCATACAAGTAATATAAAATAATGAAGTAAATATACCAAAATAAGGGACTCTAATGGTATGATTTGAACTGGTAGTAGGAACTTCTTTAAACCATGGGAGAATCTTTCCCATGTTCTAAAAGTCCTTTAGTACTAACAAGGCAAACAAACCTATTAGCACATCACTGTCGGACAACCCGACCATGCCCCAAACTCATAAACCAAGCCCTGAGAGCACAAAAGCCTCTATTTTACACTAACCCCTATCCAAAGTGATCAACTAAACTAGGATGGTTTCACTCATACAGATTATCCATTAGATCCCTAGACCCACCTAACAACCACCAGCCAATAGAGGAGAGAAACTGAATTAATCTCTGGGCTAATGCCCAACCCAGAAATATCCTAAAGGTATCCTATTTCATCTAGTCCTAAATAAGAATAACCTAAAAACCCCAATACAAGTGCTCAAAAACCAAGGTTGACTAACACCCAGACTCACCAACCAAAACTACTGAAACCAACACCATACATACCATAGACCACCAAATCATGGGGCACCCTCCATGATCCTCAAAACCTTAGATCAAGAAGAAGATATTATGAAGGGATCCTCCAGTAAAACTAAACCTTGGTCAAATACCACCAAATGAAACTTCAGCCGGCCTCCTGATACACAACTTGAAGATGAACACACCCATAAGGGAAACCTCAAACAACACCTCACCCATAAGGGCAATCTCAATAAACACTACTCCTAGAGGGGAATTCCTTAAAGAAGTCCCTTAGACCTATCTCAAACTCACTCAATAACACCCAACCATTCCAAACATCTCACAACATTGACTCAACACAAAGGCTACTACCAGTCAAGACCTCAAGAGACCAGATCTAAACCTCAATCAACCAAAAAAACAATCACTTCCAAGAAAAAAATTAATCTCGCCTCCTGATATCTATTCAAATAAACTCAAACGAACTCACCTGACCTCCTAAACCAAGGTGTTAAACAAGAACACAACCCTCACCCAAGCCTCACAACTCACAACCCAACCCTAAAAAGGATTATGAAACAAAAAAATCAAAGGAATCCTCCCACTAAAATCTCTCTCTTAGTTTAAAATACTATCAATATATCCTATAAATACTAAAAAGATTCCACCATAATGATATACATGAAAAAACACTAAGAATTCAATCCTCTTAAGTCCATTCATGACCCTAGGGCACAAAAACACCCAAAAACCCTCAAAGGAAAAAGTTGAAGATGTTTACTTTCGAGAACACAACATGTACTCTCAAATATACACCTGGCCATGTACTTCTACAATGTCAGGGAAAACATGGGGTATGACCATGAATGAGTACATGGCTAGGGAATACACAGGGTTTGGCCATGTACTACTACATGTCCATATACTCCTCACATGGGGTGTATTCTCAAGCACCTAGCCACATATCCATATAATAATACACAACATATACTCAAAGTACATGATGTGAAGTTATAAAATCTTAGTCTACCGAAGTACTCAACTACAAGGACAAGTACCACTGCGTGATGTATACTCTAAGTACACGAAATGTAGTTTTAAAAACACCTTATTCCCTGAATAATAATAACACATGACGCATGTTCTTGAAACCACATGCTGTGTGATCAGTATTTCTGATCTAGAAACCCCTGTAAACCTCACAAACCCCACAATTATCCCAAAAAACACTAAATCGAAACATTAGGGGTCCTAAAACCCCAAAAAAGATTAAAAATTAAAAATAGATAACCCATGGTGATTTTTGGAAAAAACATTAGAAAGGTCCTACCTATGGGTAGAAACCGTCGAAGCTTTGATTCGATCCATGATTCGCAGTTGTTGCGTGACAATCCGATGTGACCCAAGATCTAAAATGACACCTCCCCATCCCCTCACTGTATCTCTCCCTCTCCCTCTATCACAATAATAGAAAAGGGAATCCCCTATGTGGGGTGGGGTATGTGAAAATTCCCTCTATCATAGTAATAGCAAAGGGAATCTTCTATGTGGGGTGGGGTATGTGAAAATAAAAGGGTAAGTAAGAGAAAAAAAGGAAAAAGAGAAGAAGGAAAAGGGAAAAAAGGAAAAGAAAAAGAAAAAGGTGTTTGGATCCCTACCAGAGGTTATGCATTTCCTAGAAAAAACCCCCAATATCAGAATCAATCATAGAGTTAGAATATTAATCTGATGCTACAAATAGAAGATATCACTAAACAAACATGTACAGATAAATAACACTCTCTTAATTAAATGTTAAATATTCTGTCAAAATTTGAACAACTTAGAATATCACCATACTTATTCCCCAGGGTAAACACCCTATTCTAAGACCAAAAGAGTGTTTAAAAAAATATATGAGATCTTATGACATGATAAATTACCACTTTACCCCTCTAAACCCCCTTAAGAGAAAAAAATTCAAATTTACCCAAATTTTACTCAAATAATCATGATGTGGTTTGTGATAGCCATGGTAATTTATAAAAAAGTGTATTTAAAAATTAAAATAAATATAAATCAAGTATATAATATAATAACACAAATATACATCCTTTTTGATGTGATATCAATATATAAAAATATTATATTACACTATAGTACTTGTAGGTATGTTATTGTGGTTGCTACATCAACTTATTTCTCTATGGGTGTCTTGGCACATTGTTAGATACTGATCTTGGAATTTAGGTAAGTTCACTTATTTACATTGAGAAAGTGATTAAGAGTGTCATGAATTAAGTGTATCCATAATCTCGTTAAATTTTATTGAATTTAATATTCAGAATAAATTTATTCTTAACCACTGGAATAATATTTATTTAAACATAAAGAGAATAAGAGATATTATTGTAATAAATGATAAATAATGTGAAACACTTGAATCTACCATGCTAGAACCAGAAGTTTCAGGAATTAAATTCAGAGATTCATAGATCATGTGTGGATACATCTAAAGTGATCCTTAATTATATTCTCTAACAAAATGTCAACAAGATATGAACGAAAAAAAATCAATCAAGAGTATTACCGCATGGGAGTTAATTCGCATTTAAATTAATTATAAATTAAATGTGTAAGATCTTATATATAGATTATAAGGATCATCCATAAAGTTTTTATAATTTTATTTGTTTATATTTATGAAAAATATACTCTACTTGATGCTTCCAATGCGCCCTAGAACCATTAAGTGGTAGCAGCCATACTCTAATTTATTATTATTTGATATATTTCATGCATTGGTTTTTTAATTTTTATTTTTAATTTTTTTTCTTAGTCTAACATACAAGATAAAATGTTAATCTCGATTTGTATGGCCAAGAATAGACCAAAAATGTATAAATAATGTTCGGAGAATCCATTTGGGGGTGTTAAGGTCACTAGCCCATGACATAATTACATGACATTTATTTCCAAATCACACATCGTGTAACCACAGTAAACCATAAAAGGAGTGAATCATGTAAATATCAATGCGCTATGTGGGTCAATACATAATGTAATTACACATCATGTATCAAATTCAAGCATTGAACATATTTTGACAAGGATTACACAACATGTAACAAGCATGTACACGCTATGTAACCCCACATGAATCATGTCACATAATTTACAGTGAGTTGTATAGGTTAGAACATGATGATACATGGAATATGTGACATATAGATGGCATGTACACATTTCCTAACACATGTTAACCCATGAAAGGTACACACTGAGTGATTTTTAGAGTGTCATGTGGGTAAACATGTGACATTTTAAACGTGACATAAAATTTACAAATACATGATGTGTAATAGTATTTATATATTCCATGTACTTCATAAAAATTTACAGAGGTACATACCACATATATTAAGTCATGTTGTGTTTCATACACACTGTGAAGGCTGTGTAGCTTGACCAAAGAACTACACATTATGTATATCATGACATTTCTTGTGGGCATATATGTTGTGTAAGTACACTGTACACAAAAAAGACCATAAACAAAATTGGTCACATGAAATGTTTTGTGTTAATACATGTCGTGTAAGTATTAAATTTTAGAAATGAAATTTTAATATTACACAGAAGGTACATGCCATGTGGCCTACCTAGTACATGTCGTGCACTCAAATAATTTTAAAAAAAATTAATTAATTTAATTTATTTAAAATTACAATAGATGAGATTAATGTCTTAGGAACTATTAGGATAATGTTTTAAGATAAAGGGTTAAATTACTAATTAATTTATTAATTTATTAATTCAAGTAAACTTATCTTAATTATAATGAATAGAAATAAATCCCAATAACACTAATTGCATTTTTCATTTCATGTTCTAATTGATCATGAGCTTTGACCAACCTGTGTATGTGTTGGATTTATCTATTTAATTTAATTATTTATTACATAGTTTTATATTATATTTATTATTAAATTAAATATTATGATATGTAAATCGTCCCTCCACCCTTTATTATATATGTGTTTGTGTGTCCAATTTTTATTTTATATAACCTCAAACCCCTAGTTCCCCTCACTTGCATGTGAGTAAATATTTTTAAAGTTTGGAGTACCCGGGTAGAGGAGACGGTTTAGGACCTGATATGAGGTGAATCCAACCAAGGATATACATAGAAGAATGAATAAATGCTATAAATTGATCCTAGTATGGGCTAAAGGAGTTATTTCCCTTAGGTTTAAGGTTGGTTTTTCACCACTCGATAAAATAACCAGTAGATAAAAGCTCATGATCATATCAAATATTTAGTTTTTTTCTATACATGGTTGCTTATTAATTTATATGACACATGGTTTATTTATTCATTTATTTAAACAAAAACACATAAAGAAAATAAATTAATAATCATGCTTAGGTAAAATAAAAATAAAATGTATAAGATATATTTTATTATGTATAGTAAATTACGCGTGTAATATCTCACATAAAGTAATTAAAAAGTATAAAAATATAAAATAAGATATATTATACTAGATTTTTTTTAAATTATTTTTTCATACATGGTTAATTAATTATAAAATATCCACATATTATTAATTAGTATCTAAAAAAATAAAATAAATAATATTTACACGAAAGAAAAATAAAACCCCTCAATCAAAATATTATGTAAAAAAAATATTTCATCACTTGAGTTAGAATGAAATCATAGCCTAAGGAATTGTTTTGGACCTCATTAAGATACTTGAAATTTTCATATATTTCTAATGAAATTATTTGGTTAACTTAATCAAGTTAACTTCCGAAGTAGTCTCCCCTACAAGGCTTGGTGTAATTTGGAGATAAGTATTAAGGAAATCCAAGTATAAGATTTCAAGATTGGGGAGTCCATTTAATAGATCAATGAGATATGAGTTAATGTAGTTATAAATAAAATACTACCTAAATACCTTTGAATAATTTGATATGGCCTTCATATGATATATTTAAAGGGAAATATGGATCCTTTCCACTACAATAATCGATCGATTGGATATTCTGAATCCAATGGTGAGGGTTGTTTGGATTTTATAAAATAACAAGATAATTAAATTATTAATTACGTCATAATTATTAATCAAGACAAAGTAATAAAATCTATTTTTATTTATTGTATAAAATAGAAATAAACTTGACCACATCACTTTCCCTATGATCAATCTTGGAGAAAGATAATCTCCGACCGATGTTAACTTCTAGGAGTGGTACAGGTTCTTGTACATTGTACTATGCAAAGAGAGGAGGTTCTATATACTAGAGTCCTATGTTCTTATTGATACCTTTAAGGTGGAAAGTGGGGAGGATAAAAGTTTATTCTATAAACACATGGATGGTACATTATATTCTCAATTATCCATGTCATCATCCATGACTGGTGAGCTCCAGAAGCTTTACGAAGACATTAATGCTTGTTCTATGTTGTCTCATCTTCGTAATATCTATCAGGAGTAAGAAAGAAAAGAGACGTATGAAATATTCAAGGCACTATTTATGTGTATGATAGGTTAAATAGTTATATATTGACCTCATATAGTCAAGATGCTTAGCTACACAAAGCATTTGTAAATTCTGAGATTCATTCTACCTAAGGAATTATTCACAGACCACATTCTCTACTCACTTCCTTCTATATTCTCTAGTTTTATTATGAATTTAAACATGGTAAATATAGAGAATATGATTTTAGGGAAAATAATTTTTAGAAGAGGAAGTAACAAAGAGAGGCTAAAGAGTAGGAAACTATATGTTTTACTTGTGTAAGAAGGGATACTAGAATAAAAACTATACCTTGGTAAAGATGTAAGGGGAAGATTCAGGTATGTTTGCTATCAAGCATAGTCTTTCCATTTATACAAAATGGGTATTGGATACAAATTATGTATCTCACATTTATATCCAAATTTAGGAACTAAGTAGATTCTAAAAGATTGTTAAAGGTGAGGTGGATCTTCGAGCTGCCAATGGAGAAAGACTAGCTGTACTGGATACAGGACAATTTTATCTCACATTACCGATTGGATTGGTTTTAGTTTTAAAGAACTATTATTATGTGACTAGTATAACCAATAACATCATTTATGAGTCCAGTGTAGACATGGATTCTACTTTTATAATGATAAGATATGTTATAGTATGACACATATAAATAAAGGTCTTTATATACTCAAATATCAAAATCAATCCTTGACGATTGATAAATAATCATGTTCACATGAATAATATCACACATAGTTTTAGTATCATCAAATTGGTCATGCAAACCAAAATAATTTGATAAAATTATATCAAGAAGGTCATTTGTATTCTTTTGATTTAAAACCCTGATATATGTCATACTTGTTTATAAGGCACAATGAGCAAGGATAATTTTACTGGAAAGGGTGAGAGAGCTGCAAATATTTTAGAATTAGTTCACACTAATGTGTGTGTAACTTTTCTATTATAATCTAGAGGTGGATACTCATACTTCATTACTTTTACCAATGATTTTAGTAGATATGGATATATCTTATTTATGTGGTATTAGTCTGATTTCTTTAAAAAAAATTAAGGAATATAAGAATGAAGTAGAGAATCAACTTGGTAAGAATATAGAGAAACTTCACTCAGACAGAGGCATAAATTATCTTAACCAAGAGTTAATCAATTATTTGAAAGAATTTGGGGCACTATCTCAACTCACTCCTCCATATAATCCACAGTATAATGGCATGTATGAAAGGGAGAATCACACCTTATTGGATACAGTGAGATCAATGAAGATTCATACAAATCTTTCATTATCCTTTTAGTGATATATATTATAATAAGTAGCATACACACTAAAACAAGTTCCAACTAAATGAGCAGGCATAATTCTTTATGAGTTATGGTATATGAAGAATTTTTTTTTCTCACATATACATGTGTAGGGATATAAAGTATTTTATACGGTTAATTTTGGAAATAAACTTTCATCTCGAGGAAAAAAGTGTATCTTTATAGGAAATCTCAAAGAGAAAATAGAATATTACATATACAATCCCTTATAAAAAAGGGTAATCATGGAAAGATGTTCCATGTTCCTATAAAGGGAGAACATTTTCAAAAGAGATAGTGAGATAAAGATAGACTTTGACGAAGCCAATGATTAAGATAGACAAGAGTTGGTATAAGAACAAATTTTACAAGACCGAGTGGAAAAATTTGTTCCAGATACACAATTACAATATAGGAATATTAGATAGGTTAGAGAAATAGAGAGATATGGTTCTCTTGTTATCGAGGAAAGTGATACACTATTAATAAAAAATAACGAACCACTGTCTTACAAAAAAGCATTAAAAAACTCATAAGTTTCAAAATGGTAAGAATCCATGAATTTTGAAATGGATTACATATACCAAAATTATGTTTGGGATTTGGTAGATCTTCCATTTTATGTAAATCTCATTGGGTATAAATTAGTATTAAAGAGGAATTTGGACATGGATGGTAATGTTAGTACCTATAAGGCTTGATTGGAATCTAAATGTTTTAAGAAACATCATGAAACATACTATGATGAAACCTTTACACCAATTTTTATACTAAAACTAATCAAAATTAAACTTTCCATATCATCTTACCATGATTATGAGATTTGAAAAATATATGTTAATACTGCCTTCCTTAATGGAAATCTTTTGGAAGATGTCCATATGATACAACTAGAAGGGTTCATGAAACCAAAGGATTAAAATAAGATATAAAAGTTGTTAAGATCCATTTATGGGTTAAAACAAGTATCAAGATAGTCAAACATTCTTTTCGATGAAACTATAAGAGAATTTTGTTTTTTTAAGAGTGAATGTGATCTATTTCTCTATAAGAGGTTTAGTGGGGGTGCTATAATTTTTCTAATAATATATATTGATGATATATTACTAATGAGAAACAAGATAATGGTCATACAGTTAATGAATACATTCTTTGATAAATGTTTCTCTGTGAAATACCTAGGTAAAGTGGCCTAAATTCTAGTAACCAAGATCCATTGAGATAGATCTAAGAGGCTGATTAGTCTATGTTAAGGTACATACATTTGCAAGGTATTAAGAAGATATAATATGGAACAATCCAAGAGAGGATTGCTTCTAGTGTCACATGCTATATCTCTCTCTAAGAAAATGTGTCCTCAAACACAAGAAGTGTGAGAGAGAGAGATAGAGAGAGAGAAAGAGAGAGTGGGAAGAATACCTTACACTTATATAGTTGGATCTATAATGAATTCCATGATATGTACAAGGATTAATGTAGCCTTCACCTTAACCATGGTCTATAGACATTAGGAATACTTGGTAGAGCCACACTGGTTGGATGTAAATACTATCCTAAAGTACCTTATATATACAAAAGATGTGTTCCCAGTTTTTGGAGAAGAAAGGGAATTGATTGTGGGGGAATACACATATTCTAGTTTCTAAACAGATTAGAATGATCTAAAATAGTAATTGAGATATGTGTTTTTTATTAATGAAGGAGTTGTGAGTAGGAATATTTCTAAGAATCCAGTTTTCATCAATTCTATAGTAAAGTTTGAGTATATTATGGCTTCTGAGGTAGTAAAATAATTAGTGTGGGTATGAATATTTATCCATAATGTTAGTATCATTCCAAATAATAAATATCTAATTACTCTATATTGTGATAATACTGAAAGCTTTGAGGCATATTGGAAGTGGTCAGGGTGATTCCTAACAATTAGGTTTTATCAATTTCAATGGATAATATCTGAATAACTTGAAAAAATTATCCCCAAAATATTTTAAGATATGATCTTTCACATTTAATCTATAATTAGTTTAAAACTAAAATTACCTAAAATGTGATAATTCTTATTTGTTTATCACTTTGGTTCCCGATTTTATCATGTAATCATTGTGGTGGAGAATCCAAACAATAATTTGTCTAGAAGTTTTTACACATGCTCTATGAATCTTTGAATGTCACTCTTGGTATTCCAGGTGCTATCATGGAGGAACCAGGCATCCTACATCATTTTTCATTGATCAAGATAAGAAATATCTTTTGTTATATCTTTTTATTGGGAGGGGAGGATTATTTTATCTCTATGGATTGAGAGAATATTAAATAGGCTTCATTATACATCGTGACACCCTGAAATGTCACCTTCTTACTAATATTTATAAAGTTAATTTCTTCCATGATTTTGAGGTGTCTCATGGTGGAAATTTTATATTTTTGGGACTTTTCCATGGATGCATGTTTAAGAACATGGTTTGTGTAGAGTAGAAACCATGTGCCATCGACAGTTTTGGATAGAAATTATCACATGTTTACTTGCACGGTTTACTAAACCGTGTGGTAACCATACTACCAACTCAGTTTTGGGCATTTTTATCTTTTTATAATGTTTTTATGTGGGGGATCCTACCTTGGTTTTCCTATTTCGTCCCCCACATCCGATTCACCTCCCAAGTACCTATCCTTATCCTCTAAGAACCTCCATGTTAGGTTTTAGGTGATTTCATGGTGGATTATTCTCTAGATTTAATTATTAGGGATTCTCCTTCCCTCTCTTATTAGTTTTTTCTCATTTCTCATATATTATTTAATTCTAATGGACATGTTGGTTGATTTATATATATAAGGTTGTTTTAAAATTGGGGGTTTTGGTTTATAAGGGTTTAGATCCCTCTCTTGAGACCTAATCTAGTGGTTTTCATTATGGGTGACATGGTTGCGTTGGTTGAGGTAGGTATTTCCATTTAATTTCTTTTAATTAAAGAGTTACTTAGATTATCAGTGTTTTAAAGCATGTTTGAACTTAAATAAAGACATATATGACATCTAGTTGGTGTTTTCAATGGTTTTACATGCTTGATTGGGATTTACTTTTTAAAAAATGTGTTAATTTTATAATTTAATAGCACTTTGTTTTCAAATGGAGTTTTATGAGTTCTAAATGTTTTATGAAATTAAAATGACAATATTCTCGAATAAAAATGATTGTTCATGATGTTTAGTGCCAATTTTGGTTTATAAAGAAATGTGTTTTCTTATTTTAAAGGTATTTCCTTGCTTAAAAAGAAGTGTATTGATTTTTGTGATTTATTATTGATTTTATTTTTATTGTTATTTTGTGTTGGTTGTGATATCCCTTGGATTTATACATTATTTTAAAGAGATTTTAAAAAGGTATTTCTAAACATATACTTACAAAGTATTGAGAAAGGCCTAGTTGGCACCTTATGTATGAAAGATTTTATTGATTGATCTTTACACCCAAGTTGATCCCTATTGGTACCTATTTTTTATTCTTTTGATCACGTGTTAATATTTAAATGAATTGTGATTCATGTTATGAATTTGGGCGGGGAGGCTCATTATTAAAGGGGGTGTGTTAGTGGTGGGATGTATATGATTGTTATGTTATATTTCCTTTGGGATATGTGATTGTCATGTGATTGACATTGTATTGATATTGATCCACCTCCATTATCTATTTCAAGAGGAAACCTAGGCTACTAATTGGGGAGTTAAGGGATTTTAGCATTTCTAGTTGAGAGTTATGCATTGGATAATAGCCCCTAGTTGAATGTTATGACCTAGCTAGGGGATGTGTCACCAATTAGGCATGTTGAGAGTTATTCAGGTGATGAGTTGTGTGACTGTTAATCTTCCAGTATTTGGTTCCAATTATACATGTCGAGTATTGTCTAATTAGTCCCTATGGAGTTACCTCATTATATTTATTTTATGTTGTGCCTATTTTTTGACTATTAACATATGAGTTTCATATTTCTTGATTAGATCCAGCTTTAATGTATTGATTATTTATGGCTGATAATTTGTTTGTATGGATATACTTATTATGTTATTGTTAATACTTTATGACTTTCCATGGATTTTATTCTATTATGGTTTCACTTTTCACTTTTATCATATTTAAGGAGCATGTGTGTGTTTAAGTTTTAAAGAGAAAAGGGTGATTGTCTTTAAATGAAATTTATTTTATAACATATTTGAAAGTGTTTTAGACCCATGTGAATGGTTGGTTTTCAAATATGGATGTTTTAAATAAAAAGGAAAGGATCACATTGGTTTCTTTAAAGGTGAAATATTTTAAAGTAGAAATGTAACTTTTTGAAATGGAAATATTTTGGAAAACCATTTTTGATACATGTTTTATAAATGATGTGTTTTAAGAAAGGTTTGAGGTATCATTTTTTTATTTTCATATTGTGTTGTAGAAAAGAAAACCTATTTTCTTATATTTATTCTCAATCTAAAATTCTTGGTTTCTTTATAAAAGTAATTAAATATACTCTTGGTTATATCCAACTCGGTGTTAGATCACACCCAACATACTCATATAAATGGGTATATAATATTCATGTTTTTTTAGGTTATTAGGTCATGGATTTTAGGTTGTTTGGATACCTATCTCCTTTGGGTAAGTAGGTGAGGTTGATTATGGTGGTGACTTGAGAGTCACATGGTGGTGGTGGAGTTTTTCTCCCAGGTTCGTTGGACCGGTTTGGGTCATGTGGCGTATCAGACTCTCCGACCTTCTACTGTTGTTTTAGTTTTTATTCCTTATTATGGATTATAAAAGGTTTGTTTAAAAATGGTTTCATTAATATGGAAAATGTTTTGGAAAAAGCTTTTAGTTATCTTTAATATCGTTATAAAATGTTCGGATGTTCTTTTTTTAAAAATGCTTATTTACTTTGGCATGGTCATACAATACATGGAGACCTCATAAAGGGTTCTTGGTTGGAACACATCATTGATCCTAGTTTTCTTGAGGGTGAAATTATTCCCACATGTTCTATTATAATAACTTAACACTAGTTTCTATCCTAGGGTGATCGAGAATGCAACTCAGGCCTTATGGAAGAGCTGTTTGGGTGATGGGTCGGGTCAACCTGGGCCATTTCATTAAAAATTGATATAGGATACCTATTGTTATTTGGGGAGTTGATGGTAGAAATGAGTTAGGACTATCAAATCTCAAGAGATGGGTGTGGAGGAGTGATTGAACAAATCTTCTTCGTGCTAAATCTCTAGTTTCCATGGGTGGTCGAGAGTTTCATTTTAAAATTTAGATTGATAGTTATTTGTTCTTGAGATATTTTGATGTGGTTTGTAATGTCCCATAATTTCCCTATAATTTTTTTAATTATATGAAATTATTTCGAGATCGTGAAATTTGATGGCATGTGATTCTGAGGCCTGGAGTGCCCGAAATGATCCGTCGAAAAATGTTAAGCTTTAAATAGCGCGTGTGAGTAGTTTTTCTGAAAAAGTGAAATAACTCTTAAACAGGTGACCATATCAGAAATATAGGGCATCGTTGTGTTCAGGATGGTGGGTTTACCCTTGTCATGACTTAAGTTTAGTCGGCACAGGCCTCCAGTGAGAAAAATCGAAAATGGCATTACCGTAAATAAAATAAAATAATAAAATTATTTTATTTTTCAAATGATTATAACTCATGAATGGTGACTCAGATTAAAAATCCAAGACCACCAATGAGCTTGTAAGGGTATGCTTTCCTTAGGCAGATCCTAACATTGGCTGGCGCAGGCCAAAAGTGGAAGTTAGTTTTTGGCCGTAAATAAAATAATTAAGTAATAATTATTTTATTGTTAAATCATTATAACTCATAAACGGCAACTTAGATTGGAAATCTGAGAGTACTGTTGAGCTCGTGAGGGCGTGTTTCCCTTAGGTGGAGCCTAACCTCTACCGGTGAGGGTCAAGAGCGACTGTTAATAATTTTTGAACTTTTTTTAAGGTACGTTCAGTGAACGTGCGAGTGTAGATTTATAAATTTTGAACCGATGCTTGGAATTGAAATACGAGGGCACCTTTGAACTCACAACACCAGGATTCACTTAGGTGAAGCTTAACCTTGTTCAGAAAAAGTTTATTTTTCTGACTTTTGGAAAAAAATAATAAAATAACTAAAGAAGCTATTTTATTATTTTTTTCAACCGTTGAGCAATGGTGGTGGGACCACAGTGAAACGTTGGACATTAAATGAGAGACATTTTATGACTTGATCCTCACGTTGTGTAACTATAAAACTTGTGATTTTAATTGGTTCATTAATTAGGATTCATTAATGAATCATAATAATGAACCAACATGGAGGTTAATTTCTTTTATTTAATAAAATAGTTGGCATGTGATTTGGGAACCCATGAGAGGAACCTATGACGAAACGCTGAAAAATTTCATCTCCAATGAAGAACAATGGATGAGTGATGACCGTTGGGGGAAATCAATCCAGAGATCGACGAGCAACATCGAATGACAACGAACACGAATCTTCTCCTTCATCTGCTACACTGTTTCCAGGTAGGGGGTATAAATGATTTACACGTTTAATATCCCTCTTTCCCCATTCTTGTATAATATGAAAAATGCAGATCAACTGACCAATGGGTTGATCTGTGTTTCTTTCTTTATTGTGGGAGGTTGAATTGGGGTTTCATTATGGGATTTTTAGTGATTATTATTCTTCCCCATGTTTAAGCGCTGACGCGGAGGGTGCGGGCTGATACGAACAAAGCCTGGACCCTCCACTGTTCTTGGTTATGTGAGTTATTTGTAAATGACCAGGAAACGTGGTGTAAAGATGAAACTAAGGGCCTCACAGTGAATGCAGTGACCTGGGAGGCCCATAGGCGCAGACGGAAAAGAAAACGGACCATCGGAGCGTCTCCGATGGCCCGTGGAAGCACCCGCTGGCACGACGAAGACCTTCCGAGACAGCCGCATGGGGACAATGGCGCCCGTAGGCACCATGGCCAGCCGGGCTATGGCAGGTGGAATAGCGCGGTGTCGATGCGCTGCGCGGGGAGAGGAGCGACCCGCTCGGGCCGCTCGGCTGGAGCGTAACGACTGACTCCATCCGGTTGTTTCGGAAGACCGGGCATCGCCCCGCTGGCATCGCCATACGGAAGAAATGGCCCGCACGTGGGATGAGTTTCCATATGGGGCTGGACCCATGAGCCGGGCCAGACCTGCGACCTGGGCCAGACCCGCCAGTTGGGCCAGACCCTCTGGCCGAGCCGGACCCCTACCGGTCCCGTTACACAAAATCATGCATATCTCAATAACCGGGTGTATGATTTATGTGTCGTCAACGAAATTGGGACCATTAGGATGAGGCAATACTTTTTAAATAATATAATTGGGTTTTGGAGAGAGTTGGAGTACATCTGGGTTAGATCGAACTCGAATCCAACCGGGTCCTCAATATTAAAATTCCTATAACTTACAGACCGAGCATCCGATTGACACGCCGTCTGTTGCATTGGAACCCTTATGACATGGAGGTTATTAGGGTTAATTATTAGTGGGAATTCATGGAATTTGAGTTTTGACCAATGGATTGAGGAGCAGAATCTATGGAACTGAAGCGCATCATGTGCGGGAATCCTGTGGGTGGCTGTCTAGTGAAGAGTGACCCTTTGGAGATCAGTATCTGAGAGACCCTATGTGGATTGACTACTTATGAACCCATGTGGATCAGTAGTAGAGAAACCCAAAGAGGACCAGCCTTAGAGTGGCCTGTCTTGGATTAGCGACTTACAACCCTGTGTGGATCGACGACTTACGATCCTCTGTGGATCAACAGTAGCGCGACCCGATGAGGACCAGCCTTAGAGCGGCCCATCGCAGATCAGTGAATTATGACCCTTTTTGGATCTATGACTTATGACCCTGTGTGGATCAGTAGTAGCATGGCCTGACAAGGACCATCCTTAGAGTGGCCCATCATGGATCAGTGACTTACGACTCTGTGTGTATCAATGATTTATGACCCAGTGTGGATCGATGACTTACGAACCTGTGTGGATCGATAACTTAAGACCCTGTGTGGATCTGTGACTTACAAAACTATGTGTATTGGAAATATAATGAATTATTTGTGGTTCAAAATTAGAACTTCTCAATGGAATAATATAATTTAGCTTTATGAATAATCATTATTATTCCTGTTCTTTAAGTTATATACCAGGTGTGAGCTGTATTTCACCTTATGCTTTGTGATTGAGATCATGATTTTTGGTTTTTCTTTTAAGGAATTCGGGTGGTGTCCTAATGATACCATTTCCCATTGGTTAGCAGTTACTACCTGCGCTACCGGTAAAGGACACATATAGGATCAGTGCCTTACATGAGTTTCAGTGATAGATACCCCTCAAGTTCTGAGGCAAGCTCAACTCACAGGCGTCTAAGGACTATCCTAAGGTGGTGACTGAGTTTCCATTTAGAGGGGAAAGTATTAGATCAGATAGAGGTCCTGACAGTGAGCATTCTACATGGATCAGTAGGGCGATGGCAGGGTTTAGATTACCCCTATCTTATGATGAGGTGAATTTTTCTTGAATAGAGCTTGAGAACCTTCCTCAGATAAGGGGGTCTATTTCTATAAAAATATAAGGGGTTTGTGTTCCCAGGAGCTTATATAGTTTTGACAGGATGACATGTCAGTAACTAAGTATTCCTCGAGGCATACCGACCATTCTAGGCACTCTATGAATAAGATATGACCAGTGCTTCAAGGCTCAGACCTCTGAGAGAGATGTGTTTAGGGACATCCAATCTAAAAATATTACTCTATGAATTATTACTTATGTTAGGGTGATTTAGAGAACCTTTGTGGTTGAAAATTCTTTGGCTAAGAAGATAAAACTAGTGAATGTCAGTAGTGGGAAAGTAGGAAACTGATGTCAGTCTCAGAGACTTGGATGCATAAATGTTTTGGGAAGAGGAAGTGATAGGGACAAATGAATTTTCAGGGAAGCAGACATGTAAGAGGAGCTAGGAGAGTTTCATGAGGTGGTATACATTTCAATATGTTACAACCAGCACCCCAATGTGGTCCCCACTAGGTTCAGGGAGCTATAAGACATGTGAAGGGAGTAGCTGCATGCAGTCAAGGAGTGTGACCCAAGGGCTCCAGGAATGACTCGAGGTACAGTCTATGTCTACTACTTACTACCATATTAATAGACATAGGTACTAATTATTCCTTCTTATCATGAATCTTGTTCAAGACCTAGAGTTTTTGGTTAAACCATTTACTTGACCCTTACGTGTGGAGATACCTATGTGAGGAGACTCGATAGTCACACATACGCTGATGATGTGATCTAACCCTTGAGGCGAGAGTTTTGTTTGGAACCTCTTAGTGGAAGTGTTGAGGACTTATGACGTTAGTCTAGGTATGAAATGGTCATCCACAGTTCAAGTTTGGATTGACTATTTTAGGTAAAAAGGATGTAGTATATCCGCAATGTTGGAATGGGGTTTTCCTTGGTCGACAAAAAAGGAAACCTAGGTAGCACGAGATAAAATCATGCATAGGAGGGTGCGGCCAATCACTCTTGAGTCGACCAACCTTACCCTCATGGCAGTAGATTTTTTTAGTTTTCAGTTCCCAATGGTAGTGGTGGAGTGTGGGAACATCGTTTAAAAAGATGTTTTTAGAATTATCTCCCCACAGGGGGTGGGGCTTCTATATCTTTCTACACCTCGAGATGGAACTGATATCGGCATCAATATATCGGAGGGCTTTCCTAGAGATTCGCAAGTAGGGGGAATAGGTGGAGGACTTGAAGAGTAATATCTTAGTAAGACCCAGTGTTTAAGGTTATGTGTGGACTACCGACACCTTAATCTAGTGGTAGTGGAGAGTGAGTACCAACTACCAAATGATCAATGGGAACATCAATCAGTTAAAGGGGGTAGCCTTTGGAATAGATGGAAAGATACCTATAGGATTTTCACCAATTGAGACAATGATTATGGTTGGAGTTCCTCTAAGATTATGACCTTGAGGTAGTATATACTCTTGGGAAGGGGGATGTGGTGGCATACAAACTCAGCAGGAGGTCTGGTTTATAGATGCTTAGTAAGGTGATAAATGAGCTAGCCGCAATGCCAATATCCTTTATGGATGATGATGGAGCAGCTTACCTCCAGTTTATGACTTTCACTCCCCCACTCCTTCAATGAATTATGGAGGCAAAACTTGTGAATGTTGATTGTGAGGCTCTACATGATCAGATATCCTTAGTAATTTCTCCTGATGGATTTTCGATAGGTGGGGAGCACATCATCCTTTTAATAGGATGCACCATGGTACCAGTAAAGTTATGGGAGGAGGTGTTGAGGGAATTATATACATCCCATTTGGTGGTATATCCTAGTGTGGCAAAGATGTACTGGGACCTACGATGTCAGTATTGGTTGTCAGGGATGAAGGGAGCAGTGGTAGAGTTCGTTTCATGATGCACCACTTGTCAGAAAATGAATGATGAGCATCTAGTTCCATCACGTTTGAGCACAACTTTTACCCCCAAAAAGATTTTTAGACGGAGAAGACCATATAGAACTTGTAGGAAATGATTCATGCTTGTGTCCTGGATTTTGGTCATAGTTGGGAGGACCACCCACCACTTATGGAGTTTGTTTACAACAATAACTATCACTCCACTATTGGTATGGCACCGTTTAAAGCCTTGTACGGGTGGCCATGCAAATCACCTCTATGCTGGAAAGACCCAAGGGATTCAACACTCATGGATCCAGAGTTGGTACGAGCTACCACTGAGAAGGTGTAGATCATTCAGGAGTGGATGAGGAATGCACAAAGCAGAAAGAAGTCTTATGCCGATAGGATACAAGGACCCTAGGAGTTTGAGGAGGGAGACCAAGTTTTCCTTTGGGTTTCACTTTGAGAGGGATTTTAGAGATTTTTCCAGAGCGACAAGTTATCTCTAAGGTTTATCAGACCTTTTTCAGTTTTTGAGTGGAGTTGGTGAGGTGGGGTTCCGCCTATCTCATGGCCCATAGATGCACCGGGTGCATAATATTTTTTTTCCATGTGTCACAACTGAGGAGATACATGCATGATCCATTGCACCTCATCGACTGGGGTGAGCTGGACATTGATGATGGGGAGAAATTTGAGCAGTTCCTAGTGGAGATAGATGATCAACAGGATCAGGTCCTACGTGGGTGGTCTATTCCTCTAGTGCGAGTTCGGTGGCAGCACGAGAACCTCCAGGAGAGCACATGGGGGCAGGAGGCTCAGATTCATGCTCAGTATCCCCACTTATTTGATTTACCTTTGTTTTGGCTTTCGGGGACGTAAAGAACTAAAGTGGGGAGAATTTAATGTCTCAGAATTTCTGTATATATATATTTTAATTATATATAATTATTTCGAGATCGCAAAATTTGACGGCATGTGATTCTGAGGCCCAGAGTGTCCAGAATGATCCGTCAAAAAATGTTAAGCTTTAAATAGAGCGCGTGAGTAGTTTTCCTGAAAAAATTGAAATAACTCTTAAACGGGTGACCATATTATAAATCTGAGGGCACCGTTGCGTTCAAGATGGAAGGTTTACCCTAGGCATGACTTAAGTTTAGTCGGTGAAAGACTCTAGTAAGAAAACCCAAAAATGGAATTACCATAAATAAAATAATTAAATAAAATTATTTTATTTTTCAAATGATTATTAATCATGAATGGTGACTCAAATTAAAAATCCAAGACCACTGATGATCTCGTGAGGGTATTATTTCCTTGGAAAGATCCTGACATTGGCCAGCATGGGCCAATAGTGGAAGTTAGTTTTTGGTCGTAAATAAAATAATTAAGTAACAATTATTTTATTGTTAAATCCTTATAACTCCTAAATGGTAACTCAGATTGGAAATCCAAGAGTACTGTTGAGATCGTGAGGGTGTGTTTCCCTTTGGTGGAGCCTAACCTCGACCGATGTAGTTTGAGGGTGACTATTAATAAATTTTGAACTTTTTTGAAGGTACGTTCAGTAAACATGCGAGTGGGGATTTCTAACTTTTGAGCCAGTGCTCAGAATTGAAATATGAGGGAACCGTTGAACTCACAACATTAAGATTCACTTAGGAGAATCTTAACCTTGATTATTGAAAGTTGGACAGAAAATTTATTTTTCGTACTTTTGAAAAAAATAATAAAATAACTTAAGAATTTATTTTATTCTTTTTTGAAACTGTTGAACGATGGTGGCGAGACCTCAGTGAAATGTTGGGCATTAAATAAGAGGCATTTTATGACTTGATCCTTGCATTGTGTAACCACAACACTCATGGTTTAATTGGTTCATTAATTAGGATTCATTAATGAATCATAATAATGAACCAACGTTGGGGTTAATTTATTTTATTTAATCAAACCATTGGCATGGGATTTGGGAACCCATAAGAGGAACCTCTGATGAAACTCCAACGAATTTCCTCTCCAATAAAAAATGGTGGACGAATGATTACTGTTAGGGAAAATAGATCCAGATATTGATGAGAAACGTCGAACGACAATGAACGTGAATCTTCTCCTTCATCCGCAACACTGTTTCCAGGTTGGGGGTTTAAATGATTTACACGTTTAATATCCCTATTTCCACATTATTGTATAATATGAAGAACTTAGATCAACCGACCAACCAACCAATAGGTTGATGTGAGTTTCGTTCTTTATTACGGGAGGTTGATGCAGGATTTCATTATGGGGTTTTTAGTGATTATTATTCTTCCCCATGTTTAAGCACTAACGTGGAGGGCACATGCTAATATGAACAAGGCCTAGAACCTAAACCATTCTTGGTTATGTAAATTATTTGTTCATGACCAGGAAACATGGTGTCAAGATGAAACTAAAGGCCTCGTAGTGAAGGTGGTGACTTGGGAGGCCCACAGGTGCAGACGGGAAAGAAAACAGACCACCAGAGCATCTCTAGTGGCCTGCGGAAGCACCCATCGGTGCGCCATGAGTCGAAGATAGCCAAGAAATGGTGGGTGGAATAGCATGACATTGAAGCACCACACGAGGAGATGAGTGGCCTACTCGGGCTGATCGGTTGTAGCGTAACGACCATCTCTATCCGGCCATTTCGGAAGACTGGGTGGCGCCCCACTGGCGCTGCCATCCGGAAGAATCGGTCTGCATGCGAGTTGGGTTTCCAAGAAGGATGAAACCCACCAATGGTGCCGAACCTGTGAGTTGGGCAGGACCCACTAGCCATGTAGGACCCATGAGTTGGGCCAGACTTGCAACCCAGGCCTGACCCGCTGGCTGGGCCAGTCCCGTTACACTAAATCAGGCGTATCTCGCAAACCGGGCATCTGATTGATGCACCGTCAGTAGAATTGGGACCCTTAGGATGAGGAGGTCCTTTTGAGATAGGCTACTTGGGTTTTTGGAGATATTTGTAGTATGTCTGGGTTGAATTGAACTTGAATCCAATCGGGCCCTCGGTACTAAAATGCATATAACTTACAAACCAAGCGTCCGATTGACGCGCCGTCTATTGTGTTGGAAACCTTATGACATGGAGGTTTTTCGAGTTACTTATTCATGGGAATTAATGGAAGTTTAGGTATAACCAATGTCTTGAGAAATAGAATCTACAAAACTCAAGCTTATCAAGTGCGAGAATCATGTGGCTAGCTGTCAAGTGAAGAGCGACCCTTTGTGGATCAGCATCAGAGTCACCCTGTGTGGATCGAAGACTTATGAACCTGTGTGTATCAGTAGTAGTGTGACCCAATGGGGACCATCCTTAGAGTGTCCCATTGTGGATTAGTGACTTATGATTCTATGTGGATCGACGACTTAAGACCCTTTGTGGATCGGCAATAGCGCGACCCGATGAGGACCAGCCTTAGAGTGGCCCATCGTGGATAAACGACTTAAGAACATTTGTGGATCAATGACTTACGACCCTGTATGGATCAGCAGTAGAATGAACCAACAAGGAACAACCTTAAAGCAACCCATCGTGGATTAATGACTTACTACCATGTGTGGATTGAGGATTTATGACCCAATGTGGATCGATGACTTATAACCCTATGTGGATCAACAAATTAAGACCCTGTGTGGATTAGTGACTTACAACCCTATATGGATAATCAATAGAACAATTTCTTCGTGGTTCAGCAGTGGAAATTCTCAATGGAATAAGATGATTTAGCTTTATAAATAATCCTCATTATTCCAATTCATTAATTTATATACTTGGTGTGAGCTGTCTTTTACCTTATGCTTTGTGATTGAGATCATGATTTTTATTTTTTCCTTTGAGGAATTCCGGGAGACCTTCGGGGGTCTCAGGGTCCCTACTGAGTATTGTTATACTCACCCCTGCATGGTCTTCACCTGCACATGTTGTGTCCGGTGCAGACGTTCTACATTTCGACAGAGGTGCTCAGGGGGATGGGATAAACAGATGTTATAATGGTGGACTTGGTGGCCTAGGACTAGGTGGGTCCCAGTAGTACCGGGCGGGCATGATATACTATTTTGTCCTCCAGTAGCTTCACTACTCTCATGATTAGGTGGGATTTTCCGTGAATGGCCACCAGAGTTTCCTTTTGGACTTTACTGTTTTTAGTTCCTTGTTGGGTTTGTATTCTGGCCCACTTACTTTCACTTGTACTTGCACTCAGCCTTATTTTAGTGGTATACTTGTTTCCCCTTTCAGTGTGTTGGGATGTGTGTTTATACAGGTTTAAAGGAAACACCTTCCTTTTTTTGTGATATGCCTTTCCAGTGCTAGTCACCAACCCCCAGCCTATGGAAGGTGGTCTTGGGGTAGTCATGGAATGGGCCCGAGGGGATGGGTCATGACAGGTTTGTTGCTACTCTGAGTTGTAGGAATATCTAGGAATATGTTTTAGGAAATTACTATTTTTTGAGTAAAAATAGAGGCAATCTATGGGGATCATGATCAAGGCACATGATCTATCAAACCGTGCATAGGATATGAAGAATCGTTCTAGACACCTTCCATTGTCACTCACATGGTTGGTACAAGGACTGAAAAACCATGCGGCAAAACCATGATAAGTGTAAAAAGTTTTTTAATTTTTGTTGTTTTCACTCATTTGAAGGTTTTAACTCTCTAATGATTGATGATTATTTTTTATTAATATTATATTGGTTTTTTTTGGATTTGGAAGGTTGTTTGATCAAATTTTAAATTAATGTTTTATGATTTAGTGATTGGGCATGTTTTAAAACCATGTTTTGGGTGTTTTGAGTTTTCCATGTGAAAGGTTTTAAACTTTGGAATGAATTATTTTATTGGATGAAGTGATTTTGGATTTTTTTTGTTTTCAAGGAAATAATTTTATTGGTTTCATGTTCAAATATGTGATTTCAAGTATAGTGGATTTTTTGAAATGGTGAAATGATTTGTTTTAATGGTGTTCCATGTTGTTAAAAAGAATTTTTATTGAACCTGTGTGGGTTTTTAGAGTGGAAAGAATTATTTTTTTGGTATTTTTTAAATTAAATTATAATGGGTATTTTTGTGATCTTGATTTTCTTGATGTTTGATTTTGTATCCCTTGAATTGGGTTTTGGGGTGGTTTGATTTAATTTTATTTTGATGATGTTTTAGAATGTGATCCCTATAAAGGAATCAATAAGTCAAGAAGGTAATGTCTAAGGTAGTTGTTATAGTGATCAATGAGTTGGATTTCTTGTCTTTGTACATACCTAGACTCTAAATGGAGTGTCATATCCATGTTCTTGTCATTTTATGGATCATGCTTGAGAGTTTATGAATTGTCTTCCACTAGTGTTTTATTGTGATCAAGGATCTCTAGAGGCGACAGAGTGACTATCTAAGGTTGAAGACATCTTCGAGTCATTAGGAACTCCAGAATCCTCTTGTTCAAGGTTAACTACTCCTATTTCTGAAGGATTATGTTTAGATTAGTGAAATATAACTATCCATACCCAACCATTTGAGGCGTAGTACCAAGGATATTTCAAGTCTACCTTTATCTAGTGATTTTATCCGGAGGAGGTGAGAGTTGAGAAGGTAATAGAATTCTTGGGTGTTTATCAGGGTGATCAGTTAGTGAAAGATTATATTGAGAATTTCACTGGAATGGTGTCTTACTCCTCTAAGTTAGCCACTAATGATTCAAGTAAGGCTTAGTTCTTTTTAAGATGCCTTCAGCCAGGTCTTAGTTTGGTGGTGTTTCAATCTAGATTGACTACCTTTGTGGAGGTAATGTATAAGGCCATCATCACAGAGGAAATATTGGTAGGGAAACCTATGGAAATTGATTATTTGAACCAAAAAAGTTCTATTGAGGGTGATCCAACTAGTGAGAAGTTGGTGTAGGAAGGTGATGATGCTGAGAAGATTTCTTCTCAAATTTTTGTTGTCACTTTAGTAAAGTGAAATTCAGTGGTTCATTTTATGTGTGGAATTTTCATACATGCTAGGCCCTCATAATCAACAACTCTGAGAACCTATCATCTATTTGGTCACCTTAGTTGCCTTTATAGGATTTATAAGTTAAATAGTCATCAAAAGATAAATTCTCAAGCCCATATTTGATATGGGTATTAGTTTGGGGTGATGTTTCCACTAGAGATTTGGGAGCTATTTTGTGGTTTTAGGGGAATCCTATTCTACAATATTACCTTTTTCTGGACCTTTATACATATATTATGTACACCTCGTATCTTTTTTTATAATAGTTGAAATAATTTTTGGCATATTTAGATCTTTCAAGATATCCTTGCCTCATTTATTTATCATGCATGTTGTCTTCTATGCATGGTGAGGAATATGAGTTGAGGTTTGTTTGATGGATAACATAGAGATGCCTTGGGTGTGGGATAAGGTAATAGGGATAAGCTATTGGTTAATGTTTATATTGTGAGAAGTACTAGGTTTAGATTTCCTTTCTAGGTCATCGTGAGTGGGTGTTCCACGAGTTTGGCCCTGAGTCACCCTTTATGTAGTTTTGTGACCCGATGTTATATCTAGGACATTTTATATTGAAACATGTTCATGTTTTATATATTTCACCTTTTTATATATATATAATTCATTTTCTTATTGTTCTGGTCTAGTTACCTTTTATATTTTTTGTAACGCCCCGACCCCAGCTACCCGGAGTCGGTGCATTACTTCGTAACATTGGCATGATCACAAAAGATCAAGTCTCGAAAGACCGATTAGTTTAGTAGCCTTGGAAACACTAGATACATTCATAAGTCTTACATTACATCATAAAGTGAAAAACTAATAACAAAGTCTTCATAATCCACACTCATATCCTCTTCTGTCTATCCCTTCAGGTCATTCATAAAATACTTCTTCACATCCTGGAAAATATTAAAACATTGAAAGGGGTGAGCTTAGATGCTTTGTAAGGATAAAAATATTGCGGAAGCTTTCATAAATAAATATTAACATTTAAGGCAATGTATAACTAAAAAAAAGCCTTTTAAACATGAACATCAACATAATATGGCAAAAGTAAAATGAGATAATGCCATTTACTTCTTCACATGGATATTCTACTGGTCGAATAATCACATGCAATATCAATAACCACTTTCATAATGATGGAATGCATAATGTCAGACTATCATAACCACGTAGTCAAGGCCTCATGCCAAGACCACAAATAAGATTTTGTCAAGGCCTCGTGCCAAGACACTAGTTTGTCTCATGAGACCTACCGATGCATCGAGGAGCTATAGCAGGCTCCACCCATCACTTATTAAGTCCAAAGCATTCCTCATATGAATAGGTTTAAACATATCATAAACCATAACATAATCGTATCACATAAAACATGGATAAAGGAAATATAACATTTCCACATTTCAATCATAAGATATCAATACAACACATTGATATAATAAAAATGCTTTCAAAACCATTTTCAATACCAAAATAAAAGAAAGTTAAAACTTTGTATTTATTTTTCACTAAAAAAATGTGATGGATTGTAGAGGAAGTAGAAACTCAAATAATGGTCATGGCGGCAGAGAAGTCGTTGTCGCCGCATACGTACAGAAAGAAAAACATTCCCTTTTGTCGTTTAGTAAAACGATTTGTATAAAAAATATTCCTTTTGAATAAACATAAAAGTCAAAGGGGTTTATACACCGTATAAAAGAAAGTTGTGTATAAAACCAAATATGCCTCAATGAAAGGAGATTGAGAAGAAGTCCTTAAAAAGATCATTTTTAAAATAAAATAGATCTATTATGTGTATTCACTATAGGTACACATAAAGGAAGTAAAAATAAAAAATAGGACATAATAATATCATGACATAATTTGAAAGTAGGAGATTAACCCAAAGAATGGAAGTTGGGTTAAGAAGTTCCCTTACCTCGTGTCCGACTTGACTCAACCATTATTTAACCTCCTGAATAATAAACTAGAGTTAATATCTACCTTATTAAGAACCATTTTCAATTTAATTATCCTTTTTATATCACTTATTACAATGTTATGAACATTATGTAATTATTTAAGTTAATAACGGTCGTTTTGTCGATCTTTGGTACTTGATTCAACAATAAACTTCTTATAATTACAAGTTGTTCATGTGGTGAAATATCCATTATATCCAGAATTATATTCATGATTTAGATATCATATATATCATATATATCCAGTATATATATTCATTCATAATATTATGTAACATTTAGAGGTAAGAAATGAAATGCACCGTTCATGGAGACGGTAAGCCGTACGTACGCATGAACGCTACTTTCATTTATATTTCGTATTTAATGGAATGAAATCATAATGATATAAATGTATAATATAATTCCAGTATAATATAGCAAATAATACCATTTACTCCATCCTTTATACATCCCACATATGGTATTAATGATTCAAATCACTTTGAGGGGGCGGTAGTCCGCACTTCCTAAAATGAAAATATCGCGTTTACCCATAATGGAAACCATAAAGGTATGCCATAAATGAAAAATAAAAAATCATAAGGAAAAAAAAAACATAATATATATCATATATAAAAATAGTGTCATCATAATGGCCACCATTAGAGGTGTTATATGAGTGTTGAACAATCATCGTTTCGTGAGGCAAAAATTCGCCATCCATAGAAACAATATGTTCTTTAACCATTAGATGTAGGTGTGTATAAGTGTAGCTCAAATACTTCTTATAAAAACATCCTAGTATATTGAGGATACTGGTGTTGTTACAAAAGAAATGAATAAAAAGTGTTTAAGGGGATGGAGAAGAAAAATAAAACAAAACAACATTAGAGAAGACATTACCTTAAAATCGGGTAACTCTTTTTGATTTGAGCCAAAGGCTTCCTTGGGAAGAGTTCTGCCCAAAGTGAGGCTTCTATGAGTAAGAGGGGGAAGTTGGGAGAGTATTTGGGCAGAGGTTGGCTGATCAAAATGGCTTTGAAAGTGTGAGTAAGGTGGTAGAGGTGGGGGCCTTTTATAAGTGGAGAGGAGGGTCACTCTTGGAAAGTAAGGAAATGTTACATTATTATACAATTATTTTCGGATTACAAAGGTCCCACACTTATATAATTAGAGGATAAGGTGATAAGGGTTCGAAATGTACTCATACAATAGGCTTTTGACAAGTTTAAGCCTTAGATTTTACATTATCCTTTCATTTTATTTAAATCGTTAATTAATGAGGTAATCGCTGCATCATCATGGTGTCATAAATAATTTAATTTATTTAATGTCTAAAAATTATAAAAAAATACTATGATGTAGGAAATCTTTTTAGCTTTCCAATGACTATTTATAGTCAAAAATATGACTTGTTTAACCCCATGTAATTTTTTTTAGTAAAACATTTCATGTTTGTGTCATTTTTTACTTTAACATTAAATAAAAGGTATTTATGTCATTTTCCAACTAAAGTGGCTCCATGGGGTCCTCAAGTTGACCCATGGATTGTCTTGGTCGGCCATGGCACATCCAATGAGGGTAGGACATGTGTCAAGCTCAACTCATATTATTAAAACATTATTTTTACCTTAAACTACACTAATTACCTCTAATCGCGATTAAGAACTTAGAAGTTACTATTCACCAAAAAATTATTTTAATCTCATTGAACCACATTTTACTTCTTAATGACAACCATGTATGTCAGATTTTTGAAATTCAAAACACAGAAGTGGTAAAATTTCATTTAAACGAAAAATCAGTTTTTATAAGTACCACTTAGTGGTTTCACTATTCATCAAAATTGAAGTTTTTCATAACAATGCCAAAATTTCACCCTAATCTATAATTGATATTCCGAATTCAAAAATGATTTCTATTTTAAAAAATTCCAAACATATAAGTTGGATTAATTAATTTTATAATTAATTCCCACTGTCACAACAAATAGCGTGTTTTTAAGAAACAATTTATATCAAAAGATTGGCAATTGTTTATGTCCAATTTCAAAGTGAAATTAATTCTAATGACCACCATTGAATATAATGGTAAAAATATATTCCAATTATACTTTAAAACCACTCTATAGTATAATTTATCACTATAAATTATTTTGATCAAAAAAGTTGTTTTAAGTATTTTTCACTATTCATAAAAAATGGAAGTTCTTAGAAAATTACAAAAAATTCAACTTAGGATAATATCGATATTACGAATACAAAAATGAATTCCATTTTCAAATATAAAATTTCTATAATTTTAAAAAGTGGGTATTACTATTCATAATGGCTACTTTGATTAGTCGTGGTGTGTTAGAACTCGAACTTGTGTACAATGCAAGCTATTGCATTATTGAAAGAGAGGCGTATCGTGGAAGCTCGGGGTGTTACATTTTTCTCAAGGATGCACTCTGTTATGGTGTTTTGAGTTAGTTATCTTGTAGCCACCTGAGGTTAGAGTAGTCATGCATGTTTGAGTTGATGTTCATTATTTTTAGTGACATATCTATTTTCCAACCATTTTAGGTAAATTATAAATAGTGGGGTGTATTTCATTCAGTATCTACATGTTTTACCTCATTCATGTGTGTGTTATCTTCTGAGATGCTTTTGGTTGGGATGGGTCATTGTTGTTAGCTCTTGTGACCTCATATTTTACAGAGGTATTGGTTTTATTTTGATCTTTGGATTGAATTAGGACTCAAGAAACACTCACGAGTTATGATAAGTGAAAATATTAGAGTTCTAGAATTTAAATAAGATCAGATGAGTGACCATAACCGTGTGCCATTTTTTATGCTTCCTCTATTTCCCTTAAGAGAGTAATCTACTTTTAGGTTTCTTAGTGATTTGGTGGTTAGTGAATCCTGAACTTCTTTAGAATGTTTATCTTGGAGAGTAGGTTATTTATGTCCCATTTTCTTAGTTTTAGGTGTGAGAAGTGGGAATTTTGGTTGGACCCTTCCTATATTCAAGTTGGTCTTAAATTTTCCCTTGAAAAAAGTTGTTAATGAATTTTTGGGGGTATAAGGTGACATGGGAAGAAGAATTGTGACACCCCAAAGTGTCACTTCCTTACTTAAATATATAATTTTGATTTAATCCTTGAGTTTGAGGTATCTCAGGGTATAAATTTGTGATTTTTAGAACTTTTCCAGGGCCATATAGTTAGGCACATTATTTTGGAAACCACATAGTAAAAACTATGTTCCATTCGTAGTTTTGGTTAGTGGAAATCACACAGTTAAGTAAAAAGTGTGACCTGATCTATTTTGGTTATTTTTATATTTTTACCTTTTTTATTTGGTTTATCCTCCTTTACCTTCTCCATTTCATTGCCCATGTTTGAGGAACCTCCCAAGCACCTCTTATCCTCCTCCATGTACCTCCATGGCGGGTTTTAGGTGATTTCTTATTGGATTATTCCATCTTCTCTAACCCCAATGACCATGTTGGACTATTTATATGGACAAGGTTGTTCTAAAATTAGGGGTTTTAGTTTATAATGGTCATGATACCTCTATTGATACCCAATCTAGTGGAAATTTTTATAGGCAAAATGATTACACTAGTTGATGTAGGTGTTTCCTTTTTTATCTCCTTATAATAAATAGTTCCTTGGATGCTTGATGTTTTAAAAGTGTTTTTAAACTAGGATAAAGATATATATGACATATATTTGGTGTTGTCAAAAGTTTTTCAGGCTTCTTGGGTTTTAATTTAGAAAAATCAGTGAATTTTATAGTTTAATTATGATTTGATTTCAAATGGTGTTTTATTCATTCTAAATGTTTGATAAAATTCCAATGGCGGGCTTATCTAAGAAAAATGATTGTTCATGATGTTTTTGACTAATTTTAGTTTTTTAAAGTGAAAATTTTCCTTGTTTTAAAGGGATTTACTTATTTAAAAAGGCGTGTATTAATTTGTGAGATTCCTAGGTGGTTTCTCTGAGTTTATTGTGATTATTATTTATTGTTGGTTGTGATTTCCATTTGATTTATACTTGGTTTTCAAGAGGTTTTAAAAAGGTATTTCTAAATATATACTCACTAAGTATTGAGTGATGTCCCTGTTGAAACCTTATATAAAGAATCCTTTATGGATTGATGTTTACACCCTAATTGAGCCCCATTTTTACTCGTTTTTTATGCTTATGAGCATGTGTTAATGGTTAAATGAATTGTGATTCATGTTATGTGTTTAGGGACTTGGATTGTTATTAAAGGGGGTGTTTTGGTGGTGAGATGTATATAGTTTTTGTGTTATATTACCTTTAGTTTATGTGATTATAACACCCCAATATTTTAGAATGTGTTTTATTTAAATTATATTAAATTCTATATCTTGTGATATATGAAACACTGAGCTTAAACAAACTATAATATAATATGGAAATATTATTATTTAAATATGACTGTTATAACCTAGTCATTGGTTTGGAGGATATGAATATGAATAATCATATTATGAAATATATGTATGACTTTTTCCTTAATAAAATGAATAATCAATAATAAATTGATTATCAATTGGTTATAAATAATGATAAAATATTTTAAAGGGGAAAAAATACTTTTTATAAAACATTTTTTGTACACAATGTATTTTTATCATAATAGATTAAAATAATAAATATTTGATAAATAATTCTAATTAAATGATTAGATTTATATATAATAAAATAAATTAACATTCATTAAAATTGTTTTTATTAAGAAAAAAGTGATAATAAATTCATTTTATTCTTTAAAAATACATTTTCTTAAAAAATAGTTGTTATTGCATTTTTTGCATGAATATTAAAATTAATTTATAATAATTTTAGAAATTATATTTGATAAAATGGAAATAATTTTTAAATTATTATTTCAAAAATAATTTTAATATACTTTTTTGGATTTTTTTTCTAAAAAGATTGATTCTTGAGTGAATAGTGAAAAGTATTGAGTTTTCCAAAACAATCATTTAGTTTCTTTAAATCAAGTAATTTAAAATCCCATTATATTTTGGTTTTGGTTTTAAATTAAAATAATATAACTTTTATTTAATGTAATCTAATTAATTTCATAGGAATAAATATTATATTATATTTTGGTATAAGTTCAATTTTAGGCTTAAAAATGCATTTTTGGAAAAACTATTTTTCATTACAATTTATGTTTTTATATTAAAAGTAATTTATACCACTTATATAGATTGAATATTAAAAAAAGGATTTAATATTTAGAATTAGTATGTTCAAATTTAGTAATTACTTCAATTTAATTTTTGGTCATTATGAATAGTAACCTTGGTAAAAATGTAGTAACCATGGAAAAAGGGTGAAACGAGTTAATTAAGGTTAAAACAAAGAGATAAGGTCAAAAAATCTTATATTAATTTTTATTAGATGATATTATTTCAAAAATTATCAGTTTATATTATAAAATACGGAAATTTGGTGCCATTTTTCTTTGATAATAACCTTTATATTATTTTAAGTAAAGAATAAGTACAAAATTCCACTCTCTTTCTTTTAATATCTCTATTATGGTTTCATAAAAATAAAAAATATGTTATGACCAATTTTATATGTTTATTTTTAATATAAATAAATTATTTTTATTATATTAATTTGTTTTTTATTTTTAGTGATGGTATAATTACCTTTAATGCTTACGCAATGCTGATGCAACGCTTGTGCAAGTAGTAGAAAAAGAAAGTAAATTATTTTAAAAATGGTAAAAATAATATTTTTTTATTAATTTTAGTGTCCAAAAATTATTTAAATAATTATAATTTATATGTTATGGTTAAAGAGTTTATATTTTAATTCCATTATTTTCTTGATATGTTTAAATTCAAATTTTGTGAATAGTTCTAAAAATGACCTTAAATGGTATTTAATGATTAAAAAATATTTTTTAAATCATTATAAAATCATAAAAAATAAAATATTAACTCAAATTAATGGTAAATTATATATAATATCATTAATGTTTCATTTATGTTCCATTTTTAATTTTTATAATTACTTTCACAACCCTTAATGATTGAAAAATGCGTTACAATGATTAAGGTCAAACAAAGTTAATGAGGGGGTTGAACCAAAATATAAGGTTTAAAATGATACTTAAACTTTTATAAATTTTATTTTTTGAATTTATTTCTACTTTATACTTATTATATTCTAATATATGTCACTTTAGATCCATTTTACATGAGTTAGACACATATTATATATTAATATTTCATGTATTTACAAGATTGTCACCCACATCACTTATAAAAGGGGACCTCCTATCCTATATTACTAAAAATTATTGATCTATTTAGTCCATCAATGATATATACAAATAAATTACTAAAGTTCCTCCACATTTTCTATAGGTTATTTTCTCACTAAAATACTAACCTAGAATTCTTAAGGTGTATGTCAAAAGAGGTTTTCCAAAGAAGTGGTATAACTCTTAACTGAGTGTTTTCATGTTTATTTATTATTACACATCCTTTGAATATTATATAAACATGATTATATGATATCATAATTATCTTAAATATACTTAAATTTTATTTTTTTATTTAAAACCTCTTTTTCCATCTCCATTTCCATCGTTTGAGAAATGAAAACATCACTGATGCTTATGTGTAGACCACCGCCTCCATGAAAGTGATGTGATTTATTTTTCGTCACCACCTCACAAGGATGGTTATTATGATGGATTTAAGGAATATATATTAATTAATTATTTTTTTTATTCTATAAAGATAAGATATTAATTTCGTTTTTACCCTTCTATCTGTTGGAAAATGATAACATTGTTCATGTGTACGTGTGGACTACCACCTCCAAGAAGTGATCTGATTAGTTTTTCATGTACACATTTTATGAATTGTTATAAAATTGTATTTAATATATAAAATGATAATTATTTAATGATTAATATTCTATATGTAATGTAATAATGACCCCTTTAACCTCGATCAACCTACCAATGTTGTTTTGGGATTGTGAACCGAACGTCTTCAAAACATCCAACATAAACTTAATCGATTTAGTAACTATATAATATATAATAATAAATTAAATAAAAAGGACCATGATAATGTAATAAACCTAAAAAAGGTTTTTTAGAAAGTGAATAATTAATATAAGTTCATTATATTGTTGTTAAAGAATGTACATAGAGAGTCTAACTTGAGGTAAGGGATTTCTCATCTCAATTTCCATTCTTTGAGATCATGACATATTCACCACATGTTTTATTTTTTGTGGTGTATATAATACAATATGGATATATTTTATCATTAATTTAATTAAATTCAAGTGTTTTACAAATTATTTTCAAGTTATCTCCTTTAATGACCTTTTTATTCAAAAATTAGCGAAGTGGTAAGAGATTTTTCTTTAAAACTTTATTATAAAGTATTCCTTTGAAATATTTTTCCTCCACATCCATGTTATTATAAATGTTTTCAATAATTTTCCTATTTATTATTAAAATATTTTTAAAGGTTACTTTAAACTATTCTAAACTTTATTTATAAAGGTTTTAAAAAATAATATTTTTAACTTTTTCCACATGAGTCGCTTTTGAAACTTTTTACCAAAGTCCAAAAAGAATATTTTATTTAACATATACAACATGAAAATATTTTACCATGTTCATGTACTTTCATAATTATAAATATTCCTATATAAGTTTTAATGAGTTTTAAAATAATATACTTCTCCCCTTGTTTTGGGATTTTTTATTTTTTAAATGTTTTCAAAAGAAAAGGATATTTATTCTCATTTTTATGAGATAACTGAAAATGATTTTGTTTATGGGATGGAATGAAAATTTTATGTTTTTATGATGAAATGTAAAAGTTATTAAATGTTTTCATTTTAAAATATGACACTTGGGAATTGTTTATAAATGTGGGAATAGGGAGTGAACCCAAACCCTTATGGTACTATGTCCATTATGTGATGGGTGGGTCCATTAAATCCCTCTAATGCATTGGGTAAAGCTATAGAGTTACCTAATATAAGTTAATACCAAGAGAATATGGATGAATTTTATTTTTCCTATGAACTGATAGAGTAAAATAATGTAATTTAATCCTAATACAATGTAGACTGAGTTAATTACTCCTATGAAGTGATAGAGTTAACTGATATAAGTTAATCCTAAGAGAATGTTGGAATTATCCTCTTGGGTGATTATATGATGAAAGTATGATGCACCAAGTTTTCTATATGGTTTATCTATGATTTAAAATGGGTTTTCCTGGAAATATTTTTATTTTAGCTAGAAAAAAATGAGTTTATGATTTAAATGAATATTTATGATCTTTTAAAGGTGAAAATTTTGTTTTAATGGTAAAGCTTTCATGAATTATGATTTTGTATTTATGTCCAATTAAAAAATATTTTATGAATAAATTTGGGAAAATAAGTTTTTTTTAAGAGAAATCAAGTGATTATTTGGCGCTCAAACATTATTATGAGAAAAGGAAAACTTTTATATGGGTTTTCTTATTTTTCAAGGACTAATGGTTTTCCATTATTCTTATATCCCTTACCGAACATTATTTTTCTCACCCTAAGTTTTCAAATGTTTTTTCACAGGGATTAAGGATGATTATAAACTATAGAAACATCTATCTTTCCACTATGGAGTTTTGACTTAAAATAAGAGAATGTGTTTTGAATCAAACAAGAGTTTAAATTTAAGAATCCCATTTTTTTGGGGAAAAATGGAAATTGAGTGCAAGTGTCCACTTTGTATTGTAATTTTTTTCTTAATTCTCAAAAAATATAAATTGAAAATATCCTTGAAATATAATAAAGTGAAAACCCTATTATAAATCATGTAATTATGGCTTATTTAAGTTACGGGGCATTATAATTTGTATCAAAGGAAAAGTTTAGAAAACTTTATAGGTTAAGATGATTTAAATGAGGATATTTTAAGAGTTTTATATACCATAATGGGTTAATAATTATAAGGTTGACCATAAGTTTAAATGCATAGGTACCCCTTTTGAAGTTGTATGTGAGAGAGTTATTTTTGAGACATTTATTAAGTTTTAATAAATGTTTGAGGTATATGTAACCATAAGTTTAACTTGTGTTGTAGTAAAAAGGTTATTTGAGGGAGAATTATTTTATATTTTCTGAATATAAGTTGACATGTATTGATAACATTTAGGGTTAATATGATATTTTATGTTGATGTAATTATGATTAATTGAGATAAAAGGGTTATTACATTTTGGGAACATATGTTTTATTGTATAGATAACCATGGGATTGTAAAGAAATTTGGTGACTAAGTGATTAAATTTATTTTTAATGAAGCTCACTATATTAAGAAAATTATATGATTAAAATAATTGGAAATATTATTGGATAAGATGAGATTATATTTTAGGAATAATGGTTGAGTTAAATTTTGGAAGCTTATATTATTTTATTATGTCTTTATGGTGATTCATGTTATTTATGGAAAAGATTAGCATATTTTGGAGATTATATGACCAGGGAATATACATTTTTTGTATGTGACTTTATAAGTGATTGATTTTATTTAGAGATAAATTTTAAGTTTATCTTGGAATAATATGTGATCAAATCATTATAATCTTTTGGATTCAGTTTTGGTTTGGAATATTTTGAAAATTTTAAGGTTAATTATTTTTGGAATGATTCCAGTTTAACTTTGGGTGTTATTGTTAAGGATTTGGAGATTAAAGTAGTATTTATTAATATTGGATATTATCTTAAATTTTTTTAACCATTTTTGGTTTTGGTTAATGGATAAAAATATGGTAAATAACTTTTCATCCTTTTATGGATATTGTGATCCATTGAAAGTTAATTTTAGTGCTTCTGACATGAAATATTCCCCATTTATCATTTAGAATATAAGATGAATTATAGGTGGAGAACTACTCAAAAAAAACCAAAAGATGAAATTGTATTTATGTATTTGAAGAAATCAAGTAATTATAGATTCTCATATTCTTTGTCTTGATGTTAAAAGAATCACTCAAACTCTATAGAAAGTATCTTGAAATTAAAATGTTTTCCTTTTATAATCATTTCTAATGAATTGATGGGTTTTTATCCCTTTGGGAAAATAAAAATTTTAATTCAAATATTCTTCCTTGATGAAATTATTTTCTAAAAATTATATCATTTTTGAGAATAATTTCCATCATCTTTAGCAGTAATTTCTCTTCCATGTCCATATTTTCACTTCCCGCGAATGTTCGCCTTATTTGGGAACCCGATTATATGTTATTCTAGGTGACCTTAATATTTTCATTTTCCTATTTTCATAAGGATGTTTTAATATCACTTTTAATGATTTGGGATTCTAATAAAGTTATTTTTAAATATTAAAAAGTTTTTCCCTTTTATTATCAGATGCTTTATCTTTCACTCCTTGAAATTGATGTTAAAAAGGTTTAAACCCTTTATATCTGACACAAGATAAAATTTAAAGGATGAAATTTCATAAAGGGGGTAAAATGTAACACCCCGATATTTTATAATAAATTTTATTTAAATAATATTACATTTGATAGCATGCGGTATACACAATAATGAGCCTAAAAAATTGTGATATATTATAAAAAAATTATTTTTTAAATATAACTGTAATAACCTTGTCATTGGTTTAATGGGTATAAATAGGAATGAAAACATTATGAAATATATTTATAAATTTTATAATTAATAAAATTAATAATAATCATAAATTTATTATCAATTTATTATAAATTAAGATGAAATATTTTTAAGGAAAAAGAGATATTTTTCACAAAATTGTTTTTATATGTACAATGTATTTTTATCTTAATAGATTAAATGAATAAATATTTGATAAATTATTATAATGAAATTATTAGATTATATATCCAATAAAATTAATTAACATTCATTTAAATTGTTTTTATTAGTCAAGGAATGATAATAAAGTCATTCTATGTTTTTAAAATACATTTTCTTCAAAAATGGTTTTTATTACATTTTGTTTACATATATTACAATTAATTTATACCACTTATAAATTTTATTATATAAAATGGATATAATTTTTGAAATCATAATGTAAAAATTATC
Source organism: Viscum album (assembly GCA_963277665.1). Taxonomy (NCBI): domain Eukaryota; kingdom Viridiplantae; phylum Streptophyta; class Magnoliopsida; order Santalales; family Viscaceae; genus Viscum; species Viscum album. Next base: position 1,222,465,338 of record OY728150.1, on the reverse strand, counting down.
TAAATATATTTTTTCCTAAAAAGGTTGATTTTTGAGTAAATAGTAAAAAATACCAATTTTTGAAAAACTGTCATTTCATTTATTTAAATAAAGTAATTTAAAAGTATCATTTTATTTTGGTTCTGGTTTTAAAGTAATATAATATCTATTTTTATTTAGTATAATATAAATAATTCTATATGAATCAAGATCATATTTTATTTTGGTATAAGTTCAGTTCTAGGCTTAAAAATGCATTTGTCAAAAAACTGTTTTTTGTTGCATTTTGTGTTTTTATATTTAAAGTAATTTTATAAAATTATATAGATTGAATATTGAAAAATTTATTTCATATTTGTAATAAATAGGTTTATATTTATTAATAAATTCAATTTCATTTTTGATCATTATGAATAGTGACCTTGATAAAAATCGTTGAGTTAAAATGTCTTTCAGTACTTTTTAACCCTATTTTGAAAATCACAATACATTTCCTGAAAGTATATGTTTTATTAAATTTTATAATTCCCTAGTTTTAAGAATGTTTTTTAGGAAATCTATTTTTCTAGATATAGGAATATCAATTTATTAGATGGAATAAATTATTGTATTCTGATGAAGTTTTATCAGGTTCGGATAGATGGTCACATATATTTTTGAATGAAGATTTATCAAAGTACTGAATTCAGAATATAACTAAGTCCAAAATGAAGAATTTATATTAAGAATCTCAGAAAAAAATTTCTGAATGGAAGTATACATTTTTTCTAGATGGAATTTTCATTAAATCTTCAAGTTGAAGATATATATATTTTTTGGATGAAAAAATTCATTCCACTGTACAAAATCTTGTTGTACTATGATGGTGTATAATATTATGATCTTCAAAAAAACATAATGAGATATCAAGAATGGGATTGTTCTGAGGTCGTTGAAACCACCTCCGATCTTCATGGAATATAACCGTTGGGACTTTTCCTATAAATAAGAGCAGTGATTAAGGAGGAGGAAGCTTTTACATCACCGACTATTAAGAGCTTCTATAAAGTGGTTGTAACATTTTGTTACATTGAGAGCACTTTAATGTAATCTTTTGAGAGTATTTTTCTAAAATAATCTGTGAGAATATTATTTTTAAATTCTTTAATAACTTTTTTCTTTTGTAATTATCTGTCTAAACGGCTTCTAGGGATAGGAAGATAAAATTATTTTAATCTTCATGATTGAGGGATTCCTTGTTTAAGGAAGAGATGCATTAATAGTTTACTTAAAACTATAGATACCTAAATTCTGTGTTATATAATTCCTTAACACTAAAGGTTAAAGAATGGATAATTCTTTTAAAAAGTTTTATAAGTTTTTTATAACTTTATAATGTCTTATTTTACTTGTTTTTACAAGTTACATTTTCCACTATGCATTTGTATAGAAAAGTTTTACTTATTCTAAACTTTATTAAACTCTAAAATTCAGATGAACTGTCTATAAAATTTATAAAATCTAAAATTTTGATGAACTATTTGTTTAATTTATTAACTCTGAAGTTCAAACAAACTATCTGTCCGATATTTGATAAAAAGAGGTCTGATAGTTTTTGGTATTTTAAGTTTTTAAACTAAAATTCATCCCTTCTTGTAGCCATTATATTACTATTATATCCTACATTTGGTATCATAAGAGGTTCTATTTTTTAACTTTTTAGTTTTTACTTTTATTATATTTAGAAATTTTATAAATTTTTATAAATTTTTATAAATAGTTGTTTATGAATTTTTTATAAATTGTTTTTGCATTAATGTGTATTTGTAAAATGAGAATATTTCTTTTTTATAAGGATGGAGGGTTTGAATATTAGATCTCTTGAGAATATTAATCATAGCAGACCACTAATTTTTGATGGTTCTGATTAGGAATATTAGAGAGACCATATGAAAACCATTGTTATCAATACTGGTGTAGATACTTTTGTTACGATGATTAGAAATTATCATATTCCTAAAAAAGAAGTTTATACTTTTACAAATCAAGAGAAGTTAAAATATAAATTAAATTACATAGGTAGAAATAATTTGATGTGTTCTATGACTTTAAATATCTATATTCAGAATTATTCTTGTGAAGCTACAAACAATATTTGGAAGAAGTTAGAAATTACTCATTTTGGTACTTCTAAAGTTATAGAAACTAGAATAGTAATGCTTAGAGATAACTATCACACAACACACCAAAATTTTATAAATGAGAATTACATTTTTATAATTATTTTATATAGTATAAATCACATAAAACAACATATATAACACAACACAAACTTTATAAATGAATAATGAATGAAATAAGAAGTATTTATAGAAATTAAGGAACCTGAACCAATGAAATAGTAACATGACCTATGGAATAGTAATGTGACCCCTAATAATAGTAACCCAATAAATAGAATATTAAACTCACCTATGAAAGTATAAATAAAATTTATCCATCTTATAAATGAAAATATGATATAATTACATCATAGTATAAGTAAATAAATGTTTTGAAAATGATAAATTAAGTGTCGGTATTTTTATAAAACATAAATATTTATCTACAATTTTATAATTAATACAAAAATTTAAAATAAAACTTATTTTAATAAAATATAACCATAAATTAATACTTTTTTTCTTATTATTATAATATAATTCTATGAAACCATAATTATTTTTTTCAAAAGTGTTATAAAATCAGTTATAATTTTAAAATCAATATTTTTTTGAATAAATGATGATTTTAATTAAAAATTAAATTTATCATATTTAGAAAATTAATTTCATAAAATGGAGTCCATTTTTAAATTCTACACATAAAAAATGGTTGGGGTGATTGTTTGGTATTTTTCTAAAATAGTTGAATTTTTGGTGAATAATGAAATACAGTAATTTACGGTATAAGCTAAATGCATGAATTATTGAGTCATGGTTGATGTTTTGATGATGTAAGAACCATTTTTTTAAAATAACATGAATTATTTATTTATTTAGGCATAATAATTCACACTATTCATATTATTTATCCAAAATAATAAACTAATGAATAAAATAATGAGAAAACACTGCTCTCCTCTACTATAAATACTAGCCCTCACCTCCTCTTCTCCTCACACCTTCCAAGCTTTTAGCCTTGTCCAAATTACTCCCAATACTCTTCCCAAGTGTCTCGACCATTTCCATAAGACCATTTTATTAATAAAATACCAAAATCAAGCCCCTCAAGGAGGTTTCCAAGGAGAAGAATTAAAGAGGTAAAAACCTCATTCCTTTTATTTTAATTTCTTTCCAATTTCTTTTCTTTTCTTATTCTCTCCCCAAATCCCCTTATCCAAGTGTAATGATAACTAAATTATCTCAAATATACTATAATTTCATTATGTTTATAGAATAATCCATCATAATTTCTTTCCACTCCCCTTTTTGTTCTAAAAATGAAAACAATATCTGTGATGTGTTAATTTATCACATTCAAGGATGACAAGTTTTCAATTTTCTTTACCACATTCAAGTCTTATGACAACCCTGCTTTTTATTACAACTTAAACATGCTTTATTACATAAAACTTCACTTGATACAACAAAGAAGATCGAGAGGTTTAGTGTCTTTGGGGCTTAGGATCATTACATAAAAACTTTAAACTTGAAATACAACATCCTTATTGAAAACTTCCTTTACATGACCACTACATTCCTTCGTACTTAGCATTGCATGAGATAACCTGAGGACATGCATAAGAAAAGGGTGAGCTATAAAGCCCAGTAAGGGAGTACACAATGAATAACATGAGGAGTACAATACATGTTAGGCAATAGTCATATCAATAGAGCATAAGAGAGACATGAACATAAAGGCATGATAAAGCATGATAATCATAACATGGAAATGTGGCAACAACACTTAACATTGAATTAGCATGAGCCAAGGCTCATTGCACATGGAGCATGAGTAAACCCTCATTGCACTTGAAGCACGAGTAAACCCTCGTTGCACTTGAATTAGTATGAGTCAACACTCATTGCACATGACGTATCATGATACTATACTTTACCCAATGCATTGGAGCACTATAAAGGGCGCACCCTTCTTAAACATTTCATTTCATGCATAAGTGTGCCACATGGATCATAAAACATGGATTCATAAAACATAATCATTTCTTCCACGATAAAGGAAAGTGGAATTCATACATGAAACTTTATAATCAATATGTAAATGTGCATAAAGCTGAATACCCTTGATGGAGAAATGGGCATGGTATTCACTACACAAAGACATTGGCTTAGAAAATCGGTGCGATTTCGACAGCGTGACGACGTGACATAAGAATTCATAAAAAAAGGTTGATGAGAGAGAAAGGGGTTCCTCATCATATTTACATGTAATTGACAGTAAGGAGATCATATATATACATGTCCCAACAATATAAATGTAATTTAGATTCATGATACAAAAGTATTGCTTGAATGTAAAAGAAGAGAGAGAAGTTCCTTTCGGAATTTCGGCATAGTAACGGGTGTACATGGGAGGCATTTAATGAGAGAGAAATGTTTCTCCCATCATTCAAACAATAAGAGGGCAGTATGGGGGAGGTGCAAAACCATACCCCAACATTCATAATTGAAATAAAAAGGGAAATACAACTTAAAGAAAAATTGACAAAAAAAATGAGAAAGGAAGAAAACCCCTTACTTGGAAGTGTGCTTCCAAAGGCTAGAGAGAGGATTGTGAGAGGCTTCTTGGGAGCTTGGGGCACCTTGGGAGGATTCTAGAGAGAGTAGGGCAGAGGTTGGACGAACTTCAAGGGCTTTGAGTGAGGAGGAAGTGGGATCTTGGGTGGGTTTATATAGGAAAGGTGAGAGAATTCTTTATTATTTAGGTTTGGGACCCCTTATATTAAAATAATCCAAACCACAAACCATCCCATGGTATTTGCCCATGGTTTCTGGAAAAGGAAAGAGGAAAAAAATATTTTACAAGGCCAAGGTCCGAACTTATTAAAAAATTAGGGTTGCTTATGTGGAGGTGAGTCACACTCCCATGGAAATTAATTTAAAAAGGCAAAGTGTTGAATAAGTCTTGAGGGCTCCATTAATGCTTTGAAAAGTGAGTCAAACAAACCCAAAACCTCATTATTTTAATGATAAAACACATATTGGCCGAACATAAGGATTATGGTATTTTATTACATCACCATTGGGTCATTATGATGTCATAAAACACATTATATATTTAAATGGTATTTAATTTTTACCCAAAAATTTGACTGTCTCAGAAAATTATGAAAAATTCACCGTTGGATAATTTCGATGTCCTGATTCCAAAAATAATATTTATTTTATCTAAATAATTTTCTAAATATGTGAATTTTCACTTTTAAAATAAAAACCGACATTTATAAAAAATTCACGGGTTTTGACAGAAATGGCTTTCAAACCTTAATAAAAATTTTAATTGCATTCATAAAATTATAAGATCATTTATATTTAATAAAAATTTATTTAATATTAATAATAATATTTTATTAAAACATTATTTAATTCAAAAATCCTTTAATTTAATAAAATATAATTCTTAATTAAATAATAACTAAAAACACCGTTTGTACTTTAAAAACTAATTACAATGTATCAAAAATGACTAGAAATTATATTCATTATTATATACAAAAATAATGTACATGAACATGGTGATACTTATTTGTTACATAACCCCTTAAAATAGCTGCATAAGACCTAAGGGTAAGGTGTGCGATGGTGACAGACTCTTGGGGTTGCTCGAATAACATTGCTCGAGTGGTAATCTCTATCAACTTCCATTTTTCCCATAGACGATCACGTTCGAGCTTGACTTGATGAAGCTCAGCTTGGGATTGGTCAAGGGCAAAGCCCAAAGACACCACCTCCTTTCCGAGCTCCGACAAATGGGCTTCGTAAGGGACAATTCTACTGGATGAGGCCATCGCTTCCTTTGTCTGAGTAGAAAATTGGTTCGTTAAAGCCTTATATTTAAACTACCCAGATGATCACTGTTCAACGGCTATAAAAGTAACGGTCACAAATCTTAACGTTAAACTAAAGAAGTTGACATCTTATAAAAACATTTTTTTTTTCATAAAGAAACATTTAACTGGATCAAGAGGGATTTTCCATTAATGAAATTTTGGGTCGTTACAACATTCCCCCCTTAAGAAATTTCGCCCTCGAAATTTTCCTTTTCCCACACTAAAAAAAATGTGGGTAACTTAGCTTCATCATATCCTACGACTCCCAAGTTGCTTATTCAAACTTGTGGTTTCTCCACAACACCTTGACGAGGGGCATTGTCTTATTTCGTAGAACTTTTTCTCTACGATCCAAGATCTTCACTGGTTGCTCCTCATAAGAAAGATCATCTTCTAATTGTACCACCTCAGAAGAGAGTACATGTGAAGGGTCTGGTATGTACTTCCTTAAGAGGGATACATGGAAGACATCATGCACCTTGGCCATAGTAGGTGGAAGTGCTAGTCGATAGGCCACAGCCCCAACACGATCAAGAATCTCGAAGGGGCCGATGTACCTTGGACTTAACTTCCCTTTCTTTCCAAACCTCATGACCTTCTTCCACGGAGATATGCGTAAAAACACCATGTCTCCGACTTTAAACTCAAGGTCTCTTCGACGATTATCTGCATAACTCTTCTGTCGACTTTGGGCTGCCTTGATATGCTGCTGAATGATTTTCACCTTCTCCACCATTTCTTCGACCATTTCTGGTCCAAGCAGCTTACGTTCACCGACCTCATCCCAACATGCCGGTGTTCTACACCTTTTCCCATACAGGGCTTCATATGGTGCCATTTGGATGCTCGAGTGGAAACTATTATTATAAGAGAACTCAACGAGAGGAAGATGTTGATCCCATCCTCCTTTAAAGTCCATTGAGCACGCTCTCAACATATCCTCAAGTGTTTGGATAGTCCACTCGGATTGGCCATCAGTTTGAGGATGATAGGCCGTACTGAAGTTCAGTTCAGTATTCAGAGCATGTTGAAGACTCTTCCAAAACTTAGAGGTAAATCTTGGATCTCGGTCAGACACAATAGATAGTGGTACTCCATGCAACCGTACCACTTCCCTGATATATATCCGTGCCAGTTGATCCAAAGAGAAATCCTCTCGAATAGCAATGAAGTGTGCAGTCTTTGTAAGACGATCCACAATAACCCAGATTGCATTGTTGCTTTTGGATGTCCTTGGAAGTCCAGTGACGAAGTCCATGGTGATGTTCTCCCATTTCCATTCTGGTATGGGCAATGGTTGCATCATCCCCTTAGACTTCTGCCTCTCTGCCTTCACTTGCTGACACACCAGACACTTTGATGTATATTCGGCGATCTCCTTATTCATATTATCCCACCAAAAGTTTTCTCGGAGATCTCGATACATCTTTGTTCTCCCTGGGTGAATAGAGAAATTTGAACTATGTGCATCATCCAAAAGTTCCTTCTTCAGCTCCGAACTTTATGGGACACATAGTCTTTTCCCAAACCGCACAATTCCTTCTTCATTAACATTAAACTCTGAGGATTTTCCCTTTTTGATAGCTTCCACTTTTTCTTGGATTCTCGCATCATCCTTTTGAGCATCCTTTAACCTTTCCAAAAGAGATGGTTGAGCAATCATTTGTGAAAGGATTGATGATGTTCCCTTCTTTATGATTCCCACGTCCATCTTCATCAAGTCTAAGAAGATTGGATCCTTCTCAATTCTCATCATTGATAGAATTGCTGGATCCTTTCTACTTAGGGCATCCGCCACCTTGTTCGCCTTCCCAGGGTGGTAATGTATTGAACAGTCATAATCCTTTATGAGCTCTATCCATCTTCTCTGGCGCATATTAAGCTCTTTCTGTGTGAATATATATTTAAGACTCTTGTGGTCAGTATATATCTCACATTTCTCTCCATAGAGATAATGCCGCCAGATTTTCAAGGCAAAGATTACCACCGCCAACTCCAGATCATGTGTTGGATAGTTTCGCTCATGGATTTTCAACTGTCTTGAGGCATAGGATATCACTTTATCATTCTACATCAGCATACATCCTAAGCCCTTCTTCGAAGCATCACTGAATACCACAAAAAGCTCCCCACTTGTGGGTAAAGTGAGCACAGGTGCAGTGATAAGCCTCCTTTTCAACTCCTTGAAGCTTTCTTCGCATTCATCACTCCAAGAAAACTTTACTCCCTTTAGAGTTAGCTTGGTAAGAGGGTTGGAAAATCGTGAGAAGTTACTCACAAATTGTCGATAATATCCAGCTAACCCCAAGAAGCTACGGATATCAGTTACCGATATTGGCCTCGGCCATCCCTCAATTGCATCTGTTTTGGAGGGGTCCAAAGATATCCCATTGCTTGTGATGATATGGCCCAAGAATGAGACCTCCTTCAACCAGAACTCACACTTGCTGTACTTGGCATAGAGCTTCTCCTTGCGCAAAGTCTCCAGTACAGTTCTTAAATGCTCCTCATGGTCCTCCTTGGTTTTGGAGTATATTAGAATATCATCTATAAAGACTACCACAAATTTATCTAGGTAATCTCTAAAGACTCTATTCATCAAGTCCATGAATATTTCTGGAGCATTGGTGAGTCCAAAAGGCATTACTATGAATTCATAGTGCCCGTACCTTGTACGAAAAGCAGTCTTGGGGATATCTTCCTTCTTCACCCTTACTTGATAATATCCCGACCGCAAGTCGACCTTGGAGAAGTATTGTGATCCACGTAGCTGATCAAACAAGTCATCGATTCTTGGGAGAGGATACTTGTTCTTTATCGTGATTTTGTTAAGTTCACGATAATCGATGCAAAGCCGCATTGACCCATCCTTCTTCTTGACGAAGAGGACTGGTGCACCCCATGGTGATGCACTTGGGCGTATAAACCCTTTATCCAGATTCTCCTGTAGTTGTTTCTTCAGTTCTTCAAGCTCAACCACAGCCATTCTATATGGAGTCTTGGATATTGGTAGCGCCCCAGGTATAAGTTCAATTGAGAACTCAACATCTCTTCTTGGAGGAAGACCAGGAAGTTCCTCAGGAAATACTTCAGCGAATTCCCTCACAATAGGCATTTCTTCAAGGGTGGTTTCTTCCTTGGACTCAATCATCTGAGCCAGATATGTGTGATCATAAGGTAGTAATATCCATTCTTGAGATGATGGAGCTAAAGGAGATTCATCTTCCTCCTGACACTTGTAAATAATCGGGGGTCGATTCTCCATATGGAGTGTGATTTCCCTCTCCCGACAATTTATGTTGGCTCTATATAAGGAAAGCCAATCCATGCCAAGAATTGCATAAAATTCCACCAAAGGGAGTATGACGAGGTTCGTTGGGAAATTCAATCCACATATTATAACAGGGGAGGACTTATACTCATGGGATGCAATTATTGCCCCATTTGCCGTACTCACCGACATCTTTACTTCCATGATTTGTGGTGGTGCAGGGATTGTTCTACTAAACTTTTGAGATATAAAAGAATGCGTAGAACCTGAATCAAAAAGTATGTTCGCTATTCTTGAATGAATAACTAGCGTACCTGTCACCACTTCGTTGTCGGGGTTCACTTCGGCAGAAGTGATGGCAAAAGCTCTTCCTTGCTGTCTTGGAGGTTGTTGATTGCCTCCGATAACCCTTGGATTAGGGCACTGATTCACAAAATGACCCGGTTCTTTGCATTTGAAGCATTGAACAACGCGTTGAGGTTCGAACGGAGCGTTACTCCCCCCCGTCACAGCCGCGGGTCCTTCTTGCTAACAGTTAACAGCTAGGTGCCCTTCTCTTCCACACTTGAAGCATTTTCTTGTCCCCCTAAGGCAATTTCCAGGGTGCTTTTTTCCACACTTTTGGAAAGTGGGGTGCTGGAATTTCTTAGCACCATTGGATTTATCCATCGGACCACCAGCATTGAAGTCCACCTTCCGCTTCTTGTCCCCATGATACCCCTGTGATTCTCCGATCTCCATTTCAACCTTGAGGGCACATCGGACAATTTCCTCATAGCTGTCGAAGTCACGGATCGCTAATGCTTTCCGCAAGCTAGGCTTCAGCCCACCAAAGAAGCGGTCAACCTTGCATTCGGGGGTAACGACAAAGCCGGATGCGTATCGTGCAAGCCTTGTAAAGTTTTCCTCGTACGCTCCCACAGATTCCTCATCTTTCTGCTTGAGGGAAAGGAAGTCCCTTTCCATCTTAAGACGGAGGGTGCGTGGAAAATATTTATCGAAAAACATCTTCTGGAATACCTTCCATTCCAAAGCCTCGATCTCCTCCTCAGGCTTCGTATTTTTGATCAAAGTCCACCATTGATCAGCTTCACCGTCCATACGATAAGCCGCCAGGAGAACCTTCTCTTTTTCAGAGCATTGGAGGATGGAGAATATCTTTTCAATGGAGTTGATCCATTGTTCAGAAATCGTGGGATCGAATGATCCACTAAAAGTAGGAGGCCTTTGTCTCATGAAGCTTTCAATAGCGACTTGTTATTTCTTAGGGGGGGTTGAACGTTCCTCTTGACCAGTGTTTCTATTCAAAACTTGAGTTAGCTGAGAGAGAAGCGTGACAAAGTTCGCGATTCCCGCTCCCATTGGATTGGGCATCTCATAAGTACAATCATCACACTGATCTTCACAACGGTTGTTAGCCCGAGTTCTCCTATTACCGGCCATTGGCTGGAATAAAAGGAAAGTTAGGGGTAACACATAAAGGGTAATCCAAAGACAAAAGTTGATGACTTATAAATAAACTTTAACCTCTTTAACTCATGAGTCTATAGGATTCAATCCAGGCTTTTCATGATCTTCCTTCTAAAATATATTCTTAGGGGCATTTTTCCCTTAATAAGGGTTCATACTAAGATTGTGAATTTATCAAAACATATCCCCCGGGAGTGTTGTAACCAAGAGTGCAGAAAGGCCCGTTGTCGTGCACCAGTTCCCGTTCGAGTCTAGCTCAAAGCGGTGTTTTCGGGTTTTACCCCTAGGATACATTTGTGCCAGAGCCGCCTCTACCTGCTCGTATCCAGACAGGGATGTATTTGTTTGATAAACCACTTACTTAGTATTTACCAAAACTTAGGGATGTTTTTATTATGCTTAGTCTTGTATCTAAGGCTTTACTAGGGTTTCCTAATCCCAAAAATAACTAAACCTATCCTCTGATACCAACTATGACAACCCTGCTTTTTATTACAACTTAAACATGCTTTATTACATAAAACTTCACTTGATACAACAAAGAAGATAGAGAGGTTTAGTGTCTTTGGGGCTTAGGATCATTACATAAAAACTTTAAACTTGAAATACAACATCCTTATTGAAAACTTCCTTTACATGACCACTACATTCCTTCGTACTTAGCATTGCATGGGATAACCTGAGGACATGCATAAGAAAAGGGTGAGCTATAAAGCCCAGTAAGGGAGTACACAATGAATAACATGAGGAGTACAATACATGTTAGGAAATAGTCATATCAATAGAGAATAAGAGATACATGAACATAAAGGCATGATAAAGCATGATAATCATAACATGGAAATGTGGCAACAACACTTAACATTGAATTAGCATGAGCCAAGGCTCATTGCACATGGAGCATGAGTAAACCCTCATTGCACTTGAAGCACGAGTAAACCCTCGTTGCACTTGAATTAGCATGAGTCAACACTCATTGCACATGACGTATCATGATACTATACTTTACCCAATGCATTGGAGCGCTATAAAGGGCGCACCCTTCTTAAACATTTCATTTCATGCATAAGTGTGCCACATGGATCATAAAACATGGATTCATAAAACATAATCATTTCTTCCACGATAAAGGAAAGTGGAATTCATACATGAAACTTTATAATCAATATGTAAATGTGCATAAAGGTGAATACCCTTGATGGAGAAATGGGCATGGTATTCACTACACAAAGACATTGGCTTAGAAAATCGGTGCGATTTCGGCAGCGTGATGGCGTGACATAAGAATTCATAAAAAAAGGTTGATGAGAGAGAAAGGGGTTCCTCATCATATTTACATGTAATGGAAAGTAAGGAGATCATATATATACATGTCCCAACAATAGAAATGGAATTTAGATTCATGATACAAAAGTATTGCTTGAATGTAAAAGAAGAGAGAGAAGTTCCTTTCGGAATTTCGGCATAGTAACGGGTGTACATGGGAGGAATTTAATGAGAGAGAAATGGTTCTCCCATCATTCAAACAATAAGAGGGCAGTATGGGGGAGGTGCAAAACCATACCCCAACATTCATAATTGAAATAAAAAGGGAAATACAACTTAAAGAAAAATTGACAAAAAAAATGAGAAAGGAAGAAAACCCCTTACTTGGAAGTGTGCTTCCAAAGGCTAGAGAGAGGCTTGTGAGAGGCTTCTTGGGAGCTTGGGGCACCTTGGGAGGATTCTAGAGAGAGTAGGGCAGAGGTTGGATGAACTTCAAGGGCTTTGAGTATAACGACCCATACTTTACATACATTGTTAATACTTCAAAATTGAAGCACACTTATTACAACATATAACAAAACCACAAAGGACCGTATAGGTATAGTGTCTTTAGAAACTGGGAAACATAAACAACTGGTTCATAAATCTTCTACAGTGTCTCCCATTTATTTCATCATATCTAGGGTCCCTTTTAGCATATTCTACTTAATATCCATCTTCCTGACCTGGGGAAAAGAAAACATAAAAGGGTGAGCTCAAATGCTCAGCAAGGGCAAATAAAGGAAATAAAAATCATATCATATCTTTTTGAAAATCAAAACCTGCAAAAGAGATCATAATATCTTAACATGGAATAAATCATAGAAGTGAAAATGAGATCTCCATAATCATAACATAAAACTTTAAACTTTGTGGCATGCACACATAATCATGGAAAATCATTTCTTGTTAGTCATGACTCATTGCCAAGACTATCTTAGTGGACAAAGTCCCTTTCTGAACCGAGTTCACTCCTCGTTTCAGTCCTGTATCACTGAACCGAAATAACCTTCCATTCCAGCCATGTCTATCTCATGAGATATAAAATCTTTACCCAATGCATTGGAGGGAGATATAGGTCCCACCCATCTCATAATGAATCCTTTCTTATGTGTGCCACATAATCATAAACCATACATCATAGCGTAACCCATGTAATAAAAATGGGATTCTTAAACAACATGACACCATAAAACAATTCATATAAGATAAAGGAATTCATAAAAATATTTCCATCACAACATGATCAAATCAATGTAATAATAGGGATAAAAATAGAACCCTTTTATTATCTTAGATGGAAAATAATTTTGATAAAATACTTGAACTTCATTCTTGAGGAAAATATCCTTTCTACTTCAAAAACACTTTTCTTTTCTTAACATGTCATACAATTATAAACTAAAAGAAGTTGATTAAAAATAAACATGAAAACTTATAAAGGAAGATTCTTGGAAATAATGTTTTAAAAATCCATTCTTGCCGTATAAGTTAAAAAAAACATTCTTCGTACTTTTGTCGGAAAAGTCAAAAAGTACCTCGTACGAAAAACGACAAAAGATTCCTTTCATACATATTACTAAAAACTCACCGAAGGGTAAAAATGGATTTAAACAATTGTAGGAGGATGGAAATATTATTACATATTGATGAAACATGGATGTGGATGATAAAATACACCCCAGTAAATACTTACGAATAAACAATCTCGGATAAAAATGAGATTGTGATATTTCCCTTACCTTAGGTCCGATTTGCTTTGTACGTGTCCGAAGCTCCTGTATAATGGTTTAAATAATGTTATTGACTTATTCCAGAATCATACATATTGATATGATATCATATATGGTCATATTCTTAGCTTCTTGTTAGTAATATTTCATTGTTACTTGTTACTCGGGTCTTTATTGCCTTTTGTTCTTATGCGTGTTTTGATGAATAAATTCTTATTATTCTTTTAAGGTTATAGATAACTTATATCCAGAATGGTATTAGTGTAACATATATCATATTTATTCATTCAATTCATTTATATAATTACTATGTAATGATGATTATGTAGAACGAGTCGCATCACATCGTGGAGACGGTATTCCGTACGTACGCACGAGTGATGATATCGTTCCTATGATCGTGGAATTGTATTGGAGTATATGTATATTATTTCAGTATCAATATTACTTTATAATAATCATAAATAGTTACTCATTACACCATTATACCCATCCTTGTAAGGTGGTGGTGGAAAATAGATTACACCACGGCGTGGAGACGGTATTCCGTACGTACGCACGCGCGATGATTTCATTTTTCCGTAGGATGGATAGAAGGTGAATTAGGGTTGTTTCATAATTATAATAACATATCAGTATGTAAGTAATACTGATGTTATTACTTTATCATGAAACAACTAAAGAAGAAGAAGTTGAAGAAGAAAGAAATTGAAAAGATCGGTAATGGATATTACCTCTTCTTTGGAACGCTTCTTTGAATCCTTCACTTAGGGAACTAATATTGGTCTTTTAAGAATACCAGGACCTCTAGGATTATTCTAGGGAAGTGGGGAGGAGAAAATGGCAGGGGTTGGCCGAGCTTGAGTGCTCAATTTGGTGTGAGGAGGAGGGGGAGGAGGTGCCCTTTTATAAGGGAGGAGAGGGGCACCTTAGGAATATCTCAAAATATTATTTTATATTAAAGTCAAAATCGGTTTATAATGGTTCCAAAGGGTCTTATTTCTAAGATAATGTGGGGATGGGTCGAAATCCTATCAACCAATAGGATTTAGACAAGTTTAGGGAATTATTTTACCCTTATCAATTAGATTTAACTCTAAGTTAAATAATTTAACTTTTACCGTGTCTTTTTGTTTTCTTTCACTATAAGGTTAATACACTTACTATAACATGCCAAACGAACCCCAAATTGTTTATTATTAATATATATATCCTTATATAAGTCATTTGGCCGAACCTTAGATTTTTAGGAATAAAATAACAATTAATAATATAATATTTGATTTAAAAACTATTTTGTGTCAATTTTGACACTATTTGATATATGATTTTTTTGAAAGTCATAACAGAATTATATGTTCGAACCAAGTTGATTAAATCAACACTAATATATCATAGTAACCTAGAAAATTAGTGGAATTCATAAAAAGTCTCAAATTACATTTATTTTGGTGTTTATAACATCAATTATGTCAATATTTCATTAATAAGATAATTACTGCATCATCATTGTGTCATAAATAAATTAAATTATTTAATGTCTAAAAATTACAAATAAAATACCATTATGTAGGAAATCTTTTTAGCTTTCTAATGAATATTTATAGTCGAATTTATCTTATGTATAACCAAATATTAAAAATGATTTACTTATTAAACTTTGATTTTAACTATTTTAACCCTTCTTTAAATAAATTAATAATAAATGTCTTAATCTAATCCAAGTGGGCCTAAATGGTCATATTTTATTCCTAAGTTTGTTTTTGGTCGAAATACACTTGTCCAATAGAATTAGGACATATGTTAGGGTAATATTAATATCATATTTACCCTTAGTTACCCTATTTACTATTAACCGCGGTAAAAAAAGTAAAAAGTTACTATTCACCAAAAAATTATTTTTATCTCATTGAACCACATTTTACTTACTGATATCAACCGTGTCTGTCAGATTTTTGAAATTCCATTCACAGAAGCTGTAAAATTAAGTTTTATGCAAAATTCAGTTTTTTTAACCTACCACTTAGTGGTTTCACTATTCATCAAAATTTGAAAGTTTTCAGAAAAATACCAAAATTTCACCCTAGGATAATTTTGATATTCTGAGTCCAAAAATGAAGTCCATTTTGAAAAATAAAATTTATAAAATTTCAAAAAGTGGTTATTACTATTCATAACGGCTAGTTTTAATAGCATATTGTTGTTTAGTGAAACTCGGTATTGCGTACGACGCAAGCTATCGAGGAAGGTCGCGATTGCGTGTAAAGCAAGCCAAGCATGTGTTGTGTAGAAAAAGATTCCTTTGATGATTTATATAACATAAAAGTCTCGGGTGTTACATTCTACCCCCCTTAAAAATAATTTCTCCCTCGAAATTCGTCACTTTGTAACAAACAGATGAGGATACTTCTCCCTCATCATATCCTCAAGCTCCCATGTAGCTTCTTCAAGTTGGTGGTTCCTCCATAAAACTTTCACCAAGCGAGTGGTCTTGTTTTGTAGGACTTTTTCGCTACGATCCAGAATCTCTATCGGCTGTTCTTCATAAGAAAGATCTTGCTCCAGCGGTACAACTTCTGAGCTGAGTACATGTGAAGGATCTGGTATGTACTTTCTCAGGAGAGATACATGGAACACATCGTGAACTTGAGAGAGATTCGGTGGAAGCGCCAATCGGTATGCTACCTTCCCAACACGATCCAGTATTTCGAAAGGACTGATATATCTAGGGCTCAACTTCCCCTTCTTTCCAAATCTCATAACCCTCTTCCAGGGAGATATTCGTAAGAACACTTTATCACCCACTTCAAACTCTAGGTCTTTTCTTCGGTTGTCGGCATAGCTTTTCTGTCGACTCTGAGCTGCTCTTATGTGTTGTTGAATAGATCTGACCTTTTCTGCCATTTCATCAACGAGATCAGGTCCTAATAGCTTTCTTTCCCCAACTTCATCCCAGCAAGTTGGAGTCCTGCATTTCTTTCCGTAGAGAGCTTCATAAGGAGCCATCTGAATACTGGAGTGAAAGCTATTATTATAAGAAAATTCCACCAAAGGTAGGTGTTGATCCCAACCTCCTTTGAAATCCATAGAGCAAGCTCTCAACATATCTTCTAGGGTTTGAATTGTTCTCTCAGACTGACCGTCTGTCTGGGGATGATAAGCAGTGCTGAAACTCAACTCTGTATCCAGAGTATGCTGAAGACTTCGCCAGAACTTCGAGGTAAATCTCGGATCCCGATCAGATATAATAGAAAGTGGTACTCCATGTAATCTTACCACTTCCTTTACATATATCCTGGCAAGCTGATCTAGAGAGAAATCCTCTCTAATAGCAATGAAGTGTGCAGACTTTGTAAGACGATCAACTATGACCCAAATAGCATTATTGCCTTTGGATGTTTTAGGAAGTCCTGTGACAAAGTCCATAGTGATGTTTTCCCATTTCCATTCGGGTATGGGTAATGGTTGTAACATCCCCTTAGACTTCTGTCTCTCAGCTTTAACTTGTTGACAAACCAAGCATCGAGAGACATATTCAGCAACATCTCTTTTCATGCCATCCCACCAGAAGTACTCTTTCACGTCCCTATAAATCTTCGTGATTCCAGGATGAATAGAGAATGAAGAACTATGAGCCTCATCCAGCAGCTCCTTCTTTAATTCGGGGATGGGAGGAACACAAACCCGATTCCTGAACTTTATTATCCCATCACAATCAAGGTTGAATTCAGGAACATTTCTCACCTTCTTTTGTAACTCGACATCTTCTTTCTGTGCCTCCTTAATCTTCGCATGTATAGATGGTTGAACATTCATTTGAGAAAGATAAGATTTTTCCCCTTCCATTATAATTCCAAGATCCATCCTTTGTAAATCCATAAATATTGGATATTTTGTGATCCTCATCATGGATAAAATAGCATGGTCTTGTCGACTTAATGCATCTGCCACCTTGTTTGCTTTCCCAGGGTGGTAATGGATTGAGCAGTCATAATCCTTAATCAGCTCCAACCATCTTCTTTGACGCATATTCAACTCCTTTTGTGTGAAAATATACTTTAAACTTTTATGATCAGTATAAATATCACACCTTTCACCATAAAGGTAATGCCTCCAAATCTTTAATGCAAAGATTACCGCAGCCAACTCCAAATCATGAGTTGGGTAATTTTGCTCATGGATTTTCAACTGTCGTGAGGCATAAGCTATCACCATATCATTTTGCATAAGAACACACCCCAATCCCTTCTTGGATGCATCACTGTAGATCACAAACCTTTCTCCACTACAAGGCAGTGTGAGCACAGGTGCGCTGGATAACCTTCTTTTCAACTCCTTGAAATTCTCTTCACATTCCTCTGTCCAGACAAACTTAACTCCTTTCCGAGTCAACTTGGTGAGTGGATTAGATAATCGTGAAAAATCCTTTACAAAACGTCGATAATATCCAGCCAAGCCAAGAAAACTTCGGATCTCAGTTACTGTTGTTGGTCTTGACCATCTTTCGATAACCTCTGTTTTTGCTGGATCCACAGATATCCCCTCTTTTGAGATTATGTGACCCAAAAATGCAACTTTTTGAAGCCAAAATTCACACTTGGTAAATTTGGCATAAAGCTTCTCCTTTCTCAGGGTCTTCAATATAATTCTCAAGTGATCTTCATGCTCTTCCTTGCTCTTTGAATAGACAAGAATATCGTCTATGAAGACTACCACAAATTGATCAAGATAGTCTCTAAAGACTCTATTCATTAGATCCATGAAGATAGCAGGGGCATTAGTAAGACCAAATGGCATCACTATAAATTCATAGTGTCCATACCTTGTACGGAAAGCCGTCTTTGGTATATCCTCCCTTTTGACCCTTAATTGATGATACCCTGAACGAAGATCAATCTTGGAAAAGTATTGAGCTCCGCGTAGTTGGTCAAATAAGTCATCAATGCGTGGGAGAGGATATTTGTTCTTGATAGTGATCTTGTTAAGTTCTCGATAATCAATGCAGAGTCTCATTGATCCATATTTCTTCTTAACAAATAGAACAGGTGCTCCCCAAGGTGACGCACTAGGGCGTATGAATCCCTTATCAAGATTCTCTTGGAGTTGCTTCTTCAATTCCTGCAACTCAATTGGGGCCATTCTATAAGGTGTCTTTGAAATAGGCAAAGCACCCGGTACGAGTTCTATTGAAAACTCAACTTCACGATTTGGTGGAAGACCCGGTAATTCCTCCGGAAAGACATCATCAAACTCCCGTACAATGGGCATATTCTTAATCGTGAGTTTCTCACCAACCATTTGAGATAAATAACCTTCATTTAGTGGAATCAATACCCATAAGATGGATGAAATTTCCACTGGAAGATTATGTTCATCCTTGCATTGATATACGATCGTAGATAGATCTGGAATATGAAATGTGACTTCCCTTATTTGGCAATTGATATGAGATCCATGTAGAGAAAGCCAATCCATGCCAAGAATCACATCAAATTCCACTAAAGGAAGTATCACAAGATCTGCAGGAAGCACTTTCCCACAAACTTCGATCGGAGAAGAATTATAAACTTTTGATGCGACTGTTGTGCCATTAGGTGTTGTCACAGCTAACTCAACATCTAATTGTTGAGGTAATACGGTGATACCCTTAGAAAATTCTTTAGAAATAAAAGAGTGGGTGGATCCAGAATCAAATAAAACATTTGCTACTTTAGAGTGGACGGTAAGTGTACCTTTCACCACTTCGTTATCGTACTCCACATCGCTGGTAGAAATTGCATGTGACTTTCCTTTGTCTTTAGCCTTATGATTTTGTTGACGTCGACCATCATCATCAACCCTTGGGTTTGGGCATTGATTGGCATAATGCCCCATCTTCTTGCACTTGAAACATTGAAGTGTAGTAGGTTCATTCTGTGTATCCCTTCCTTTGTTTGCGTCATTAGACATCTTCTTCCCATTATCACGGCATTCAAATGCCCGATGACCTTCCTTTCCACATTTAAAACATTTACTTGTCCCTTTAAGACAACTCCCTCCATGTTTCTTTCCACACTTTGAGCATAAGGAAAAGCTCATCTTCTTTTCCGTGTGCTCTTTAGATTTTTCTTTGAATTCCATCTTCCTCTTCTTATCAAACCCATGTGACTGATGGGTTATTCCAATCTCCATCTCGACTTTGAGAGCACATCGAACGATTTCCTCGTAGCTATTGAAGTCCCTTATGGCTAACACCCTTCGAAGACTTGGTTTTAAGCCACTAAAGAATCGATCGATCTTACTCTCAGGTTGGATAATAATACCAGAAGCGTACCTTGCAAGTCTTGTAAAATTTGCTTCATAGGTACCAACAGATTCATCATCCCTTTTCTTTAGTTCAAGGAACTCTTTCTCCATCTTTGTTCGGAGAATACGAGGGAAGTACTTATTGAAAAATAAGTTCTTGAACTCGTCCCATTCCATAGACTCAATTTCATCCCTTTGCCTCGTATTCTTAATAAGATTCCACCATTGATCAGCATCTCCTTCCAAACGATACACTGCTAGGATGACTTTATCATGCTCAGAACATTGAAGAACTGAAAATATCTTTTCAGTAGTACTAATCCATTGTTCAGCAACTAATGGATCAGTAGACCCGCTGAAAGAAGGTGGACGCTGCCTCATGAAGGATTCAACAGAATGTTGCTCCTTCCTTTGCTCGTTTGGAAATCCTGCATGATTCATAGCTTGAGAAAGTTGTGTGAGCATGGCTACAAGATTTTGCATTCCAGCTCCCATATCATTTGGTTGCTCAGGGGGACAATCATTGCATTGCCCATCGCATTCCGCATTAACACGGTTCCTTCGGGTTCCAGCCATTGACTAAAACCAAGAAGAATAGTGTGAGCAACACTAATTATAATAGGAAAACCACATAATTCAAGAATAAAATTTTCATGCTTAAGGTCTTATCCTAGGTTATTCAAGGCCATTTCTAAAACACTAAGATTATGTTCTATGCTTAGAATTATCCTTAGGATTCTTACTAAGGCTTTCACATCCTAGTTTCCAAAGGTTGACTATACCTTTCCTCTGATACCAACTATAACGACCCATACTTTACATACATTGTTAATACTTCAAAATTGAAGCACACTTATTACAACATATAACAAAACCACAAAGGACCGTATAGGTATAGTGTCTTTAGAAACTGGGAAACATAAACAACTGGTTCATAAATCTTCTACAGTGTCTCCCATTTATTTCATCATATCTAGGGTCCCTTTTAGCATATTCTACTTAATATCCATCTTCCTGACCTGGGGAAAAGAAAACATAAAAGGGTGAGCTCAAATGCTCAGCAAGGGCAAATAAAGGAAATAAAAATCATATCATATCTTTTTGAAAATCAAAACCTGCAAAAGAGATCATAATATCTTAACATGGAATAAATCATAGAAGTGAAAATGAGATCCCCATAATCATAACATAAAACTTTAAACTTTGTGGCATGCACACATAATCATGGAAAATCATTTCTTGTTAGTCATGACTCATTGCCAAGACTATCTTAGTGGACAAAGTCCCTTTCTGAACCGAGTTCACTCCTCGTTTCAGTCCTGTATCACTGAACCGAAATAACCTTCCGTTCCAGCCATGTCTATCTCATGAGATATAAAATCTTTACCCAATGCATTGGAGGGAGATATAGGTCCCACCCATCTCATAATGAATCCTTTCTTATGTGTGCCACATAATCATAAACCATACATCATAGCGTAACCCATGTAATAAAAATGGGATTCTTAAACAACATGACACCATAAAACAATTCATATAAGATAAAGGAATTCATAAAAATATTTCCATCACAACATGATCAAATCAATGTAATAATAGGGATAAAAACAGAACCCTTTTATTATCTTAGATGGAAAATAATTTTGATAAAATACTTGAACTTCATTCTTGAGGAAAATATCCTTTCTACTTCAAAAACACTTTTCTTTTCTTAACATGTCATACAATTATAAACTAAAAGAAGTTGATTAAAAATAAACATGAAAACTTATAAAGGAAGATTCTTGGAAATAATGTTTTAAAAATCCATTCTTGCCGTATAAGTTAAAAAAAACATTCTTCGTACTTTTGTCGGAAAAGTCAAAAAGTACCTCGTACGAAAAACGACAAAAGATTCCTTTCATACATATTACTAAAAACTCACCGAAGGGTAAAAATGGATTTAAACAATTGTAGGAGGATGGAAATATTATTACATATTGATGAAACATGGATGTGGATGATAAAATACACCCCAGTAAATACTTACGAATAAACAATCTCGGATAAAAATGAGATTGTGATATTTCCCTTACCTTAGGTCCGATTTGCTTTGTACGTGTCCGAAGCTCCTGTATAATGGTTTAAATAATGTTATTGAATTATTCCAGAATCATACATATTGATATGATATCATATATGGTCATATTCTTAGCTTCTTGTTAGTAATATTTCATTGTTACTTGTTACTCGGGTCTTTATTGCCTTTTGTTCTTATGCGTGTTTTGACGAATAAATTCTTATTCTTCTTTTAAGGTTATAGATACCTTATATCCAGAATGGTATTAGTGTAACATATATCATATTTATTCATTCAATTCATTTATATAATTACTATGTAATTATGATTATGTATAACGAGTCGCATCACATCGTGGAGACGGTATTCCGTACGTACGCACGAGTGATGATATCGTTCCTATGATCGTGGAATTGTATTGGAGTATATGTATATTATTTAAGTATCAATATTACTTTATAATAATCATAAATAGTTACTCATTACACCATTATACCCATCCTTGTAAGGTGGTGGTGGAAAATAGATTACACCACGGCGTGGAGACGGTATTCCGTACGTACGCACGCGCGATGATTTCATTTTTCCGTAGGATGGATAGAAGGTGAATTAGGGTTGTTTCATAATTATAATAACATATCAGTATGTAAGTAATACTGATGTTATTACTTTATCATGAAACAACTAAAGAAGAAGAAGTTGAAGAAGAAAGAAATTGAAAAGATCGGTAATGGATATTACCTCTTCTTTGGAACGCTTCTTTGAATCCTTCACTTAGGGAACTAATATTGGTCTTTTAAGAAGACCAGGACCTCTAGGATTATTCTAGGGAAGTGGGGAGGAGAAAATGGCAGGGGTTGGCCGAGATTGAGTGCTCAATTTGGTGTGAGGAGGAGGGGGCGGAGGTGCCCTTTTATAAGGGAGGAGAGGGGCACCTTAGGAATATCTCAAAATATTATTTTATATTAAAGTCAAAATCGGTTTATAATGGTTCCAAAGGGTCTTATTTCGAAGATAAGGTGGGGATGGGTCGAAATACTATCAACCAATAGGATTTAGACAAGTTTAGGGAATTATTTTACCCTTATCAATTAGATTTAACTCTAAGTTAAATAATTTAACTTTTACCGTGTCTTTTTGTTTTCTTTCACTATAAGGTTAATACACTTACTATAACATGCCAAACGAACCCCAAATTGTTTATTATTAATATATATATCCTTATCTAAGTCATTTGGCCGAACCTTAGATTTTTAGGAATAAAATAACAATTAATAATATAATATTTTATTTAAAAACTATTTTGTGTCAATTTTGACACTATTTGATATATGATTTTTTTGAAAGTCATAACAGAATTATATGTTCGAACCAAGTTGATTAAATCAACACTAATATATCATAGTAACCTATAAAATTAGTGGAATTCATAAAAAGTCTCAAATTACATTTATTTTGGTGTTTATAACATCAATTATGTCAATATTTTATTAATAAGATAATTACTGCATCATCATTGTGTCATAAATAAATTAAATTATTTAATGTCTAAAAATTACAAATAAAATACCATTATGTAGGAAATCTTTTTAGCTTTCTAATGAATATTTATAGTCGAATTTATCTTATGTATAACCAAATATTAAAAATGATTTACTTATTAAACTTTGATTTTAACTATTTTAACCCTTCTTTAAATAAATTAATAATAAATGTCCTAATCTAATCCAAGTGGGCCTAAATGGTCATATTTTATTCCTAAGTTTGTTTTTGGTCGAAATACACTTGTCCAATAGAATTAGGACATATTTTAGGGTAATATTAATATCATATTTACCCTTAGTTACCCTATTTACTATTAACCGCGGTAAAAAAAGTAAAAAGTTACTATTCACCAAAAAATTATTTTTATCTCATTGAACCACATTTTACTTACTGATATCAACCGTGTCTGTCGGATTTTTGAAATTCCATTCAAAGAAGCGGTAAAATTAAGTTTTATGCAAAATTCAGTTTTTTTAACCTACCACTTAGTGGTTTCACTATTCATCAAAATTTGAAAGTTTTCAGAAAAATACCAAAATTTCACCCTAGGCTAATTTTGATATTCTGAGTCCAAAAATGAAGTCCATTTTGAAAAATAAAATTTATAAAATTTCAAAAAGTGGTTATTACTATTCATAACGGCTAGTTTTAATAGCATATTGTTGTTTAGTGAAACTCGGTATTGCGTACGACGCAAGCTATCGAGGAAGGTCACGATTGCGTGTAAAGAAAGCCAAGCATGTGTTGTGTAGAAAAAGATTCCTTTGATGATTTATATAACATAAAAGTCTCGGGTGTTACATTGAGTGAGGAGGAAGTGGGAGCTTGGGTGGGTTTATATAGGAAAGGTGAGAGAATTCTTTATTATTTAGGTTTGGGACCCCTTATATTAAAATAATCCAAACCACAAACCATCCCATGGTATTTGCCCATGGTTTCTTTAAAAGGAAAGAGGAAAACAATATTTTACAAGGATAAGGTCCGAACTTATTAAAAAATTAGGGTTGCTTATGTGGAGGTGAGTCACACTCCCATGGAAATTAATTTAAAAAGGCAAAGTGTTGAATAAGTCTTGAGGGCTCCATTAATGCTTTTAAAAGTGAGTCAAACAAACCCAAAACCTCATTATTTTAATGATAAAACACATATTGGCCGAACATAAGGATTATGGTATTTTATTACATCACCATTGGGTCATTATGATGTTATAAAACACATTATATATTTAAATGGTATTTAATTTTTACCCAAAAATTTGACTGTCTCAGAAAATTATGAAAAATTCACCGTTGGATAATTTCGACGTCCTGATTCCAAAAATAATATTTATTTTATCTAAATAATTTTCTAAATATGTGAATTTTCACTTTTAAAATAAAAACCGACATTTATAAAAAATTCACGGGTTTTGACAGAAATGGCTTTCAAACCTTAATAAAAATTTTAATTGCATTCATAAAATTATAAGATCATTTATATTTAATAAAAATTTATTTAATATTAATAATAATATTTTATTAAAATATTATTTAATTCAAAAATCCTTTAATTTTATAAAATATAATTCTTAATTAAATAATAACTAAAAACACCGTTTGTACTTTAAAAACTAATTACAATGTATCAAAAATGACTAGAAATTATATTCATTATTATATACAAAAATAATGTACATGAACATGGTGCTACTTATTTGTTACATAACCCCTTAAAATAGCCGCATAAGACCTAAGGGTAAGGTGTGCGATGGTGACAGACTCTTGGGGTTGCTCGGATAACATTGCTCGAGTGGTAATCTCTATCAACTTCCATTTTTCCCGTAGACGATCATGTTCGAGCTTGACTTGATGAAGCTCAGCTTGGGCTTGGTCAAGGGCAAAGCCCAAAGACGCCACCTCCTTTCCGAGCTCCGACAAATGGGCTTCGTAAGGGGCAATTCTACTGGATGAGGCCATCGCTTCCTTTGTCTGAGTAGAAAATTGGTTCGTTAAAGCCTTATATTTAAACTACCCAGATGATCACTGTTCAACGAATATAAAAGTAACGGTCACAAATCTTAACGTTAAACTAAAGAAGTTGACATCTTATAAAAACATTTTTTTTTCATAAAGAAACATTTAACTGGATCAAGAGGGATTTTCCATTAATGAAATTTTGGGTCGTTACAAGTCTAGTATTAAAACCATTTTTTATAGTTAAAAAATATTATAATATATGTATTAAATCCTATTTAATGTTTTTTAACCATTAAATATACATGATATTAAATAATATAACAAAACTAGTTCATTATGATCGAGAAACCGCCAAATTAATCTAAACAATTATCATCAATGTTTTATCTAATGATTCATCCTCACCCCAAATAACCAAATGAATTTTATAACTATTTAATATCATTTATGTTCATTAATAACATATAACTTCAATTCTAGATATTTATTCCCATTTCACATGATCTTTCATACATTTATTCAAGTGAACCAAGCATGAAAACCAAGGAAACAAACACTCCTGAACGATGGAATTGAACTCTATAACTCATCAAAAAATCTATAAATGAACTTAATAAAGTTATAATAAATTAAATAAATGTATAAAAAGTTATTAATTAATTAATTAATGGATTTAATTTGATTATCCAGTACATTAAGATCAAGTGTATAACCATTTCATACATAAAGTAAGGGATTCTTTATGAACCTCCATTTTTTACTTCGGGTAAAACTTTATCTCTATTTAACCTAATGTAAATCTTATTTATTTTTATATAATTATTATAAATTCTGTCTATAATTTCAAAACTCATGTATCCAAATCTGTTCATCCTTATTTTTCATGTAAATACATTTTTTATAAGGTTCTCTTCTCAATTCTCATTGATAAGCAAACCTCCTCCTCCTCCAATGGCCCGAAGGCCTTTATTTTTTTATTGATTTTTGATAATCCACCTTTCAAGGGGTGAGGTGAAAACCTTACAAGTCCTGTAGGCGCAAGTATTACATGAACCACATGCCTTAGAGGAATTCATTTTCTGTAGGCTTCAAACATTACATACAACCCAGACTAACTACTTGGAACTGCTCTTCCCCAGCATCTTCATCATGAAATTAGATCTCATCCTTTTCATGGATATTTGGCTAGGATTTTCTGTGAATTCACAGGCTTGTCTCGATGGAAGGTGCCATACCCTATCATTCTTGCAATCCATTCAGCTTCTACAATGGTGAACACCCCTTTCTCATCCTCCTTCTAGAACTTGTTCCTTATAGGTTTTCTAGTTTTCATCTATACTTAAGGTGGAACGAAGGCCTTAAGGTGGCCTGAAGGCCTTGAGGTGGCCCAAAGGCCTTACTGACCAGAAGTACTGGGTGACCCAAAGGCCTTAAAGGACTCAATAACCAAATCAGTGGCCTGAAGTCCCAAATGGGGGAATATTCTCGGCTGCTACAGTGCCAAACAGTATCTGTTATAGTTCCCGCTATAGTACCTGCTACAATACTGCTACAGTTCTGCTACGGTACTGCTACAGTACTGCTACCGTACTGCTACCGTACTACTACAGCACCGATAAGCAAACCAATTAAAGGGAACTTCCTAATTTATTACCCATTTTAAGTGAAATCCATAATATATTTTAAGCCACCATTATTTTTATAAAATAAATAATTTTAATATGAAAAAATATCTTGGTTCATTTATGGTTTTATATAAACAATTATGTCTTTTCTGTTTTAAATAATCTTGATAATTTTCCCTTAAATCACACTAAAATATTTTATTTCTAAAGTTTCTTAAACACTCTTTTTACATATTTTCACTTCAGTTTGAGATAAATCATCATGATATATGACTGTTTTACTTTATTAATGTCCATGTATTATTTAAATCCATTCTTTCATGGACACCATTATGATATTCCCTTTTGTTATGCCCTTTTACATGATTATGATACCCAATTATTTCCATGGGTAACCCTTATATTTATGTTTGATTCTTTATGTATGATTATTTATATAGATCACATATTCATAAAAATTTTATGATGGGTGCACCTAGATAGTTCTATAATGCATTGGGTATTGTTTAGTATCATGAGATGTCATGTGCAATAGTCTTAGTGGTTAGCCTTGACCCGTACTTCATTTGCAACAGTCTTGGTGGTTAGCCTTGACTCATGCTTCTGTATGTGAAATAAGACTTGAATCTTACTTATGTCATGTTTTATGTTTCTTCTAAATTACTATAATTCTAGGATTACATGATTCCATACTCTATATGTTATGATTCCATATGATTATTCATGTTCTATGCTTTTATTTATCATTTTATGCCTTCTAACCCATGTTCTAAGCTTTATTCTTATGTTTATTCCCTTACTGGGATTTTAGATTATCCCTTTTTTCATTTATTCCCCCAGGTTTCCCTATACTGATGTATGGTCTCAAAAGAATTTAGGAGATCTTTATGGAGATTAAATAAAAGTTTTTTTTTATTTTGGTTCCATGTTTCTAGTTTTATATACCTAATCCTCCAAAGACACTAGAATTTATGATCCTTGGTTTGTATTTAATGGTTAATTATG
The DNA here is from genome assembly GCA_963277665.1 of Viscum album. NCBI lineage: Eukaryota > Viridiplantae > Streptophyta > Magnoliopsida > Santalales > Viscaceae > Viscum > Viscum album. The sequence continues at coordinate 1,222,437,075 of OY728150.1, read as the reverse complement.
ATTAATATCATGTAAAAATATGTGTAAAAGGTTAGGGTAATTATAGTTGGTATCAGTGGAAGGTCTAGTTATTTTTGTAGAATAGGACTAGAGCACTTTAGTAATAACCCTAGGGATAATTCTATCACCATGGATAACCTAGATTGGAACTTAGGGGATTACAAGTTAGGATATGATTTTCATTTACAAGTTTATACTTATATGTTCAAAGTTTCATTTTTATATGCTTATTAGCGAAGTATTCAATCCCCCAAACTGTAATTTCATTTTCTTAGTTAATGGATAGAAATAGGATAACCTGTTCCAATAATCAATGTGATAGGAAACATGACAATTTCTCTAATGATATACCAAATATGATGGGAATGGGTGATCAAAACTTTATGATAGTACTTTCTCAACTGGATCAAGTTATGAATAATAACCTGAATCATGTGGAACACCCTCCTTCTCCTAAGATAGATCAAGTTGCGATCAGATCCTTCATACGTCAAAGGCATCCTATTTTTAGCAGATCTTCTAATCCCATCCTCACATAATAATGGATTAACTCCATTGAGAATATAATATCTATACTCCAATGCTTAGAATATAAGAAATTTGTTCCGACAGTATATCATTTTTATGGGGAAGCTGATCAGCGGTGGACACTGTTCAAGAACACCATGTCCAAGGATGAAATTGATTCCATGGATTAGGAGGAATTCAAGAAAATGTTTTTCAATAAATATTTTCCCCAAAACCTCCATATCAATATGGAAAGAGAGTTCCTCAGACTAAAGAAGAAGGAAGACAAGTCTATCGAGGCGTATGAAGAAAACTTTACAAGGTTTGCACAATATGGCTTAGAATTTGTGATGAAAACCAAAAGAAAGGTGGATCACTTCTTTAGCAGACTAAATATAGTTCTATGAAAAACATTGGAGATTCGAGACTTCAATAGCTATGAGGAGATTGTCTGTTGTACCCTTAAGGTTGAAATAGAGATCAGATACTCTCAATGGTCTCATGGTCCTAGAGATAAAAAGAAGAAAATGAAGTTTAATATGGATGTATCAACAAATAAATCCCATGATGGAAATAAAACCCAGAATCCCACATGTCAAAATTGCAGGAAGAAGAATCCTAGAAAATATCTAAAGGGAACAAATAAATGCTTCAAATATGGAAGAATAGGGAATTTGGCTAATAACTACCAAATGGATATGAATAATCCCACTAATGTGGAATAATAAGGGAATGTTCAGATCAACACTTATCCTGTAGTGTAGTGTTACAACTAAAAGGAACATGATCATTATGCAAACCATTTCCCTAAGCCAAGGGTTGTTGGAGGCAATCAATAACAACAACCTCTAAGGCATAAAGGAAGGGCATATAATATCACTACTACTGATGTGGAGCCTGAAAATGATGTGGTTATAAGTACACTAGTTTTTCATTCAAGAGTAGCAAATGTACTATTTGATTCTGCATCTACACATTATTTAATATCTTGAAAGTTTAGTAGAACTATTAAAACATCACCTCAAAATATGGAGGTTGAGTTATTTATAAGAACAAAAAATGGGGAAATTATTACATCCAAAGTATATAACTCCTCCCCAATTAATTTTTGTGGATAAAACATCCTAGAAAATATTATCTTACCTTCTTTAGTGAAGTTTGATTCTATTTTGGGCATGGATTGTCTATCTTTATACAAATCCAACATCAACTTTTAGGAAAGGGAGATCACTCTTTACATCCCAAGGCATTCTTAAATTTTGTACAAGTTTAAGGAGGAGGATAAATATCCATTAGAATCATCATCTCAATTATGGATATTATTTCTTTATGAGCAATCATATCTAGCTCAAATGATTGAGACAAAGGAGAGAATCATGCTCAAAGACATTCCCATCGTGAGGTATTACACTGATGTATTCCCTGGTCTTCATCCTGATTGAGAGGTTGAGTTATCAATTGAACTTATTCTTGGATCTCTTCTTATATCAAAGAAACCTTATAGAATAGACATTGTTGAGATGGAATAACAAAGAAGCAATTATAATAGAATTTAGACAAGGGTTTTATACGCCTGAGTGCTTCACCATGGGGTACACCAGTACACTTTATCAAGAATAAGGATGGATCAATGCACCTATGTATTGATTATCTTGAGCTTAAAAAAATCATTATGAAGAAAAAGTATCCCCTTATATAGATATATGAATTGCTCTATCAGCTACATGGGGCCAGTTATTTCTCGATGTTGGACCTTTGGTTAGGATATCACCAATTAAAGGTGAGGAAGGAATATATTACCAAGACTACCTTTCAAGTGAGGTATGAACACTATGAGTTCATAGTGATTCCCTTCAAACTCACTAATTCTCTAGAAATTTTCATGGATTTAATGAAAAGAGTCTTTAGATATTACCTCAAAAAATTTGTGGAAGTCTTTATAGATGATATTGTGATATAATCCAAGAGAAAGGAGGAACATGAGTAACATTTGAATACTGTGATAAAGACTTTGTGAAGGGGTAAAATATTTTAATATTAAAGTAAATGTGATTTCTGGATATAGGAAGTATCATTATTAGGGAACACAATCACCAATAAAGGGATATCTGTAGACCCTTCCAAGATGAAGGCAATTGAAGAGTAGCCTAGGAAAAAATCTATAATGGATATTCGTAGCTTACTTGGTCTATATGGATACTACTGATGATTTGTGAAGAACTTATAATGATTTTCAAACCCACTATTCAAGCTGACTTAGAAGGGAGAAAAGTTTTCTAGACTAGTGAATGCGAATACTTCTTTAAAGAGTTGAAAAAGAGGCTTATCCCTACACCAATTCTCACACTACCAAAAAATTGGGAACACTGTGGTGTACAACGATGATTAAAAGAAGGGTTTAGGCTGTGTACTAATGAAAAATGATAAATTGATAGACTACGCCTCAAGGAAGTTGAAAATTCATGAGAAAAAATATCCCACACATGATCTGGAGCTGACATATGTGATCTTTTCATTGAAAATATGGAGGCATTTTCTCTATGGGAAGAAGTTTGAGATATATACTAATCATAAAAGCCTAAAGTATATATTCACACATAAGGAGCTTAATATGAACCAGAGAATATGGTTAGAGTTCATTAAGGATTATTAATTCTCAATCCACTACCATCCTGGTAAAGTAAATAAAGTGGTGGATGCTCTAAGTAGAAAGGATCCTACATCTTTATCAATGATGAGAATTGAGAATGATCCAATATTCTTAGATCATAAAATAATGGAAATGGGAATCATTAAGGAAGAAAAATCATCAATCCTTTATCAGATGATTATTCAACCATCCCTCATGGAGAAAATAAAGGATGCTCAAATAAATGATGTGTAAATTCAGAAAAAGGTGGAGGCTATTAGAAATGGGAAATCCTCAGAGTTCTAAATGGACAAGGAAGGATTCGTAAGATTTGGGTCATGATTATGTGTATAATAAAATCTATAGATAAAGAAATAACATATGAATGATGCACATAGATCAATATTCTCTATTCACTTAGGGATAAAAAAGATGTATTTAGATCTCTGAAAGCACTATTGGTGGGACAATATGAAGAAAGTGATCATTGAGTATACATCAAAGTACTTGTTATGTCAGTAAAAGTCCAAGGGGATGATGAAACCATTACCTATACTAACATGTAAATAGGGAAACATCACCATGGACTTTATCATTGGAATTCCAAATACATACAAAGGAAATAATGCCAAATGGGTTTTTTTTTATCATCTTACAAATAAATATTAATTTATTGAAATTTAGAAGGACTTCTCACTAGATAAAATTTTACAGATATACATTAGAGAAGTGGTAAGGCTGTATTGGGTACAACTATCGATTGTATACGATCGAGGTATGAGATTCAGCTCCAAGTTCTGTAAAGGTCTCTAACATGATCTAAACACTGATATAAATTTCAGTACAAATTTTCATCCTCAAACTGATGGCCAATTTGAATGAACTATTCAGACACTAAAGACATTCTGAGAGTGTATTCTATGGATTTGAAGGGAGGATGAGACCAATATCTACCTCTGGTTGAGTTCTCATACAACAACAGTTTCCACTCAAGCATCTAAATGGCTCCATATGAAGCCCTTTATGGGAAAAGATGTAGAACATCATTGTGATGAGATGAAGTTGGTGAATGTAAGCTGGTAGGACTTGAAATGGTAGAATAAATGGTGGAAAATGTGAAAACCATTCAGTAGCACATCAAGTCAACCCAAAATTGAAAAAAGAGTTATGTAGGCAATTGGTGATGAGGCATGGAGTTTAAGGTTAGAGACACGGTATTCCTCTGTATATCTCCAGAGAAGAGGATCATGAGATTTGGAAATAAGGGAAAGTTAAGTCGTAGGTACATGATGCCATTTGATATTCCTGATTGTGTTGGAGCTACGACCTATTGACTATCACTTCCACTAACCATGTCTCAAGTACATGATTTATGTCACATATACCTCTTGAAGAAGTACATACTAGATCCCTCACATGCACTTAATTCAGAGGCGGTATGATTGGAGAATGATATCTCTTATTAGGAGAAGCCAATGAAGATCTTGGACCATTGAGATAAAGTTCTACGCAACATGACCACTCACCTAGTCAAAGTAATATGGCGGAACTATAAGTATAAATAGGCAACATGGAAACTATAGGAAGCAATGAAGAATAATTACTCTCACATATTTTACCCATAGTTTGTAAAATGAAATTTCAAGGGTGAAATTTCATAATGGGGGAAGAATGTAACGACCCAAAATTTTATCAATGAAAATTCTCTTCTCATAATTATGTTATATAGTATAAAGCACATAAAATCACATATAGAACATAATACAAACTTTATAAATGAATAATGAATGAAATAAGAAGTATTTATAGAAATTAAGGAACCCAAACCAATGGAATAGTAACATGACCTATGGAATAGTAATGAGACCCTTAAGAATATTAACCGACCAATAGAATAGTAACCGCACCTATGAAAGTATAAATAAAATTTATCCATCTTATAAATGAAAATATGATATAATTATATCGTAGTATAAGTAAATAAATGTTTTAAAAATGATAAATTAAGTGTTGGTATTTTTATAAAACATAAATGTTTATTTATAATTTTACAATTAATATAATGGTTTAAAATAAAATTTATTTACATAAAATAGATTCATAACTTAATATTTTTCTATCTTATGATTATAAGATAATTTTATGAGACCTTAATTAATTTTTCAAAAGTATTATAAAATCAGTTATAATTTTAAAATAGGTATTTTTTGAGTAAATGATGATTTTAATTAAAAATTAATTTTATCATATTTATAAAATTATTTTCATAAAATGGAGTAAATTTTTGAATTCTATAATTTTAAAAATAGTTAGGGTGACTTTTTTGGATTTTTCTAAAATAGTCGATTTTTTGGTGAATAGTGAAATACGATAATTTATGGTATAAGCTAAATACAAGGATTATTGAGTCATGGATGATGTTTGAATATTTTAAGAACCATTGGTTCGAACTCACATGCATTATTTACTATATTTAGTGACAAGAATCCATACTATTCATAGTCCTGATCCAAAATAATAATCTAAAGAATAAAATAATGAGAAAACACCCCCTCCTCTACTATAAATACCACCCATCACCTCATCTTCTCCTCACACCTTTAAAGATTTGATCATTGTCCAAATTTTGCCCAATATTATTACCAATTATCTACCGCATGTCCAAGATCCTTTGGTCTTAATAAAATACTAAAATCAAGTCCCCCAAGGAGGTTCTCAAGGAGAATAATTCAAGAGGTAAAAACCTCTTTCCTTTTCTTTTAATTTCTTTCAAATTTATTTTCTTTTCTTATTCCCTCCTAACCTCCCATTATAAAAGTATAAAGGTAACTATATTATCTCAAATATAATATAATTTTATTATGTTTATGGAATAATCCATCATCATTTATTTCCCCTCCCCATTTTTTTTCTAAAAATGAAAACATCGTCCATGTTGTGTTAATTTATCACATTCAAGGATGATGAGTTTTCAATTTCCTTTACCTCCTTCAAGTATAGTCTTAAAACCATTTTTTATAGTTAAAAAAAATTTAAATATATGTATTACATCCTATTTTATGTTCTGAAACCATTAAATATACATGATATTAAATAATAGAACAAAACTAGTTCACGATGATCGAGAAACTGCCAAATTAATCAAAACAATTATCATCAATGTTTTATCTAATGATTCATCCTCACCACAAATAAACAAATGAATTTTATAACCATTTGATATTATGGATTTTAATTAATAACATATAACTTAACTTCTGGATATCTATTCCCATTTCACATGATCTTTCATACATTTATTCAAGTGAACCAAACATGAAAACCAAGGAAATGAAAACTCCCGAATGATGGAATTGAACTCTATAACTCATCCAAAAATACATAAATGAACTTAATAAAATTATAATAAATAAAATACATGCATAAAATGTTCTTAATTAATTAATTAATTAATTAATTAATGGATTTAATTTTATTATCCAGGACATTAAGATCAAGTATGGAACCGTTTCAGACATAAGGTAATGGATTCTTTCTGAACCTCCATTTTTTCCTTTGGGTTACACTTCATCTCTCTTTAACCTAATGTAAATATTATTTAATTTTTATATAATTCTTATACATTATGTTTATATGTTCTAAAATCATGTATATAGATCAGTTCATCCTTCTTTTTTGGGGAAATACATGTTTTATAAAGTTCCCTTATCAATTCTTCCTGATAAGAAAATCGATTAAAGGAAACTTCCTGATTTCTTACCAATTTTAAAGTGCACTAAATAATCTATTTTAAGCCAAAATTATTTTTATAAAATCCATATTTTTAACATGAAAAAATATCTTGGTTCATTTCTATTTTTATACAAACAATTATTACTTTTCCATTTTAAAGAATCTTGATAATTTTCCCTTAAACTGCACTAAAATGTTTTATTTATAAAGTTTATTAAACACTATTTTTACATATTTTCAATTAAATTTGAAATCACTTGTCATGATCTATGCCTATTTTCCCTTATTAATTTCCATGTATGATTTGAATCCATTATTTTATGGACACCATTATTATATTCCCTTTTGTTATGCCTTTTGACATGATTATGATACCCAATTCTTTACATGGGTAGCCTTTATGTTTATGTTTCATTAATTATGTATGATTATTTATGTGGAACACATATTCATGAACATGTTATTATGGGTGCACCAAGATATATCAATAATGAATTTGGTAATGTTTAGTCTCATGAGACGTCATATTCAACGATCTTGGTGGTTAGCCTTGACTCGTGTTCCACGTGAAATGGTCTTGGTGGTTAGACTTAAATCATGATCCTCCATGTGCAATGATCCTTGAATCATGATTATTTTATGATTTTTGTTTCTAACACATTAGTATGATTCCATTATTACATGATACCATGTTCTATATGTTATGATTCCATATTATTATTCATGTTCCATGCCTTTTTATGTCATCATGTTATGCCTTCTAACCCATGTGTTGAGATTTATTCTTATGTTTATTCCCTTAATAGACTTTTTTTCTCATCCTTTTGTTCATTTATTCCCATAGGTTACCCTATAAATATATAAGGGATCAAATTAAGTTAGGATCTATTCATAGAGATTAAATAAATATTGTTTTTATTTTGGTTTCATATTTTTAGTTTTATATACTTAATCCTCCATAGACACTAGAATTTAAATTACTTAGTTTGTATTTGATGGTTAATTATGATTAAAATCATGGAGTAATATGTTTAAAAGGCTAGAGTTATTTTACATCAATCATTTTATTTCTTACCTAGAGAATTTGTTTCTAAGATGAATCAGAGATTGATGAAAACTATTAATAGTTTATGTTCTATGGGTGATAAAGACGACCAATGATATTTTTCTAGGAGGGTGGGAATACAAGAAAACAACTCTCGATAATAAAAAAATATTACTAATTTGTTCTTAGATGATTTTTTAGCAACTATTATGCATTATGAGGGTATATTGAAGATAGATGTTAAAAAAATGAAAAAAAATAGAGTAGCTTTTTCTTCTACTTTAGTTATTGCTAAGAAAGTGAGATATTCACAGAAAATTTCTAAGTCTTCAATTAAAAATAAAGTTCAAGTTAAAATAGAGATAAATTATTCTAAAAAAATATAATAATGAGTTATCTAATCTTACTAAAATAATTAACTAGATTATTGGGAAGAAATATTTCAGATATAAGTATAAGAAGAATTTTAAGGACAAAAGTGAAAAAAAGGATTATTATGAAATTTTATGTTATGAGAGTAAGAAACCTAGTCAAATAATACTATATTTTCCTAATATTAAGATAAAAGATAACAAGGATAGAAAATTTTATAGGAATCTAAGAATTTTTTCATACATAAGAGTAATAAGTGTCTGAAAGACTTAGACACTTGGAGTGAAAGTGGAGGTGATAGTTCTTGAGATAGTGAAAATAGAGATAAGAGGAATATAGGTTTATTTATTTAAATTCAAAATAATAATAATCACTTTATATCCATGTTATCTTCTAAAACCTTAAAAATATTACTTTGAATGAAAATTTTACTAATAGTGAAATTTAAAATAATTATATATCTTCAGATGAATATTCTACTTCATCAGAAGAGAATAATACTTTTCCTTTTTTTTGAGTAAGTTTCAAGATTTTAAAATTTTTTAGAAAAAAAATAATATTTCTAAAAAACTTGATATTGTTGGGATAAAACTTGTCCAAGAAAATTTGATAATTTCTACACTTAATACTAAAATTTATAATCTTTCAAAAGAATTAGATAAATTTAATCTTGAGAAAACAAAATTTTCAAAATAGTTAAAAAAATAATTCTATTACTACATCTATTGAGGATAAAAATTTTGTTGTAAAACTAAATTATAAAATCTAAAATATGAAAAAGTTATTATAAAAATTTATTAATGTTAAAGAAACTTTTGAAAAAATGTATAGAAATATTAAACATCATATGAGTGTATATAAAATTGGTTTTACTAATATTAAACCAAATTTTCAAAACAACCATTTTGTTCCAAAAACTTTCCCATTTTTTACTAAATTTCAAAGTGGAGTACATTGAAAAAATAGATGTCCCTTAAATAGAGTGTAATATTTAGGCTTTCAAAAAGCTCATTTTTTTCTAAATAATTTTCAACTTCTCAACATAATAAAGTTGGACATATATATATTCTGAAAATATTATTTTCTAATAATGATGGATCCAAGAAGTTTTAGGTTCTAAAATACCAATATTATTACTTTTAGGAAAATAATAAGTATACTAACAACAATAAAATTTGATACATGGACAGTGGATGTTCTAGGAATATGACTGGGAATACAGATTTCTTTAAGAAGATTATTAAAATGAAAGGTGGAAAAGTCACCTTTGGTGACAATGATCAAGGAGAAATTATTAGAATAGGTAATATTCTTCTTCTTGGTATAACTTTAATTTCAAATGTTTTACTTGTTGTAGGTATTAAGAACAACCTTATTAGAATAATTCAATTATATGATTAGGGTTATCTTATGAACTTTAGGAATAATAAATATACTATTTATAGTTTAGAAGATACGTTTATTCTTTCTATTAACAGACATGAGAATGTGTACACTTTGAATTTAGAAGACCTTAGAATCCATGATCCACCTTGTCTTAGTGCAATGGAAGATCGATCCTGGTTGTGGAATAGAAGGTTAGGACATTGTAATGTTATAAATTTAGCTAAACTTACTAAGAAAGGACATGTTAGAAATTTATCTGAGATAAGGTTTAATTATTCTAAAGTTTTTGATCCTTGTAAATTTAGAAAGTAATATAAGTTGAGTTTTAAATCTATTAATAAATTTTAAAATTATGATGCTTTATATTTTGTGCACATGGATTTATTTGGTCCTACACAAAATTGAAGTATTGGTTGAAAATATTATTTATATGTTTTATTTAATGACTTCCCTAGATATACATGGTTTTATTTTCTAGAAAAAAAATTCATAATCCTTTTTCTATTTTAAAACTTCCATAGAACATGTTAAAAATAAGAAAAAATTTTCTTTGGTAACTATTTATATTGATCATGGTAGAGAATTTTTTAAGTCTAAATTTGATTTTTTTAGTAAAACAGGTATAATACATAACTTCTCAGCACCTAGAACTCTACATAAAAATGATATAATTGAAAGAAGAAATATAATTCTTTAGGATATAAATAGAACCATGTTCAATGAATACTCAATTTCTAATTTTTTTTGGCTAAATCAATTATTACTACCTACTATACTATAAATCATGATTTAATAAGACATTTTAATTAAAACACTTATGAATTGTGGACCAAAAGAATTACAAAACTTTATTACTCCATAGTTTTTGGATGCAAAGTATTTATTCTGAATACTAAAGATAATTTATAAAAATTTCCCCCAAAATCTGGTGAAGGTTTTTAGGTTATTTTATAACAAGTAAGTCTTATAGAGTTTTTAATAAAAATAAAAGTACTATTGAGGAAACAGTTCATGTTAAATTCGATGAAACTGGTCCTTTTGTTTTCAAACAACCTCAATTCTCATACTCAAATGATATTTCTAAAAATGATTTTAACCCATGTTGTAAAGTTCTTCTTATGAGTGAACAACTGAAATTTTTTTTCTAAAGTTATACTTCAAGAATAAACTCAAACTATTCTTGAAGAATATAGTTCAAAAAACCTAAGAAATCAATTAACTATGAAGAAACTTATGTTCCATTAGTTATACTTGAAGTTATACATAAACTTATAGCTTATGAAAAAATTCTAAATTCAAATTTTTTCAAATGGATGTGAAGTGTGATTTCCTTAATGGATATGTATAGAAGGAAGTTTATATAGAACACACCATGGTTTAAAAAAAAAATCTATAGGCCATGTATTTAGACTTACTAAGTCACTTTATGGACTTAAAAAAACCCTTAGAGCCTGGTATGATAGACTAACTGGATTTTTGTTACAAAATAGTTTTGTTAAGGGAATTGTGGATTCAACTATCTTTGTTAAAAGTTTTTTTAAAACACTATCATTATTCAAATTTATGTTGATGGAATTATATTTGGATCAACTCAAAAAGCTATTACCTGAATGGCCCGAAGGCCTTCATTTTTTATTGATTTTGATAACCCCTATTTCAAGGGATGAGAGGGAACCCTTACAAGGCCCGTAGGCTCAGAGATTATATGGCCCATAGGCTTGAGAGATTACATGACCCGAAGGTCTTAGGGAATTCAACCAGACTATCTACAAGGAACTGCCCCTCCCCAGCATCTGCATCTTTGATAGTAGCTCTCCACCTTTGCATGACCGTCTGGCTAGGCTTCCCGTGCAAGCACAGGCTGGTACCTATGGCATAGCCATACCCTCTCATTCTGACAATCCATTTGGATCTACTCTGGTGAGTGTACCTGCTCTGAATCCTCTTCTGGGGCTGCTCCTTTTTTGAAGTGTGTCTGGGCCTGCATTCATGTGGCCTGAAGGCCTTGGGGTGTCCCTAAGGCCTTAAAGTGGCCCGAAGGCCTTGAGAATCAACTGGCCCGAAGGCCTTGGGTGGCCCGAAATCCTTTCAGGACCCGAGAACCAAACCAGTGGCCCGAAGGCCCAGATGGATGAATAGTTCCAGCTGCTACAGTACCGAACAGTACCTACTACAGTACTGCTACAGTACTGCTACAGTACTCGGAAATATGCCTCCATCGGGATTTGATCCTGGGTCTCTTGGATGCACCTAGCGAGTCCTCACCAACTGGGCTGAGGCTCTTGTGCTCAAAAATCTATTACATGCATATCTTATGAAACCTGAGTTTGAAATAACCATGATGGGTGAACTTACTTTCTTTCTTGGTTTTTAAAATTTAAAAAAACCAAAAGGAAATTTTATAACTAAACATAAGTATATTAAATATCTTCTTAAGAAATTTTGATATGACAAAACTAAAAGCATATGTACTCCTACCGAAACCTAAAATACTTTAGATCTTGATGAATTTGGGAAATTGGTTGATCAAAATATTTTTAGAGGAATGATTTATAGTTTACTTTATCTTACAGAAATTCATCTAGATTTGATGTTTTCTATTTGATTGAGTGCAAGATATCATAATAATCATAAAGGGTACCATCTTAAGGTTGTAAAATTGATTTTTCATTACCTTAAGGGAACAATGGATCTTGGATTATTTTATTCTTATAGAAATGAATTTGAATTTAAAAGTTTTCAAATGATGATTTTGGGGGATACAAAATGGATATAAAATGTATATCTAGAACTTGTTATTTTCTAGGAGAAGTTTTAGTTTCTTGGTATTGTAAGAAACAACATTTTATACCTTTTTCCACTACTAAATAATAATATGTAGTAGCTAGAAGTTGTTGCACTCAAGTATTGTGGATGAAACACACACTCACTGATTTTGGATTGAGTTTTAATAAAACTGTAATTTTGTTTGATAACAAAATTTAAATTTCTTTAAGTAAAAACTCAACACATAACTCATGATCTAAGATCATAGATATAAGACACCATTTTCTTTGGGATCACACAGAAAAAAGAGATATCATTTTATAATTCATCAGAACATAGGAACAACTTGCTGATATTTTTACAAAACCCCTTAATTCTGATAGATTTAAATACATTAAATATAATTTAGAAATGGTTAATAAAAAATAACCATTCATATATACTTCATGTTTAAATCATCTTCTTATTTTAATAAACTCCTTAAAAAATGGGGAGTACATAATTTTTTCATTTCAATTTTTTCTCTCATAAAAAAATTTTGTTAAGGAAAAATTCCAAACAAACTTTTATTAAAAAAAAATTTCAGAAAAAAATTTGAAATAAATTCTTGACAAACTTTTTAAATGAATTTTTTCATAAAAAATTTTCGTTAAGAAAATTTTTTGTATAAATTTGTTCTAAGGAAAAATTATGTACAAAAAAATTTGTTATAAAATTTTCATTACAAAAAATTTCATTACAAATTTTTTGTTTCAAATATCATTGGATGAAATTTTTGTTATAAAAACTTTGGTTAATTTTTTTTCTAAATTTTTCAGTTTGTAAATATTTCAAGAAGTTCATATTCCTAAATAAACTTTTGATATTTTTTTTATAAATTCATCTTTAGAAGGTAAATTTATAAATCTTATATTTTTTACATCTATTTGTTGTATAAATTTTATATTGTTTTTACTTTTTTTAATTTTATAGACTTTATTGGATAAGATATTTGATTGATAAAACATATATAACAAATCTAATAAAAATGAGAATTCAGAAACATTTTGTTGTCAAATTCTATGATTCATTGATCAGAATAAGGGTTTTGATATCAATTGTTAGATATGAGGAATCTGAACCATCTCTCTCTAAAGGTTATATATATGGGGGTTGAGCCATCACTTATCTCTTACCACTTCTTCCTATTAATAGCTCTTGACTCTCTGATTATTCTCCATTTGATCTTTAGTGATACATTTGACTCTCTGCCTAAACTCATGGCTTAAACTAGTGATATTTATTCCAGAATTCCTATCAAAGAAAAGATGATTGAGAAGGCATGGTTTGATAAGTATGATTCACTACTAAAGAGAGTTATTATTTTCCAATCCTGGGAATATTTATTTATTAAGAAGGAAGATTTTGACTTTCACTATCCGAATTTGGTAAAGAAATTTTATTCATTTGTTGATTTTTCAAAAGAAGATAGATTGAAAGTTATAAATTTTGAACTATTTGGTAATAAGTTAAAATTGAATATCAAACAGATAGCTAAGTTAATTGAAATTACATTGGGTGGTGAATAAAATTTAGTTACATATAAATTTCCCAAAAAGTTAGGAACTTTTGAAAATTAAAAGTCTAAAGCTTCTCAGGTTTCTTATAAGGAAAAAGTTCAGAAGTGATTCACCTAAATCCCGAAAAATGAATTATAGAAATTTGAATAAAAAAATTATTTATCCATATAAAAGGTGATAGGGAAAATTTAAAAGTCCAATATATATATATATTTCTTGGATATCATTTACAACATGAGGAAATTTTATTTGTTGAAGTATGTTTTAAACATGATTGAAGTAGTAAAGATAGGCTTTTTGAAAGTGAAATTTCTTTTATGTCTAATTTTTATCAATAATTTGTTGGTCAGATTTATGATTATTATGAGAATTAAGAATATTTAAACTGATGTGAAAGGAAAGATCTATTTTATTGGTGAAGAGAATATTTCAAAGATGAAGTTAATACATGAATCTTCTAAGAAGATGTTTGTTGAAAATTCAAGAAAATTTGATTCAAAAGAAATGTTAGATCAACTTAAAGCTAAGTTTGATAAGAATAAAGAAGTGGAGAAGTATCCTCCCATTAAAATAAGGAAACCAAAGTATATTTTATATGAATATTTCATGGTGTCTATAAAAAGGATAATAATCCCAAGGATCAAACATTTGGGTTGGATAAAGAAGAAGTTTTGGAATTAAAGGAGAAGTCTTATAAAAATATAAGGGAATAAAATAAAAAGAAGAGTAAAGATGAAAAATAAAAACAATAAACGTTTTCTAGATATTTTCTTAAGTAAATAGAAGCTATTCAAGAAAGAGTAGAGGCTATTATAAAAGTTAAAGGTTATATTTATGAAAATATGGAAGGACATCGGTCCTAAATTCTAGAAGTTCATTATACAACTTTATAAATTCAACATTTGGATGTGGATAAATATATATTAGTTTCTATGGTTGAGAAAGATCATAAATACAGGTATGGGTTTAGATAGATTTCTATAAAAACTTTACCAAGAAATAAGATATTAAGAAATAAATATCATATTGTTTAATAATTTAAAGAACAATTAAAACTTGATGAATTATCAATATCACAATTAGTTTCATTATCTATGAAGTCAATGGAAATTATTTTTTTAAATATTCTAGATAAACAAGCCTATGTAGAAATTGATTATAATTCTAGTGTACAATTTCTGAAAAAACATCAGTTTGTTCTTCATGATGCTGATAATTATGATAGATATGTCATAAAGGATGATGATAAAGTTGAAGACCATTGTGAAGGTGATAATGCTAGTGAATAAGAGGAAATAAAAGTGATCAAAGTTTCTGATGATGTTAGTAATCAAGAAGTTTCTAAGAGAGTTGAAACTTCTAGGCCTCCAAGGTATCAACTTCCAACTGATTTATTTTATTTTATGAATTATCATCCTTACAATAATTTAAATATAATTTAGATGAAACTAAACTATCTTAATGAGGTTATTAAAAGGTTGGATGATATCATGTAATTTTTTTCAAACATACAGAAAAGATGCAAGTATATGAAAAGTAAGTTTTATATTTTGTAGAATTCAAATTCAATGAAAAATCTTGAAGATTTTTTTATTCAAAATGAATATAAATTTAAAGATTTTAGAGGAAGAGTTCATGATAAAAGAATAAAGTTGAAAGAAATAATTAGATGGATGAAAGGATGTGAAAATGATATGAAATTTTATGATGATATTATTGAGAACGTTTAGGGCTCAACAAATCAACTTCCAAGGCTCTAATAAGTATGCATAACGAAGTTTTTTAATTTACAAGATTTATTAATAGTCTATAATTTTTGGTAATGAATCAATATGATTAGTTTTTAAATATTTTAAATAATTTTTATGTTTTTAAAGTAGAATTTGGAAAGTTGAGAAAGTATATAGAGTTTAAAGGGTTTAACAAGTTAAAATTTTTAAAGTTTGATATTTATAAGAAGATGTTGAATCTTTGAAGAAATTAGTTGCAAAACTTTAATAGAATCATGATGATAGTTCTAAAGTACAATCTCTAGAGAAGGAGATCTTAGTTTTGAAGGATGAAAACAAGAAGATAAAAGTGCTTGAAGATAATGTTGCGAGGTTGAAATTAGCTTTATCTAAGTCAGATAAATACCAATAGGATATTAAGAAGATGAATATTATCATTAGATATCTCATAAATAAGTGATGATATATTTTATCTGAACTCTTGGGAATTTATTTTTATAATAACTCAAACTTATTTTTTTAATGGATGTTTATATTTCTAAATGGATGTTCCTTCCAATTTATTTTGATGGATGATTCCAATTTTATTAGTTATATATTTCTGTTATTTTTGATTGAATATCTATTTTATAGTATATATTTTTATGTTTTGTTATTTCCATAAAATCTTAGGTTCACTTTCTAAGTTCTATAAAACCCTTATTTTCAAAAAACACAAAGGGGGAGGGAGGATTACAAATTTTTTGAAGAGAAATTTATATAACCTTTGAAGAAAAAGTAGGAAGTTTTAAATTATAAAATAAATGGGGATAAATAAAAAATTAAAAACAAATAATGAGAAAAGAAACATAGTATAAAAAGGTAAAAAGAGAAGTTTTATAACATAAGGGGAGTAAGTTTTCTATTTAATAATTTTTCTATTTTAAAATTTATGTTTTGTGCTTTTCAAAAAGGAGGAGATTATTGAGTCTAAATTTATTTCCAAACTTTCTAACATTATTTTAAAAATCACAGTAAATTTCCTTAATGTATATGTTTTATTAACTTTTATACTAGCCTAGTTTTAAGAATTATTTTCAGTAAATATATTTTTATTAATAGAATAATATCAATTTATTAGACATAATAAAATACTATATTCTGAAGAATTTGTTCTCAAGTTCGGATAGACAATCACATATATTTCTGGACACAGACTTATCAAAGTGCCAAAGTCATAATATAACTAATTCCAAACCGATGAAGTTGTATTAAGACCTTTGGACAAAAAAATTCTGGAAGGAAGTAGACATGTTTTCTCGATTGACTTTTCATTAAATCTTTAAGATGGAGATATAAATTTTTTCAGGATGAACAAATTCATTCCACTATACAAAATATTGTTACACTGTGATGGTGTATAATCTTATAATATTTATATGAACATGTAAATCTATCAAGAAAAATTTGGTTTCGAGGCCATTGTAACCACCTTTGAGTTTCATGGAATATGACTATTGGAACTTTGCCTATAAATAGGAGAAATGATCAAGGAGGAGGAATATTTTGCATCACTGACTATCAAGAGTTTTTATAAAGATTTTATAATATATTGTTACATTGATAGTGCTTCAATATAATCTTTTTAGAATCTTTCTCTTAAGGAATCTATGCAAGGATAATTTGTAAATTCCTAACTTTTGTGTTTTGTAATTGTCTATTCGATTTGGTAGATTGAGGGATTATGAGGATAGGAAGAAAAAGTTATGTCAAATTTTTTTGATCGATGGATTCCAAGGATATGAATATATAATTGTTTCAATATTTATGATTGAGGTATTCCTTATTTAAGGAAGACTAACTTTAACAGTTTGGTTAAAACTATGGATACCTAAATGGGTTATAGACTTCCTTAACGCTAAATGTTAAAACATGGATCATTATTTTATAAAGTTCTATAAGTTTTTATTTACAATTTTATAAAGTCTTATTTTACTTCTTTTTACAAGTTACATTTTACATTATAAATTTTTATAGAAATGTTTTACTTGTTCTAAACTTTTCTAAACAATTAAATTCGGACAAATTGTTTGTCCAATATATAAACTATGAAATTCAGATGAACTGTATATTTGATTTATTAACTATAAATTTTGAAAAAACCATCTATCTGGTATTTGATAAAAATAGTTTTGGAATTTTTTGTTAGTTTAATTTTCTAAACTACAATTGATGCTCCTCTTATAGCCATTATATTACTCTTCAATCCTACAAATTTATTTTGACCACAATAAAAGGGTAAAATGAGTTAATTAAGGTTAAAACTAAGATACAAGGTTAAAAAAATTATCTTAATTATTATTTTATTATATTATTCAAAACCTTATCACGTTATCTTAAAAAATATTGCAATTTGGTGCCATTTTTCTTTGATAATGACCTTTATATTATTTTAAGTAATGAATAAGTACAAAATGGAACTCTATTTATTTTAATATATCTAATATGTTTTCATAAAAATAAAAATATGTTATGAATGATTATACATGGATATTTCGAATATAAATAAATTATTTTTATTATATTAATTTATTTTTAATTTTTAGTGATGATATAATTACCTTGAATGCTTACGTAACGTTGACGCAACACTTGTGAAAGCAGTATAAAAAGCAAGAAATTATTTTTAAAACATTAAAAGTAATATGTTTGGGATGAATTTTTTTATTCCCTAGTTTTATTGGATAATTATAATGTATAATTGATAGTAAAAGATTTTATATTCAAATCCCATTGTTGACTTGACATGTTTATATTTAAGTGTTTTCATGTTTATTTATTCTTCCACCAATTTAAAATATTATATAACCATGATTATATGAAAAAATTAGTATATTAAATATAATAAAATGTTATTTTTTTGACGGAACAACCGTTTTCTATCTCTTTTTCCATCATATGGGAAATGGAAACATCATTCGTGCGTAGGTGTGGACTACCACCTCTATGAAGCGATGTGTTTCATTTTTCATAATCATATCACAAGGATGGATATTATGATGAATTTAAGTAATATATTTTATATTCATTACATAATTATTATTTTTTAAGGATAATATATCACTTACCTTTTTAATATTCTACATGTTGGAAAATGATAGTGTTGCTCGTGTGTACTTGTGGACTACCACCTACATGAATAAATGTGATCCATTTTTCATGTCCAAATTTCATGAATAGTTATATAATATTATTTAATTTATAAAAATTACAATCATTTAATTATTAATATTATATATATGATATAATAATTACCCCTTGACCTTGGTCAACCTACTGGAGTTATTTTGGATTATCAATTGAATATCCTTAAAGCGTCTAACATGAACTTAATTGATTTAGTAAAAATATAAGGCATGGTAATAAATGAAATAAAATTTATTATAATAAGTGAATAAACCTAAAAAATGTTTTCCATCATGTGAATAATTAATATAATTTTATTATACAGTATTTGAATAATATATGTGGTGAGTCAAACTCGAGGTAAGTGATTTCTCATCTCAATTTCATTTCATTGAGACTCATTCCATGTTAACCACATGTTTTATCTTATGTGATATATATACTATAATATGGATTTATTTTATTATTAATTTAATTAAATTCAAGTAGTTTTTTTTTCAAGTTATATCCTTCAATGATCTTTTGATTCAAAATTTACCAAAGTGGTAAGGTCCTTATCTTTAAAATATTGTTTTAAAGTATTCCATTCAATTTTTTTCTTCTATGCCCATATTATTATAAATGTTTTCAATAATATTATTATTTATGACTAAAATATTTTTAAAGGTCACTTTCAACTAATTTTGACTTTCTTGAAAAAATATTTAAAAAATAATCTATTTAATATTTTTCATACGGGTCACTTTTAACTCTTTTTACCAAAGTGAAAAAATAATGTTTTAATTAATGTATACAATATAAATGGTTTTTCCCACCATAAAATCCTTTATTAATTATAAATATCCCTTGATATTTTCCATGGGTTTTCAAATAAGATACTTCTCCCATTATTATAGGATTTTTTTATTTTTTAAACATTTTCAAACGAAAAGGATATTTCTTCTATTTTTTACAAGATAATTTAAAATAGTTTTGTTTATGGGATGAAATGAAAATATAATGGGTTTTATGATAAAAAGTGTAATATATTAATTTTTTTATTTTATTATGTGATAATTAGTCATTATTTATGAATTTTGAAATGGTAAGTAAACTCAAACCCTTATGGAACTATGTGCATTATGCGATGGGTGGGTTCGTTAAAGCCCTATGATGCATTAGATAAAGAGAAGAAATTAACTAATGTAAGTTACTCTTAAGAGAATATGGAAATATTTTATTACTTATATTAAGTTATTAAGTTAAAATATGTAAGTTACTCCTATGAAGTGATGGAGTTCACTAATGTAATTTATTCTTAAGAGAATGTTGGAATTATCTTGTTAGGTGATTCCATGATAAAATTATGATACCCTAAGTTTTCTACATGGTTTATCAATTCTTTAAAATGTATTTTCATGGAAATATTTTAAGTTTAAAAGGTAAATAATTAGTTTATAATTTAAAAGAAATTTTATGGACTTCTAAAGGTGAAATGTTTGTTTTCATGTTAAATATTTCATAAATTATGATTTTTCATTTATGTTTTCTTATAAAATGTTTTTTAAAAAAATTGGGAAAATAATTTTATTTCAATAGTAAGTGATTATTTTGAGCTCAAACCTTATTACGATAAAAATTTCATATGGGTTTTAAAATTTGTTTAAAGTCTAATGGGTTTCTATTATTTTTGTATAATTACTGATATTTTTTTGATCATCCCAAGTTTTATATTGTTTTAATTGGGCTTAAGGTTGATTAGGAACTATAAAAACGTCTATCTTTATGCTTTGGGTTTAGTTTTAAAATGGGTGAATGTGTTTTGAATGAAACAATAATTTAAATTTAAGAATCCTATTTTTTTTGGAAAAAATGAAAATTGGGTGGAAGTGTCCAATTTGTATTTTAAGAGTTTTTTTAATTCTCTAAAACATAAAACCAAATCCTAGAAATATAAGGTAGTGCAACCCTTGTTATAAATAATGTAATTATGGGTTTTTTAAGTTACCAGGTGTTATAGTTATTTTCATGTGATTGACATTGGATTGATAGTGGTCCACCACCTTTAGCTATTCCATGAGGAACCCTAGGTTACTAAGTGGGAATTTGAGGGACATTGACATTTCTAGTTGAGATTTATGCATCAGATAATACCCCTTGGTTGAATGTAATGACCTATTTAGGGGATGTGTCACCGATGAGACTAGTTGAGAGATATTTGGGTGAAGAGTTGTGAAACCATTAACCTATAGGCATTTGGTTCCACTTATGCATGTTGAGTATTGTCCCATTAGTACCTATGGTGTTGCCTCATGATATGTATTTTATATTATGCCTATTTATTAAGTATCATCATGTGAGTTTCTTATTTTTTTATTTGACCCTAATTTGATGTATTGGTTGTTTATAGTTGATAATTGTTGTTGTATGGCTTGAATTATGACATTATAATTATTCCTTTATGATTTTACTTAGATTTTCATTCTATTATGTTTTCCCTTTGTACTTTTCTCATATTTGTGGCGTGTGTTTGTGTTAAAATTTAATGGGAAAATGGTTAGTTGTCTTTAAATGCAAGATATTATACAATATATTTGAAATTGATTTAAACCTACATTAATAGTTGATTTTCAAAAAGGCATGTTTTAAATAAAAATGAAAGTTTCACCTTAGTTTCTTTAAAGATGAAATGTTTTAAAGCGGAAATGAAGGTTTTTGAAATGGAAATATTGTATCAAAATATTTTGACGCATGTTTTATAAATGGTGTGTTTTAATAAAGGTTTGAGGTATTGTTTGTTTATTTACATATTGTGTAAATTAAATGTAAACCTATTTTATCATATTTATTTTTAAAATAGAATTATTAGTTTCTTTATAACATTAATTAAATAGACTCTTGGTGGTATCATACTAGGAATTGGCTCACACCATACATACTCACATCAGTGGGTATGTACTCTTCATGTTTTCTATTGGTTATCAAATCATGGATTGTAGGTTTTTTAGCTAATGACCTCCTTTTGGGAAGTGGGTTATTTTGAGTATGGTGGTGAATTTTGAGTCACATGGTGGTGGTGGAGTTTGTTTCTCAGGTTTGCTGGATTGGTTTAGGTCATGTGGTGTATCAGCCTCTCTGGTATCCTACTATTGTTTTAGTTTTGATTCTTGGTTATGGATTATAAAATATTTTTATAAAAATTATTTAATTAATATAGAAAATATTTTTTAAAAACTTGTTTCTTACATTTATTATCATTATTCCATGTTTAGATGTTCTTATTTCAGATTTTTTTAAATTTGGCATGGTCGTCCAATACATGGAGACCTCATGCTAGGTTCCCAGTTTGATCCCATTATTCATCCTAGATTTCATGAGGGGTAAATAATTCCCATGTGTTATCTAGTGATATGAAAACACCATTTTCTAGCTCAAGGTGATTGAGAACGTTCCCCAGTCATTGTGGTGAAGCAACTTGGGTGACGGGTCAGGTCAACCCAGGCCAACTCATTATATATACAATGACTCTCTCACCATAAAATGATATAATTGATATTAAATAATTGGGTATAAACAATTTATAATTTCATAAGGGCCCTTTATCAATTTTTTTATTCTAAGTAAACTCCATGTGAAATAATAATAATAATAATAATAATAATAATATTATTATTATTATATTCTCATGACATGAACTAAACTCACAGATTAATATATTATCTCCCTTGATCTCTTAACTCAGCCTGTCAATCCTCCTTGACATTTATTAAACCTTGAATAATAAATTTTTTATTTAAATAAATATTATTCATTGAAAAAATAAAAAAATATTATATTTAGTAAAATCATGAATAAATATTTATTTTCATATTCATTTAACTAAATAAATATTTACATTAATATATTCACTAAACTGGTGAATAAATATTTATTTATTTATCACCTTTTGAATAATAAACAAGATATAAATAAATATTATATTCACTAAGCACATAAATAAATATTTATTTTATATTCAACTCATATTTTATAAACATGAATATCTGATGATTGAATTAATGTGATCAACTTAACTTGAATAATTATAATTCCACAAGTCAAGAATAATATTTATTTTTAGTATTAAATTCAAATATAATTTAACTGAGATTCAAGATAAAATTGATGTGTGACCCTCTATACCTCTTTCTTAGTGGAATTAGTTGAACTTACCTAAAGTCCAAGATTAACATCCAGAAACATGTCAAGGAACCCATAAAGAAAAAATTTAATATTATTTTAATTGGTTCCTTATAACTAACTACTCTTTACATCAATTACCCATATATTTATGGTCTTGAATATTAAAAAATATCTTATCATATGATGAGTGTTTTTTACATAACATTAATGTGATAATGTTATCTATCACCTTGAAAGGCCATAACACTTCCCTATTATGATGAGATCCTTGAAGTGATATGATAATATTATTAAATATATATTCTATGGTTGGATGGAATCATCTGACTAGACATAGATGAAATAGACTATTAGGGGTGGGAGGCTCATAATACATTAAGACTTCTTCCCATGAAGTTCACCATTGGTAATCTCCAAGAGAGAAGGTTATGAGAATAAACCTGGCCATAGAAATTTCACATGTTATATGTGTTATTAGATATTCCTATATGAAAATGTGTTTTATGGTCCTTCTACTTGATATTATTATTAATACATATCATGATCCATGTACTTAGTTATATTGATGAAAATCATGATGAAATATACTCATAGAGAGGTAGGATATGTTTGGTGAATCATGAGTGATATGGAATTAATGAGTAAGTTA
Organism: Viscum album; assembly: GCA_963277665.1. NCBI lineage: Eukaryota > Viridiplantae > Streptophyta > Magnoliopsida > Santalales > Viscaceae > Viscum > Viscum album. Next base: position 1,222,413,374 of record OY728150.1, on the reverse strand, counting down.
ATAAAGTATTTTTTACTTTTGAGTTAATGGAAGTAGATATCTCTAGCCCTTTGATTAGAATGGAACTATCTGATTAAGTCATGACCATGTGGGTTTTATCGACGAATTCATTTTAGGAAAGTCAAAGAAAGATATATCAAGTATATAGGTTTATTACATATGTGATGCAACCTAATTGATGAGATATCATGACAAAGATATTACATTACACAATGAGAATCTGTAGGAGTTTCTTATTATTGTGATATTAATGTATTTATCTATAGGTGATTTGATGTATTGCTAGATGTTGATCTTGTACTTTAAACCAGTTAGTCTAATGCCACTGAGAAAGTTTCATAGGGGGTCACACAATAAGTATATCCAGAACCTCAGTTAAATTATATTTTGATTTAATATTAGAATAAATATTTTTTTTTGAGTTTTGAGGAATAATAATTATTTAGGTTATTTTTATCACAAATATTCAGTTACCGGTTATTTGAGGGAATATATACATGAGTTTAATATTTAATAAATATTTATTCATGAATTTATTGAATAAAATATTTATTTATTTATTGAATAGATAATTCATTGATATTTATTTTTTACATAAATATTCATTATTCAAGGTTTGATAAATACTAAAGATAATTGACAGATCGAGTTAAGGTTCCAATGGGAATGATAAATTTAATATCATTTAAATAAATATTAATTAATTTATTTAATAAATGATATTAAAATTATCTGCAAGTTTTGTGCATGTCAATGAAATAATAATAATAATAATAATAATAATATTATTATTTTAGATGGGGTTCACTAAGAATAATGAGAATGGTTAAGGGACTTTATACAATAACCTATTCTATAACCTAAGTATTTAAAACTAATTATATCATTTCTAGAGGAGAAAATTATTGTGCACAACACTCTCTCTAGAAAATTCTTTAAAAACATAGAGAAAAATTTCTCTAAAATTCCCTTAATAATGGAGAATATCCATCCTTATTCTCCTCTCTCAATCTTCAAGAGAACTAGATAAATTCCATCTAGTTTAGAAGGAAATCTAGTTTCAATAAATTAGAATGATGCAAGGTGATCGATCTTTGGTGATAGCATGAAATGGTCCATCCTTAACATTTTGAGATTTTTGGAACATAGGTGGATATCACTAGAGGGATTCTACCCTTTAACCTTTTGATGCAATGATATTATTACAAGAATTGATCAAACTATTTGATGATATATTTTTTTCAAGAAAAGGTAATTTATATTTATATAAATTAAATTTAAATTTTATATAAAATATCCTTTATTAAGGATTATAGGGTGTTATTCATCTACTTATAAGGAGAAATCCAATGAAACTAATTTTAAAAATTTATTTGAAACAGGCCCAAACCACTTCTGCTATACCCTAGGGACTTCAATTTTTTCAATGAAAACAAACTTCCTATGAACAATTTTATGTAATATCTTCCATTTTTCATGATATCTCATCAAGTAGGTTGCATACTTATGTCATCAACTTATGTTATTGATTAATTTTATTTGAATCTATGAAATGAACTCATCAATTTACTACCAAGGACATGGATTTAATCAAACAATTCCATTTCAATCAAAGGGAAAAATATATCTTCTTATATTAACTCAGAAGGAAAAAATATTTTTTCCTATTCAATCAATGTAATATCACTTATGACACACCTAACACATACTACCTCACTGAAAGCATATTTTGTCATATTTTTCAGCCATACATCAAAGTATACGATTCATTATATACATTAATAATAATCACAAGTCTAAGAACCAATACACACATCTTTAGATTGGAATATCCAATGAAACATATAACATGTAGAATTCTTATTGGAAGGTATGTCCTCATAAGATCCCTTCTTGGAGATTACCATGTTATAACTTCTTGAGAAGAAGTCTCAATATCTTATGAACCCCTATTAGTTGATAGACAAACATCATATGTGTCCTATCAGGAAACTTTTATCCAGAGTATAGGATATATGTTTTAAAAACATTATCATAGCACTTATAGGATCTCATTATATAGGGGAAATACTACAACCTTTCGATGAAATAGATACTCTAAGGAAATTGTCTCATTAATGTAATGTAGAATATGACTCATCATGTGGTAAGATATTTATCAATATTCTAGTAATAAAAAGTAAAAATTAATTTGGTTCTAGGGAAACAACTCTAACAGTCTCCCAATTTCACTAGATCCAACTGTTAAAAACTTTTTATTTATTGTAACTCGTAAGATATTCATTCTTATGATAAGATAAGACTTTAGTCAAAAAGTTTTCCATGTCCTCTTTTGTAGCTACTTGTCTTACTATAACCTCACCCCTTTGATAAAATACCTCAAGAGATAATACTTATAAATTATATACTTCATCCATTGATGTGATCAGAGATCTTTGGATAGAACTAATGCTACATTATTATCATAATACTGAGTGATAACATCTTTACTACTAGGTATCACATCAAGATCCTAGATATATTTTTATATTAAAAATACTTCATTAGCTACATTATAAACCTCTATATACTAAAGAACTACTATAGAATTAGTGACCATTAGATACTTAGAACTCTTATAGATCATAGATTCTATATTTAGAAAAAACAAACACCTTGACTATGATTACATATCTATCTGATCTATATGGAAATTAGTACCTATGTATCCTCTCACAACTTTTTTCTTATCACCTATATACACCAAGAATATATCCTTCATTTGCCTTAGATAATTCAGGATAGTGTTTACAACCAACTAATGCATCCCCCCTGGGTCTACTTGTTACATTCCTACCATGCTCAAGGAATAGGAAAAATAAAACCTAATACATAGCATGACATATATAATAGATCTTATCACATATGAGTATATCTCTCAATATCCTATTATGTTTGTGGATACATTTTATTATATATATGTATACCATCTGACATTGAAAATAATCCCCTCTTAGATTGTTCTATACTAAATATCTCAAATACTTTGTTAATGTATGAACATGGAATTTTTACAAGAATCCACTTTTATCTATCACAATGGATCTTGATCCCTAGAATATAGGTTTATTTACAAAAGTATTTTATGGAGATTAATTTTTTACCATGTCTTAACTGACTGTAAGATTTGTATCTTGTTTCCCATTAGTAATATATTATTAACATATACTATTAGGAAAACAACTACACTCCCACTAAACCTCTTATAGACATATATCTTATATTAATTCTTTATGAAACCAAATACTCTTATGGATTCATCAAAATTAATGTTCCATGATCTTGATGCATGAATCAACCCATAAATGGATCTCTGTAACTTGTTCAACTTATTGGAAACCTTTGAAGTCATGAAACCTTCTATTTGTGTCATATAGACATCTTCTACAAGGGTTTCATTAAAGAAATCCATCTTGACATCCATTTTACAAATTTCATAATAATGGAAATACGTTATGGTAAATAAAATTATTATGGATTATAGAATAGAAACTTGTGAAACTATTTCATCATAGCCTATGCCTTGATGTTATTTAAAAAATTTAATAACCAATCATGCCTTTTAAGTACTAATTTTACCATCCATATATAGTTTCTTCTTTAAATTTTTTTTTTACCCAACATGTTTTACATCAATTGGAAGATTTACCAAAAACAAAACTTGGTTCAAGCACATAGAATCCATTTTATAATTATTTTTACTACTTTGAAACCTTTTAGTTTCTTACTGATTATTTACAGGAGAGAGGTTCATTATCTTCAACTAATAATGTTTCACCTTCCTTGGTGACTAAAAAACCATATCTATTTGGTTCTTTAACCTATTTAATGATCCTAAACAATATTTTTGTCTATTGAATAACTTCTTCCACTAGGACTTGTGGAATTTTTTCATTTTACAACTCTTGTGTATCTTGATCAGTGACTTTATGAAAGTATATATCTCTACCACTATTTCTTTTATAAATGTTCTCCCTTTCTATAAATATGTATTTCCTTATAAAAATTACTTTTCTATCTTAGGTATTTAATTTTTAATATATACTTGTTTCTTTATAATATCATATAAAGATACACTTAGTTCCTTGATACACTAGTTTTTTATAAGGTGTAGCCTTAACAAACACTTCACATCCCCATACACGCATATGTGGGAAAAAAATATTTCTTCACACTCTATAATTTTAATGGAATTTTTCTTTCCAAGTTAGTTGGTACTTTATTTATTATGCATGTTGTAGCCTATTACGCATATTCCCAAAAGGACAATGGAATACCCATATGACTCATCATTAATCTCACCATATATAACATTGTGTGATTCCTCCTTTCACTGACACCATTATATTATGGTGTATAAGGAGGATTTAGTTGGAATAGTATCCCAAACTCTTTTATATAATTAATTAAATCCTAGTTAAGATACACCTCAACTTAGTCTAAGTGTAATTTCTTTATATTATTACCAAACTAATTATCTACTTCATTATTTCATTCATTTAATTTCTTAATGTAATCAAACTTATACCTCATTAATTTGACATATCTATATATACTAAATTCATCATTAAAAGTTATGAAGTAAGATAATCCACCTATATCTTCCATTGTAAAATATCCACACATATTTATATGAACTAATTTTAGAAGCTCTGAAACTGTTTAACCTTTTCAATGAATAAATCTTTGTACATTTTTCCTTACAAAAAAGAAGTAAATATATTCAAGGATATTAGTCAAAAGAATCTAAAAATCCTTATTGATATAATTTTTTCATTTTCTTATTGTTTATATGACTAAGTCGGTGATGCCATAACTGGGTGTGATATGAGTCATGTGAACTTGATTCATCATAGATTGCTAAGACTTGATTTTCATATTCTATCATGTAAATACCATTATTAAAATTTACCATCACATAAACTATGCTATCTTTATAAAAGTGTAAACTATTATTTATGAACTTGAAAAATAAATCCATCCATGTCTAAAATAGACATAGATATTACATTTTAGTTACAGTTGGCACATAATAAAAATTATTTAAAACTAGAATTAAAATAGTAAGTAATGTGATATAATATTCTCATATAGTTAGAATATCTAGTATTTCTCTATTGATAGCTTGAAGATCTACCTCACCTTAAACAATCCTTTTGAATCTTCTTAGTTCCTTTATTTGGATACAAATATGAGAACCAAAAGCTATATCTAATAAAAAATTTTAAAAATGGAAAGATTAATATCAATAATGAATATACCTAAATATTCAATATACTTTTTTATTGAGGTAAAATTCTTCTTTTAGTGGAATTTCTTTCCGTAAGAGAAACACACTACATCCTTCTCCCGAGCCCTCCCCTTAATCTTTGTTCTCTTAGAGGGGTGATGTGAAGTTTCCTTAGACTTGGAATTAGTCTTAGAGACTTTTTTTTTTACTTTCTTATTATTCACTATAAATTCATAAGAATTTTCATCTCTCATGTATTTATACACCTTGTGAATCAGATTCAAAATATCTAGGTACATCTTCTCTATATTGTTCATATTTAAATTCATAATAAAACTTGATAAGCTCTAGGAAATTTAGGTGATTTTGAGGTCTATAAAACATTACTCGGGAAACTTGAATCCTAGTATCTATAAATGATCAATATAATCAATCATATTAACTACACGAGGTCTAACCAGGACTCTTTTTCCAAGATTTCATAAAAAGAGTTCCTTAGAGATCTCATACCTCTCTTGTATTGATTTCTGCTGATAAAGATTATAGAGATGAGACAACATGGTGTATGCATACATGTATTCATGAATCTTATTAAGATCACTAGTCACATATGATAACATGAGGAATTATACATCCAATTCATTCTCCATGTGTTTCTAGAAGACATTTTTATCTTCCTTACTTACCTTCTTAGAGGGATCAATAGAATTTGGGAACTCTAGAACATGAAACTTAAACTCTTGGAATAGTACAATGAAAAAGTTCCTATAACACTCATAGAAATTAAAGTGTATTAGAATATTACCTTACTATTAGATATATTATAGGGACAATGTTATGGTCAAATGACTTTTCATTTTCTATAATAAATAAAAGTAGATTTTAGTACTTTATCTTGATTTCTAGTTATGATATAATAAATTAATTTTATTGGTCACCCAATAGTTTATCAAATCTCAATATCCAATATGATTGGATTCATAATATCCTATAACTTAGATACTCTAGAGGAGCAAATCCATATTCCCTTTTAAATAATATATACTTGGTCTAGACAATTTATTCAATGGAATTTAGGTAGGTTGTTCTTTATAATTTCCATGACTCAGAGTTCCTTGATATGTTGAGTGGACTCCCCAATCCTAAGATCCTAAACTCATACTTCCTCAATGATTGCCTCTAATTTACACTAATTATTTCCATGTTAGTTAACCCTTGATTTTAATAAGGTTAAGTTTACCCAACACCTTTGTTAGAAATCCATGATAATTGAAAGTGTCCTATCTTTGGGAAAAAAAAGTACTTTTAACTATGGTTTTATTATAAATCAAGTGATGTAAGGTGTTATCTAAGTTGATATTTTCTTTAAGGGATTTTATTTATCTTATATGTAAATATTCTTTATTTTATTCTTCACATTATTTTTAATATTATATGGATTTTACATAATTAATTATCTATGTACTATAAAATAATTTATCTATAAAATCATTATTTTATTTCATCTTAGCATGCTTGTTAATTTATTTACTTTATTTGGATGCATTTAATAATCAAATAAGCCATTGTTTCCAATAGAAAATGTAAATATGTGTCACATGATGATTGACCACAAGGGTTTGAATTATATGTAATATTTTACGTCAGGTTTACTATTTCCAAATGATTTCTAATGGTTTTATTCATAGAACTAGAAACACCCAACTATTTTATATCCATGTGGGACCTACTTTCTAAAGGTAGGTTCTCATTGGGAAGTTTATCTAATGATGCTTAAAAAACTCACATTGGTTGAGAGGATGGGAGGTTAGGCTCATCACACCATTTTGGGGGGAATTATTTTTTACTCCAGGACTCTATTATAGATTTAAGATATGTTCATAAATCCTTCATTAATTCCCAAGTACAATGTGAGTCACCCTTGAATTAACAATCAATTATTAGAAAGTATAGAACTTAGAATCATCTGTATGTATCTGAGGTTCTTCATCAATGAGGATATCTATATATATTTGAGGTTATCTATAAATGGTATCCTTTTATGCATTGATTAGAGATTCTTTGGTCATTATTATGATAATTTTGGTTTTTATCCACACAGTGGGGAACTCTGAAGTGTATCATCATCTAGGGAGACGAGAGTTGTTTTGATGTCGGGATTGAACCCATGGGATGGGATTCCTACATATCCTTTTGAAAGGAATAAAAACCCACGTATTTCAGTGCCACTTAATGGGACACGTCATAACTTTTAAGGCCATGAGATAAGAACCAAACCATATAGTTTAGCGTATTTCAATGAGGATGCCTAGGCAGAAGGTGCCTAGTCAAATATTGGTGTGGGACTTATGTCGGAGCGGCCCATGGAACCTGGAAAGAATATATATTCCCAAGATGAATTAGACCATACTGGTAATGTTCCCCTGAGAGAATAGATTTGAGTTAGGGGTGCTGGGTTTGGACCTTAGAGAGGCTTCCTATATATCCTATTTGGATGGGAATTACATCCCATGTAGTTTAGTTGTGAGGAACCATGAATATGGAGGACCCCAGGTTTGTCTTGGATGGAATTATGGCCTTTTGAGGGGATTAAATTGGGGATTATTCATCAAAATTATTCCCTTATCTAGTTTGGTTGGGGCTTAATCCTTAAAAGGATTCCCTTGTTGGGTAGTTTTGATGGGATTTACTCCTAAGGAGAATGCCCTAATTGGATTTGGGCCCATGATAAGTGAATTAACCCATGGATATTTGAGGGTTTGGTTTGGGTATTACACCCAAGGAGGATTCCCTATGGTGAAAGGTTGGGGGTTATACTAAATAGGAGTCCCTGATTGGTTCGGTATTACACTTGGAATGATTCCCATATTGTGGAGGGTTGGGGATTGTATCAAGTAGGAGACCCATTAATGTTCAGGATCATGTGGATGTTATGACCACCATCAATCTCTAAGACCACGTGAGTCATGATCAGTGTGAGAAATAAGAGGAAATGGGAGATCCAAGAAAACAACACAATCCCACTTCCAATGGTGGAAGAGGCCGGGGATACAACACTTACCTCCATTAATTGTACCCTAGACCCAAATGAAGAAGAAAAGGGAATTAAAGTTTATATATATCCTATATTATTTTAGTGATTGGGATATATAGAGGAAGTAATGAAGTAGGAGAGTTCCTACAAGAAAGGCAAGGGGCTTACTCCAGGGGGATTCCCTAAAATCGGTTCTGTAGTAAGATAGGAGGATCTCATTTAATGCTAAAGATAAAGGAAAGTGTGATCTTCACCCTCCTCACCTAGAATTAGAGGATATGGGTCTTAGATATGACTAGGGAAGTACATGGTCCTAACTCTAGTGCACAAGATTTGGAGTTTCCTAACACCTCCCCTAGGATCAGGGTCCTCATGACCATAGGAATTCATACTCACATGCACCCTGAGGACCCTAACCATCAGGTAGGATAAGTGTAGTAAACTTATGACCATAGGAATGAATACAAAAATGGGAGACTAGTTAGTGTGCATATTTCCATGGGTTTTAAAGTTTGGAGGTTTTGGTGGAGGTTTCAACCTAGTCCCTTTTAGGAAAGGGAGCTAAAGGGAGAGAGGCCCTGCCATTGGTGGCTTGGAAGAGGGTCTGAGAAGTGACTCATGTAGGGTGTAGGCTGGGCGATCCAAATGGGTTTCACATAGGGTGTAGAATGGGAAAACCAAAATGGGTCTCACGCTGGGTATAGGATGGGTAAGCCTAGGAGTTTTTCACATTTGTAGGCCTACGTAGGCTTAAGATACTTTGGGTGATGAACCACTTGGGAAATAACACTTGGGTGAGGCTTTGCTCAAGGCTCCAAGGGTCTCCATAGGTGTTCCCAGAAGTGTGTCACGCATGTCCCTGGTTATGGAAGGGGAACTCACGCTAGTGCTCATTAAACATGGGGGTGAGGGTGAATAACATAAGTATTTATATGTTTTAAACCCTGAGAGGACTTTGGTTATACCATCCCACCTTATTTACCACTTCTTTAGATTTTAGAGGGATACTTGGAAGGTTTTGGAGGGCCTAGTTGAAGGATTAGGGTTATCAGAGTGTCATGAGATCTTCAAGATTTTTTTTCCATGCAAATAAAGATCCCCATGGTCTATTTATAGGTTAATATGGGACCTTGGGTGATGGGGATGGATCACGCAGGCCTGTCGCACAGGATGATGTGTAGGTTCGCCGCGCATGCTAATGTGTAGGGTCGTCACACATGCTGATGTGCAGGGACATCACCTAAGATGATGTGAAGGGATATCATGTAGAGGTTAAAGTGAAGGTCCATCAAACATTCTGATTTTTAGGTTCATTTCATATGCTGATGTGTAGGGTCATCGCGCAAGCTGATGTGCAGGTCCATCTTGTAGGCAGATGTGTAAGTACCCTGAGCACCGATGCTGTTTGGCGGGACTTGCATAACTCGCTTGGGTGAACCCGATGCTCCATGCTATGGGGGATGTGCCCCCACACTTCTGTTCGGGATTAGTTTTGGGATATGGTCCTGGTCCTTCAGGCCAGTCCCTTCACTACCGTCACTGATACCCCTGAAAAGAAGAGATCCTCACCAAGAACTTTTTGAGCCTAGTCGATGATGTTTTGGGTTTCAACACATAGAAATCCAATTTTCTTCTTCCTATATGATGGTTCATTTATACTCAAACTCTACATTTGGTGTCTAAGTGATGATTACATCATTAATTCCATAAAAAAGTGCATGGAACACATTTCAAGGTGTCAATAAAATCCCCCCCCTTAGAATTAGATTCATTCAGAATGAAAAGAATCTAGTTTTAAGGTAAATTTATAACACTTTGATGTATTCCAAAATCAGTTGGTGGGATGTGGAGCTTTCTCAACTATGTAAGGATACTCTAATTTTTTCATAATCCATGGGGCCTAGCGATCATAGTTTGACTATTTCTAGGGTCATATGGAAAAAACTATAAAATTTGCATCTTTTGTGCCATCGACCTAATTTTTTCCTAAGTCCAATATAAGGAAGAATTATAGGGTGAGACTTGTATTTTTCTTAGGGTAACCTTTATGGGTTTTCAACCTATTTATTTTCATTGTTCAATTTTTTCCTAAAACACATGGAGTGCAGGTTCAGCGATATGAGATGATACTTTTTTCAAGAGTACCCTTTGTGGGTTTTCAATATGGAGAGTACCATGTCTCTTTTTGTGGTAAGTTTAAATTCATGCAAGTCAGACCAAAGAAACTGGTGTTTTAGTTTAAACATATTTGAGTATAAGTTTTGGGATGGTGGCCCAAACAAGTTTTGTTGGACAAGAATGTTATGACATTATTCATATACTCAATGAGGAATTTTGAGCCATGATTATGTGGTTTTTGAATCCAAAACGTATTTAGGAATAGAGGAGGTCTCTCCTGAGGATGAAGTCACCACTGGTTGACACACCCATTTTGTGGGATACTTTATGAAAATACAACTGGGGTGTGTTGTAGAATAGTTAAATAATGACATCCTTTGGCCAAAAAACCCATTTTGTGGGCGATTTCATGCATATCCAACTGGGGCGTGTTACTGCATAGTCGGAAAGGGGAGTTCTTAGGAATTCAAACATTTTATTGCTAATGATCGAAGGAAGTTTATGGATATTCAAATTTCTCAAGACCATGATGGGTGGTTTTTCCAAGAGAAGATGTATGAGAATGAAGAGAGAATTTGTATTGGAATTTTACATGAATGGGAAACTGTTCCTACATGAATTTGGCTTGTGTGGAGGAGGGTAAATTTTGTTAAATGGATGATGCTAGGGGAGAAAGGACCATTTATTAAAAGAGTTGAATCATCATGTAGTTTAATTCCGTATGAACAAGACATTGATCATGCAGTTTAATGCCTTATGGTGATGATTTTGTTGTATAGTTTAATGTTTTATGACTAGGAAGTTATGCTATGCAGTTTAATGTCATATAGAAAGAATATTATGCTATGTAGTTTCAAGTCATACATCAAGGGAATTAAAGGGGATATAATTTAAGGTCCTTATATTTTACTAAAAGGTTAATAATTCTCCTCTTTTATGATAATTTTTTTGAGAATGTTCCTTCACTTTCAGGAATCAGGAGGAAAATTTTGTAAGAAGTAATTTGGGGATCTCTAGATCTGAAGGGTGGTATGGGGAAAAGGTCTTATGAAAATATAGGGTGTCTCTCTTTATGATGAAGTTACCACTTATTGATAAAACCTTTTTGTGGGATAATTTATGAATATCCAACTGGGGAATGTTACAAAATTGTCAACAATTACATCCTTTGGCTAACAAACCCGTTTTGTGGGAAGCTTTATGCAAATCCATTTAGGAAATGTGACAACATATTCAGAAAAAGAAGTTATTAGGAACTCTAAAATTCTATTTCTAAAATCAAATGGAAATTTATATAGATTCATATTTCCTTAGGCAAAGAGTTTGGTTTTTGTAAATAAAGTACCTGATTATGAAAGGGTCATCTTAAGTCAAAATTACTAAAACGAATTGGAGGAATAGGTCCTCTACATAGGTCTGAACCAAGTACAAGAAATATGGAATTTTTATTTTTAGGTCATATGAATAGGACCATGGAAGTATGAAAACTATAGGTAATAAGTGTAAAATCGAACCAAGTTTGTTCAGACATACTTCAGACATGAGGGGGGAAATCGTAAACCATGGTCTTGGGGGTTTTCATATCAGAAAAAAGGATATGGAAAAAATATGCAAGGGGTGACTAAAAATTGAATTTGAATTGAGGGTTCCAAAATAATGTCATTAAAGCTTACAAGAACATAAGAGGCTTCTCCTAATTATGAGCTTACCACTGGTTTAAAAACCTATTTTGTGGGATATTTTATGCAAAGACAACTAGGGCATGTACTCTATAGTAAAATGATGACATACCTTGGTTGAAAAACCCATTTTATGGGAAACTTTATGAAAATTCAACTAGGGTGTGTTATTGCATAGTCTGAAAAAGGAGTCCTTAGGTATCATGTATTCTATCACTGGGGGATGGAGAAATATTATGAAGATTTGAGAGTATCCAAGATTAGAATTATGACATGTGGAAGGGATATATCTAAGTACAAAGGAAGCATTTGGACCAATATTGGCCATGAAGTGTAGAGTCCCTCTCACAAATATGACTCATATATAGAAGGAGGATATCTTTGGTTCCTTGGTGGATCCCCTAATGAGGGGATCTAAATTAAGAGATCCTATATAGATCCTTGTTTATCATAGGAGAGGGAGAATTTTTATTTACCCCATGAATGGGACTAGGGAATGTAGCCTAGGTGTCACTAAATATCTCACTATAATGAGAATCAAGCCATACATAGTTCTTGAGGTACCATATAGTTTAAAGTCATGTGGTGATGACATTATCCATGCAATTTAAAGTCATACAGTAAGGAAGTTAGCCATGAAGTTTAATGTCATACGGTAAGGACAAAGGTGACTTGACATAATTGCAGCTTAACCAGAGTATAGGACCTGGGAATCATTATGTATCTTGTTGGTGTAAGAACCAAGACACACATAATTCTAAAATAAATACCCCCACACTGATTGAATTCATGTGTGGATTAAATGATTTTTTTTAATATGGGATCATGCATAGGGTGATAACCCATATTGGATCCTCTCATATAGATCTGACTCATACATGAGAAAGTTGGGGTATTTCCTGCATTGTGTTTCATCTAGGTCTAGGTTTGAAGATCCGAAAATCACTATGTATCTTATTATAATGATAATCAAGCCACATGTATTTATTGAGAAAATCGTGTAGTTTATTGTCATGCGGTGAGGATGTTTAGTGTTCCATTTAAGGTCTTGTAGTTAGGACCATGATATACCTAGTGTGAATTGATATTCCTTACTCATGCATGAAACTATTTTACCAAAACTCCTCAACCCATGTGAGCTATGCTTGGTGTGATAAACAAGGATTCACAAAGGTTTCTTCCACTACACAAAGAAAATACACGTAAATGATAGGGGAATTTATATTTTTATGGTGGATGGGATAGGAGGTATGATCCAGGCATTTCTATGTATCTCATTAGGCTAAGAATCAAGCCACACATAGTTCTTGGAATATTCCCTATCAAGGTTTGACCCATACATAGGGACATGGTACTTTTCATATTTTGTTATAGCTGGGCCTAGGATTAGGGATCCGATCTTCACTATGTATCTTGCTGGAGAAATAATCAAGCCACATGTAGTTCTTGAAACCCCATGCATTTTAATGTCATGCAGTGAGGATAAAGATGAATTGGCATGAAATAGGATAAATTTTATGACTGGTCCCAAGGATAGAAATTTGGGCATCACTACATACCTCAATGTAATGAGAATCAATCCACACATAGTTGTTGAAGAACCATGCATTTTTACATAATTCATAAAGGATGTAGTATTCCCAACGTGAAAAAGGGGTATTGCGACTGGACTAGGGGATGGGACCTGAGCGCCTCTATATATCTTGTTGGAGTAAGAATCATGCTACACGTAGTTCTTGAAAAGGTTCCCTATACAGGTTTGACCTGTACATAAGGAGTGGTGGAATTTTTGTGTGTGCTGTGGTTGGACCCAAAATTGGAGATCCAAGTTCCACTACATATCTCATTGGAATGAGAATCCAAAAACGTCTAGTTCTTGAAGAATCATGCATTTTAACATCATGTGATAAGGATGTTGACCACACAGTTTAACATATTGTGGTAAGGATGTGAGTTACCTGACATGAAATCAATATTTTAGCTAGACCAGGATATATGATTCGGGTGTTACTACATATCTTACTATAGTAAGAATCAAGTCACATGTAGTTATTGAATATTGTTCCCCACATCAATTGGGATTTGACATGGGGAAAGGGGGATTTAATGTTTTCTAGAATGATGACTGGGTTCAAGAAATGAGGTCTAGGCATTACTAAGTATCTCATTAAAATTATAATCAAGACATATGTTCTAGAAAAGTTCCCTATGCAGGTCTGATTCATACATAAGAAAAAGGGGACTTTTCCTTTTCATTATCATGGGTGTACTTGGGATGGGAGGTCCATGAATCACTACATATATCATTGTAATGAGAATCAAGCCACACATAGTTCTTGAAAATATTGTGTAGTTTATCACCATGAAATGAGGACATAAACCACACAGTTTTATGTCATGTGGTAAGGAAGTGATTATGTTGGGGATTATACCTATAAAGGGGCCCAAGTGCCACTATAGAGTAGAAATGATGTGATTGGGGCTTAAACCTGAGATTGAGGCCCATATTTAAGTGACCATGAGGAGTGTATCTACTTGTGGTATTTCAGGGGTTTCTTAACATCAAATGAGAGGGATGTTAACCATGCAGTTTAATGTCATGTGGTGAGGAAAGATGGTGTCTTATAGTTTTAGGTCATACAACAAGGACCATATGTAGTGCAATTTATCATTATGTAACAAGGATGATAATGCCACATATTTTAAAGTTATGTGAGACAGACATTATGTAATACCTTTTTAAAGTCATGTGATAAGGACCAACTACATAGTTTAATGTCTTGCAGTTGAGATGTAGGTCACGTGATTACATGAAATATTTCTGTAGGAACCTTACATTGGTTGAGGTTGTAATGATCTATCCATCCATTGATATTAAATAATAAGATATTTTAGAGTGGACCTTATGTATGGATTAAGGTCTATACCACTTTTGTTCTAGCTTTAGAGGATTCTTTCTTGGTATCATTGGAATTTTGAGGACCAATACCAGTTCTCCTTAGAGGAATGAATGGAGGAATACCTTATTGTTAAAGGCTCACACTATCCAATTTTGATAGAATTCTAAGTCGTGAAAGGTTTGAAATCTTTTCTCATCAAACCACTCCAATTCATTGAGTCATTTATGGGATTTCTCATTTGTGGATAACTAGTCACATATGGAAACAAAGAGTGATGGAAAATAAACATCAATGGGCAGGACTTCTTATGTTCTATATACCAGTGAGTACAGGGTTTCCCGTGTGGTAGTACGGGTTGGAGTCTAGTAATCCCACAGGGTGTGAAAGAGTTTATCTAGAATTTTTTTTTATCTTTATCCACTATCATCAAGAGTATGTTTGATAGGGTCTTGTTGAAGGCCTCTATCTGTCCATTAGCCACCATATGATAGTAGGGTTAATGGTTAGATTTGATATTATACTCTTGATACAACTTATCTAACTTATTAGAATATAAATTTGTGTCATTTTCTGTAATTATTGTATGAGGGACACCAAATCTGGTAATAATGTTGGCTTTCATGAAGCTGAAAATGTTTTTGGCCCTGACTTCTTTGAGGGGTATTGCCTCATCCCATTTGGAGAAGAAGTTAGTAGAAGTTAAGATGTATTTGAACTACTTGTCCATGGTTGGAGGGTATATAATCTTAACATCCATTCCCCATATGGTTAATTTACAATAGTATTTTGATGTATGTAGAAACTATGGGGGTTTATAGATGAAGGAATGAAACTTATTGGTGAATTATATGAAATCCTGTGTTACTGTGGGATAGAAGTATCTGAGCCTTCAAATTTGGTTGCAGAGCCTATACCCTAACTGGTGGGAACCATAGGCTCTTATGTGTACTTATTTCATAGAATCCATGGTCTCTTCTCCAATGATACATCTGAGATGGAATCCATCAAAGCCTCATTTTTAGATGACTTTCTAGTGATTTGGGCCATCATAAAGAGTGATGTTGGTTGATCGCTGCAAGATTTGATCTTTCCCATATCTATTTAGTGAGAGAACTCTATCTTGAAGGTAGTTAATGATGGGAATCATCCACCCAATGGTAGGATCATACAATTAAGGGATAGAGCCAACTTCACTAATCTCTTCTATTATGACTTGAACAATAGGTGAGACTATTTAGTGATATGAAATGATGATGATTATTTCATCCTGGTTTGGATCTTCCAGAGTTATAGCTACATTTTTCAACACATCTACCTATGAATTATGTGACCACTTGATGTGATATAATGTTTTTTCTGAAGGGAATTCTTCGATTAACCCTCAGATATAGTCAAACAGGGGAATTAACTCTTCTTTCTGGATGGCATAATACCTATTGATATGTTTTATTACTAAGTTTGACTCACCTTTCACCTCTAGGTGGTCTAATGGTATTTGGAGTTCCATTTTTAGGCCTTCAATGAGGGCCTAATATTCCACCTCATTGTTAGTATAGCCTTATGATAATAAGGAGTAAGGAAAGACTATTTTTTTCTAGAGAGATAAGCATGATCCCTAGCCCGACTTTGTTGAGCTCAGGGTCTTCTATTCACTTCTCTGTTGGGATCCTGGATGCAACCTCAAAATACACTTCCCACATTTGGGGGCCTCCTTGAATATTTGATATCTATTCATATAGAAATTAATTATTTAATGACACTATTTCTGCATATGGGTGTTCTGTAAGGAAATATTTTAAGAACTAGCCTTTTACTACTTTTTGAGGTACAAATTGTATGTCAAACTACTATAGAATAACCATCCACTATTCCATATGTTATATCAATATAGGATGTCTGAGTATATATTTTAGTGGGTTATTACAAGATAACAATTATACCTTATGGTGATCTAGATAGTGGCTCTATTTCTAAACCACAAAGATCAATTCTAGACAAATTTTCTTGATATTTGAATAACGAGTCTCAAAATCGAGTATAGTTAAAATGAGATAATAAAGGATGTTTTCATTACCATCATCATTATTTTGCATAAGTAATACAACCAATAATTTCTCTAAGGTTGTCACATATAAAATGGGAATATTTTCCTCAATAGGTGGCATTAATACTGGTGGGATCAAGAGGCACTTCTTAAGTTTTTTAAATTATTCTTGATAGTCACTGGTCCACTGATATGTGACTCCCTTCTTAATCAGTTTGGTGAAAGGAAAACACTTTCCTAAAAGTCTAGATATGAAGTTACAAATATAGTCCAAGTGTCCTTGAATTCCCCTTAATTCTTTGAGGTTTTGAGGAGGTGACAATATAAGAATAGCCTTTGTATTCCCATGGTTGAATTCGATGTCTCTATAACATAAGATGAAGCTGAGAAACTTTTATGAGGTTACCCTGAAAGTGAATTTTAAAGGATTCATATTCATGATATATTGTTATAGCTTATTTAATATGGTCTCCAGGTCAAACAAGTGGTCATAACATTTCTAGGACTTAACCACTAGATCATCAATGTAGTATTTGATAACTTCCCTAGAAAGGGTTTGAATATGCGATGCATGGAATGTTGGTATGCTACAACGACATAATTTAAGCTAAAGGGAATTACCTGATAGCAGAATACTCCTTAGGGGACCCTAAAGGTGGTGTATTATTTATCTTCTAGGTCCATATGATTTTTTTGTACCCTGAATATCCATCCATGAAGGAGAGGGATTGATTACCAGACATTGCATCAATCTAAAGTTCTATGATTGGAACCAGGAAGTCATCTTTTAGACAGTGTCAATTGAGATCTCTAAGGTCAATGAAAACTCTGATTTTCCCATTTTTATTCTTCATAGGGAAAATATTGGCTATCCATTTTCGATAGTACACCTCTTAGATAAATTCAAACTTGATAAACTTATCCACTTTAGCCTCAATTTTGGAGGCATGAGTTGGGTGTGTCCTTTTGGATGAATGTTTGTATCCCTGATGGTCTTATGAAAAACCCAAGTTCTGTGTGGCCAACTCAGGGTTGAGGACCAACATCCCTATATAATTCTAGGTGAACATGTCCTGATGTTTCTTCATGAAGGAAGTATATACCCCCAATTCCTAGGAAGTCATATTCATATTGATCAAAGTGGGTCATGGATCTTCATTTGTACCCAAATTTATTTCTCTGAGTTTGTCAATACCGGCAGAGACACATTCCTAAAATATCAGAGGAGAATCCCTGAGGTATTACTATTAATTATGCTTTACCTATTCCACCACTTCCTGGGAAGTAGGTAATGAATAAATTTTCTCAGATTTAGGGGAGGAGTCGACATTTGGACATCCAAAAGATGAAGCAAACATTTCTGGCTCAATTTATAGTGTGAGGAATTTTTGGATCTCTGAAGGGGAGACGGGGGATCGAGAATGAGAATATTAATTTTCTCTCATTTTCATGACAACTTATTCAATTATACTTGGAAGAATATGTATTTGTTGAAGCTCAGGGGATGGAATGAAAAAATCTATATCCAGGATTTCATTACTTCTCAGAGAGTTGACAGCTTATCCAGTGCTACTAGGCTCAGTTGTCACAATTGAAATCATATAAGTCATTAGATGCATGCTTTAATTCGAACCCACTTCTTTAATTTTATTGATGGGAAGCATGTACTCTATACTAAGATGCTTGAAGGGATTGGACGGAATTAACTCCAGACCATTCGAGGTGTTGATTTGAGTGACATCATTAGCCACAAACTATTTTCCTTCCTTATGATAGAATCCTACATCAATGTATTATGACTCACATGATTTGAATTGGTCTTTTTCACCATGAAATGTCCCAATTTTACCATTGATATAATATTTAAGGCATTGGTGGTATGAATAAGGGGTAGTCACATGCTGATGTAGACAAGGTCTTCCCAAAAGAACATTGAAGGCTGTATCCTACCTAACCACCATGAATTATGAGTTATATATGAGATCTCTGAACTAGGTTGTAAGTTTGATTTCACCAAGAGGGTTTTTCTCATTCTTATCATAACCTTGTAACATTAAAGTGGAGGGAGATAAGTGAAATTAATTAAAACCTAGTTGAAAAAGTGTTTGGATTGGAATGAGGTTGAATCTTGAGCTGTTTTCAATGAAATCTCATCGTACATCAACATCATTTATCCTACTAGATATACATAAGGGTCTAACATGTCCCTGTATGATGGCATCCTCATCTTGGTCTATGAAAGAGATGGCCGTATAACATTCTAAAGGATCATTCTCTACATGATATACTTCAGTAGTAGTGACCTCAACTTCAAATTCTTAAGGGATTGACAAGGCCCCAATGAGTGCTTCTCGGAGGTCTTTTGATAGACTCAGAGCATCTAGGATTGACAACTTGGATGACACTAGGGATAATTACTTCAAAACATCATACTTATGTTCCAAAGGTCCATGTTTTAAAGCTCAAGGATGATATTTTGTAGGTTCTTTAAGACCTTAAGTACTTGATGTGGATAGATCATCCTTTGGGATAGGAGATGAAGGTGCTTATTCTCTTGGAGGATGAGGTTGACTAGGTTTTCCTTCACACTGAGGTTGATTAGGAGATGATGTATCCCATAACTTATCCTCTAATATGATTGTGTCAAGAAAAACTCTGACATGTGTGTGGGAACTTTCTTTCTCCTACTGAGCTCATTGGAGAGCTCTCCCATGAGTTTTGGCTTCATAGAAGGTTTGAGTAAGGAGGTGGTTATGGTAGTAATTCCTAGTGCAACAACTTCTTCCTCTATATCCTCAACTTTGATGGCCTCTTTCCCTAGTTCCCCAATCAAATGTAGGGAATTTGGGTTCATAATAACACTCATCATCTGAGAAGGGATCCATTAAGTGAATAACATTAATAGAACTAAAGATCAACTCCTCTATTGATGAAGATTTTTTCTAGTGGGTTGACTCTTGCTATACTATTTGGTGGGGTGGTGCCCATAATCTTGGTACTGTAGGAATAAAGTCCAATAAAATCAAATACAAATTCATCTTTGGAATAGTATTATATTTCTATGTTTTCTTCTTACTCTTTCAGCCATGTTTCTTTTTTAGAGACTAGATTTTAGAGGATTGATCTATCAGTGAAGTTGGTTCTGTTGCAGCGGAAGTGGTTGAAGGAACAATTGGATATTTCAAATTTTTTTTAAGGATATCATGATTTAGGTTGATCTTATTTCTAACCATCAAGTTACTGAACTTATGCCTACCCTTTATTTTCACTTTCTTCCATTCATTATCCTCATCCAGATCAGTGGTAGAGACAAATTCCACTTATTCTGGTGGCCTACCCAACTTTACTTTCCTGAAATACACTATCTTTTACAGGATTCATTTTAAGAAAAAACACTCCTGGATGTTGTCCCCCAATACCTAGTGGAAGGGGCAATGGTTTGGGAGATCTTCATCACCATCTTTTCTGGCCTTCCCAGGCTTTGAAAACTTGATCAAGTTATTCTCTAATACCGAGATTAACTAGACATGGACTTGGTCATTTTAGAAAGAATATACCTTGTTTTTCATATCCTTAAAATATTTTCATATCTACTCTCTTTTATCATCTTGATGAGGCAGGCATTGTTTCTGAAGTTTAGGAGGTGGAGCCACATGATATGATGTGGGATTCAGAGTAAGAGTGGGTACAGGGTCTTGCTTGAGCATAATAATGGTGGAATCTTCCTTCCCCATTCCCCTTCCTTGAGCTGATGGAATCACTTAGGACTTATCTTTGGTATCTATGATGGAGTCTTCCACTCTTTTAGTGATCATGATGAGGTCCCTAAACCCTTCCGTATATTTCACTTGGATAATTGGTGTGCACAAATTATCATGAATATTTCTATACATATGGGAAACAAGTCTTCTTTAGGAAGTTGTAGGTTTAAGGAATATGTAAATCCTTTCGAATGATCAATAAAATCCAATAACCTTTCATTTTCCCACTATTTTCAGTTTGAAAGGTCAATGACTGTTGTCTTCTACAACATTGAGTTGAACTGAAATAGGAACTTCTGAGGGAGATCTTCCCAACCTATAATTGAATGAGATAACAAGCTAGTGAACCATAATAAGGCTATTCCCTACAACGATTTCATGAATAACCTAAGTTTCACTGCCTCCTATTGTTCAAAGGACCCCATCTTGGGATCATAGTGGGAGATGAAATGCATCAAATACTACTCTAGATCTCCCGATCCATTAAAAATTAGAAATATAGTATTCACAAAGTTCATATGGGGAAGATTCGATCTAACCATTTAGGGTAATGATTATTTTCTAGTTGTATCAGCACACTTCATTCTTCCATGGCTTCTAATTGATCCATTAGTGACTCAATAGTGTTCATGATCCCTCGGGGAATGTCTGACTGAGCCGAAGTGTGAACAAGTTCCCCTGTCAGTAGGGCCATCTATGGCTGCACTACTAGTATCTACCATGGGTAGCCTATAGGGGAAGGCCTGTAAAGATGTTCCTAGTCCTGTTATGGATATACACCAACATAGGGAATTCCATATATACTACTGTGGGATCTAAGTATATTGGTGGTTGGTATTCCACATTAAGCGGATGTTCTAGATTCACTTCAGTTGCCACGAAGAACCCTATTTAATGAGGTATGCCAGTTGGGAGTGCGAGTTGAGGATCTATTTTTAGATTTTATCCAGCAGGAAGGCTTCCTCAGAGTAGTTCTTCATTGAGTCTCCTCAATTATTTCATCTCTTCTTCATGCTGAGAAAATATTTCCTCCAATGAAAGGGGATTAACCTCTTTGAGAGGTAGGTGATTCATAATCTATACCTTACCCTTTTTTCTTATCGTATGAATTTCGAGGAAATAATGGTAGAGTTATTGGGGGAATTCCTAGATTCATGGAAATATTCTGGTTCTGGGTAAGTACACCTCCTTCAATTGTTTTAGTGTGCACTGTATTTTGAACCAAAATTTCATCCTCTGACTCCTCTTCCGAATTGGCATCACATTCTGTAGGGTCTGCAAGGGTGGTGTTTATGAAATTTACTAATGCGTAATTTATTTTAGGAATTCTATTATTACATTCAAGAGATTTCCTTTTTCTACACCCTTCACAAGGCCTTGTCCTCTTCTTTTCTGATTCTCTAGGAGCCTCTTAGTGGATAGTAATCTAAAGGGAATCCATAGATAGTTAAGTCGTGCATGTTCCTTGTAAGGGTATTAGATCACAGGATGGAAAAAACTATGAGGATACATTCTGTGGAGTTTCCACTAATTGTGAGAAGATCGATTTTCATTGAGGATGAGGTTGCTGGGGTAAAAAAACCACCATCTCTGAGGGATGGGGTCATCCCCATTCAACTTTTACAACTCTTTTGGCCTGGTTTTATAACCTTAAAGGTTGGGCTAAAAAATCACCCAGCCCTATGGGATTAGGTTGCTTCTCAACTGCTATGGATGTTACTACTGTATCTTCCCTTCTAATTTTTTGGATCTTTGTTCGAACATGGGATGGGTGTATCATCTGGTATGCGCCTGAATTACACACTTTTGAATATCATTGTTCTATTTATGAAATTTTCACTATATGAAGATGGAATTCTCATAAGTGGGAGGCTTGTTCAATATTTTCAGATTCTTGATGTAAAAGTCTCTTAATAGCCTACTCTCTTCTAGATCAACGTCGATGAGATTCAGTCAAGGCCTATTTTTATCGATCACATATTTGGTTGTGAACATGGTCCATTTGTTGAAGTCGACCTCAAGCTATGACATTTCAAGATACCAATTTTATAGGGATTTTATGTTTGGGGAGCATAGTGAAATGTAATGCTCCGTGTGCACCCCATCCTATGACATGAACACCAGATGGGGCATCAATGATCAACTATCACAAAATTTTTAACATGCTGAGGCATGCACATTGAAGGGATCCTCACTTTTTTTATAAATGTTGTTTAGCTAGGAGATCTTCCAAGTCAATTTTTTTATATCCCTTCTATTACCTTGATGTGGATTTGATACTCATTGTAGTGTAATAATTTTTCTCTCAAGTGATGGAGATTTTTCCATATATTGAGATAGATATAGTGAAAAAAATCTTATGATAGTGCCTTTGGAATACTGTATTGAGTGGTGGAAAAAGGCCAGAACATGACTGGTATGTCATCTTTATCCAGCTATTTCCTCATGTTTAACATGTTATATTCATCTTTTTCTAGAGTCTCTTCTACTTGATATGACTAGAGTGGATGATTTCCCACCGCTTTATCAGAATCAAGGAGTTTGGTATGGAATTCCTTTATTACATTGAAGTATAGGTGACCCAAGGTTGGTTTAGAGAATAACCATCACCTTAGGCTATCTTCCGACTAAGAAATAATTTCACTTGTCAGTGATAAGGCATCAGATATGACTTTTCCTACTTTCCCAAGTATCTCAATGTAAGAGGGATTTCTCATTACTAAATTTCCAAGGGGATGATCCTCTTGATGATGTGAAATAATACTATAGAGAGAACTTTCACATCAATTGTTATCATGGAGAGGACTACCATGGTGTATTACAGAAAGGGTAAGACCCTATTTCTCCTTGATCTTTTGGCCACACAGAAGGCTTCCATGACTCTCATAGGGAGTTAATATCTCGAGATCAATCTTATTATGGTCATGAAGTAAGAATTCATGGTGAAGTGTCTGAGGAGGACCATCAGAATTACTACTACTATACCTGTAATTTGGTAATGGGAGAGTTGGATCTTGAGCTACCACAAATAAGCATCTAAAGTCTTCAGTAACTCCATCATTAAGTAAAGTGGGATCATAGATCAACTCTTCATTTTCTAGTTTTCTATAGTAAGGATTTTTTTGGACGCCTTCTTGCAAGAGAATAAGACCACTTGCTAGGGGAATTGGTTTTTAGGTATGAAATATTACTTGAATGGCTCCCGTATTACTTCTAGATTTTTTTAGTTGGATCCTGAAATTTCGGAAGGGGTTTGTTCCTTCCTCAGAGTGGCCACTGGAATAACACAATTACGTCCTTTTGGAATAAGTGTATGTTCCCGATCCAGTTGTCCGTATATCATGGGAGAGTTTTCCTAATGACCCTCCTGGATGGGAGTAGATATATGTGTATGCTTAGGGGTGGAATGATGAAAAGCCACCCCATTTATGGGGATAGATCTATGTGTCCATCCCTTTGGCACTATTTTGGATACTTTTAAGATGTCTTGGAATGTTTTTAGGATGTGGGAATGGATTTGTGTCTTCCCTTCTACCATTTTTAGGATATGCTTGGTGACTTTAGTGTCTATAACAAGGATATATTCCCATTATATATCTAGATAAAGGGTATGTGACTACTCCCACCCTCCATTTCTTATTAGTTGATACTGATAGTACTCATGTGTGGGGGAAGAGAGTTGGGTCTTCCCCCTATTCATTGGCAAGACTTTCCGACTAAATTCTCTGGGTGTTTCCAGACAAAACTGATGGAAGGATTGATGAATGTAGGAAGGTGTCTGTACCTATTTTCAATTTTCCTCCAAACTTTATTAGTGGGCTTCTTTGAGTGATTCTAGAAGATTTTTCTGGAAGACTTAATTAGTGTGGGCAAGTGTATGTTCTTGCTTGTGATTTTCTATAGGATTTGAATGGAGGGATTCCTTGGATGATTCTAGGTGAGTCTGTTAGCTATCTATATTAGGGAGGGTGGGTGTATGTTTCTGATTACAGTTGGCCACCAGATTTGATTTATGGGATTCTTTGGAGGGGGAATAGGTGTAGTCCTACTCCTAGTTGACCAATTTATACCCACAACAAGTTTTCTTGCATTCCTGGGTCTATATGACCTAGGCCGGATAACTGAGGAAGGCACCCACATCATGTTGAGGGTTCACTACCATATAGAATTGGTGGCCATGACTTCTGGCAGGATCCCTTTGGAAGGACTCCTGTGTCTCTTGGATGAGGCCGTATGTGGACACTTGATCCACCTACATAAGATAAGGGAGGGAATGGTTGTTGCATTCTGGGGATAAACTCTTGAAATGGTTGAAGAGAGAAATATGTGCCGCCTACATATGGACCATCATTCATCGATAACCAGACAATCAGTGGGGATTTGCAAGATGGAGTCCCTATTGGGTAGCCTCTAGGGTTAGGATTGTACCATTCTGATGATAATCCTGGACCAATGCATTCAAGACCCAATTTTAAAGATACTGGCTTGGTGATGACATAATTTTCTTAGATGAAGACCCGACATGGATAGTAGCCATGGTATATTTTGGTGAAATATAGAAGGACTCCATTGGACTGAAGGGATTTCTAGGAGAAAGTTCCTGAGATATAGATGAAAAACATAAACAAGAGAACCCCATCAAATAAGCATCTCATTTAAATTAACACATGCGTGATTTATTGTCTTGCTTGGACCTCTTTCATTTTGAGATAAAAATGGGTCTGAAAAATGGGTGACACTATCATCTTGGTTAAGTATTCATGTTGGGTTTACCATTTTTTTTGTTTCCAATGAAAAATGTAAATACAAGTCACCCGATGATTGAATGCAGGGGGTTTAATTATGTGCAATCTTTCACGTTGAGTTTAATATTTTCGAACAATTTCCAATGGGTTTATTCTTAGAAATAGAAACATCCAATTGTTATATATCCATGAGGGACCTTATTTCCAATGGGAGGTGCTCATTGGGATATTTGGCCAATGATGCTTAAAAAACCCACATTGGTTAAGAGGATGGGAGTTCAGGATCATCACACCCTTTTAGATGGAATTATAGCCTACTTTGGGACTCTCTTATAGATTTAATATATGTTCATGAATCCTTTATTAATTCCCAAATATGATGTGGGTCACCCTTGAATTAAAAATCAATTATTAGCATGTATAGAACTTAGAATCATCTGTATGTATCCGAGGTTCTTCATCAATGGGGAGATTTGAATGTATCTGAGGTTATCCATAAATGGTATCCTTTTATGAACTAATTACAGATTATTTGGTCATTATTATGATGATGTTGGTTTTCAGCCACATAGTGGGGCACTCTAAAGTGTATCGTCATCTAGGGAGACAGGATTTGTTTTGATGTCAGGATTGTACCCATGAGATGATAATCCTACATATCCTTGTTAAAGGAATCAAAACTAATTTATTTCTATGCCACTTAATGGGGCACATCATACCTTTTACGGTCATGTGATAAGGACCAAAACGTAAAGTTTAGAATCTTGCGGTGATAACTCCTAGGCAAAAGGTGCCTAGTTAATTCTTGGTGTGGGACTTAAGATGAATTGGCCTAGGAAACCTAGATGGGATATGGATTACCAAGTTTAATTAAACCCTATTGGAAATGTGGCCCAAAGATAATAGATTTGAGTTATGGGTGTTGGGTTTGGACCTCAAAGAGGATTCCTACGTTACCCATTTGGATGAGAATCAAAGACCACGTAGTTCTGTTGCAAGGAACCACATCTATGGAAGCCCTAGAGTTTATCTTATATGGGAGTATATCCTTTTAAGGGGATTAATTTGGGGATTATTTTTGAAAAGGATTCCCTTATCTAATTTGGTTGGGGATTACTCCTAAAAAGGATTCCCTTGGTAGGTAGTTTGGTTGGGTCTTACTCCTAAAGTGGATGCCCTGATTGGATTTGGGGCCCTGAGAAGTGAATTTACCCATGGAGATTTGAGGGTTTGGTTTGGGGATTACACCTAAGGAGTATTCTCTATGGTGAAATGTTGGGGCTTTTACTGAGTATGAGGCCCAGATTGGTTGGGTATTAAACTTGGAATGATGCCCATATTGTGGAGGGTAGGGGATTATACAAATTAGGAGGCCCATCTATGTTTGGGATCATGTGGATTTCATGAATGCTGTCAACCTCTAATCCCATGTGAGTCATGATTAGTGTGATAAACAAGAGGAAATTGGAGATCCAAGAAAACCACACAATCCCTCTTTTATTGGTGGAAGAGTCTGGGGATACGACACTTACCTCCCTTCATTGTACCTTGGACCCAAAGGGAGAGATAAAGGTCCTTGAAGTGACCATATCCTCACTTATTTTAGTGATCATGATAGATGGAGGAAGGAATGAAGTAGAAGAGGTCCTTCAATAAATCCCAGGGTCTTACTCTAGGGGGGATACCCTAAAATTAATACCACAATAGGATATTACGATATCATTCCATATAGAAGGGAAAGGAAAGCATGATCCTCACCCTCCCCACCTGGAGCTGGAGGCTTTGGGTCTTAGAGATGACTATGGAAGGACATGGTCCTAACCCTAGTGAAAATACTGGGAGTTCCCTAACACTTCCCCTAGGGTCGGGGTCCTCATGACCATAGGAATGCATACTCACATACACTTCGATGACCATAAGCATTGGGTAAGAAAAGTATGGGAAACCTCTAACAATAGGAATGCATACCCAAATGGGAGACACACTGGTTTTCCTACCTCCATGGTTTTCAATTTTCAAGGTTTTAGTGGAGGTTTCAACCTGGTCCCTTTCTAATAAGGGATCCAAAGGGAGAGAGGCTATACCATTGGTTGCTTGGAATATGGTATGAGAAGTGACTCACTAAGTGTGTAAGCTAGGTGAGCCAAAGGGGTTTAGCATAGGGTATAGGCTTGGAGAGACAAAATGGGTCTCGTTCAAGGTATAGGATGGGAGATCTTGGGAGTGATTTGTGCAGGTAGGCATGTACGGGTTGAAGGTAATTTGGGTGATGGACCACCTTGGTAACAACACTTGGGTGAAGATTTTCTCAAGGATCCAAGTGTCTCCACAGGTGTTCCCAAAAGTGTCTCACATAGGTCCCTAGTTATGGAAGGATACCTCACGATAGTGCTCATTGACCATGGGAGATAGGGTACCTCATATAGGTTTTTATGTGTTTTAAAACCTAAGAGGAATTTGGTTCTACTATCCCCCATTAATTCTCTCTTCTTCAGGTTTTGGA
The DNA here is from genome assembly GCA_963277665.1 of Viscum album. NCBI lineage: Eukaryota > Viridiplantae > Streptophyta > Magnoliopsida > Santalales > Viscaceae > Viscum > Viscum album. Next base: position 1,222,385,321 of record OY728150.1, on the reverse strand, counting down.
GGGAAACCTAGAAGGTTTCACAAGGCATGGGTGAAGGACTAGGGTAACTAGAGCGTCGAGAGTTCTTCATGAATTTCTTCTATGTAAATGAAGAGCCCTATGGTATATTTATAGAAAAATATGGGACTCTGGGTGAAGGGGATGGCTTTCATAGGTCTATCATGTAGGATGATGTGCAGGTCCATCGCACAGGATGATGTGAAGGGTCATCGTATAGGATAATGTGTAGAGCCATTGTTCAGGCTGATGTGCAAGGCCATCATATAGGATAATGTGCAGAGCCATTACATAGGCTGATGTGTAGGTCCATTGTGGAGGCTGAAGTATTGGGCCATCACACAGGTTGATGTGCATGGCAATCACATAGGCTGAGAACAAGCCCATCATGGAGGCTGAAGTGTAGGGTCATCATGCAAGCTGATGTGTAGGGTTATCACACAGGCTGATGTACAGGTCCATCACACAAGATGATGTGCAGGTACCCTATGTGCCGATGCTATTTTGTGGGACCTACAGGGATCACTTGGTTGAACTCGTTGATCTTTACCGTGAGGGCTCATGATCAGTGCTGGGCTGCAGTCTCAAACCTTTGGGCTAGTTCCTTCACTACCATCACTGATTCCCATAAAAAATGGATAGTCACACCATGAAATTTTTATGCCTGGTCGAGGATGTTTTGGGTTATGACACATAGAAATCCAATCTGCTCCTTCTAGCATGAATATGTATTTTTAATCAAACACTACATTTTGTGTATAAGTTTGGATCACATCATGAATTTTGTGACAAAGTGAATGGAACACATTTCACGATGTCAACAAATAGGTATCAGATAAATACATAGATAACCATGCACTAATATATAAAATAATCATGTGATATGATCATGAAATTTTAACTATTATTAGGTTTATCTAGTAAAAGATAAACCAACCTTGAACCTAGGGGAAATAACTCTTTGATCCAATGCCTATATTGAGTTAAAGCAACCCACCATTAACCTATGTATCTCCATGGTTAGTGTCACCTAAGCTTAGATCATAAACTATCTCCTCTTACTAGGAGCTCCTTCCTTTACATATGCTTATTCTCATGCATATGATGGGTACTAGGAATTTAGGGTTACAAAAAACAAACCTTGGACACACAATACCATATATAATAAAGGAGGAAGATATGATAGAAAAATCATCATATTTAATTTACTAATAAATTTATCACAAAAAACCATGTAATAAATAATTAAATTAAATAAAATCAACACATACATAGGTCAGTCAAGAATATGATATATTACAACATGTAATTACTACACATTTAAACTTACTAACAATCATTTCAGTTTTTTTATGAAGATAAATTTCCTCAAATTAATTAATTAATCAACTTATTTATTAATTAATTATTTATCTTAATTTCTCATCCATAATGTCCTTGAGATGTTAAAAGGCTCTCATCCTATTATAATTTTAAATAAATAAATTTAATTTAATTTTAACTTAAAATTATTATGTACACAATGTGTGATAATGAGGTCACATGGAGTATACCTTTTTTGTACTATATTATATTCAATTTTTGAATTTAAAATATACACAACATGTACTTAAGGTGACATAGCTTGTATCCTTCTATGTATGATTAAATATATTTCCAAAGTTTAGCTCTTACAAGATGTTTTTAGCCACTTAACAAAGCATGTGAATTATGTTTCATACAGTCCTTGTCCTATAATATGTACTTACATGACATGTACACGTACAAAACATGCTTTTTCATGGGTTAATATGCATATTCTATGTGGCATGTATGAACACACGACATTCCATTAACATACACGATAGGAAATTATGACAATTATCATAAAATATAGGGCATGTATGATGACCATACATATCATTTAATAGTATAATAACATGAAAAATAATAATTACACATTTATTTCTACATAAAATGTTGAAAATTGACCAATATGTACCTCGTGTGAAATAAAACTTATCATAAGGTTTTTACAGCTAGAAACACACTATATAGTTTGTGTCTTGCTTAATTATACAATGTGTTGACTCACATGATATGCCTATCTCGAAATGTACCTCTAATGAGTTGTCACATGTTACATGGCATGTACAACCAGCTATGTGCTATGTAATTCATTTATATCCACCTTCATAACACACTTAGGGACTTAGAGTGTATCACAAATGAGTTATCATGTGTTACATGACATGTAAAACTAGATATACACTATGAAATTCACATGTTTCTATATTTCTTGACTGGAAGTCAATACACAATGTGTAATGATGCCACATATATTGAACACATGGATTTCCAAGATTTACAAAGAGTCTATTCCATGTGGGGTTACATGATGTGTATACTATCTACACAAAATGTACTCTCTATCTAGATATATGTTAGCTGATAGTTAATATACATCATGTAATGTCACCACATACTGACCCCCACAAAATGTGTTGTGATTTTTGTAGGTCACACTTTTGTGGTTGACCAAGGGTACATGACATGTAATTTTCAATTACATATCTTGTATCTGTGTCATTTGACTAGCATACTTGGCACCTTAGAATAGGATCCATGAGTATTATTCATATTTTTTAGAATGTTCTTGGTCATATGAATTTGTGAAAATTCATTTTCATGACTTTTGGATTAAATAACAGAAAATCTAAATGAATACTAAAAAAATTCATAAATTAATAAAACAGATAAAGAATAATTATAAATTATAATGTAACAACTCTGATACCTATTGAAGGTTCTGGGGAATAGAGAAAGTGGCTAGGGATATTCCCACCAATAGTTTATCCTCAATTTCAATATATAATATCTGATTAAATCGATGAAATTAGCCCTATAATCTTATAAATGAAGATCTCTCACATTTAATTTATAATTAATTTAACACTAAAATTACCTCAAATGTGACAATTCATATTTTTTTGATCAATTCGGTTACCACTCTTATCATGTCGTCATTATAGAATAAAATTCAAACTAAAATTACTCTAGCAGTATCCACACATGTTCCATGAATTTCAGAACATTGTTCTTGGTATTCCAAGTTCTAGCATATAGGAACCAAGTATTTTGCATCATTCTCCATTGATCACAACAACAAATCCCTCTTTATCTCTCTTTTTCTTGAGATGGAGGTAGGAGTATTTTCTCTATAGGGCTTGAGAGAATATTAGAGAGGTTCTATTGTGCATAACCACTATCCTTCCTTAAAAATGATATATTTGGTATTAAATACACAGGGTTAGACAATTAATAATTGTACAAGGTCCCTTGATCTAATTGTTTATTCTATGTAAACACCATTTATATGTTCTAAACTCATGAATTAACATATCTTCTCCCTAAGAACCTTAACCTGACCCATAAATCTTCTTTAGAATTTATCGAACCTTGAATTATAAAATATTTATTTAAATAAATATTATATGTAATAAACTCATGAATAGATATTTATTTTAATATTCACATTACTAAATAAATATTTATATTAATCTATTCACTAAACTGGTGAATAATTTTTTTATTACCTTGTGAATGATGAATAAGAGATAAATAAATATCATATTCACTGAACTCATGAATAAGTATTTATTTAATATTCTACACACAAATTCTAAAATAAAATATCTAGTGATTGAATTTTTTTGATTAACTTAATATAAATAATAATTATTCCACAACTTAGGAATGATATTTATTCTTAATATTAAAATAAAATATAATTTAACTGAGATTTTGGATACATTTAGTGTGTGACCATGTGAGACTCTTTCTTAGTGTCAATAGGTGAACTCACCTAAATTACAAGATCAGTGTATAGAAACACATCAAGGCATATATAGAGAAAGTATTTTATTGCTATAGTGACAACAACCTTCCTATGAATTCTTATATGTAATATAATCCCCTTTTCATGATATCTCATAATGTATGTTGCGTACTTGTGTCATCAACCTATATGACAGATTGATTTTTTTGACTCTTTGAAATAAAATCATTGATTAAATACTATAGATATGGATTTAATGTGATGGATACATTTCAATAAAAGGGATAAAAATATATACTTACCTTAACTTGGAAGGGGAAAATCCTTTTTTTGACTTATTCAATTAATATCATATCACTTATGATGCACTCAATACATTCTACCTCACCGTGTTAAAACTTTATCACAATTTTTTTTAATAAATCAAACTATATGATTCACGATATACATTAATAATAATCACAAGTCTAAGGATCAATATGAACATCCACAAATTAGAATATCCAATGACATATAACATGTGGAATTCCTATTGGCAAGTCTATCATTATAACCTTCCTTCTTGAATATTACATAGTGCGATATTCATGAGAAGAAGTATCAATGTCTTATGAGTCCCCAACAATTGATATCCAAACATCATTTGTGTCCCATTAGGAGTATTCTATCTATACTATAAGATATATGTTTTAAGAATATTTTCATACCACTTTTAGGTTCTCATTATAGCGGGGAACTTAAATAACCTTTTGATTTGATAAATACTCTAAATACATTATCACATATTTTATAATAGATCAATCATCATGTGATAAGATATCTATCAATATCCTGGTAATCAAAAGTATAATTTCAGTTGGTTATTGGGGACCAACTCCAACAAATACTGCAATAATGGTTTAATCCAAAGATCCCAATTCACATCAAAATATGAAACATATACTTTAGAAGTATCACCTATCAAGGGATTTTAATCAAAGGGGTGATGTCACACTAAATAAAGTATATTTGGAGGAAATAATAGATCTATTAACTAAATAAATACCTCAAATAAATCATGGACATCATTTTAGATCTATCAATTTAAAATTTATTAGAATTTATATCTAGTATAAGTGGGAGTCTTCGGGAGTTGGTTCTCTGAAACCAACTGACATTGTACTTTTGATTACAATAATATAAATAAACATCTTATCATATAATGAACATTATTATGCACAACATTAATGTGATAATGTCCTTAGGTTATTCATCACATCAAAGGGTTATACTAGCTTTCCATGAAATTATATGTTGATATTCTTAAATAAGTTATATGGTCTAGATACCCAAATCTGATGGGAGACAAATAATGTCTGACTATCTGGTGCTAGAGGTTCATAAGATATTGAGAATTATTCTCATGAAGTTTATACTTAGTAATCCTCAAAAGAGAGGTTATGAGGACATACCTACCAATATAATTTCAAATTTTTTATATGTCATTATATATTACTATCCACAAGAATGTGTAATAGCCCTTAGACTTTACATTATTACTAATTTTTACCATGAATCATGTCCTTTTATGTATGGAAGAAAATTGATATGACATATAATCGTGATGAGGTAACATATGTTGGGTGCATCATAAGTCATATAGTATTAATTGAATAAGTGAAGAAAATATTTTTCCATTCCATATTAATGGAAGAAGACATATTTGGCCATTTGATTATAATAAAACTATATGATTAAATCCATGTATATAGTTGTTTATAGATGAGCTTATTTTAGAAAGTCAAAGAAAGTAAAATCAAATATATAGGGTAATGACACAAGTATGCATCCTTCTTGATGAGACATTAGTATATTAAAGGACTATATTACACTATAGAATCTATAGGGAGGTTATTAAAGTTTCTACATTAACTTCTTTATTTTTGGATGCCTTGATGTGTTGCTACATGATAATCTTGGAATTTAATTAAGTTCACTTATTATTATTTATAAAGAGTCTTAGAGGGTCATATACTAACTGTATTCAGAATATCATTAAATTCCTTTGAATTTAATATTAATAATAAAGTTATTCCTGGATAGTAGAATTATATTTATTCGAGTATATTTGATCATATAAATTCAATCATGAAATATTCAATTATAGAGTATTTTATTTGATTTCATCTCTTGTTTATTTATTAATAAGTTAATAAATAAATATTTATTTATTCACTAGTTTAGTGAATAGATTAATATAAATATTAATTTAGTTACATGAATGTTTAAAAAAATATTTATTTGTAAGTTTAGTGAATACAACATTTTATGGTAGGATACAAATAAATTTTAAAAATCCAATGGAAATGATATATTTTATTGGATATCATTTAAAAAAATATTAATTAATTTATTTAAGAAATGATATTAGATATATTTAATTTCATGGGATATAATAAAAATAAGAATAATATTTTTATTTGATGTGGGGAATATATCAGATTAAATAAAGGTACTTTTATGAAATTATAATTATTCTACCCTAAGTATATATTATATATTATATCATTTTTCTACATGATATGTGTTCTACACAACAAATACACTTCTATAATTCAATCAATCTCAAGAGATAAAACCCCCTATCCTCCCACTCCTTCCAAATTAAATTTTTTATTTTCATAGATGACACTTTTAAAGGCTGTTTGTGAACCTTCACAACAAAAACAAATGAAAATGACGTTGAAGTGTCTATAAAGGAGTTATACTGGGAATGTGTATTACACACCATCCCAAATAATCCATATATTATTAGAACCATGGTCCCTTATGAAACCCTAGTCAAAATTGAAATTATCTAGTTCTGGCTTATCGTGAATGAGATCTTTGGTCAGGTAATCCATCTTTTCCTAGATTTTAAGATACCCTTCCTTGTTGATTTTACCTTCATTGAGGCCTTAGATTATAATTCTAATTTGAGTATAGATCTAATTCAATTATTGATAATTGGTGTTAACCTAGATAAATCATGCATAGATCCTTTTGACATATTCAGATGAGTCTTGAATAATTAATTAGTATTTTACTATATCCTTAGAATGTATAAAAAAATTAGTAGAGTTTTCTTGCACAACTATTTTTATATCTTCCTTAAAAATATCTCCATCTTACAAAGAAGACTCTTGACTATAAAGACTCTATTATTCCTTTTTTAAATATCTATACTAATTTCCGAGACATTAAAAAAAATTAGGTTTAGTAGTTTCCTCTTTACTGAGATTCTCATTCACCTTCCTTACTATTTCACATTCCTTTTTCAGCTGATGATTCCAATAGGATCTTTAAGACAAAACCCTCTACTAGGAGATCTGAACTGCACCTTTTATCCCATAACTTTATTCACTGATTTGGTGGTCATTGGTTTAGTAATGTTAGTGAAGTCCTTCCATGGTATTATTTTCTTAGAATTATTGATTGGGAAATCCACTAACTATAAATCCCTATTCTTCCCATTCTTTGAGCCTGAGTGGTAGAAATAATCAACACATTTATCCACCTCACAATCCATGATTCAACTGAGTCATCTTCTTGATTTCCATCTATATTTCTAGATTCCTAGTCCTTTACATAGTTAATATTCCTTTTAAATTTTAGTATTTCTATATGCTACCCATTCGATGCATTGATATCCTCTTTATTTCCATTGAGGAGTGAAAATCGGTTCTATAGAAAAATATCTAGGGCTAGTACCAGCATGCCAAGTTTTCCATTTGAAGTTGATATTAATTTATGATTTGAGTTCTCACTATCTTTATTGGAAGATCCCACCTAAATACTCTATGCCCTTGAAGAACATCTGCCCTAGTCCGTGAGTTGGAACCAAACCTCCTCCAGCCACCTAGAGAGGATTCCTTATTTCTAGAAAAATTGTTCTCCTTTGTTGACCTTGAAGATTCACTTATTTCCCCCCGAGGGGGAACCATTTCCTAAATCACCTAACCTTAGAGGGGTATATCTCTCTTCCCAATATTTACCTAATTAAACTATATAAACCTAACCTACTGGGAGTTCAAAACATTTTCTGATCCTGCTTTACTAAGTTGAAAAATAATCATGGGAGGATTTTCCCCCATTACAATAGATATTATCCCCTAGGACCTCTAGAAACATTATCAATAACTGTATCTACACCTATGAAAGATGAAAACTTGAACACAAGTTCCCCTACCTTATCAGTGGGTACACACTAGTGAAAGATCCTATCCACCCTCTATAGATTATAGAGAGAATGAAAAATATTGTTAGATCGATGAAAAATTATGTGAATCACCTTAATCAATTGTGATAGAAATCAAAGATCCAAGAACGAAATTCAGATATTCATGGAGCATGTGTGGATACAACTAAAGGGATCCTCACTTGGATTATCCATTTTAATGATAACATAATAATAGAGATAATGAAAATCAATCAAGTGGATTACCGTATATGAGGTAATTATTATTTAAATTAATTATAAATTAAATTCACAAGATCAAATCTAGAGATTCCTAGAAGAGTTCATCACGTTCTTTAGATAATATCCATTTATATCAATGAAAATTTAAAGTTAGGCCTCCACTCGATGCTTTTTCCATGCCCTAGAACCTTTGTTTGAATCAATCATTCTCAATACTTGAATAAGATGTGACACAATTATCACAATATAATGGTATTCAATCGAAAACATATTACACTATACAATGATATTAAATAATCTACTAGCATCGATATCTAATAATTTTTTCATTGATAAAATGTTCATATACCACCAAAGATTTCAAGTCATGCTTATGATCATATTTTCTTTTTAATGTTATAAAATTAATAGAAAATCAAGTTGAACCTGAATACAATTTTTTTCCAACAATCTCTTCTCCTAATTCATGAAAAGAAAATCATATGATTAGATACAAATATGGTAATCATTGAATCTATGGTGGAAACCAAAGACACATGAGGCTTGCATGAAATATACTTTAAAATGGGATTCAAATAATGAACAACATAGGAACCACTTTACATGAAGATATATTTCTTGAAATCTAAAAAATATTTTGTTTCATTATATTTATCCCTCCTCCTCTATATAAAGATGGAAAAAATGTGTAGGTATACACATGATTATTATCTTCAATTTTAATGATTTTTTTATATTAAATCCATTTTATTGTTATGAGATAAATTTGTTGGTTATTTAAAAGAAATTTTAATAATGTTTGGATTCACAACATCCAGATTGAAATTATTTCATCCTTCACGTACACTTATTACATCCAAGAAATCCATCATTAAATATGATTCATAATAAAAAATTATTTAAATATAAAACATACTCATAAATATAAAAAATAAATAATTTTTTTAATAACATCATTAATTGTCAAATCATCAATTTTATTAAACACCTCTCACATTTTTACAAAGAAAGAAAATTATAAAACAAAATACTTGATTAAATAAAATTATATAAATATAAAAAATGAAAAAAATATAATATAAAAAACTCTTATTTTTCACAATTTTTTTATCATTTGAAGTAGTTTTCCAAAATATAATTCATGATATTTTACTATATAATGAATTATTATATAGATATTGGAGTTACTTTCTATTAAAAAAATTAATAATTTAATAAAATAAAAAAATGATATGATTTGAATTTGAAAAATAAATGGTGTTCAATAGCTTGAACGATAATGAGAATTTTTTATTAGAAATAAAAATTTCATTGGGACTCACAAAAAATATTCTTGGTACTCACAAAATTTTGAAAAAATTGAATTTTAAAACAAATAAAAAATAAAAAATTGACAATGATAATATAGAAAAGCAGTGTGGCTAAATGGTATTTGTCTTGAGGAATGTTATTGACGATGTGTGTTCGAGTCTCCGTTGAGAAAAATTTTAGGGATATTTTAGAAAACTATAGAATTGACTTACTAATTATATTTGGTTCCATATGGGTTTGAACCAATTTTTCTAGTTCTTTAGCAACCTATTTTTTTATCAAAATTCTAATTGAACCAGTGTCTAATTCATTAGTTTTTTGATTGAATCCGTCGATTCGGTTTTAACAACCTTGGTATTTCTTTTCAATGAGTTCACACATGATTAAGTAAGTATTAATATATATGTATGTAAACTAGAATATATAATATTAAAATATGTATTATTTAAATATTATAGCTTATAATGTAAAAAATATTAAAGATTATATTAAAAAAATGAGATGTATGAATTATATTCATAATAAAGATTATTATTATGAATATATTGAGGATTCGATTATTTATTAATATAAATATATAATATTATATATATTCCAAGATTTATACATTGGATAGAAGGGGATTTTTTTTTCAAAACTAGGCTATTATTAGTGATTTGAGTAAGAGTTGTGTCTGAGAAGAAAGTATACATAGTTATTTATTTTATTTAATTATCAAAATTATAATGAAAAAACTAAAACTTTTGAAATTTACTTCATTCACAAATATAGGGAAATGTAAAATTATTATAAGAAAATAGTAATATTTTGTACTATAAAATAAAATGGAAGAAGGAATAAAATTGGAATGTCATGGAAATACCTAATGTTTAGAAGAAAAAAATAATAGTAATATAGATACCTATGTGAATGTGAAATCCAAATTTATTTATATTTTATAGATAAAGTCCAAGTTATCCATGAGTGGATGAGGAAAACCTATAGTAGGCATAAATCGTACATAGATCGACATTATAGGACCTCTTAGTTTGAGTAGGGAGACCACAGTTTCTTGAGAGTCTCCCCACAATGTGGATTGCAGAGACTCAGCTAGGGAGGTAATCTATCCATGAGGTTTATCGGTCCATTTGAGATCTTGAAAAGGGTTGGAGAGGTCACTTACCACCTCAACCTACCCCAACTATTAGAGCGGGTTCACGACATCTTCTATGTGTCATATTTGAAGAGATATGTGCATGAAAATGTACACATTATTGATCGGGGAGAACTAGAAATCAAGGATGGAGCCACTTTTGTGGAGCACTAAATGGAGATCAAGGATAAACAGGAGATGAACCTATATGGATAGACCATACCCTTGGTTCATGTGTTGTGGTGGTATGAGAGAATTCATGAGCACTCTTGGGAGAGGGATATCTAGATGTGGGCTCAGTATCCCAAGCTTTCTTTTTAGTTTTTTCTTTTAAGGGAAGGAAGGATTGAAGGATTGAATAATGTAGAGACTCTATGTTTTCCTTTTAAGACTTTGGAATAGATTTAGAAATATTTTTGGGGATAGGCACTAATACAACGTGTGATTTTGAGACTCATTGTTCCTATAATTAATTTTATGAAAATATTAAAAAGATTTTATATTACGCACACACATTTTCTTAAAGAAAATGAGAAAACTCTTAAATGGAGTCTCTAATTGAAAATATGAGAACATAGTTGAGTCTAGAACATAAGGTTTACCCTAGGCGTGACCTAAAATGTTCCAGCATAGGGTGTTCAGATAAAATATCCATTGACGGTACATTTAGTGGATTAATTAAATGATTAATTTAATTGATTTATTAAATTACATAATTCTATTTCCTATATTAGTACATTTTATGGTGGATCTATAGGGTTAGCTTCATAACCCTGGGATCATTGAGAGGAATTATTTCCACCATCTCATAGGCGAATGGAAATCAGATGATGAAGAGACTCCAGATCTAAGTGAATTGAGGCATAGTGAACACAATGACTTCTCTTATTTATTGATGAGTGCATTCTTTATCGACAAATTATTCGAAGATAGGAATATTCAATTTTTTGATTCTTCCCAAATTTATTAAAAATATTGAGAATGATTGAATCTATCTCTTGATCTGCATTAGATCAAGCCTTTACATGTGACTATGTATCATTTTTCAATTGATTATTAATTTAGTCCCTGTTTATTTAATTTTTATCACCTTGGGAATCCTAATTTGTATCCGTTGGACAATAATACTGGGATAATGATCATTACACATCTATTTATTGTGCTTTTCTCACTCCATTATTCGTGTTAGTCATAATTATACCATGAGGTCATGATTCAACATTTCTGAGCAGGACTGAGTGTGATCATACCCCTGAATTCATGGAGAATTTTCATGTGATGAATTATTTGAAGAATCGGGGATGGAATCAAATGATTTATGGGATATGGGTGATTCCATCATGGATTTTTAGATCCAGTGAGGTAGCGGGAACACCGTAGGTGAAAGTTATGAATCTAGGGGTTGGAAACACCAATGAAGATCCAATTTTTGGCCACCAGACATCCAAAAATGATGAATAGAGGCCATTTACTATGGTTTTGGGCAGCTTGAAGGTTGGATTTGATGTGGTGGGTGATGATATGGAACACCAAATTTAGATATGAGATTCTAAAAAAACCTGATTATATCCTGTTTATTCTGAAGAACACATGTCATGTAGCCCCCTGGATACAACAGATAGGGTTTTGGGTGAGTTATATATCACATGTTGTTTGGGAACCCCACACACCATGTGAATCAGTACTGGTGACCTAATGTGTACTCCATGAGTATGTGGACATGGGCATGAATAGGTACATTCCATGTAATAGAACATGATAAATGTACACAGACATGACCTGAAGGACATGAGAAGAACCCTGTGTGAAAGGACACACTATGTACTGGGGTACATAGACATGGGAAGTCTAAAATTAAATGTCCAAGAGCATGGGTAGGACCCTGGGTGACTGAGTCATTCCATGTAGTCCCATTACATACTGTGTAGTGCTACATGGGTAGTTAGCCATGTACTGATAGGGACATGGCCATGCAGCGGAGTGGTACCACACACTGTGTGGGTTCCCTTACATGCTGTGTACCCATTACTCCTTTATGAGGAACCTCATACCTCTTGTATATCCCTCATTTAGACTTGAATTTTATCCTAAGAGTAACCCATATTGAGTGTTTTTACACATAGGATGCGATGGTCACCTTCATAGTGACTTCTAAGATATGGTGCGAGTTTTTTTGAGCATAAAACTTCTTTAGGTAGCACTCGATTATAGAAATTATTAGGAAGGATCATTAGAGTGGTACCCTATTGATGGACTAGGGTATAGTTCCTATATCTATTGAGTGGTACCCCCTGACGGACTAGGGTGAAAGTACTCTATCTACTGAGTGGTACCACCTATGGCGTTAGGGTGCAGGTCCTTTATCTGCTGAGTGGTACCCCCTAATGAACTAGGGCATGAATCCGATATCTAATGAGTGGTAAATGCCTATGGAGTTAGGGTGCGGGTCCTCTATTGAATGAGTGGTACCCCTTATGACATTAGGTTGCAGGTTCTCTATCTCTTGAGTGTTACCCCCCTATGGTGTTAGGGTGTGGGTCCTCTATTTAATGAGTGGTACCCCCCTAATAGACATGACATAGATCATATATCTACTAGTTGTAACCCCTATCAGATAGGGAATGGGTCCTCCTTACAATGAGTGTCCCCAATTAACATATTAGGGAATGGGACCTCTTATCAGAGATGGTTCCCTCTTGACTGTGTGGCATAATGGTGAGGTGTAGCTCTACACAGTTACTTCTATGGAAAGTCACAAAAGATACTGGACATTATTGATGGACCTTTTGGAATGATGACACTCTTTTCTTGAGCTATGATATGAGATGGATATCCCCTTTCTCTCTCATTAGGGATTATTTTGTTGATAATATATATATATGTATGTATCCATGAACTTGGATTTTGTTACTCTCTTGATTTGGGATGAGATATCTATTTTCTATCGTGTTCTTACTACCCCCCCTTCAGCGTTTGGGGCATCCTACTGTGTATGTATATACTCACCAATGCATGGAATTTTCCTTCACATTTCATTTCTTATGAAAACTATGGACAAGTTAGTGGAAATTATAGAGAAACAGAGGGATACCTGGTACATTTGGATGTGTACAGTTTTCAGATTTTAGAGATTCAGTGTTGGGCTCTCTCGGCATTTAATTTTCTAGTTTTTTAAGGTTGGCACATCTTTGTAGTTGGTAATGTATTTTTCCCTTTTTACTTTTCAGTATTACACTGTTTTACTCTTGTACACCCTAGAGGTTTTACATGCATGGTTTGTTCTCTTGTTGTTTAATTTTTTGTTATTACTCTTCACTTCTAAATGGATATGGTTAAGAGTGTGAATACATGTATATTAGGAAAAGGAATACCATATTGGTTATGACTTTAAATTATTGTTTCCAGCTCCTGGCCTATGGAGGTGGGCTTGGGGTGGTTGCGACTGGAGCTCCATTGGGTCGGGTCGTGACACACTATCTATTTGATGAGACCCCTGGAGTTAAATAGATTTTAAAAACCTCCATTGGATAGAAACTACTATCCAATGGTTAGTCGATGGACTTTTGGAAGATTTTGGTATACTAGATTTTTTTACTGGCTATCCTGTTCTTGCCTGCTGGTGGGTAGATGGACTTCTAGGGTATAATCCAATTTGGATTAATACCACCAGTTGGTTGGTGCCTCTGTACTAGATAACCAATATTACCTATATCATTTAATCATCACTATATCCCTTTAATATTATTTCCTATCCTTTAAAAGTTTTGGGAAATTCATTGCACGAGATAAATACACCCTCTGAAACTTCAATAGATAACTTTAAAGATATTTCAATGACATTTTGATTCCTTTAAGAAAGACCCTCCATTTCCTTTGTATTCCATCAATAGGTCCATCAAAAACATGAATTTGAATTTATTTATTATAAGTGATAATAATTTAAAAGAAAAAAATAGATACAAAATTGTGTGTTTATGATCCTGAAAACATCATGAGATGGATAAGTACACTATTCACCCCATTTTTTATGATCATAAACACATAATATAAAAATATAATTCAAGAAAAATTCAAAAGTGAATAATATAACAGTGTATTAAATATATTTCCAATATGATATCTAATGTGATCAAGAAATAAATATAACATAACTAAACCATAAATAAATCCACCTTTTTTAAATAATGAATCATTTTCCCCCTCAAACATGATAGATGAAAAAATCCCAATTTTTAAGATATATTCAATAATTTCTCCACCTTTTTGATTATCTAAAATTAAATAAGGGAAAAGTTAATATTTAAAAGATAACATTTAAAAGGAAAAAATAAATATACAAAGGTTTTTAAATGAACCTCAAGATTGAATTCAAAATAATTTGAAAAAAATAGAAAGAGAGAAAAAAAAAGATTTGAAAAAAAAGAAATTTGAAAAGACAACCTCCCACATTTAAATAAAATGAAAATATAGATGAGTGAGAGTGGATGAATCTATAAATAAAGTTAAATAGTGGAAATATAATCTAAAACAAAAATAAACTATCCCCCATGAGATGAACGTTAATTGTCTAAACTTCACTTGAAAGAAACAAATTAGTCTCCTTCTTAATTGATAAAATTAAATAAGAAAAAGAAACATTACCAATAAAGAGATAGAGAGAGGGATAAAATATTCAATAATTTTCAATATTGATCAAAATATTGATAATCTCAAGAGGTAAGATTACATATAATTGACTGATTATTTTAAGAATTAAGTATTAAGAAAAGATAAATACATGACTACTCCCGAACATAAAATAGTTATAGAAAATAAAAATAAAGAAATAGAAATTAAACTATTTAATGTTCAATAGATCATAAATTTATAGTTGGATAATATTTTTTCATTGATATTAAAATATAAGATATGTCAATAAGGTCCAGTATCATAGAAATACAAAAAAATAAGATGTGAGTGCCTTTTGGTGCACAATTTTTGCGTTCAACAATGTTAGCTTAAAGAGACTCTCGTACCCACACTTTTTTTTTAATTTTTTTTATTATAAATATAGGAATAAAAATTAATAGATTTAGGCCTCCCATATATTTCATTTTTTTAATCACACTCATAAATAAGATAACTAAATTTTTGAAAATAATTACAGAATTTGTTTGGGGAACATACCTTTACAAAAGTAGTTGTTTAGATTTTTTTTTGAATTTGAAAAACAAAATATGGATTTGATTTTAATAAAATGTTGAGATCCCAAAATCATATCTAAATATTTATCACCATGGGTGAATTTATAAGGGGTATTTTTTAAGTTATTTCATTTGAGATTCTAAATTCTCAACATTTGGATGTTCTTATAATTTCAAAACTAAAAAATTATTTTCTTTAGAAACATGATGATTTTCATTGAGGAGTTTATATTTATTTTTGAGTTCTTAGTAAATAGTCACAAGTTTGCAACAATATTCTTCAATTTCATCTTTAGAACATTTTAGATCATCATAATTTAGATGACTATTTGAGAGAGGAAGAAGTTGAGCAAGAAAAAGTAGTAGAATTACCCACATCGTTTACCTCAATATGAGTTTTAAAGCATTTCTCACCAGTGAATCTTGATGAATTTGAGGAATTTGAGTCGAGTGAGTCATCACTAGCACTCAGGGTTGAAACCTTGAGAGATTTATTACCTTTTTATTCTTTTTCATCTTCAAATATGGGACATTCCAGCTTGATGCATCCCTTCTTGTTGTATTTGTATAATTTTGCTTCTGATTTATTCTTATTTGTGTGGTGGGTTGATTTTTTATTCTTCATAAGTTTATATAATTTATTGTCCAAATGTTCAATTCCAACTTCACTTTAAGATAAATTGTCATCATTAAAAAATTTGAAATCAATAGTGTTTTTGGCTTATCTAGCTTCCTTGGCTTCTTTGGATTCTTTATTATCTTGTATCTTCATGGTTATTTCATGTAATAAGAGATATAATAAGATCCTAGATCACTATTCTCTTTATTTATTTTTCTTATTGGATCATCTTAAATTTCATTTATCAATTTTTAGGAAATACCCAAAGAATATTTTTTACTAATTTTTCTATACAAAAATCCTCACCAGTGACTTTTAGCCATTTTAAATGTTTTTAAAACATGTCAAAATATTGGTAATAGAGTCATTTTGATTTATATAATTTATTTCAAAGTACTGTAGAATCATATCCAATATATTATACTTAACTTTATTCATGTCTTCATGTGTGAATTTAAGTAACTTCTAGATTTAATGTGAGGTTTTACAAGAACAAATTTGATTGAATTAATTTTGGTAAAGCCCACAATAAAGAGTGTTCATGGATTTTCCATTAATCTCAAACAAAATAATATCTTAGGAAGTCTATTTATCATAAAATTATTTTTTTGGGATGTATAAATCCATAACCATTTTCCTTATAGGATAACCTATACTATTAATAAAGGAAGAAATTTGACTTTTCCAATAAGAGTAATTAGTTCCATTAAAAAAAGGAACACATCCAAAAGAAATTCATTTGAGAAAACCTTGGAAATATGAAGAATATTACATAAAAATGTCAAACTTTAAAATCATTCAAGGCATTAATTTTTTTTAAATAATTATTATTTATAAAAAGCACAAAGATCTCATTTGATACCAAATTTAGTTCAGAGTATGATGGAAAGAGGGGTGTGAATTTCCTTTAAAAAATAAAAGAACTTGATAAAGATAATAACAATTATAACATGAGTAAGTAAAATTGAATTTAAAAGATTAAATATTGAATTAAACAATGAAATATTAATCAATTTAATTAGGATATATATTGATTTGATTGAGTAAGCACATCAGAATAAATTTATGGGTATCAAAATTCGATTAATTAAGTGTATCGAATATAAAAACGACTTAATAAAATTAATCAATAACTTTTATTATATAAGAATTATGACATAATAAAGTCATATTGATATAATTTTATTGAAGCATTATATATATAAAAAGTGATTTGGAAAGTAAAAGGAGATAGAGAGATTTGATAAAGGAGTTCAACAATAGATCGATGTGAGACCCTATGTCTCCTCCCATTGGGTTAAGAGATTTATATATTACTACCATGATTTTAATGGAGTTCAAGTAACCAATTCATCACTTTATTTTTGGTGGTTGTATAAATAAACCCATCCTCCCTTACTTTAATGGTAGTAATAACCCATATACCTTTCTTTTCAACAGTTATGGAAAGAATCCTGTTATAGAAGTGGTGATAAGAATAGAGATATTTTCTTAGTGTAAATTCATTACAAAGATGCTCCTTTATCTATCCAGAAGGATAATATGATTTGAGAGTAGATATATAGAGGTAAAAGTATAATGGACCCTATGATATTGGGAATATACATTTTCTATTAAAATAAGGATTTGTGATTAATTTATAATATCACCCAAATCATCATTGGCACGATACAAGTCATTTTTCATTCCACTGTTTTAGAGAGTTTTAGTTTCCATGCCTCCAAGTACTTCTATTTATAGTATTAAAAAGGTATAAGAACATTTTATAATCCATGATATTCACCAAGAAAAAATTTAGAGCTATGGGGTCCACCAACATAAAGAATTTTGACTTATTAGATCAGATCCAATAGATAGTCGGTAAGATTCTTGAAGTTCAATGCTTATGGAAAACCTCCACTAGAGACCCCTACTATCCAACAATTGGTCATTAATATTCTATAAAAACTGGGTGTACCAGATTTATTCACCTATTAGTTAGTGCCTATCTACTAGCTGACCAATAGACTTTTAGGGAATAAACAAATCTGAATGAATACCCCTGGTTGTACGGTTCCTCTACACCAGGTAGTTGATGTTACTTATAGCCTTGAATCATCACTATGTCCCTTAAATATTCTTTACTTGCATTTCAAAGTACTGGGAAATTCACTCCATGAGATCAATACACCCTTTAAAACTTAAACATATAACTTTAAAGATCCTTCAATTACATTTTGATTCCTTCAAGAAATACCCTCCATTTCTTTTGTATTCCATTACTAGGTCCATTAAAAACATGACTTGGTATGTAATTATGATAAATGATAATCACTTAAAAGAAACCATTGGATACAAAGTTGAGTGTTTTTAATCATGAAAAAATCACGAGTGAGAGATTGGTACAATTTTTTTTCTCAAAAAATGATTTTTCATGCAAAATCCATGAAATTAATATATATTAAATATAAATCCAAAATTAATATAAAAATTACATTTTCAAATTTAATCCAAATTATATAGTTATTTAAAAAATAAAATAGCTTTTAGGAATCAATTTCAAAAAATTATTTGATAATATCCATGGAAATATTGAACTATTGATAAGTACACCAATCAGATGTCAAAGAATTATAATTTATAAGGCGGAAATAGGGTTCACCTACCAAGATTCATTCCATTATAATCTATAAAAGTGATTAAAATGAAAATATATATTGATCCATTTCACCAAATTTTCTAAATAAATCAAAATTCATAAATCAAATGAATGGAACCTCTATTTAAAATAGTTTTTCATTACCTATTTATATTAGAAATGTCCCCATTCAAGTTTGGAATAGTCCCTATATAACTCTCTCGATTGGGATATATGACCTTTATTGAGTAGAAAGACCCTCATTCCACTTGGAACAACCCTAAGAAAAATTTCTATTTCAATACATAAAATAAATATTCGAAAGTTTAAAATTCCAATAAGTGTCATGACCCTTATTCTATTTGGCATGACATGATGATTTTTTAAAAAAAAAATCAAATTAACACATGTTGAGATACAAATATGAAAAATTAACATTTTAGGACCTAAGGATGGATTATATCATGAATTATTCATGTATTTAAAAATCCAAAATAAATATAGAACATACCTTGATACTCTATCGAAATACCCAATCACAAATCATTATTTTTCAACACATGTACTACCCACATAAAAACTAAATATAGATTAAAGAAGAAAATAATAGAATGAACAACTATTCCCTTTTAAATATCATTATATCCATCCAAACATAAATCCACCATGCAGAAATACTTTATTAAATGGTTTAAATTTATTATCCTTTATTATTTACAACAATTTCATAGTAAAATAATTATAATACATGATCAAACCTCTCATATTTTCTTTATTTAAACAATAAAGGATTTAATTCACTGGTAAACTCTTCAACCTTCAATTAAATTACACATGTTTCACTTGAACAAAAAAAATTATCCATGAAATAATACTAAATAAAATATCTATTTCCATTAAAATAAAATATCTCATATTTAAATAATAAAGGACAATCATTTTATTCCATGAGAACTATACTTCAATAAATTAACTCAATCCATTTTACACATCTATTAAATAAACTCAAAATTATAAATGTTATAATTCCCCCCACCAAAAAAAATTCCACACTTAGAAAGTCACTTGACACTTGTGATAAAAAAGGTCCATCCAATGTTGCTGATTATGAGATTTTGTCTCCCAAATTTCCTCTTAGACCTAATTGTGTTGAAAAAAAAGTCAAAAAAAAAATCCTTACTCTAAAGACCATATATTTTTTTTTTAATAATCTACACCAACTATTCAACAAAGGTCGTATCTGATTCTAAAAAAATAAATTCCCATTAAATTACCTGAAATGTGTCTAGTTGGTGATTTTTTAGTTAAAAAACATGAAAAAAATCATTTATAGAAATAGAATTTGGTGGAAATTCCAAAAGATATGCTACATCCCTAATTTTATCAATGTCTTACATGACCCCACATAGTGAAGCATAAACTTCCCTTTATTTCCACATTATCAATGTCCTAGTAACATTAACACTTTAAAATACTCTATCCCCAACCAAAAACTACAACTATCCTCATAAATGTACAACATATGACTTTTTCTAAGTTTGAGATATCATCAATCTCATCTAGATCAGATGAAAAAAATTCATCTTATCTTACACCATATTAGGTCCCAAAAGAGAATCTTCTCACACTTTAGCCTAACATAATTGTGATCAACATGATTTTCCATATAACACCTCAAAATGATTCATATGAATCAATTCATGATGATGATTATTATAATAACATTCTATTAAAATAATATGATCCTCCCATGATCTCCTATAATTAAGCATACAAGCTCTAATCATATCATCTAAAGTGTATATGGTTTAATTTTATTATCCTCTTATTTTAGGATGACACAATTTACTCAAATTCAACTAAGAACCCATAACCTTATATAATCCTCACCAAAACCTTAAACTAAACTAAGTATCTATATCCAACACGATTAATAGAGGTAATATATAAGTCCTCACAACTTAATTCATATATTAATTACCTAATTATTCCACTAAAAACATCTCTCATATAAATAAAGTGAATTAATTTCTTAAGTTAATCTATAATCAATTAGATAACATCATGATTTTCTAGTTATTTAGATAGAATAACAACTAAATCCAATATGATGTTATTCCACATTCAATTCAGTATATGAAATGGTTATAAAAGTATTATAGGTTATTTATGAACATTTTTTTACAATTAACAAGCCAAACATCGAGATATAAACCCTATTATAACTTTTTTCATTATTATCTTTTGATAATATTGTATAATTTCATGATACATCTTTTTCACTATGGGATCAACTGACTAACTAGAGTTACAAAACTATTTCATAACCTTTTCTTTAAAACTCAATAGAACCACCACTCTATACTAGAAATGGATCACTCATTAATCTTATAGATATAACTCATTAATGGTGTAGATGTTTACCCTTTATCTGGTAAAAAAAATAGAAAATGAAATTAATTAGATATAATAATATACCATCTCCATCCTTACAATTATCCAGATACATATCCACCATCAAACTAATAAGTTTTCACTAATTTTTTTGATTATTTCATAAATTAATTCTTCCTACCTAAGGAATCTACTATAACATTTCCCTTACCTGGTGTGTAAGATAACTCAAAGTTGAAAGTCTAAATATATATAACTTATATTTTTTCTTCATGTTTATATCTCTCAGAGATAAATATACTCTAAACTCTTTTTATCTAAATACACCATGGACCTCTAACCAAATAGGTAATCATCAATTGATATAAAAATATCAAATAAATATTTGAAAACCAATTTTATCCTTTCAAATAATCAAACAGATCATTAAGGAAAGGTAAATGATATATATTTTTCATTATGAAATAATTTATTTTTTGTTATTTGATACACAACTACAAAGAACCATCCTTATTTTTAGAATACAAAACTAGTATTTCCCATGGTGAAACACCTGGTTGAATAAACACCCTTCTTCTTTAATATTTCAACCAAGTATTTAGTTCTAACAACAATTTAGGCACCATATTATATGAAGGAAAATATATCATAATATTTTCAGGAAAAAGTCAATAATGAACTCTATATCTCTCTATGGTGGTAGCCTATAGATGTCTTTAGAAAACACATCTATAAAATCTTCCACCACTACTAGAAACTAAATTTGATATATTTATTCCACTAAAAAAAGAACCAATCTATCTAACCAACATAATAAAGATCCAATATCTCAATAATATTTCTTACATGACCCACATGAATATATCACTCTCCTTGAAAAATGTGAACACTTATATTGGATGAAGGTTAAGAAACTCTATAACCATAGTTGTCAATATAATCATTAAACTTCAATTTCAAATCCATTTGGATTATGAGTTTTAATGTGTTCATCTTGAGGATAATGAAATCCTATTATATGTAGACATCACTAATCATAATAGAATAAGAAGTACATTTGAATCCTTATTTTATCTTTTCTCTAAGAGGAATTTAAATCTTCATAGAATAAAAAATCAACCCCATGTAGAAATTTAATTGGCCTACTACTCCTACAGAAGATATATATAAATGAGATATAACCATATCAAATATAATAGATATCATAACATAAGTAATAATATATTCACCTCATACCATTTTAGGTTCTACTTTAGATTCCTTCATAGCATGTTCTATAGTAGATAACTTCCATTAGTTCTTTTGTGTAAACCCCTATTAAGGATTACCACATGTCCTCACCCATTATTCAACTATAAATTTATTTAGTATCTATGTAGGTATCCTTGAACCCCATGTCTTTTTGGGAGCTCTAATACACAATTATTGGGATAATTCATTGAAAACTTCTTCTAGTTTCCAAGATTTATATATTGGTGATATATCCTAGGTATATTAGGATAATCTCTCCGTAGATGTGGTGTTCTACCACCCTTATAACACCCAAGCTACCCCTATCCCTAAGATGAGTATTTTTTTGTATATATTTTCCAACTACTTCCCTATTAGGATCTTATCTAGATTCCTTTTTTATATCTAGTAAAATCATTACCACCAATATTCCAAGGAATAAAGGTATACACACTTTAAGTATCCATCATGTTTGCTTCCAACACAACTAATTTATTCACCATTTCCACATAGGTGGTTATGGAAAACAAGATAACCTTCGACTTAATATAAGTTATAATACACATCTTTAATCTTTTATGCTTTAAGTTATCATTTGTGATTATATCTACTGTAAATCAAATCAACTTTACATAATGAGATACAAACTAAACAACTTTAATATTTATTTGATTTAACTCTAAGAATTATCAATCCTTTCTTATCTTTAATATCTCGGGGAAAATATATTGATTAAACAAATTCTAAATCCCATTATTTATCAAATAATTATGCATTTTTTCTCCCACAATTGTTTCCTACCACTTACAAGTTGATCCCTCAAGCATGTTTATAGAGAAATCAAACTTAGAAGTATTAGAAGTGTGAAGGGAATAGAAGATTCAGTTTATCTTCTCCAACCAATATTCAAATCCCCATACTACACCATTATATAAAAATATAAGTGGATTTTTCCTTTAGAGCTTTGAGGCTCAATACAAATGCTTCAATTTCTATTATTCCATTCATTTTATAAGTGCTAAAATTTATTAGACAAGAAAACTCAATAGTCTAAGAGTATTTTCCATTTTCCCAGATCATTGTTCACACAGAGGTTCTCTTCACATAGGAATTTATACAATTCCACATAACCAAAAATCAAATATTTAATTATGAAAAAATTATATTTTCATAGATTACATGAGTTATAGAAACTCAAAGAAAAAAATTCCATCTATATATAACTGGATTTTTTCATTTCTCAATGATTAATTCTTTTTATAATTCAAGTTTTACACAAAACACCAAATTATTTTAAATAATTTTGTTTAAAATAAAATGTTTTCAAAACCATTAGAAACTATTTTAAAAACTAATCAAAAGTAATGAAATAATTTTCAAAAATATAATACACATATATGCCATATCTATTTATGCATACCATAATACATGAATACATTCCCCATATCAACCTATCATAGTCATAGAAACCTATAGGGAACAACATCCTACAAGGGATACTCTAATTACTTACCATACCTTGACTCCCAAAAAACTCAAGTATTTATATAAATTGGTTATATACACCTTTTTATAGATACCACTTGAGTTTTGAAGTCCCTATTATCCATGTCTATCAGACCCACTAAGAATCAATTTTAAAACTATTACCCTAATACCATTTTATAATTCCATAACCCAGATAACCACCTTAGTACCCATGTTTTTAACATCCCAAACTCCAGAAACACATAACTAGTAGTTATATTACATTATTGGTAAAATATACAAGTGTTATAGAAGAATTTAATAGTTTAGTTGTCTTAGAAAACGAGGTATATATATAATAAATTCTAAAACAGAATATACAACATGAAAATATAGTGATAACATGATTATATCTTCCATCATATCCTTGAAAATTACACATAGTTCTCCTCTAGATTTCTTAGGGAAAGGTAAAAATATAAGGTTGAACTCAGATTCACAGTATGGATTTACATATAATGAAATATTACATAACATAAACATGAAATAAGTGATATGGAAAGAATAAATGAACAACATGAATCCATAATAAAATTAAATTGAGGGCATGTTATATCCCTGATAATAAATAAAAACATGGATAATAATAATAATTGATCTCATACTGATAGGAAACATAATTATGTACATTAAAACTTACTATCAAGGAATTGTGACAAGGAACATTCCTATTATGGGAAGAGGTATACACCAAAACCCAACCTGTTTTGTCTCATTATACCCATTGATGCATCAAGGGTCTAAATAATTTTAGGCTGCACCTGTCACCTGCTTAAGTCCAATACACTCACCATAAGAGTCATCGAGAACTTTCATACCATTCCCTAAGGAAAATCTTACTGAACAAAACACGATTTTACATATAATGAGAAATATAGAAATCAAATACTTTCCCATTAAATATAATAATTTATATTTCTAGATTAATATCCCTTGATCAACTTGAAAATAGTGGGGTATTGTTAAAGTAACAATATGTACCCTTATCAAAGAAATATAGAGGTGAGAGTACTTACAATGTGCTAGTTTATCCATGGAAGATAATATTTAGATTCAATAGATTTCATTGGTAGGAAACCAAGGTAATGGTAGGAAACATCCTTTATCATAGTTTATAAAGTGAGTGTGAATATTTCAAATCATATCCTCTGGGAGTGTCTAGCTAGGTGTGCAGTCTTAGGACCATTTATCATGGATTAGGGTGATGATTTATTCAATACTAAAATAACCATTTTTGGGGTAATTAACCTTATTTTCATCTATTTCACAACTACATACACTTGATAGTATCCACACAAGGATGTTTTTTCTAGGAAACTACACATACTTTTTACATTACCAAAAATTAGGATGGTTCTTCCACCATGGAAAAGATGGAATTTTACTTTTTTTTGGTAATTCTTGAATCAAAATAACATGAGGGAGGGATAATAATATAAACATGTAAATACCTTAAATTTCATGAATAATATGTTAAAATTATTCCATGGAAATTTATGCACCACACATAAGAAAATATGTGGTGAATATAACCTGAGTTCCAAATAATGAAAATTGAGATAAACAACCCCACTTATGGATTGGGTAGAAATTAAATAAAAACCTATTCAAAGATAGGGATTAAAATTGATCTTAAAATACCATTAATAAATTAATTTTATGATACAAAATCTCAAATAAGTAGTATATACACCACATAAAGGAAATGTGGTGCATAATACAAAACATGTTTCAAAGAGAAGAATTTGAGACAAAAACCCTTATCTCTTGTCTAGAATGTTACGAATGTAATTTATTTTTATTGTATACTAAACATATTTATATTAATAACTTAATTTATAACATTACTAATATCCATTTTCATTTATAATCTTTATAAATATCCATTATCTACTTGAATTATTTTTATTTTCTACATCGGTGTTCATAGTTTTGACCATTTGTAGTATTTTCATAATAACGATGTTCATATTAATAATTATTAAAATGTTTATTATTATTAGGTCATTAAATTTATTATTAGGTATTATTTACAATAATTTATTATGTTTCAAATTCATTTCATGAGTTTTTTAGTCTTTATCATTAAATATGAATTCGATAATAAGCATGTTTCAATGATTCCTAACGATCAAAGGGTGTTTTCTTAATTGATTAATTAAATATAGATATAACATTTCCAGAATAAAAAAATCATTATTTATAAACTTATATTATATTATACTAGTAATTATGATCCCATATTCATTCATGATATAAATTCATTGTGTTTTCAAGTAGGTGGTTAAACCGACCCAAACATGAACATACCATGATTTAATGAATTATTATGAGGTGATTTTGTTGTAATATCATTATAAAAAAAGAATAATGATCTTATTTAGTTTTTATTATTGTGATATATCATAATTTTAAATAATTAAAACAACTAATGGATATGAAAATCTTACATGATTGAATAAAATATTATCCTCTCAACACCCTTATTTAAAATAATTAAATTAATGACGATCATTTTTTGATCATATCATTAATAGGTTCTCCAATTTTCTTAATATAACCTTAATTATATCATAAAATTAAATCTATCCATTAATAATATCTTTATATCCAACCTTGTAAAGTGGTGAAGGAAAATGAAACACGTTAAGTCGTGGAGATAGTAGTCTGCACAATGCATGAACAATAATTTTGTTTTTCTTAACGGGCGGGGTATATGACTAAATAATGATAATAAAATTAATATAGTAACATTAAATTATATAAATTATAATAATATAATTATATTAGTGTTCTAGAATAAATTTTAAGGAATATTATTAAGAAGAAAACTAAGTAGTTGATAATAATCATGCTGAGGAATTGAATTTTCCTTGGAAATATCATTAAAATTGAAGGGCATATAATAAATATTAGTGAAAAGGGGATTATGTTTATGGGATATGGTTCTATGAATATTAAAATGGTAGAGTTTCAATGATGAATTCTAATGTTAAGTGTATCTTTGAAGGGTTTATGTGGTATTTTTTTATAAGTGAAAGTAAGGTAACTTTTGGAAATACCATTACCTTTTCAATAATGAAATATTTTATTCAAGGTACCAAGTATTAAAAATGGAAAAATTTTAGTGGATACATGTCTTGATTGATAAAAATCTAAAAAATTCAGTTCAAGAAACACATTTTTAATGTTTTAGGATTTTTACACTAGGTTAAACTCAATTTACCCTTTTTTACTTTTACTACAATAATTAATTTCAAACATTAGTAATTAATTTTAATGAAAAAGATTAAAATTAAAATTTTTACCTAATTTTATACTTATAATTTCAGATTTTAAAATCATTTTATCAAATAAAATTTTTAATGGTGGGAAAAGTTAATATTAAAATAAATACACTTAATAGCACAAAAACAATTATTAGAGAAATAACATTTTTAAGCTTTAAATCTATATATAAGATAAAATTATCTTGGATAATGATTTTAATGACATAAATTGATTTATTATAAAAAAATAAAGTTTATTAGGATCTCAAGGTAATACAAAATTGGATCTCCCTTGGAGATACTTGATTTATATAAAGACCAAAATTAGTTTTTTTATTAATGTAAAATTCTAATTTGTTATAAAAATATTGGACATAAGATTTATAAATTCAAAGAGTATTCTAAAGTGAATATTATTAGTCCTTAAATTCATATTTGATTACTTAAAAGGTTTTATAAGCATCTAGGTCATTCTTATATAATGATAAAGTCATAAAAATTACAAGTTTTGTGAAAACCATATTTTTTGACTAAAAAATTACCTTTTCAGAAAAGGAAAAAAAAACCATACTTAGATAATTTCAATATAATGAATTAATAAATGAATTTAGTTTAGTAAATTTAAAATTATTAAATTAATATATTAAATAAATTTATGAATAAAGGATCTTTAAAGGTCATATTACATGATAGTTCAAGATATGGTGTATACTTGCTATTGTAGGGTCTCAGGTATTACATTGTCAGAATACTACAGGGACCCAAGTGCATTCCTGAATCAACAAAGGTTGAAACTTGTGTTTAGGTATAACATGTAATCAATAGAAAATTATTTTACTTCAAATAAAATAAAAACTATAGGAAATGGAAATAATTTTTTTTAAAACAACCAAACCAATTTTAACATATATTTAAATTTGTGAAGATTAGCCAAAATGAAATAAAAATAATAACTAAAAATATAGAATGATATAAAAAACTAAAATCAACTGATTCACATCTATCCATCAAGGACAGTTCATCTCCATCAATCAACTTATGACCAAATAATGGAATATATATTTATGAATGCAACTCATATGATCCACCACCAATAAATAAGGTACCACTCTCCTTTCTCACATTATGGAAAAATAAAATCTACATGCACACTAAGATGTGAAGGTAGGTATGAGTAACATAATAATTAGTATGATTTTTATGAATCATTCCCAGACATTATTTTATATGGAATATGAAAAACCATGTAACCAATTCTATTTTGGAAAATATATAAACACATTTCAAACAATATTATATCAAAACACTTTTTATAGGATAATCATGAAAACAACTTAAAATATAGTTTTTAAAGTAAATATAAACCTACCTAGTTTACCCGTAAATAAAAAGTTTATTATCCATATTATACATCCAAATCATGAGAAATATAAAAACATATACCAAAATAACACATGCTTATGATCATAGAACCACCACCACATATCATTATCTATCATAGTTTTTTCAAATTCACGACCCTTCATTATCTATATAAAAAACGATGAGACATCAAATCTATTTCCATCCTAATACTATAGATCATTACCTATCCCTTCCAACCATTTTTAACACTTATATATCATTAGTCATATCTAAAATAAGTTTATTTCATTTCAAACCATTTTTATCTCGAAATTATTTTCCTTGTTAATTCCATAAAATCAATATATATCAAATTTAAATTTAAAATTAAGATAAAAATTACATTGTTTTTATTTAAAGAAAATACCATGTTTTTTCCAAAAAACAAAATCATTTCTAGGAATAAAATTACATCATTTAAAAATCCTAAAATCTATGATTTTCATTAAAATGAACAATCTTCAATTTATCATAATCCTAAAGACCAATAATTTTATCAAGTAAATTTTACAAAATTAACTAATAAAATCAATATCAGTATTGAACAGTTGATAATAAAAACAATCACATGTTAAAAGGACTATAATCATCTAATGAATAAATAAGATTCATCTACCTAGATACACTTCTTAGTAAACTTTATAAGTTCTCAAACTAATGATATCCATTGATTCATATCACCAAATTTCATAAGAAAACCATAATTCATAAATAAAATGAATGAAAACTCTATTTAAAAGAGTTTGGAATGACCTATGAAAAATTAGCATGGCCCCATTCATGTTTGGAATGATCCCTGTGAAACTCTATAAATTTAAGTATGAAGTACCCAATGGGTTATGATGGTGAAGTGTTGTATTTGTTCTCAATGAATTGTGACAAATTAAATGAAGTAATAATATTTAATAAATAAGTTGAAGCTACCTGTGTGTGTTCCAGATGAAAATTCATTAAAAGTTTATACACCAAAAGGTGAAACCATTGGATGAAGGAACACCAGTAGATTCATGTTCTACTATTAGAATATACTTAGTGAGTATGTTTGGATGATCTATCTAGATGGTTTATATAATTAATAAATAATAAGGGAGTTAATGCTATAAAAGGATGAATTTGAATATGATGAGTTAACTCTATCTAGAAGAAGTTTAAATAACTGATGATTATGGAACTATTCTTTAAGTAAATGGAAAGTACTAATAAACCAAAATTGGTAGTGTCTAAAATAGTGTTAAGGATATTGATTGGATAGAAAAAGGGGAGATTAAATATATGAAGGATCATAATGTAGTTAGAGAGATGTTTGGATTCTTATTTGGAAGTTACTGATGTGATTTAGAAATACAAGTGTTTCATAGATATGAATCTAAATGGAATCTAGATGAAGGAAATACTGATCTCGAATACTATTAACTAGATGATACATTCATAAAAGATACACCAGAAAATTAAGAATCATAGATTTAGAATATTTGAATATATAAGAAGAAGAATCCCTGATCCAAATCATAAAGTAGTCTAGAAGATATTTTCGGAAGATTGAAAAGTTAAAAATTAGTAAAGGAATGAAAACTATGAGGTAATTATTCACCATAAAAAAATGAGAACTATTAAGAAATTGGAAAAATCATAGATCCCATTGAAAATAAGGCTGCACATGAAAATGCATCGCTACCAAAATATACACTGGAAATAATAAGTTTTAAGGTCTTCTAATGTCAAGGCTGCTAAGTAATTTAAGTAAAACCCCAAAGAATAATTTTGGAAGAATCAAAATTAGATGATGTTGTGCTATCTTTTCAATAAAAAAATCATCACAATGATTTGGAGATCATTTTTTATTTTAGATTAGATTCAAAAAAGTCTTGGGAATAATAAATTATGGATTACCATAGAGAATAATGGATTTTTAATACCACTGAAAGCTAAAGAAATAGTATACACAGTAGAATTTGGATCACTAAAAGATGAGTGGGTGCACAAGTAGTTTGAAGCATGTTCAATCTAAATAAAGAAGACATACCTTGAGTGAGGAAAAGGTTAGAAGAACTAGAATATTTGGAAGTTAGTCACACATATGACTTTATATAATGAAAAATATAAAGTATTAAAAGCTTTAATGAACATTCCAAAGTTCTGAGAAGATGAGTGTTGAGTTGATTAGATGATAGCATGATCAGTTGTTTATCTTTTTAGAAGATTTAAAATCCCATATGAAAAAAATATGAAATCACCAAAAGTTGTAGAATAATTTTTTTAAGAAGATAATTACATAAGATGTTAAGAGAAATAATAAAATACCTATGTCCAGATGATTGGAAGAAAATATGATTAAAATTATGTTGAGTTTTTGAGATGTTGTAAGATGAATCCCGGAAAAAGTATTTGATAAATAAAAGGATAAATAATATAAGCTAAAGAATCATACCAGATTTGTTTCAAAGTACTGAAGGTTGAAAGAGTTTGAGTGATGAAAGAGACAAAGGCTACACTATAAGATGTAGAATGAAGTTCGTGGAAGTGAGTTGACTGGAAGATGACAAGTGAATTTATATAAACTTTTTAAATTCAAAGTAATTGTGATGATGCTAATATGGACATTCAGATATTAAAATATTATTAAGGAAATTTCTATCTTAGATCTGTGATAAAGTTGAAGAAACTTTACCCTGAGATTTTTAGAGGTTTTGAAAAAGAAAATCTCAAATATATTTGAAAAAATTTAAGGAGGTTGACCAAAGAATTTAAGTTAGAGCGAGTTTAAAATTAAAAAACACCCCCCAATTTTATTATAGGATTCTTGGTTATATAAAGTGGGAACACTTTTCAAGATTGGTAATGAAAAAAGAGAGTGAGAAGATACTACTGATATTATTGAGAAGCATAAAATAGAGGAAACAACCAATCAATATATTATTGAAAATCAGTTGGGTTAATGTTTTGAAGAGTTTAAAAGTTATAGTTATGAGGAACAAGTGAGAGGTTTCAATAATTTAGGAAATATGAAGTTGATTTCTAGACTGACATCAAGTGAAACTTTCATAAGATCTAGGTGCCAAATTTATTAGAAGTTTATGTGATCTATAAGTTATGTTTACTGAAAGTAGAGGTGAAGATAAAAGTATATGCTGTTATACGAAAAATATATATTTTAAAGTTGAAGACCTATTCATGGGTTCATCATAAGTAACCATTAAATAATAGTGGTACCAGTATGAAAAAAACCATAAAACCAGTGGGATTTTGTCATTAACGGTGGAATGATGCGTAAGTGCAGGATGCACTATGGGTTTTAGATGATAATGAACTCACATCACTTATAACTAATGATAGGATTATTAGGGGAGGATTATATAGCTCAGGATAATATTCAGAAATAACAAGGAGTGGGTTCCCCATATTGAGGCCAAAACTTATGAAAACGTTTATGTTATTCTATAACTTTAATTATTTTCATTGCATATGAGATTTAATGGTGACATTTTATAATAAGATCCATACATCTTAAACAAGAAAATGGTTCAAAAAAATTAAAAGTGGGAAAAATTTTAAATTGGTTTTATTTGGTAAAAATTTTTCTACACTAATTCACCCCCATCCCAGTGTAATTGAACAGTCCCTAGAGACTAAAAAGTATTATCAGAGTGGGTTTCCTCTTACTGGATATAAATTTCTTTCCCAATTTTAAGGTAATCTACATGAAGTGTAGATTTCAAGAATTTATAGATATTTATATTTTGGAGGTCAATAAAGTTAGTCCTAAGTTGCAGTTAATGGAAGTTACCACTACTAGTGATAACATGGATGTTTCTTCCAAAACATTAAGAAAATAGAAGAATAAAAAATATCAGAAGTAATGAAATTCAGCATCTGAAGTTCAATGAAAGGAGGATTAACTATTACTAAAAGGTAATAAAGTGGAATATATTTTGATAGATATATTAATATTGATCCTCCAGAAGTAGTGAATTCAAAATGTAAAGAGTATGAATCCATTGAGTCTATTGAATACTTTTACTATGAAATCAAGGATTACATAAAAAATTTACTAGTTGAGATTTTTGAATACATTCCAACATTAATCAAGGTACTACAAGATGAAATGACACAACTAGAATCAGAATCCAATGATAAGGAGGATGAATTGGATAATAAGTTATAAAAATGAAATTTTTTTAAAAACTCATTGAGGTAAAATAATAGTGTATTACTTTGTAATGAATTTTTTCCCTATTTAAATAATAATTTAAATTTATAATCTATGAGAAAGACATAGTTTTAGAAGTTTTGTTGGAAGTAACCCATGAATTATAGACTATAATAGTTGTTAAGAGCTCTAAGTTGGAGGTGGATGATATAATATAAAAGAGTTTGATAATTATATACTAAAATAAATAAATTTTCATGAAGAAAAGGTTTATAAGATGAAGAGATAATGGAGATAAAAAATAATTTTCATTGAAGTTGAGAAAAATAATCTCAGTTTAAAGTGACTGGAACGTAAAACCAAGCTTAAAAATTTGGAAGGAGTTCTATCTAAGTATTCCCACTAAAATGAATAAAGAGATGATTCCAAAATTTCTATGAAAAGTATTACTTTGGGAAATAATCATTCTAGTGGTATAAAAAACTTTAAAAAATAGGAAGATATATCTTCCAAAGGTATAAATAAAAATTTAACCTAAAGTTATGGTAAATATTTTTTCACTAATTCAAATTATTTGAATAGTATGGGATAAAATCTTTATTCTAGAAAAAATTAAGTGAAGAAAATAATAAAAAAACACACCACATATGTTAGGGTATAATAAAAAAATAAAATAGGAGAGAGTCCCAAACAAGGTTCCTAAAAGAAAAATATAGTTACCTAAAAGTAGTAAAACACATCTACCAACTATATTTCCATACAATAGAATAATATGATATTTATTATCTACTATTAGTGTTTAGGAAATTTTAAACATTGGGTGATATACTATTGGAATAATATGACAAGTATTAAAAACAAAGAAAGCCTACACTAAGGGTTAGTATAATAAGAGTTAAGAAAAATTCATCTAAGTGAAACCATATGACACAGAATAATGAAAATATTTTGACATACAATAGATTTTAAGATCTTGAAATGATTTTTGAAAGCTATTAAATAAGTGGTCATTGTGAGGATGAGTTCTGGTTTACAACTTATAATAATAATTCAATTACATCTAATAGAATAAGGTCTAACAATTCAAATAAATATAAATGAAAGATAAATGGTAATTCTTCCATAGGGTGTATAGAGACATGATTTTCCAAAATAAAAGCACCCAAGAATAAATTAACATAGAACATCATACCAAATAAGAGATGTTTCTTTTAAAAAAGGAAGGGTCACATCGTGGATAGGTGGAAATAATCTATAAATGTTAAATTAAACATAATAAATATTGAACAACATAGTAAATCAATCCAAGAAATAAGCAAATAAATTGGATTGGTGGAATACATATCCGATGAAGAAGTTCAATATCAACAGAAGTTACCACAAAATAGAAACTTAATGGAAGTTAAGAAGCTATATGGGAGATGTAATATGGTCAAGAACACTTTTAAAAATTGTAAAACATGGTTACTTAGAAAGGAGGGGTTAGTAAAACATAATAATCATACATTAGAAGATAATGTTTTTTTTGAAAAATAGAAATCTCAATGGAAAAATAAAGCTGAACCTATTTTGAAGGTTTTCATAACCGTTTTTCTAGAATAGTTGGGAGAAGAATGGAAGATAAAAGAAAAATATAAGAGTGATTTTTCATTTCTAGTGAAATTTAATTAGAAAATTCCAAAAAAAGTAAATATTGAATGTAAAGGAAATAAGTCTATACTACCCAAGGAAATTAGTGCTTGGAAAATCAAGGGTGAAACCATGAAGACAAGTGAAACTAAATTAAATGGAGTATATAGATCGATAAACCCTTAGTAACCTTGTTTATGTAATTAAAAAACAATGTAAAATTCACACTATTCCATCATTATTTCTAAATATTTTTATTAATTAAGAAATAAAAGGTGATTTAATTCAGGGGAGACCTAAAGTAGCGAGTATTTTGAAAAATTAACATCACCATGAGAGTTATCCATCATAGAGTATTGTTTTTCAATTGAAATCATGGATCCTCCTAAACACGCTTAAATTGATATAAAACATGATGAATAAAGAATATTGAGTCCACACCTTTAGGGGGAATGAAGATAGAACTAGTGTTTTTGAGAATTTTCTATACAATAGTAAAAGAGCCAAATTCTAGATAAACAAAAGAACTGAATGCACAAACACTATACATTTGGATTATATAGTAACTAAAACTATTTTTTAGTATATTAAAGTTATTGGAAGTATAATATATAGATATTGGTGATGAGGTTATAGATATTTAAACTCCATAGATTAAATATTCTGTCATTCGTGAGGTATGTTAATATTTTCTAATATCATTGTATAAAAATAAATCCTATTATTAAGGGATAAATTTTTTAATTTTGATGAAAGTGACAAAATGTCTTGAAAAAATAGTGTGTAACCTAATTTTGGGTTTCAATGTTTTGATTTTTTTATTAATATGGTTGCATGTAATAATACTAATAAAAAAACTTATTTTGAACTAACCCTAAAATAAGAATTTGTGAGTTGGTATTAATCAATGAATTTATTATGGAAAACTTTATTTTCAAAGACAACCACTCTTTTTTATACCTCAAGAATGAATCAAATAGACTTAGAGTTTGTAAATTTTTTTTTTCATTACTTTAAGAAAAGTGATTCCATCATTCTCTCAAGAAATTAAAGGTTTTTTCTATTCAATAGAAGATAAGGGTAAAAGAAAAAAAGTTAAGAAGTGTGAGATAAAAGTTATCTCACAAGTAAAAATTTGTTTTATTGTCAATAAATTGAATAAGAGATCATTTAGAATAAATTTTTTATTTAAAACATATCAAATGGGGAGATTTAAGTACCCAAGGGGTCATGATGATGAAGTGTTATATTTTTTGTTAATGGATTATGATGAAGTTAATGAAGAAAGGAGATTGGAGAATGAAGTTAAAGCTACCTATGGTTGTTCCAAAGGTCGATAAACTAGAATTTTAAACACTTTAAGGTGAAACCATTAGAAAAATGAACACTAGTAGATACCTATTCTTCCATTGGAAGATACTTGTTGAGAAATTACATATGATTTATCCATATGGTCTCAAGAAGTAAAAAATAAGAAGGGAGTAAATATTATTGAAGGATGAATTCAAATGATATAAGTTAACTATATCCAAAATAAGCCTAAAAATTTGATAATTGTGGAAATATTATTTAAGTAAATAAAAATTAACAATGACTAAGAAGATATACTATCTATAACCATATTAATAAAATTGACTAGCTATCCAAAGGGGAGAATAAAGATTTAAATACTCATGAAGTAGTTCACTGATTGATTGGTTGTTTCTAATAAATTTACATAATGGGATTACAAAAGATAAATGTAAAAAGGATTAAAAGATGAAGTGCATATATATGAAGGCATTATAGATCTAGAAGAAAAGTTAATTAGATAATACATTCATGGAAGATACATAGATTGATTAAGAATCACATATGCAGACTATGTGCATCTAGAAGAAGAATAATCCCTAATCCAAATCATGATTTAGTATGGAATATATCTATGGAAGACTGAAATGTTAAAAATTAGCAAAGTTATAAAAACCTTTAGTGATTATTCACCAGATGAAGAGAGTACTACTAAGAAAATTAGAAAAGGTATGGAGCTTACTAAAAATCAGGTTACACACGAGGAAGTAGTACTACTAGAAGATATACTGTAAATAATAATTTGGAAGGTATTTATAAGTCAAAGCTGATAAGAAAGTGAAGTAAGGATCAAAATATTAATTCTGAAAGAATTAAAATTATACGATTATATATTATTCTTTTAATGGAAAATACATCACTGTGAGTTGAGGAGCGATTTTAATTATAGATGATATTCAAAAAAGGATTGATAATAGGAAATTATGGATTCTTGTAGAGAATCATGGATTTATATTATCAATAAAGATCAAATAAATGGTAGATTTTGTAGAATTTAAAGTACTAAAATATAAGGAGGTTCTAAAGCAGTTTGAATCTTGGTTAATATTAAGATAGAAGACCAGCCCCGAGTGAAGAAAAAGGTATAAGCACTATAAGTCATGACAGTCAGTCATGCAGATGAATTTTGATGATGAAATATATAAAGTATTAAAATATTGAATGTAAAACCCAAAGATTTTATGATATAATTTTCTATAATTTTTTTACTTTGATATATTACGTTACACGCAACACTGAGTTTAAACGAACCACGATATATTATTAAAATACTGTTATTTAATGATATAGTTATTGCCTATATGTTGGATTTAATGGTATGAATAAGACTAAATAAATTATGAAAAATGTATGATTTTAAAATTTATAAAATTAATTTTTTGGTTATCAGTTAATTAGGAATGAAAATTAAAAACATTTGAAAATAAAAGATTTGTTTTTCTGAAAAATAATTTTTATGCTCACAATGTGTTCTTTATTTTAATAAATAAAATTATCCAGTATTGGTGAATTATTTTAATAAAATTTTATTTTATATATTTAATAAAATGTTTTAACAATAATTTAATGTTTTTTCTAGGCATAGGATAAGAATAAATTCAGTTTTATGCTAAACATATATTTTTCAAAAAATAGTTTTAATCACATTTTGTGCACTTATTTTAAAATTAATTTCTATCACTTATAAAAATTGAATTTTGAATAATTAATTCCATATTTGGAATTATAAGTTCCAAATTTTGTAAATAGTTCCCCTTCATTTTTAGGAATTATGAATAGTAATCATGGTAAAATTTATCACCCCGGTAAAGGGTAAATCAAGTCAACCTAGGTTAAAAATAGGTGTTAAGGTCACCGTTTTTTTATCTTAATTATTATTATATGAATTTAATTCAACCCTTTTCACCTTATTCTCTAAATTTATTTTTTTAAGGGATGATTTCCCTTAATAATGACACATATAATATTTAAATCAAAGAAAAATACTAAATGTTACTGTCATACTTTTAAATAACTCTTATATGTTCACATAGGGACAACAAAAAATTGGGAACAAATACTAATATTAATTTTGACAATAATGAAATTATTTTCATAATGGTAATTTATTTATATTTTTTAGATATTATATAATGACCTTAAATTCCTACACAATGCCAACACAATATTTCTTCCATTAATATAAAAATAAAATAAATGATTTTGAAAATATTTAAAGAAATATAATTTGAGTGATTTATAGTGTTAATTTTTTTTAAAGATTAATATAAAATATTAGGGACTTTTAAAGGTTTTTATTTAAATTATATCCTTATATTGGTGTCTTTAAAGTCAAATTAAATGAATAGTGTCAAAAATGAAATTAATAATATTTTATGAAAATAATATTTTATTAAATTATTTAAAAATAATAAAAATATTGAAATAGGAAAATATAGAAAATATATGGTTTAAAATATCATATATTTTACATTTATGTTATAATTTACATCTTATAAGTAAAATTATAACCTTTTAATAGTGAAAAAGACATTACCACAATTAAGGTTAAAATACGTTAACTAAGGGGTTAAACCAAAAGATAAGGTTTAAAACACTACTTCAACCTATCAAAATTTTATAAGTTGATGATATTTAAACCAAATACTATATTATATGTGAATATTTCACCATTTGGGATCATTTTTTTTTTGAGATAATGATTTTTTTTATATTTTAATCTTTTATGAAATTCCAAGAGTGCCCCTCCCCTCACTTATAAAAGGGCACCCCTCTTTTCTCTTATTTACATTAATTTGAGCATTATATTTCTACTAAATACTAGAAAATTATCTTATAAAAATTATTATACACATTATAGAGGTTCTTTTCTTCCCAAAATACTAAACCTAGGATCCTTGAGAGAAGATCTAAAGGATTTCTTTTAAAGAAGAGGTAATTTCCTTAACCGATCACTTTATTGTTTACTTAATATTTTACCCCATATAAATCTGTATCACCATAAAATTATAAATTAAGTATCCTAAATACACATAAATGTTATTATTATTATGAAAACATAAGTATCCACTCTCTTTCCTGTCAAATGGGAAGTGAAATTATCACTCATGCGTATGTATGACTTACTGTATCCACATAGCGATACAATTCATTTTTCATCACCATATTTTATAGATGAGTGTTATTATGGGTTTAATTATTATATATGATATTTATAACATAATTATTCTTATATAATTATAATATCATATCTTTCTTCTTACCTTCAAATCCATTGGAAACCGATAATATCGCTCATGCATATCCGTGGACTACCACCTCCACAAAGCGATATGATTTGTTTTTGGTTTTCACTTTACATGGAAGGTAATAAAGATGTATTTTATGAATATATATAATTTATATGATATTATAGTTATTATGGAAAGTAAAATTATTGTTTACATTCTTTAATTCCATTCGTTGAAAAGTGAAAACAACGTTCATACGTACGTACAATCAATTGTCTCCATGAGCAGTGTAATTAATTTTTCTATCTATACTTTATAGATGAATATATATATATATATATATTGAATATATATTATATTTACATAATTATTAAATTTATGTATATTATGGAAACATGATCCAAGTATGTGAACTAAAACAACCAAACAAAAACATACAAGAAAAATAAAGAAGTTATCACATGAAATAATGATTTTAATAAAAAATTATTAATAAACATGTGATTAAAGGTTATAAAAAAATAATATATGTTATGATATATATGATTACGGTTTTGGAATAGATTTATAACAAATTTATATATATTATATAGTAGGTTCAAACATATAAGTAGGAAGTTGGACCCAAGGTAAGAGTTTTATGTTACAATCTCATTGTTTATCGAGATTGTTTATGATTAAGTTTTTTGATAATGAAATTTCATGACCTACTTCTCAGGAAACTCATGAATTTTATTATAATATGGTTATTTCTTGAGAATACATGTTTTACTTTCACTTTCCTCACTTTAAATACTCAATAGATCAAAATAATATTTTTAAGGAAAACCTATTTTATTTTCCTCTTTGGTAAAAAAAATCATTTATCTTCCTTATCCATGTTTTATAATTTTTTTTCAAGAATGTTATTAATATTATCCAATGATTGATTAAATTCATTTTTAACAATTTTTTAATTTTAAAAAAAATATAATGGAATCTTCTTATCATTTTCCAAATGAGGTAATTTTTCAATTTTTATGAAAGTATGAAAGGAGTGTTTTATTTTAACTTATACGACATGAACCAGATTTACCACTATCATGAACACTCAATTATTTGAATCTTAATTTAAAAATTTTCAAGGTTGTTTTAAAATAATTTTTTTCTTTATTATTTGGTAAATATAGTGATTTTAAATTAGTTATTTCAAATATAAAAATGTATTTTCCTCAGGAAATGTTCTAAGTGATAT
Source organism: Viscum album (assembly GCA_963277665.1). Classification (NCBI taxonomy): domain Eukaryota; kingdom Viridiplantae; phylum Streptophyta; class Magnoliopsida; order Santalales; family Viscaceae; genus Viscum; species Viscum album. The sequence continues at coordinate 1,222,344,793 of OY728150.1, read as the reverse complement.
TTTAAAGGAATTTTTAATCTATGATGAAATACTTTGATGATACTTTAGTTTTATTAGAGATATTATCCAATGATTCAATATTTATTATTTATTTTTATGGTTTATGATTATTATGATAACATTTTTAAGAAATTTATTTCTTTTCCATGAGGTATGCTATGATGAAATGATGAAATGTTTATCAAACCTTTTTCCTTTTCATTGGTTATAATATAATAAATTATTTACGATATTGTGGTAAAAATATGAATTATTTTCATTATGTGATGGGTGGACCTGGAATTATATATATCTCTAATTCATAGGGTAAATATGGATGTCTTATGAGATAAATAGGATCAGAATGGGGAGTAAACTTAGTTCTATAAGGAACTATGTCCACTATGAAAGTATTGGGAGTAAATCTTGACTACTAAGATGGTTTGGGTAGTGAACCCAATCCACTATTATAGTTTTGAAAGTGACCGTTGAATACTAAGGAAATAATTTTCTATGCTTATATGCATGAAAAAAACTTATTTCTTATTTCGATGTTATGCTCTCATGGATCATGTTCTTTTATTTCTTTATGATTCATGTCTTATTAACTACCAAGATTTATTCCATGATTCAAGATTATGATTTATAATATGTAGGATATGGTTTTAAAATTCAATGTTTATGTTATCATACCATTATGCTCATGTTATGTTTAAGTGATCATTGATATCTTCATTTTTTACCCTTATTGAGCATCTGAGCTCATCCATTCTTATATTTTCTTTCCCTAGGTTATGAAGAAAGGTAATAAGTATGATATATTTAAGAAGGGTGTTAGTTATAAAGAACCTAGAGGGAGATGACGTAGTTCACTTTTGAACTGGTTATTTATGTATCAAATTTTCCAAAGATACCATACCTATATAATTTTGGAGTGGATTATTTTGTTATGTAATGCATATTTATCAAATAAAATGTTATATATATGTATGAAAAGTATGGGTATCTATAGTTTATATTAGATAAAGGATCAGTTACCCTTGTAAACTAGGATGATGAAACTTTAGTGAGAACACAAGGGATAAATCTAAGCATAGGATAAGACCCTAAATTTTTGGTAGTGACCATAGAAGAGCTAGGTAAAACCTAAGGTGTCATATATTAAAAAAAGGTTTCAGGATTTAGCTACAAATTTAATGGGTTTTCATTATTATATGATCAATCACTCTGATTAATGATGTTTGATTCTCATGAAAACCATTTTGGTTTTAGTATGATATTAAAGATAGAATAATGAAGTTGAGGTGGAAATAATTATACTAAAATATTAAAGTAACCTATTTGAGATCAGTTATATGAATTCTTTTATATCAGAAAAATTACCTAGGAATGTTAATTCCTATTCTCAAAAATTAGATATTGAATCAGTAGTGAAAAACCCTAATGGTATGATGATTTCATCTTAAGTCTATGATTCTTCTCCAATTGAATTTTATGGGAATTTTATTTATACAAACATTGTTTTTCTCCCTCTAGTTGAATTCGATTTTATTTTGGTAACGTATTGGATTTGTTTATATAAATACCACATCAATTTATAAGGAAGGGGAGTAATGTTTGATATTCCAAACCAAATTATGATAATCTATTGGTGTGATGATAAATGTGAACTTCTAATGAAAATTTAATTCGTTATATGGGTCTTTATTCCTATTCAAAAGGTATTTTTATCTCAAATGGTTGGATGAAAAACTGAACATTGAAGATATGCCTATTGTATGAGAGTTTTTTTGATGTATCTTCAGAAGAGTTTTCTATAATTACACTAAATCATGAAGTTGAGTTCTCAATTAAACTCATACCTAGTGCTACACCTATTTAAAATAATCCATATAGAATGGCCCCGATAAAGTTGCAAGAATTGAAGAATCAACTATAGGAGAATATTGACAAGGGATTCATTTGTCCAAGTATATCACCTTGGGGTGAACCTATTATTTTTATTAATAATAAATATGGATCAATGTGACTCTTTATTTATTATCATAAACTTAACAAGATCAAAATAAAAAATAAGTATCTTCTACTTCATATTGATGAATTGTTTAATGAACTACATGTGTATTAATACTTTTATAAGATTTATATTAATTCTAGATATCAACAATTAGGGGTTAATAAGGAAGATATACCCAAGAAAAAACTCCATTCAAGGTATGGACAGTATGAATATATAGTGATGGAATTTTCTATTACTAATTCCCATGTAATCTTCATAGATATAACGAACACAGTCCATAAAGATTACCTTTATTAGTTTTTTGTAGTCTTTATAGAAGAAATTATTACATATTAAAAGGGAAATAAAGAATATCATGATCAATTAAGTATTTTAATGAAGAACCTAAGGAAGGATAAGTAGTATGAAAAATTTTATAAATCGTACATTTTTACTTCAAAAAATTTCATTTTTGGTTTATATAATCACAAGATATGGCTATGGATCCATAAAAGATAAAGGTTATTGAAAATTTTCCCAAACCAACCATTATTAATGAGATCCCTAGTTTTATTAGTTTATATGGATATTATTGACTGATTGTAGATAATTTCTCATGAATTTTTAATCCCCTCACCAAGTTAACTTATAAGGGATTGAAGTTCCTTTGGATAGATGAATGTGAATAAAATTCCATGGAATTAAATAGAAAGTTATTAATCACACTTATTCTTACATTACTCTATAGTGGAGAAGGGTTTTTAATCTATAGTAATGCATCGAACAAGGGACTAAGATGAATTATCTTTAAGAATGATATGGTTATATATTATGACTCACACCAATTGAAGGTTCATTATGAAAACTACTTAACTCATGATTTGGAGTTAGATGTGGTAAATTTTTCACTGAATATATGGAGTCATTATATATAAGGATAAAGGTGTGATATATACAATGATCATAAAAGTTTAAAGTATATATTGACACATAAAGATTTGAATACATTCTGGAGAATATAGTTATATTTGATTAAAAATTATGAATTCTTAATAAATTACCACCCTGGGAAAGAAAACAAGGTGGCATATGATCTATGTTGAAAAGATCATGCTAGATTATCTATGATGAAGATAATAAAAGATCCAATAATTATGGATTTTCAAAGGATAGATCTAGAAATAATGAAGGAAGGGGATAAATCTTATCTTTATCAAATGAGTGTTCAATAATCAATTCGCGTGAGGATTAAAGAGGAGTAAAAGGAAGATGTGGAACTACAGAAGAAGGTCAAATTTTTTTCTGAGTTCAACCTTGATTATTATGGTATGATAAGGTTCAGGAACTATGTATGTATTCCATCCATACCATATTTTTAGAATAATATGTTGGATTATGATCATAGTTTATCATTCTCTATTTATCATATAAGTAAAAATATTTATAGATATTTGAAATAGTATTTATGGTAGGATAACTTGAAGAGAGATATTGAAGAGTATGCATCTTGGTTCTTGGAATGTCAGCAAGTTAAGTTTTGGATATATAAGTCTAATGTGTTGTTACAAACATTACCCATACCATAATTGAAATGGGAAAATATCACTATGGATGTTATCATCAGAATCCCCAAAAATTCAAAAGGATATAATGAAATTTGAGCTATAGTTGATCACCTTATAAAGTTAACACACTTCATTACTATTATAGAATAATTATCTCTTGATCAGATTACCATAATTTATATTTAGAAAGTGTTAATGTTTCATGAAGTTCTAAATTATATTATATTTGATTGGGGTCGAAGGTTTACCTCAAAGTTCTAGTGAATTATTTAGCAGGATTTGGATACCGAGTTGAGTTTCATTACAACTTATCATCCTTTGATAGATGGTTAGTCTGAGAGAACCATTCAAAACCTAGAGGAAATGATTATATCTTGTTAAATAGACATAAAATTAGGTTAGGATCAACAAATTCCTCTAGTTGAGTTTTCTTACAATAATAATTTTCAATCAGGCATTCAGATGGATCCTTATGAATCCATCTATGGAAAAAATTGTAAAACTCCAACATGATGGGATAAAGTTAGAGAAAGAAAGATATTGAGACCTAAAATAGATAAGGAAATGTAATATAAATTCAGATCCATTCAATAACATATCAAGGAAAATGAGAGTTGATAGAAAATTTATACTGATAATCATCGATGAGATCTAGAGTTCAAAGTTAGTGAGAAGGTGTTTTTATGAATTTCCCCATGGAATAATTTTATGAAATTTGAAAAGAAAATAAAGACAATCCCTAGGTATATTGGAACCTTTAGGATTATTGATCAAGTAGGGATGTCATCTTATCTCCTGGTGCTTCCACCGAACCTCTCTCAAGCTCATAACGTGTTCTTTATATCTCTCTTGAGGAAGTACATACCTGATCCTTCACATGCACTGAAATCAGAGGTCATAACACTGTAGCATGATCTTTTATATGAGGAAATACTATAAGAAATATTAGATCAAATAGGTAAGTTGACACAGAACAAGACTACTCATTTAGTTAAAGTTATATAGTGAAATTAGAAATTTAAAGAAGCTACTTTAGAACCTAAGGATGTTATGAAACATAAATATCCTTAATTTTTTTTGTATCAGAGTGCCAGAATTTCAAGGGTGAAATTATTTTTAAGGTAGGTTAGAATGTAACACCCCAAGATTTTATTATATAATTCTCTATATTTTTTCATTAGCTAGATTACGTTAGACATAATACCGAGTTTAAACAAACTGTGATATATTATTAAAATATTATTATTTAATGTGATAATTATCACCTAACCATTGAATTGGAGGGTATGAATATGAATAAATAAATTATATTTTTTTAGTTTAAATATATATAAAATTAATTCCTTGGTTATCAATTAATTATAAATTAAAATCAAAATCATTTGAAAATAAATGCGATGTTTTTATGAAAAATTGTTTTTATGTGTATAATATTTTTTTATCTTAATAAATTAAATTAGAAACTATTAGTGAGTTATTTGAATGAAATTTATATATTATATATTCAATAAAATGTTTTAACATTTATTTAAATTTTTTTCTAGGCATGATATAGGAATCAATTTAGTTTTGAACTTAAAAATTTATTTTTCTAAAAAAGCAGCTTTTGTCTCATTTTACGTAATTATTTTAAAATTATTTTTTTAGACTTATAGAAATTAAATTTTGAAAAATGGATTTAGTATTTGGAATTTTTATGTCCATTTTTTAAATATTTCACATTTATTTTTAGGCATTATGAATAGTAATAGTGATAAAATTTATTACCTTAGTAAAGGGGAAATCGGGTTAACCTAAGTTAAAAAAGTATTAAGTTCAATTTTTTTCATTTTAATTATTATTTAATGAAGCTACTTTGATCCTTATCACCTTAGTCTCAAAATTAAATTATTTTAGGAACACTTTCCAATGAAAATTACTTATATAATTTTTAAAGAAAAGAAAAATAAAAAATGCCCCTCTCTTACTTTTAAATATCTCTTATGTGTTCACATAGATAAAAAAGAAATATGAGAACAAAAATTAATTTTAATTTGGAGATTAACAATTTGTTTTAATAATGGTAATTTATTTATAATTTTTAGATATTATATAATTACTTTAAATTATTACGTAACATCGACACAATATTTATTCAATTAATATAAAAAATAAATGAATTTTTAAATATGAAAAGTAATATAATTTGAGTGAGTTATAGTGTTATAAGAATTTTATATATTAATATAACATTTTAGTGATTTTAAAGTATTTTATTCAAATCCCATTCTTTTCTTGGTGTCTTTAAAGTCCAAATAAATAAATAGTGCCAAAAATAACATTAATGATATTTTATGAAAATAAAATTTTATTAAATTATTTAAAATAAAAAAATAATAAAATATGACTAGGTAGATAATAAATAGTCTAAAAATTAATCTATTTTCCATTTATGATCCAGTTTTCACCTTATAAGTAAAATTAAAACCCCTAAACAGTGAAAAGGCATTACCATAGTTAAGGTTATAATAGGTTAACTAAGTGGTTAAACTAAAAGATAAGCTTTAAAATACCACTTAAACCTATAAATTTTCTATTTTTTGATGATATTTAAAATAAATCCTATATTATATTTATTTCCTATGGAAATGGGAATGACCTCATTGATTTAAGGTTCAAACATTCCAAGAGGTTTCTAACGGGTTTGTTCGTAGAACCGGAAACATCCAATGATTCCCTATCCATTTGAACCTACTTTCTAAAGGTAGGTGCTCATTAGTTGTGAACCGATGAGGATTAAGAATTTGCATTGGTGGAGAAGATGGGAGGTCAGACTCATCACACCTTTTTGAGGGGAATTATTGTCTACTCTGGGACTCTATTTATAGATTTAAGTTATGTTTATGAATCCTTATTAAATTACCAAGTATGAAAATGAGCTTTACTTTAGATCTGACAATCAATAATTAGTATGAATGATATTTAGATAATATTTTATATGTATTTGATGTTCTTAATCGATAGATAATCATTTGTATTTGTTAGAGATTCTTAGTTAATGGTATCCTTCGACACATTATATAGAAATCTCTTGGTCATTATGATAACCATACTGGTTTTAAAGCCACACAAAGGGGAACTTGAAGTTTATTGTCATTTAAAAGGACATAGATTATTTCAGAGTTGGGATCATACCCATAGATGGGATACCTATGTATCCTTTATTTTAGAAAAGGAATCAGAACCCACATAGTTCGAGTAAAGAAGTATGAGGTTTATGCATGATTGATGGCTCAAAGAAAGATGTCATAATTACTTTTACACTCTAAGATCACATGAGTCATGCTCGGTGTGAGAAACAAGAGGTATTGGTAAAACCAGACAATTGTGCCATGAAAGATGCAATTATAAGAAATTATGTGGGGATTATGTATGTATGACTGCCCAGATAGATGAATATTAGGATTTACTTCAGGGAAGAAACCCAGGGACAAGGTCCATAAAGGTATTTGTGATTTATGGAGATTTGGACACTTAACTTAGGACTTAATCCTGAGAAGGATGCCCAAATTAGAGAGGACTTATGATTGGGTTTTACTCATGAGAAGGAAGTCTAAATCAAAAGTAAATTAAGACTGGTTAAGAGAAATTATGACTGGGGTTTACTCTTAAAGAATATTCCCAGGTTAAAGGGAATTATAACTGGGGCTTACTCTTGAAAAAGAAGCCCAGGTTAAGGGAATTTGGATTTTGGGAACTTGGGTCTTACTCCTAAGGAGGATGCCCATATTAATAGAATTATGGTTGGGGCATACTCCTGAGGAAGATTCCCAAAATTAAGGGAACTTGAAGACTAGGGCTTACTCCTAAATAGGAGGCCCAGGTTAGGGGACTTGGGGATTACTCCTAAAGAGGACACCCAAATTTGGGATTTTGAGATTGGGACTTACTCTTGAGAAGGAGGCCCAGGAAAAGGAAATTATGACTGGGTCTTACTCTTGAAAAGGATGCCCAAGAATAGGAGACTTGGGGCTTACTCCTAAGGAGGATGCCCATATTAGAGATCTTCTCATCTTAAAGGATGAGGTTGAATGAATGGAATCTCTAACCTTAATGACATAAAGATATGTAAATCACTAGGTTTTGAGAGATGTTCCACAGAATTCCTTTCAGATAAGGAATCCAACCAAGGAATCATGCCATAAATGGATTTGAAGAGGATTTTGAAGGCTAAATCTTGAATAAGAGAGGTGGATTTGAAGAAATCAAGTGAATACGCAGGAGGGGAACCCAAAAAGAGAGAGGCGCTCAAGTTCTGGTCGCGCAAGTATACTTGCGCAACACATGGGTACTTGCGCGATGGTCAACCCTTAGGGTAATACTTGGGAGATACTTGGCTCAATCCCCTAGTATTATCCATAAAGGCTTCCAAAAGAGTCACACACAAGTTTTATTGAAGGGATAAGGCGGCGCAAAAGTGTGGCCATTTCCCTTAAGGGATGGCCACTTAGGCGTGCAAGCGTTGATGAGTTTCAACACTTAGGCCTCGTTTCCCCGGTTTATAGCTTCCATTCTAGGTAAGAAATTACATTAGAAGTGTTCGGAAGACTTCCAGAAGAGACTAGGGCGTTGGGAGCTCAAATATGAGTTTTTGAATTTTTCCCTCTCGAAATGGGGGGCCCGCAAGGGGTATTTATAGGCCAGGGAAGACCTTGGGAGAAAATCAAAGAGGGTGCACAAGTCACCTGCGCGACCATTATGTGGCGCGCAAGTATACTTGCGTGACCATGATGAAACTTCCACGAACAAAGTGGGAAGAAATCCTTCTTCATTCCTTTGTCGGTTTTTGATGTTTCTTCAAAGGATGAATCACTTTGGACTAAGGTATTTACCTTTTTCAGTCGTTAGACTTTGTGACGGAAAGGAGCATAAAAAAAAGTCCCCCCTCAGAGTTGGATCCGAAAGAAATGAGGATGTGACTCTGAGGTAAAGAAGAAAACCAAGGAACATGCGGCGTGCAAGTGTTGAGTGCGCAAATGATGGAATGCAAGGGTGAGAGGCGCACATCTGGAGTTGCGCAGGTGTGAGCCTCATAGGCTTCGGCGTGCAACGGTGTAGCCTGGCCTATAAATATGCAGCCATTTATGCGCAAAGCACCGAATCTGAATGCTTCCGAGATCTCGTTGCACAAGTTGCCTTCGCCATGCAAGTTACTCAGTTTTCCGCTGCTTCCTTTTGTGTCGTGCTGCTGTATAGGTATTTGGACTTGCGCAGTGATACCTGCACGCCAAAACTTGCGTGATGCACTTATACTTGCGTGCCAACTTTGGGAATTGCACGCCTTAATGCCTTTGCCATTTTTTCAATTTTCTTCACAAATTTTATGAAAAAATCAATTCACTTAAGAGTTAATTATTCAACCTTTGTGCAGATTCAATGGATCATAGAAGAATTGGAATGAATGATGAACTGGATAGCAAGTGAATTGATGACATGATGAGCATCGTTGTCCATGATTATTATGAAATCTGCGACAGCACTCTACTAGGTTTGGCTATGTACTTGAAGAAATATCATGTCAATTTCCCATAGAGCATTTATCTGTCTTTATATGGTTATGGTCATCTATAAGGAGTCAACGTTCCAGAGCCAAAGAACTATACGCCTGAGATTCAGCCACACTGCTATCCCTCTATTTTGGTTATGCTGTGCATTAAGAGCAGCAACAATGGTGTGAAATTTAAAATTTTTCCTTCATGCCATTTCCTTGCAGATAAGAAAATGGAAAACCATGGGCTGATATGTTTTCCACTGCCGGTTAATGGAGAGAAGACTATCATGAAATTAGAAACAATATCTGAAAAGAGTACTTTATCCAAATGGCTCTTTACTTCCAATTCTCCATTCTCAAATCCATGTATCCATCTTCCAAGTCTCTTGGATGGAAACAGAGTCACTATTTGATTAGCAGAAAATTTTCTCAAACTGCACTCAAGAACATTCTTTTACAATTGTTCCAAGAAGAGCTGGTATCACTGCATCTCTTATTGTATCTAGTTGAATGAATGAATTCCAAGTGGTTTCTGATGAATCTCGGGATGCCATAAATCAAATGACGAGTTATGTTGAAAGCCTCTTGTAATTATTGAAAAAGAGAAGAGACTCCAATCTGTGGATGTCCTTCTAACTCTTGTGCATCAATGAAAAAAACTTTCATTTTCAATCATTTGTGCATGCCTTCTTTTGCTACCTACTTTAAATTTTTACATAATCCAATGGGCCTAGTAAGAAAAGTTTGATTTTTCTAGGATTATAAAAAATAACCCTACAAACTTTGAATCTTTTAATTGCTCAATATTACCTAAATCATACGAAATGTATGTTTAGTGAGCTGGAACTTGACTTTTGTTCAGTGTTCCTCTGTCTTTTGTGGGCAGTTTAAAGTCATGCACGTCGGACATAAAAAAAGGCTAATGTTTAAGGTCGAAATTTCTTTGACCGAATGGATAAAAATCAACTCTATTCCTTGAAAATTTATCTAAAAAAATATTACCACACTCAAGTATGAGGGAAAAATTTAAACAATGACTTAAGAAATTTTGAATCTGAGGAATGACATGAAAAAGGGATAAAAGGCATTAGAAGAAGTAGTTCCCAAGAATGAAGTTACCACTATTTAACAAACCCGTTAGGGGGTTGAATTATGCAGGGCCACCTAAGGGCATTGGCTGCATAGTCAAATAATAACATCTTTTGGCTGACAGGTCCATTATGTAGACTACTTATGCAAGGCTGCCTAAGGGCACGTGCTACATAGTCAGGAAAAAGAACTCTAAAAAATTTTCTTTTCTACTGCTAAAAATCTAGTGTAAGTTTTTGGGGATTCAAATTTTCCAAAGCATAGAGTTTGCTGTATGGAGAGAGGTACTTGAATATGGAGAAGATATATCCAAACAAGATTGTATAAGAACTGGATGAATGTCACTCCTATGAAGGTCTGACCCAAATGTAGGGAAGGGAAATATAAACTATATACTTTAATACTTTCAGATCATGAAAAAGAGTATGGGACAAGTATGTTAAGGATGGCTATTTTTTTCAGATCTTTACATATTCTCATTAAGAAAACTAAGGACAAAAGAGGTTTTCCTCCCAAGAATGAAGTTACCATTATTTGAAAAACCCATTAGGGGGTTGAATTATGCAGGGCCACCTAAGGGCATTGGCTGCATAGTCAAATAATAGTATCTTTTGGATGACAAGTTTGTTATGTAGACTGTTTATGCCAATTGTTACTCTGGGTCTCCCAAACCATTAAAGATTGGGAATGTGGTACTTGCAAAATTTGATGGGGGAGGAATTTCATCTACCCATTCAGGGTAAGCTCTCTTCTTCGGTTTAACTGGTGCATGCTTTCCTTACAAAGCTTCCAACTGAGATATTAATGACTCAATGGTAGTAATTAAATATTGAGAAACATCCGGTTGAGCTTGGACCTGTGTATGTGCAATAACTAGAGATTGGATAGGTGTGGCGACTGGGACTACCACTGATGGTAGTATTGACAGTTGTTTTTGCGTATAACCCATAGGATTAGACCTCTAAGGGTGTACTGGTAAAGGAGGATACTCTTGATCCATCTTAGTAGCCGCAACAAATTCACTTGGCTGACTGACTCCATCACTCTTAGGAGGAAGACTACTTTGAAGTTGTTCTGTATTCAACCTCCTTAATTCCTTCACCTCTTCCTCTTATTGTGCAAATCTTTGCTCTAGTGAGAGTGATTGGACTTCTCCAGAGGAAGGGTATGTAACCTGATTCTTCCCTTTTCCTTTTTTGGACCCCTTTAGAAGAGGAGGAAGTTGGTTATTTGAAGGAACACTACAAGAAAACCGCCTATTAGCAGTGGTTTTTTTTCATATAGCGGCGGTTTAAACCACCGCTATATAGTTTGGCGGCGGTTTACAGAAACCGCCGCTAAACTGGGCATCGACAATCTATTAGCGGTGGTTTTATGCATTTCGTAGCGGTCAAAGAAAAGCGTCATAGTACCTCATTTTGAGGCGGTTTTTGGTAAATTTAGCGCCAGTTTTACAGGCTATTTAATTAGAAGCGGCTATAATCGCCATGAAATTCAGCCGTGTCATGCGCCTGCTTAGCGGCGGTTAAAACCGCCGCTAATTATGGCGTGATTTTGCGGCAGTTTTAACTGTATCTAAGTGTATTTCTGATTACATTTAGCGTCGGTTTAAACCGCCGCTAAATGTATAACTGGTAAAACATTAGCAGCAGTTAAAACCGCCACGAAATGCTGACCCGAAAAAAATAGCATTTCTGCTTATACTGCACCACTGCCCTGAAAAACAAAACAAACAAGAATTCTAAGAAAAATAAAATTCTTAACAACAATTACATGGACAATTCCTCTTGTAACTAATATGCGAAACATCATTTAATAACATCAAAGGGTCCATGCATTAACATACCGCATATCAACTTCTACAGAAATACATATGGGATTCCCAAACAACAACTAGGAATGATATATCAACTATCAATACTAATATGGGAAACATCATTTCATAACATTTTCATCACCTAAATACATCGCCTCAACCCCAGAGACATTTAGAATCCTGGGACCGAATAGAGAATCAGGAATTTTGGTAGTATTATGATGCTTGTAACGCTAAAAATGATCACCTATCCAACAAAATAATAATTTAAAAGGGTCACTAATTTGATAAGGTATATTACCCTGTTGAAAATGGCCATGATACTGATAAAAATAAGAAAGTTTTGGAATGGATAGGTTGAGAGGTTTCCCTTCTACCATTCATGCTTCTATAACCAACATGAAGACCCAGATTCCCAAATGTGAATCCCCAACAGAGAAGAGCCCTGCATTTAAAAACATGGCCAAGTATCCTACTAACCAAAGACTTAGGGATACATGTAGTCTCACCTGGTAGCCTAATGAGGCATACTCTCTAGCTTCTAGAGTAGCACAAAATGATCCCATGAAATTCCAAACTTGTCGAGAAGGGAATAGATGAGGGCGTACGATAGATGTCTGAGCCCCACTTCCATAAAAGAAGATATTAATCCAATCATTGAATGAAATAATCAAATGCAAGTACAAATCCTTTTTCTACCTCTCCTTTACAATGGAAAGAATGTCACCTGCTAAGGTCTGAGTCTATTTATATCCATCCCAAACATTCTCAATAGGAAGGAATTCATCATATGTTTCCACTAATAGAAGTATTCCCCCAAGTTTAAAAATATTTCATAGGCCAATTTCTACCTCACCATGGGCTAGATAAATAGTTTTGGTTCCTAGAAACCATAAACTAATCAACTCACTATAGAATTATGGTTTATGGTACATGATAAACTAAAAAATATATGTCTCCTCGTAATGATGAATAGCATGCAATTGATAGGGGAATTTTGTGCAGATCTACCTAACCCAAAATGGCCATGCCCATTCATCAAAGAAATTACCATTAGGGTGCAAATCACACTTTCAGCTCAAGCCACTTTTTTGGTTTTCTTGAGAGAAGATGAGAATGTTTGAGTAAATATGAGAAATCAATTGATGAGTGATATCATGAATATATGAAACCATGGTGAATTTTTAAATGTATAATATTTCCCTAGGAATGGTGCCATAATTAACTGACTATCCTCAAAAAATATCATTTTAATATAGTAAACAGAGAGTGACAACATGTGAGACTAAAGGTTGTATTCAGGTGAAGAATTGAACTATCATCCTGATGTCCAAATCTATATAAAGGTAGTCTGTTCAATAGAGGATAATTTTGATGTTCAGTCAGAATAATAACCTTTAAAACATCATTGTTATAAAATACTTTTTATCGATGATTGACATTATGGTTCCAGGAAATAAGGTCTCTCCAGTCTACCAAATAAGAAGAAATTTGAGAAATAGAGGACATATTTAAAGAGAATAGAGAATATATTAGAAGATATGTAACCATTAAGAGATAATCAGTTGTGCTAATCAAACAAAATAAGTGCATAACATGGAAAACATTACGTGGACCACATGATCCATTCTAGGTCACAAAAATCACATAACCCATAAAACATCTTTTGATCACATAATTTTTCTTAATACATATAATCATGTTTCCATGTGAAGGTCACATGAATCACATAAAGATTAGTAGATCATGAAAAAATCCTCAAGAGACAACCGAATCACATAAGATAGACTAATGGCCAAGGGTGTGCATCAAAGTTCAAATAAATTACCATTGATTAGTTCATGGATTGATTAAGTGAGATATTTAGACAAGGTGATCACACAAAGAGGTCAAGTGACATGATCACATGATTAGGTCTCTTGTATGGTTCTTGTGATGAGGTCATGCAAAGTTGTCTTGCAAAACAATCGCACGAGAGAGGAGGTTTTGAGAGCTATGGAGCTTCATGTCACTGGTCAAATGACCATCCTCTCACCCTCTATTTATAGGGAACCTCAAGGAATATGAATGGACTTATAGAAGACCAAAATATGTTTTGAATTCCAACCAGAGAAAGCATATGAGACTCATGAATTCATTTCCTACCTCATAACTGAGTCCTTGTTCCTTCAAACATCACTTTTGTGGGGGGGGGGAGGGCATTTTTTGACGGTAGCCAAATGAGCATTGTATATTTTAGGAACAAAGAAATACCCAAAGCATAGGTATTAATATATACCCAAAGGAAATAAAATTCTAGCATGTATACATATAGATTAATAACCTAGGTCACAAGGACTATGTGAACTTCAATGAGGCTCATGATCACATGACCCTAGGAACATCATGCAAAGGGGTTATAGAATTCATGTGATCTGTTCCTGATCATGTGAAGCCCCATCAAATAGCCCAATTAATCATGTAAAACCCCTATTATTATTCTTTTTTATCATATGAGATGTCATCTAACAATCTCACAATATGTTCATTAAATAAATGTTAGAAAAGAGGGAAGCTTCATGGGAAGGGAGTTGCATTGGTTTTCATGTGATGTGGTTACGTGCCTCATAAAAACTATTAATGATCATGAAAATCACCTCATAAAACCATCTTGATCTAGTGATATCCATTCAATATGGCTGTTTGGACATGAAACACCCTAATGAGTCCAATTCCCAATGCTGAATTTACAACAGAATCATCAAAGAACCTATTACCATAGATCATCTAACCAATGAAACAAACACATCATTCTCTTTACCACCTGAGGTTATTGTGATCATTCAAGGTTAGCCACTGAAGCTCCTCCAAGACCAATGGTTTTTTAAGGGTTCCATACACCACACATGTTATATATACAAACCAACCTTTCCCATATTTGTTCAACACATCAATAATACTACTCATGGTACGATGATGCATCGTCACCCTCTCTACCTCCATCTCCTGCTGCCACCTGTAAGAACATTATATTGAAAATTAAATATTGTTGAATATTTATAATTAAACTTAAAACCAATAAAAGTTTTCAAACTAAATGATTTTGATTTTTTGTGATTTACCTGCTCACCACCACTCGGTGCACTACCACTGGGGGCATATCTACTCATCTGCTGATATAAATCAGTCAACGCTTTCTGTATAGTGGATATCTGAGCCCCTTGGTCTTGAACTGTGGTTCGTAGAGAAGAAATCTCCCTCTAAGCATCTTTAGGTATGGGATGACTATAACCAGGAGTAGATGCGGCTGGAATCCCTGATGGCCTACTAAAGACCTCAGATGGTACGGGTCCCAAACCCATCCCACACACTCTACTAAGATTCTCCTTCCCAAGTACTTGAGCAATCGGGTCATCCTGGGAGACTGAGTAGGACTGCCCAGGATTGGAATCCCATAGTTCTTTAATTTTTACCTATAAATCAAATATCAATACATATTAACACAGTAAAAACTGATAATAAGTTATTATAATAAAAATTTGGCTTCATACCCCAACTTCTTTGGCAGGCTCATTAACAAAAGAGCCATATGATTTTCTGTGAACATCCAACCATAGTTCAGTCCGGGAGGCTTCGTGCCCTAAATTATATGACTGCATTAAGCAAAGATAAATAAAAAATTCAATATATTAAATAGATAATATTGTATTATAAATATTTAAACTATTTAAAATATTACCAATGACATTCGGCTTCTAGAAAATCTTTTTGAGCCTGCCGTGTGAGGGATGACTTGCTTCGCCCTGTTTGATGCATTCTGTCATGATAGATCCTGAAATAAATAAAATGCAATTTAATAGTAATGTATCCAATGTCATCTCCTCTTCATATACATGTATTAATGTAAAATGAGGATAATATAATAATATATATTTCAATACCATCCACTTCTCATCACGATGCCTGTCAACAAAAACTTTCCACTGCTCCTTTGTTACCCCACTGGGTAGCTTGTCATACATTTTTTCCAAGGTCAACGAAGTATCATTGACATCACACCACAATATCCATTTGAAATCTTTCCATTTTTTACCAAGATTTTTCAAAGTCCACTTCCATGCTATCACATCAGCAACTGGGAAGTGGAAGAACATCTGTATACAGAAATTCATTTTGAACATATTAGTAACATGACATTCAATTAAACCATAATGTAATAAAATTACCTTTATTTGAGAATTGAAAAATTCATTTTTCCAGTTTGGAGGCATATGTCTCCAATCATCATATGAAATGGGAAGGGAAATGAGCTCCGCTGCTAACTAACCTATAATCTGGCCAAGTAACCCCGTTGCATCATCCGTAGGGACCCCATAAGAATCAAATGGCACGACTATCTTTTGGCCATTCAAGTTCCAAACATCTGAGCTTTTTAAGTGTTTCTCCATGGTTTCATTTTTTTTATCTTCAATGAGAAAACAATTAGTATAAACAAAATGAAATAAATTTATTTAATTAAAATTTATACCTATGACTGTGACCCTCCAGTATGTCCGGGATGAACTGGAAGGGGTCTGTCGCTGCCCAACTGATGAGGCACCTATAGGGGGAGTCGATGAATCAGCCTCTAATGGGAGGCCCTCTGATGGTGTGAGAGATGGTGCAGGGGGAGATGGTGCAGGGGTGTAGGCATCTGGTGCCTCAGATGTCGTGGGGAGTGACCCAGATGGATCTTCATCCGTCGCAGAACTAGAAGCAATAGTATACCGCTTCCTCCTTGGCATTCCTATCATTTAATCAAATAAAATTAAGTTCAGAATATATATTTCAAAAAAATTATGCAGAAAAAAATTAAAAATGATAATAGATGCCCAATACTAATAAACAATATATATAACAATGATAATGAATGACTGCAGAAATGAAACAAGTGGTTGCTGCATGAATGAATAATTGTACATACAATCATTTTCCCCTTCAATCATGTCAGTTTCTTGCTCCATTGCTTCATCCACTTCATTCATTCTTTCAAGACTAATATTTTCAATATCATGATGGACAAATAATTATGCTTCCTGTTGTTGATGACATTCAATTTCAGAGGTCAAATCTTCCGCTTCATCACCCATATCATACAAATCTCTTTGTATTACGTGAGTAACTACACTCCAACCTTCATCCACAACATCATTCACATAATATAAAATTTTTTCTTGTGATTCTAAGATATATGGATCATGCATTTCATGATCACCAACATCCATCAAGCGAGAGAATTTCACAGAAGTAAACTGCAATGAATCTCTTTTAACACCTCTGATAATATCGACCCATTTTCATTTGAATAAAACAACAGAAAAATTTCCATGGTAGTTTAATTAAATAATATCATACAGCTTTCCATAGTATCCCACTTCAGAAAATCTAAATATACCACTATTCTGTGTTTTCAAACCCACTTCTCGATCGACTGTACGAAATATAAAGCCATTCACATTATAAGCGTCGAACTTTCTAACTTGCTTTATAGGACCTCTAGCAAGAAACTTCAAATATTTTGACAATTCTGCTCGAGTATCAATATTCATGATCTGAAAAAAGAAATATAATTTAATAGATTTACAAATTGTATGTGTCAAACTAATATTCATATTTATTGCAATATTTATGAACTTACACGTCGTAAAAACCATTCTACAAGCTCTTTATTCACAGCTTTTGTTATATCTTTCTCATTTCGTGTTCGACCTCTCATTTGTCTCTTTGTTTGTATCCTCAAATCTTCAATAAATGGATCTGCAATTTCACTATTTAGCAGCACATATCTATGTGCCTATAATAATTCCAATTCTGTCAGTGTCACATTTGAGGTCCTCCCAACTGATCGGCCAATAGTAGGAAATATTTTTGATTTCTGATGCATTTGAGATTGAGTTGATGTGTCTTCAACAAGTCCAACTCGATTAAATATTGTCTCAATATTATCTAAATACCTGGAACAAAAGTTAATACACTCCTCGGCCAAATAGCCTTCAGCAATAGAGCCTTCTGGTTGAGCTTTATTTCTCACATATGATTTCAAATTCCCAAGATATCTGTGAAATAAAATAATAATATTATGCATTTATTTAAATTTAAATTTTTTTACTTAACTGGAAAACATATAAATAAAATACCTCTCAATTGGATACATCCATCGATAATGAAAGGGGCCTCCTAATTTATCTTCTTCAACCAAATGCACAGTTAAATGCATCATGAAAGTAAAAAACGATGGAGGAAAGATCATCTCCATTGCACAAAGAGTCAATACAAACCTCTCTTGGAGGTTGTCAAGCTGAAATAGATATACAAATTTCTCACATAATTACCTGAAAAATGTGCAGAATTGGAGTACAACAACATTAACTTTTCCAGTTAATAATGTACGCAATGCCAATGGTAGTAACTGTTGTAACAAAATATTTGAATCGTGACTTTTCAATCCATGTAACTTACGATTCTTCAAGTCAACACACCTCGAGATGTTACTCGAATACCCATCAGATACCATCACATTCTTTAAAATTTGAAGGAACGTATCTTTATCTCTATTTTTTGTTGTGAAAATGGCCGGATCATACTTTTCATTCTCATCTGGCCATAGATCGTGTTTTATGTTCATTACTTGTAAGTCTTTGCGAGCATTAAGATGATCCTTCTACTTTCCATGCTCATTAAGTAATGTGAAAATCAAATTATCACAGACATTCTTCTCCATATGCATCACATCAAGATTGTGGCGCAACAAATTAAATTCCCAATACGAAAGTTTGAAGAATATACTTTTTTCTTCCATTGTTGCGTTCTAATTTCACTTGACGATGCAGTTCAGACCCGTTTTCCACTATCATTCAAATGATGAACCTTCCCAAATTCTGTTTCAACATTTTCAAGCTGTGTCAATATTTCAGAACCAGTTAACAACTTTGGAGGTGGTCTACGATCAATGAAACCATTAAATTTTGATTTGTTCAGCCGAAATCTATGAGATGCATCGAGAAATCTTCGATGGCATAAGAACCACCATTTTCTACTGTGAGGTAGCCATTTGGGCTCAAAATAAAAGTTACAAACGGGATAATCCGAACTCGTATAAGTGTTCTAACCAGATAAATTCCCAAGACCAGGGAAGTCACTAATGGTCCACAGTAAAGCAGCATGCATTTTGAACATTGTTTTAGAAGAAACATCAAATGTCTCAACACCGTTACTCCATAACTCCTGCAATTATTCAATCAAAGGCTGCAAGTGTACATCAATATCATTTCTAGGCATTTGTTTTCTCGGAATAATCATTCAAATGATAAAAGATGATTGTTGCATACACATCCACGGAGGAAGAATATAAGGGATCAAAACAACTGGCCAAATGTTATAACTTGTACTCAAAGTCCCAAATGGGTTGAATCCATCGGCAACCAATCCCAATCGAACATTCCTAGGATCAACTGAGAAATCTGGATGTAATGAATCAATTTTCTTCCATGATTGGGAATCTTGTGGATGTCTCATTAACCCATCATTGTTATTATCTACAGAATGCCACTTCATGTGTTCAGTGGTTTTTGATGACATGAATAATCTTTGCAATCACGGCTTCAAAGGAAAGTAACACAAAACCTTTGAAGGTGTGTTCATTTTATTCTTCATCATGAAATTATGTTCAGTCAGACTTACAACATCACCCTTTGACTTCCATCTAGAAGAAGAACATTTCTTGCAATTCTGTCTACTTGAATCCTCTCCCCAATAAAGCATACAATCATTGGGACATGCATATATTTTTATATAATTCAGACCGAGCTTGTTAACAACTTTTTTCATATCATAAAAAGATTCTGGGATTTTTTCTTCAAGAAATTCATCACAAATCAATTCCAATATCATGGAAATTGCCTTATTTGTAATTCCACATAGACATTTGATATGGTAGAACTTCAACAGAAATGAAAGCTTTGAATATTTCAAACACCCACTATACAACTCTTGATTTCCATCATCAACTAAATCATGAAACACATTTTTCTCAGTGAAGTTTTCCGTTTCATTTGGATCTACAGAATCAAGAGGAGGATCCAATGATATGTTCCAATCTTGATCTACTTGTGTTACAGTCTCAAAAACATCACTTGTCACGTTGCAATTTGTAGCACCCTCTTCTGGTTGTTCTGATATGTTTTGATGCTGATAGTGGTGTCTTGTAGTGCCGAATGCATCATTTATGAGGTTTTACATTTCATTTTACATTGTCGACGAACTTGGGACCTTATTCTGTGGATTAACATCAATGCTCAATCTTTCTGTATTGTTCGATTCTCCATGCCAAGTCCAACACAAATATTGACCAGGGAATTGCTTCAGAATTAAATGTTCATAAACTTCATCTCTCTTCAACCATGTTCTAAATTTACATTTAGGACATGGACATATTATTATCCCTTCAACGGATCGATTAGAAATCGCAAAATCTAAAAACTCATTCAAACCCTTAACATACTAAGGTGTGTTCCTCGGTAATGTGATCCAGCTTTTATCCATGTATATCACAATGTGCCTACACAAAATATACGATAGTGTAAGATTGCAGAATCATAATATAATAAAGATGACCCATTGATCATAAAGTATGCATAATATAATAAAGATGATTCATTGATCACATTTACCACTTAATTAGCATGCCCAAACAAACCAAACAAGTCTGGTCCCTAGGAGACAGCGTGAACACCTCATTGAGGAGCAGTAAGAATATCGGGTTACACAATTATCATAACACTGTCAATCACACATTTATATTGCCTCAAACAACACCCCATTGAAAGTGATGTCATTGAACACACCAAAGATGCACAATTTTCTTACCATTAGTACAACGACATTACTATAAATATTTAGCCCTTATATGACACCCTTTGAGACTTATCGCAGGCTAGCTTGGGTACCCAGATTATGGGTAGCCTAGGTCAGTTCATGAAAATTGGTCATGTTTCATCGCTCTTTATGTTTTTCAATCTTTTCACTATCTATTTGAATTTACCTCTCTCTTTGAATTTGATAGTGTTTCTTATTTCCTTGAATTTGGAGATACCTTTGTTATTCATTATATCATTAGGTTGTGCAATTTTAATTCATCCACTTGGATTTCCATAGTGGGGTTCTCATTAAAATCTCTTTTAAAAACTAATGAATGATGTAGGTTATTTTTACTTAAATATGTTTTGTGTTTAGTACTATAAAAATTTATCTTCAATATTTCAAACAACTCATATTAAAAAAAATCATGCAAACCATAAAATTTGGATTTGATATAATACAAAGGACATATACAATTTTTACTTCAAATATTTATGTATATTTCAAGTCCTAAGCACATTTAATTCGAAGTAATTATTTAGAAATGAATTTACAACCTTAACACAAACTATTATACTTAATTAAATCATAATAAATTTAAAATATTTAGTAAGTGACACTAGTTTAGAACTTATGAAGATCTTTGCTAACATGTTTGAGAATCTCATGGTGATAAATAAAATGTTCTTACTAAAGATATCATTCGGCATGAGTATGTAAGAAGATAAGTTTATTGTAAATCATATTAACAACTTCAACATGATAAGAATTCAATTGGAGTTAGTTAAGGTGGATTTCAAGGATCTGGAATGGGTGTTGTTGTTACTATCATCACCCCTTGAATCTTGGAATGCAATGATCACTACTATGAGTAACTTGAGTAGAAATAATGACACAAGAGTTGTACCTCTGGTGGTAGAAGGTACTACCTCTAGACTAGTCATAGTAGACTACATAGCATGCATCTCTCTCACCCCTCTACTATATGATCCGACATGACTCCCCTTTACTTACCCTACTAGCCGGTACTACTGCTATTGTACGAGAGTACTATGTCCCCTTCCTCAGTGTAAACATCTGTTGGAAATCCAGTTATTGGTTTGTGGAGGGGAATCTATGTGTTTTCTAGAATTTGGGGTTTCTCTAGATCCCCTACCACTACTCTGCTCCTGAGAGACACTGGAAAACCTATGGAGGTGGCTCGACCTCCTAAAAGTGTGACACTCCTTAGTAGGGTGAGGACATTGAGTGTGTGTGTGTGTCTAGTCAAATTGTGGATTCTATTGTATTAGGATTAATCACTGATAGTATATATCAATCAAGTCTAAAATATTATTATAAGACATATTAGTTAATTCATCCCATCACTTATTAATTTTAACATTTATTCCTAATTTTCAAATCCTCCTATAGATACGAATCACCAAAATCATCTTAAACCATTTTCCATATTTCACATGTAATGTAAAGATCTTTAACTAAGCCATGATTCCAAAGGATCTCATAAAATCATGAGGGGATGGAACACCACAAATGTTAATGCAAGTCCTAACCATAATGCTAAGAGAGAAAAAAAGGGATCCTTGGGAGGGATCAAAAAGAGGATTTTAGAAAAGGGAGATTTCCAAGACCACCCAACTCAAAATAAGAAATGTTTTTGAAAAATCATAATGTTTGTGGTAGCAATCAGATTCCCCCTTCCGTTCAATGAGAACTATAATTTTAATCAACAATAGATCAAGAAGCGGAAGATGAACTGGAAGGTTTACCTTAAAAATCTATGTTCAGAACACCAATATCTAACATGGTCTTGCTTATAGATCAAATAGGATTCTCATACATCATCCATGGAAGGTTTGATGGAATCATAAAGGAGATAGGAAATTTTAGAACATAGGTGTTGGATTGTTAAAATTCTTGGAAGATATAATTCATGATGTGGATAGGAAATTCACATCATGAATTCCTCAATTCCCATATATGTTGAAAAATTTGTCACCTCATTTTAAAAACTGAATTAAACTAATTTCATGTCATGAATATATTTAATGAAGTGAATTATTGTTTTGCGGATTTCCTAAAACAACTAATCCACATAATGAATTGGGAATTGATAACATTAATTCGTGGGAATTCATAACATTAATTCATTTAAACCTTGTTTATTAAGCCTTTATGCACTGAATGGTGTTATTGGTATCAAGAATGTTCAACTAGAAATTAATGCTAAAAGAGTGAAGGAGTTTGAAAATTCCTTAGAAGAGATGAATAATATGCATAAAGATAAAATTGATAAGATAAAGAAATAATGTAATGATAGATAGAGATAAGTTGAGGTTGAGAAGAATATTCTTAGATTAAAGTCACTAGAATTGGAAGTAAAGCTGAGAAATCTTGAATCAACTTAGGAAGAATCTTCCCCATTAGATAAAATAAAATGTTCCAACATGAATAGTTTTTTCAAGAGTCTTTTTAGAAAAAAGACTCATGTTAGTAGAAAAAAGATCTTGATATCAACTCTATATCCATCTATAACATGTTATTGGAAAACAGTAACCCTTTATCTGGTCGAAAACATCTGTACTAATGTTTTCTTATCAATAATTACAAGTTCAAATTTAAAATATGAGAAAATATAGGTGAATAAAAATGATGAGAAAATCAAAAATGTTTCAAAGGTGGTTGTGATCAAGTATAGGAAGATCATCTCCCAAAAAGGATCCCAAAATAATTTTAATTCTACTAAAAACAACAAGTTAAAAAAACTAAAACTAAATAAAATCGAAAAAGATTTATTAGACACCATTTGTGCTTTTAGAGGTTTGGGAACAAGGATATCAAAGGTTATCACAAAATTATAATCTATAAATATTAAAAAAGGCCTATATTAAGGGTGACCAAAACTAAATATAATAATAATTCTACTACATAGAAGAAAAGTTCCTAGAATAAACAAAATATCTCTACTATAAATAGATCTAAATAGTCATAGAACTTCTGTATGTACAATAATAAATTGTGTCACAGTTATGAAGAGTGAAGATATATACCAAGAATAAATTATATGCTAATATGAATAGAAGACCATGATAAATGAATAAAAAAGAATAAAATTAGACAAGTCTTCCTTGAAGTAGATACAAAAGCTGTGAGACAACTACACCCAAGGTTTAATAAACAAGGTTTAAATGAAAGGAAACCTAAATCTAAGAGATTTATCCAAAAACCTAAATGGATACATACCTGGAAAAGACGGGTCGCCGGAGATGGAGGTCGCAGGGTCGCCGGAGATGGAGGTCGTAGGGTCACCGGAGGTTGCGGGTCGCCGAACGGTTGGGGGTCGAGGGTTTCGGGTCGCCGGGGGGGTTAGGGGAAGAAGGGAGGGCGCGAGGGTTTGGGGGAATGATCGAGGTGGGGGGTAGGGAAGGGTCAGGATTGTTAAAATAAATTACGGGCTTCGCAGCGGTTTATTAAAAACCGCTGCGAAACCTTTCGGCGAAAACGTTTAGTGGCAGTTTTGTGAACCGCCGCCACAAAACCACCGCTAAACCCGGTTTTTCTTGTAGTGGAATACCCAAATTCTGGGTAATCCTTTGATTTCTTGTACACACACCTTCTTCATTTGTGTCTGTGTGTAAAACTTCTTGAGTAGGAACCTCTTCATCTGATCCCTCTGAGTGAGCCTCATTTGGGGAATTAGCAACAACGACATTGATGACATTAATTGATGCATAACGCATTGAATCTCTTCTATCGGAATTTCTGTAATATTGTATTCTTCCATGTCCTTGTTGGGACACTGCCTTTTGCTGATTTGATCCCTCAGGAACTTCTTGACGAACCGTAATTTGGAGTGAATCTCTTGATAATTCGTCTCTTCGTTCCTCTTGGGGATTTTTTCCCAATCGAGAGAAGACTAAATTTCTCTAAGTAAGAGATTGAGGATTTGAAAAAGTCCCTAGTCTTGTGGACTGGGGCTATTCCTGTTGTTCCTGATCACCTCCTAGAATCCTGTTTGTTGATTCTGAGGGTTGGGTTAAAAGAGTCCCCATTCTGGAAAGCTGGGGTAGTTCTTTAGTTGCTATATCTAAGACCTTCTTAAAATCTCTCCTGATCTTACAGAGTTTAGTCTAGAAATTGGTTGGATGCATTAACCTGCATCCACTCTTATCACCCAGATCAAAAGACTGTTGGATGATTTCTGACACTTCTAACACTTGATGATGTGCACGCTCTAAATGAGAAGTCTGTTTGATATTCTCGTTTGCCTGATGCAAGAGTAATTTGACAACTTGTTCTCTGTATTCCTGATTTTGAGAAGAACTAGTTGAGGCCTGTTCTTGAGTAAGACTTTGATTAAAAACAAAACCAATTGGCTGTGGCCGGTCATGGGCAATAACATTGCATGAGACCACTTTCGATGAGATTTGTTGACTGGAGAGTACAGTGAAATGCAGTTCTCCATGAACACCCCATCCCCTGATATGAATACTAGATGGGGCATTGGAAATTAACTGGAACAACCTTCTTAGTGAACCAAGGCATGAACGCTGAAGGGATCTCTGTTTCTTTTCAGCCTTCAGATATCAAGAAACTGAGAGAGATGCCAAATCATTTTGGCATTGTAACCCTTCTATTATCTTGACATTATTTTCATATTCATCATAAGATAATATTTTCTTTTTCAATTGAAAAATAGTTTTCTACATATTGAGATAAATATCCTGAATACAATCTTCCGTCAACATCTCTAGAATGTCATACTTAGAGTCAACCAAAGGCCAAAACATGACTGGCACTTCACCTTTTGCCAATTGTTTTCTCATATTCATTACTTCCTCCTTATCATTTTATGAAGATTCTTCTACCTGATTAGACCAAAGCTGGTGCTTCTTTATTGCTTCATTAGATTAAAAAATATTTCTAGAGAATTAATTTACCAAATTAGAAGATGCATGACTTAGGGGTGGTTCAAAGAATGAACTACACCCTGGTATATCTTCTGGTTGAGAAAGTATTTTACCTGCTAGCGGTAAAGCATCAAACATGACTGGCTTCACATTTGAAAGTGACTTAAGATAATAGAAATTTATCGTCACTATATTTTCCATTGGAGCATTTTCCAGGAAATGTGAATTACTACTGCGGAGAGGACTTTCGCAGCTAAATTCATCATCATGGGGAGGAACACCATGGTGGGTTACAATAAAAGATGAAACATATTTCTCCTTAATCTTCTGGCCACGCAGAGGGTTATCATGACTCTTATCTGAAGATGATACTTCAAGATCGACTGAACTGTCATGAAGCAATCCTTCATGAGGAAGTGTCTGATGTAGACCTTCGGAATTAATGTTCCCACTACTGGGAACTGAGATAGTAGAATCTTGAGTTGCAACATATAATTGTCTGAGTGCATCAAGAACTCCAGCATCGAGCAAGGCCTTATTACAGATTGGCCCTTGATTTATTGACTGTGTTGGATGAGTCTTTTTCTTAGACGCCTTCTTACTCACTTTGGGAACCACTTGTTGAAGAAGGTGGTTATTATGGGCAGGTGTATGTGCCTGCTTAGAAGAAAGGATTAGGTTAGGATAATTATCTCCACTCAAATCAGGTGTATGTGCCTGACTTGGTTGTCCGTATGACATGGGGGAGTATGCCCCACAACCTTATTGGACTGGAACAGAGGTGTGTGTCTGTTCTGAAGCAAAATGTTGATGTGTCACTCCACTGTTAGGGATATATTTGCATTTCCTTCCCTGTGATGCTGCTGAAGCTGTTATAATATCCTGGCAAGCATCCAGAATATGAGCAGGGATTTTCTTCTGCTCTTTCACCATTGACAGAATATGCATGGTGACTTCAGCTGCTGGAATGGAAATAAACGTCCATTCCGTGCTTGGAGTAGGTGTGTGTTCCTGCTCCTGTCCTCCTTTTCCTGTTAGTGAATTCTGACAATACTCAAGTGTGGGGGAAGAGAGTTGAGTATGCCTTCTATTTGTCGTCGGAGCTTTCCGACTGACTTCTCTGAGTGCTACCAAACAAGACTTTTGATAGGCTTGATCAATACTGGCAGGTGTAGGTGCCTTCTGATTTCACTCCACCGAATGTGGTTGACGATCTTCCTTCAATACTGGAAGATGAGACTACTAGCAGGATTGATGAGTGTAAGCAGGTTTATGTGCCTGCTTACCAATTGTCAACACATTGGGTTGGCAGGCTTCATCGTATGTAGTCAGACGAGCCTGCTGACTAGCTGATGATTTATAAACATGTATATTTTCCTGTCTATAGTAATCTGCCAGAATTTCTTGGCAGGAATGGCGTGTTGCTGCCAGATGAGTCTACTGGACAACAGAATTAAAACGGACGGGTGTGTGTGCCCGCTCGTTGCTTGCCACCAAGTTAGGTTGGTGGACTTCTCCAGAAACGGTAGAGATAAGAACCTACTCACTGTTAACCAGTCATCTCCTCTGGTGGTTCTTCTTTCCTGCTCGGGTTCGAGGAACCTGATCCAAATTCCTGGAGACGAAACCCTCATCAAGTTGAGGGCGCACTACCGCACGAGTCTGGTGGTGATTATTGGTGGGAGCCCTCAGGAAGGACTCTTGTTTCCTTGAATTAAGGCCTTGAGTTACCTTCTCATTTACCTCCTTAGAATATGGGAGGGAATGATGATTGCATTCTAGGGATAACGACCCAAAACGGTTGGAGACGGTAGTTAGCACCGCCTGCTTCTTGATCGCTGGTCGTCACTATCCGGACGACCAGGGTGAATTATTGACTTGGAGGGCTTGTCGAGCGGCCTCCAGAGTCGGAATAGTACCATTTTGACAGTATTCCTTAACCAGTGCATTTGATACCCAGTGTTGAAGATGCTGAGTAGGTGATGTCATCCTCAGAGCGGACGACGATCCAACAGGAGTAGCAGTAGAGACATTCGCAGCAGAGGTATTCACAGGCGTGAACTTTAGAGAATCCATTTCTATAATGAAGAAGATCTTAGAAAAGAGTTCCTATTTGATATAATAGACATAATCAAGATAAGTTCATCCACTACATCTTTTGGATGAGCACATATTTTATTGATTGTTCTGTTGGCCCTCTCGTTGAGTTTAAATAGGGTCCTAACAAAATAAGTAAAACATCATTTTAACTTGGTTAAGGATTCATGTAGGGTTCACCATTTTTTGTTTCCTATGGAAATGGGAATGACCTCATTGATTTAAGGTTCAAAAATTCCAAGCGGTTTCTAATGGGTTTGTTCGTAGAACTGGAAACATCCAATGATTCAATATCCATTTGGACCTACTTTCCAAAGGTTGGTACTCATTAGTTGTTAACCGATGAGGCTTAAGAATTTTCATTGGTCGAGAGGATGGGAGGTCAGACTCATTACACCTTTTTGAGGGGAATTATTATCTACTCCGAGACTCTCTTTATAGATTTAAGTTATTTTTGTGAATCCTTATTAATTACCAAGTATGAAAATGAGCTTTCCTTTAGATCTGACAATCAATAATTAGTATGAATGAGATTTAGAGAATCTTTTATATGTATTCAAGGTTCTTAATCGATAGAGAATTATCTGTATTTGTTAGAGATTCTTAGTCAATGGTATCCTTCAACACATTATATAGAAATTTCTTGGTCATTATGATAACTATACTAGTTTTAAATCCACTCAGCGGGGAACTTGAAGTTTATTGTCATTCAGAAGGACATAGATTATTTCAGAGTTGGGATCGTACCCGCAGATGGGCTACCTAAGTATCCTTTATTTTAGAAAAGGAATCAGAACCCACATAGTTTGAGTAAATAATTATGAGGTTTATGCATGATTGATGTCTCAAATAAAGATGTCATAATTACTTTTACACTCTAAGCTCACGTGAGTCATGCTCGGTGTGAGAAACAAGTGGTACTGGTAAAACCAGACAATTGTGCCATGAAAGATGCAATTATAAGAAATGATGTGGGGATTATGTATGTATGACTGCCCAGATAGATAAAGATTAGGATTTACTTCAGGGAAGAAACCTGGGGACAAGGTCCATAAATGTATTTGTGCTTTATGGAGATTTCGATACTTAACTTAGGACTTAATCCTGAGAAGGATTCCCAAATTAGAGAGGACTTATGATTGGGTTTTACTCCTGAGAAGTAATCCCAAATCAAAAGTAAATTATGACTAGTTAAGAGAAATTATGACTGGGGCTTACTCTTAAAGAAGAGGCCCCAGTTAAAGGGAATTATGACTGGGGCTTACTTTTGAAAAGGAATCCCAGGTTAAGGAAATTTGGATTTTGGGAACTTGGGGCATACTACTAAGGAGGATTCCCATATTAAAAGAATCATGGTTGGGGCTTACTCATGAGGAATATGCCCAAAATTAAGGTAACTTGAAGACTGGGGATTACTTCTGAAAAGGAGGCCCATGTTAGGGGACTTGGGGCTTACTCCTAAAGAGGACGCCCAATTTTGGGATTTTGAGATTGGGACTTACTCCTGAGAAGGAGGCCTAGAAAAAAGAAATTATGATTGGGGCTTACTCCTGAAAAGGAGGACCAGGAATAGGAGACTTAGGGCTTACTCCTAAGGAGGATGCCCATATTAGATATCTTCTCATCTTAAAGGACGAGGTTAAATGAATGGAATCTCTAACCTTAATGACATAAAGATATGTAAATCACTAGGTTTTGAGAGATGTTTCACAAAATTCATTTTAGATAACTAATCCAACCAAGGAATCATGCCATAAATGGATTTGAAGAGGATTCTGAATGCTAAATCTTGAAGAGGAGAGGTGGATTTGAAGAAATCAAGTGAATAGGCAGGAGGGGCACCCAAAAAGAGAGAGGTGCGCAAGTCCTGCGTGGGTGCGCAAGTCCTGTTCGTGCAAGTATAATTGCACGACACATGGTTACTTGCATGACGGTCAACCATTAGGGTAATATTTGGGTGAGACTTGACTCAAGCCCTTAGTATTATCCATAAAGGCTTCCAAAAGAGTGGCGCGCAAGTTTTATTGAAGGGATAAGGCAGCGTGCAAGTGTGACCATTTTCCTTAAGGGCTGTCCACTTAGGCGCTCAAGTGTTGATGAGTTTCAACACTTAGGCCTTGTTTACCCTATTTAGAGCTTCCATTATAGGTAAGAAATTACCTTAGAAGTGTTTGGAAGACTTCAAGAAGAGACTAGGGCGCCGGGAGCTCGAATATGAGTTTTGGAATTTTTCTCTCCCAAAATGGGGGGCCCACAAGGGGTATTTATAGGCTAGGGAAGACCTTGGGTGAAAATAAAAGAGGGCGCACAAGTCACCTATGCGACCATTATAAGGCGCACAAGTATACTTGCATGACCATGATGACTCAATTTAGACTAAGGTATTTCCCTTTTTCCATCATTTGACATTGTGAAGGAAAGGAGCATCAACAATATTTTAATATACATCCATTTGGAATCATTTTTATAGATGATAATTTTTTTATATTTTAATCTTTTATGAAATTACAAGAGTGCCCTTCCCCTCACTTCTAAAAGGGAACCCGTCCTTCATATTTTTTACTCCAATTTGAGCTTTTAGTTCAAAAAAACCATGAAAAATTATCTTAAAAAATCATTATCCAAATTATAGAGTCAATTTTCTTTCTAAAAGACCAACCGTAGGATCCTTAATAGGAGATCTAAAGGAGTTCATTCAAAGAAGAGGTAACTGCCTTAACCGATCACTTTAATTTTTTACTTATTATTTTAAATCATCTAAATACATGGTATTTATCATAAAATAATAACTTAAATATCATAAATATACTTAAATTTTATTATTATTATTAAAACACCATTATCCACCCTCTTTCCCATTAAATGGTAAGTGAAAGTATTGCTCAGGTGTACGTATGCCTTACCGTCTCCACAAAGAGATACAAATAATTTTTCATTACTTTATCTTATAGATGAGTGTTATAATGAATTAAATGTATATATATGATATTTATGAAGTAATTTTTCTTTTATTATTCTAATATTTTATCTATCTTCTTACCTTCCGATCCTTTGGAAAACGATAACGTCATTGATGCGTACATGTGGATTACCACCTCCACGGAGTGATGTGATTCATTTTTCATTTCCTCTCTACATGGATGGTACTAAGGATTTATTTTATGAATATATATGATTTATATGATATAATAATTAGTATATAAAGTTTAATTATTTTTTACATTTCTTTCTTTGCATCCATCAAAAAGTTAACACATCATTCATGCATACGTACAGTCTACTGTCTCCATGAACAATGTAATTCATATATATATATAGTTTTATGTATGAATATACATATATTTAATATATATGATATTTATATTATGATTATAATTAAAGATATTATTTAACTAGAATCAAAGTACAAGTACCAAAACTACCAAAAAAAACATACATGAAAAACAAAATAGTTATCACCCAGAATAGTTATTTTAATAAATAATTATTAATAAATGGGTGATAAAAGGTTATAATTAAATCATATATTGTATGATATATATCATTATTGTTCTGTAATATATTTATAATAAATATATATTTATTAAATATGAGGTTTGAACACATATGAAGGAAGTCAGACCTGAGGTACAAGGTTTTTGTTAAAATCTCATTTTTTATCATGATTTTTTATGAATAAGTTTTCAGATGAAGTAATTTCATGATATAAATCTTAAGAAACTAATTAATTTTCTTATCCTCTAGTTATTTCTTTAGAATACATTTTTTCATTTCATTTTCCTCACTTTAATTACTAAAGATATATAAAGAATGTTTTTAATGAAACTTTATTTATATCTTCAGATGAAAAATCATTTCTCTTCCATGTCCATGTTTTCTAAAAATGTTTTAAAAAATGTTTTTAATATTATAAAATGACTATTTAAAGTAATTTTTAATGATTTTTTAAGTTTAACAATTTTTTTAAAAATGAATCTTTTTATTGTTTTCTGAATGAGGTATTTTTTTAATTTCTACAAAAGTATGACATGAATAATTTATTTTATCTTATACAAAAAAAATAACAGCCCACCATCAAAAAAATAAATTATATGAATATTATTTTAAAAAATTTCAAGTTTATTTTCAGAGATAATGTTTTCATTAATATTTGGGAATTTTTTTAGATTTTAAATAAGTAATTTCAAATAGAAAAGGGTATTTCCATCAAGAAATGTTCTAAGTGATCTTTTAAAGACATTTTTTATCTATGAATACATCCTTTGATGTTACTTAAGCTTTATTAGGGACACGATCTACTGATACCATCCTTATTATTTATCTAGATGGTTTATGATTATGATGATAAGATGTTTAAGAATCTTGCTTCTTTTCCATGAGTTATGCTATGATGTAATGATGGAATGATTATGAAACATGTTTCATTTTAACAAGTTATGATATAATGAATGTTTTATAATTATATGGTACACATATGTATCATTTTTATCATGTTATGGGTGGGACTAAAATTATGTATCCCTCCAATTCATTGGGTAAAGATAGATATCTCATGAGATAAATAGAACTGTAATGGAGATTGAACCCAATTTAGTAAGGGAATCTATCCACTATGATAGTATTGTGAGTGACCCTTGACTACTAATATGGTTTGGGGAGTGAAAAAAATCAACTATGATATTCTTTATTGTGACTCTTGAATACTAAGTAAATGATTTTCCCTACTTATGGGTATAACACAAACTTATGTGTTATTCCAAAGTTATGATCTCATGGAAACTATTCTTTGATACCATTACGATTCATGTCTTATGAACTCCAAATATTTATGACATGATTCAATATTATGATCTTAGATATATAGGGTGTGGTTTTCAAATGTCATGATTATGTTCTCACACCCTTGTAATGACCAATACTATTACAAATAAAATTCCTATATTAATTTATTTAAATGCCTTATTATATAATATGTTTAAAGAAAAAAAATGCACTTATTTGGTTTTATTATATCCTATCAGATTTAATTGACCATTAAGAATAATTACCATTCATAATATAACCATTGAACAATGATCACATGATTAGTATAAATTTAGGGTTTTAACAAATCCAATTGGCATAGACAAAATAAGTAATGACCTCAAACAGTAGGATCATACCCTATGAAGACCATTTATCAGAGCTTCCAAGGGAGATATAGTTTATATTATTTTCACTTGACCTTGACCAAGATTATATCCAAAAACTTAAGCATGAGATAAACTGTTTTTGGGAGAAGTTCAATCTCAATGAGATCACGAACCAAACCATGCTTGTTGAAGCACCCCATGAAATTTCCACCATCACACACCTTAATATTAGGGAGTTTTCTAGTGTATTAAAGGGATATTTATCAAGACTATATAAATATTAATATCTACATTATTTTTTATAGAATAATGAATATATTTTCATCCTATTATTGTTACTTTGTAAATGTTTTTTTTAATTTTGATACAATAAAGCATAAATTGTATTTTTGGTTGCTATTCAAATTCAATTAATGAATTTATGAATTAATTTATTTTTGAAATAAATAATAATTTAATATTATTATTAATTAATTTTTATTAAATATAAATTATCATATAATTTTTATGAAGTCAAATGTAATTTCAATTAGGGTTTGAAAACTGTTATTATAAAAAAAAAATAACCATTTCTTAATTAATTTAGATTAAATTTTAAAATTAAAAACTCACATATTTATAAAATTATTTAGATAAAATGAATATTATTTTTGGAATCAGAATTTGGAAATTATTCAATGGTGATTTTTTCATAATTTTTTTTGAGATAATCGATTTTTTGGATAAAAATTAAATATCATATAAATATACTTTGTGTCTTATGACATCATAATTACCAAAAAGTGATGTAATTATTACTATAAATGGTATCCATGACCAAATATAAGTTTTAATTTTAAAATAATTTTATTTTATGTTTATTTGGTTAATTTTATAAAGCCTTTATGAATCCTCCAAAACCATTAATATATTTTAAGGCTTTAAAATAATTTCTTTAAGAGTGTGACTCACCTCCACCTAATCAAGGGTATTATTTTATTAATTTATCCCCCTGAACTTATAAAATAATTAAAAAAACTTCAATTAGGTAGAAACCATGGGAAAAAAACCATGGTATGGTTTGTGGTTTTTGGTTATTTTATTATGTAGAGTGAAAAACATAAATAATAAATAAATCCCCCTAATTTCCTATATAAACCCACCCAAAATCCAATTTATCTTCAATAAAAAACCTTGGATCATGTAAATACTTTAAAATATACTCTCTAGGGTCCTCCCAAGGCCCCCTAAGATCTCAAGAATCCCCTCACAAGCTTTTGGAGTCACACACTCAAGTAAGGAATCCTCACCTTCCTCTCCTCCTTTCAATTCAAGCACCTTATTTAGAATTTTTCTTCTTAATTTAAATTTTTTATAATGTAATTTATTTATAAACATTAAATTATTTTCAATTTTTTGTTATTTTAATGATATATTATTTATTATCTCTCATTTGACCTTTATCTAAGCTGTTACTACGGTGAAATGTTTTAAGGGATCTCCCAATCACTTTTTTAATCAAGAACTTCTTCTATGTTATGCTTCTTAAATTCTATTTATTCATGTTGGGATATATTCTAACATATCACATACACTTTCCTTTTTTATGTATACATTATTATATACCCCTTTCAATCTCATTAATCCTCCCATGATTCTTTATGTACACCCATTACCATGCTGAAATTTTGCAAGGGATTTCTCTCTTCTCATTTCCATTCATGCACTTAGTTTATGTTATTTCTCTTAAATTAAATTTTATTAAATTTGAATATGTTATTACATATTCCCCATAATATACATTTAATTTATAAATTATGATATCCCCCTTTAACTCTCAATAATACTCCCATTATACTTTATATACAACCGCTGCCATGCTGAAATATAGTTAGAATTATTTTTTTTATTCAAGTTTCTTTATTATCTTATGCCTTATATTTACAAATTTAAAATTTTAGGATATGATTTTACATATCCATATTACTTTACATTGGATTTATATATTATTAGAGACCCATTTATCTATCATCAACCCATTTTTATGAATCTTTAAGTGATGCCGTTATGCTACCGAAAATTTTACCATGATTTTAGATGCTAAAAAAATTATGTAGTGAATACCATACCCATTTCCTATAAAGGGTGTTCAAATTTATAAACATATAATTTTTGATTGGGGACTTAAATATATTTATTCTACAATAATTAATCTTGGAATAAATTATGATGATGAATGAATCCATGTTGTATGATCTACATGGAACAATTAAGAATGAGAATGAAATGAATATGATGGGTGTGCCCAGATAACATTCCAATGCATTGGGTAATGTTTAGTTTCATGATATATCATGTTGGGGTAGGGAGTGAATGAGACTTATTTATGGGGATTTTTACACCATGATGTCTTAGCAGGTTTAACCTCGAACTATGTTTATGATGCAAGGTTTTAAGTTGCTACCACATTTCCCATGTTATGATTATCATGTTATATTGAGCCTTACTATTCATATTACTTTTATGTCCATTGATATACCTATTGTATAAAATATATGATTTTATTCATGTTATGACTTTTTTATTACCTTATTGGACTTTATAGATCACCCCTTTCTTATGTTTATCCCTAGGTTATCTCATGCAGTTTTAAAAGTTAGGGAAATTTTAGAAGAATGTTGAGGAAGTGTTTAATAATGTCATTGGATCCCATGTTAAATATGTTATGATATGTACCTAATTATAAAATTCACTAGACTTATTTATCTTATAGGTTGTATTAATTGTAATATTATGTAATAAATCACGTATTAATCTCTAATAAAGAGCATGGTTGTTATAGTTGGTATCAGAGGAAACGTTTAGTTATTTTTGGGATTAAGATTAGAAAACTCTAGAAAAAATCCTTAGGGATAAGAGTAAGTATATGGAAAACATCCCAAAATTTTGGTAAGTATATATTAAGTGGTTTATCAAAAAAATATATCCCTTCTTAGATACTACAAGTGGAAGTGGTTCTAGAAAAAATGTATCTAGGGGTAACAACTTTGAAAAGGCGTCCTGGGTCTGACTTGATGTAACCCAATACATAACAAGGGGACTTACTTTGCACCTGGTTTTACACTCCTGAGGGATATGATTTAGTAAATTCATATCCTCATTATAAACCATTATTAAGGTAAAAAATTCCCATCAGAATATATGTTATGAAACAGACCATGGATAACATAAATTGAAGCCTAGAAATTCATAAGTTAAGGAAATAAATGTAATTTATAAGTTATCTCTTTAATGTCATTGGATGACCCTTTATGTGTTTAATAGTTTAAAAATACTAATCCCTAAGTCTATATTAGATAAATTAGAACCATAATAAAAAATCTAAATGTAGGGTTATCTTCCATAGGTCTACGCATTCCTTCATATCACGAAAGTTTAGTAGAACAATTCAAACACCACCACAAATATTGGAAGTAGAGTTTTCGATAAAAATAGAAAATGAGGAAATTATTGCATCCCATGTACATAACTCCTCCCCTATCATAATTTTTTTGGTTGAACTTCCCAGTGAACCTTTTAATACTTCCTTTTGAGTAATTTGATGTAATTTTGGGCATGGATTGGATTTACCTATATAGATCCAATAAAAATTTCTATGAGAAGTAAATCACTCTCTGTATTGAGAATCGACCCCCGATTCTATAAAAGTTCAAGGAGGAAGATGGATCTTATTTAGCACCAAAATCTCAAGCATGAATATTATTTCCCTATGATAAAGTTTATGTATCTCAAATAATTGAGTCCAAGGAAAAAATAATCCTTAAAGACATTCTAATTGTGAGGGAATACACTGATGTGTTTCCTTAGAAATTTCTTGGTCTTCCTCCTCGATGATAGGTTTAATTTTCAATCAAGCTTATACCTAGGTCATGACCAATATTTGAGACTATATGGAATGACTGTTTTTGGAAATTGATTAGCTGAAGAA
Organism: Viscum album; assembly: GCA_963277665.1. Lineage (NCBI taxonomy): Eukaryota > Viridiplantae > Streptophyta > Magnoliopsida > Santalales > Viscaceae > Viscum > Viscum album. Next base: position 1,222,307,835 of record OY728150.1, on the reverse strand, counting down.
ACAACTATGTGATAATTTGGATAAAGGGATCATACTCCCAAGTGCTTCACCATGGGGTGCATCGATCCTCTTCATCAAGAGGAAGGATGGTCCAATGTTCCTTTTCACTGATTATCATGATCTCAACAAGATCACAATAAAGAAAAAGTTTCCTCTACCTAGGATTAATGACTTGTTTGATATGATATGTAGAGAACGATACTTTTCCAAGGTCAATTTGTGGTCAGGATATTACCAAGTTATGGTGAAGGAGGATATCCCCAAGACTACTTTACGTACAAGGTACGAGCACTATTAGTTCATAGTGATGCCTTTTGGGGTCACTAATGCTCCAAAAATATTTATGGACGTTATTAATAGAGTTTTTAGATATTACCTTGACAAATTTGTGGTATTATTTATGGATTATATTCTAATATACTCCAAAACCAAGGAGGATCATGGGGAGCATCTGAGCACTGTGCTAAAGACCTTGTGAAAGGAGAATCTTTATGAAAAGTACATAAAATGTGAGTTCTGGTTGAAAGAAGTCTCATTTTAGGAAAATTCATCACAAGAAATGAGATATCTATGGACACTTCAAAGATAAAAGTAATTAAAGGATATAAAAGGGAAAAATTTGTGAGATATGTCCATAGTTTCCTTGGATTAGCTGGGTATTATCACTGATTTGTGATAAATTTATCACGATTGTCAAACCCTATAACCAAGATAAATAAGAAAGGATCCAAGTTTTCTTGGATTTATAAATTTGAAGAGAGATACAAGGAGCTAAAAAGGATCCTCATCACTACACCTATCCTTACACTACCCATAAGTAGATAACTTTTCATAGTATTCAATGATGCTTCAAATAAGGTGTTGGGTTTTCTATTAATATAGAATGACAAAGTCATAGCCTATGATTCAAGGTAGTTGAAAGTTAATGAAAAAAATTGCCCAATGCATGATCTGGAATTGGGAGCAGTAATATTCTCTTTGAAAATATGGTGGAATTATCTCTTTGGGGGAGAAGTGTAAAATATATGTGGATCAAAAAATACTCGAGTATATATTCACACAAAAAGAGATGAATATGAACCAATGAATATGGTTAGATATGATCAAGGACTATGATTACATAATCCTCTACCATCCTAGTAAGGTGAATAAAGTGGAATATTCTCTATGTAGAAAGGATTAAGAAATTCTATCATTAATAATAATTTATTGGGATCCTATCTTCTTAGATTTAGAAATAATAGACATGGTAATCATAAAGGAAGGAACATCATCAATCCTTTCAAAAATTATTGTTGATCCATCCCTTTTGGAGAGGTTAAATGATGCTCAAAAAGATGATTTGGGAATTTAGAATAAAGTGTAAACTATAAGGAAAGAGAAATCCTTAGATTTCAATGTTAATGAAGAATGAGTTGTGTGATTTGGGTCAAGACTATGTGTTCCATAAAATCCTAAGTTAAATAAGGAAATGTTGGTTGATGCACATAGTTCAACTTTCTACATTCACCTAATAAGAACAAAGATATATCAATATATCTATGATCACTATTGGTGGGACAATATTAAGAAAGATATCTCCGAATATACATCAAAGTGCCAAGTATGATAGAAAGTGAAATATGAAAGGTAGAATTTTATGGGGATGATACAACCATTACCCATACCAATATATAAATGAGATAACATGACCATGGACTTTGTCATCAGCATTCTAAAGATATACAAGGGAAACAATGCTACATGGGTTGTTGTAGATCATCTTAAAAATATATCTCAATTCATTGAAATTTGAGATAATTTATCACTGGATCAACTTGCATGTATATACATCAAACAATTGGTAAGTCTTCATGAAGTACCATAATCAATTATATTCATTCGATATAAAAGATTCACCTATAAGTTCTGGAAGATTTTTTAACACCCTCTAAATATTAAGTTGAACTTCAGCACGACTTATCACCCTCAAACTAATAGACAATATGAGCGGACTATCCAGACACTTGAGGACATGTTGAGATTATGATCAATTGAATTCAAAGGAGGATGTGACCAACATATTCCTCTAGTTGAGTTCTCTTACAATAATAGTTTCCACTTGAGCATCCAAATGGATCCCTATGAAGCCCTTACAATAATAAGTTCAGAACACCTACACGATGGGATGAAGTTGCGGAACAAAAACTACCGGGTCCTGAAATGGTCGAGGAAATGGTGGAAAAGGTCAAGACCATTCAACAACACATCAAGGTTGCTCAGAGTCGACAAAAGAGCTATGCTGACAATCATCGATGAGACCTGGAATTTGATGTTGGAAACATGGTATTCCTCTATATATCTCTATGAAATAAAGTGATGAGATTTGGGAAGAAGGGAAAGCTTAGTCTAAGATACATCGACCCCTTTTAGATCTTTGATCTCATTAGAACAATGGCATATAAACTATCACTCCCACCGAACCTATATCAAGCACACTATTCAATGCATCCCTCTTGAGTAAGAAAATACCAGACCCCTCACATGTACTCAATCTAGAGGTGGTACCGTTGGAGAATGATCTTCCCTATGAAGAGTATCTGGTGAAGATATTAGATGTGAGAGAAAAAGTTATATGAAATAAGTCAATTCACACTGTCAAAGTGTTGCGGAGAAACCAAAATTTTAAAGAAGCAACATGGGAACCAGAGGAGGTGATGAAACACATTTACCCTAATATGTTTTGGTGTGGGAAAATAAAAATTTGAGGGTAAAACTTCTTAAGGGGGAATATTTTAAAAACCCATACTATTATAAATAAAATTTCACTTACAATTTATTTAAATGTCTTATTATGTAATATGGTTATAAAAAACACATGAAATTATTTGATTTTATTATATAATATCATATTTAATTGACCATTAAGAATCATTACTGTTGATAATATAGCTGTTGAATAGTGATCACATGATTATTATAAATATAGGGTTTTAACAAATCTAATTGACACAGACAAAGGAAGTGATGGCCTCAACCAGTAGGATTGTACCTTAAGAAGCCAATTTATCAAATCTTATGAGGGAGATATAATTTATGGGATTTTTCCTTGACCAATCCCAATATTAGAACCAATAACTTAATCATGAGTGAATTCTTTTACGGGAGAAGTTCAAGCTCATTGAGATCACGATCCAAACCATATTCGCTGAACCACACCCTGAAAGTACCACAATCTCACATCTGACTCTTAGGGAATTTACTGGTGTATTAAAGTGATATGTATCAATACCATATCAATATAAATATTTACATTTATATAATAATTAATATATTTTCATCCTATTATTGTTACTTTTTAAATGATATTTATTTTCATACAATAAAGCACAAATAATATTTTTGATTAATATTTAAATTCAATTAATGAATTTATGAATTAATGGATTTTTTAAATAAATAACAATTTAATATTATTATTAAATAATTTTTATTAAATATAAATGATAATATAATTTTTATGAAGTAAAATGTAATTTTTATAAGGGTTCAAAAGCTGTTATTATAAAAAAACCATCATTTCTTAATAAATGTCAATTATATTTTAAAAGTGAAAGTTCACATATTTAGAAATTTATTTAGGTAAAATGAATATTATTTTTGGAATTAGAGCATTTAAATTTTCCAATGGTAAATTTTTTATAATTTTTTGAGATAGTCAAATTTTAGAGTAAAAATTAAATATCTTATAAATATAATTTGTGTATTATGACACCATAATGATCCAAAAGTGATGTAATAAGAACTATAAAGGGTATAAATGACTAAATATATTTTTTAACTTTAAAATAATGTGATTTTATGTTTATTTTTTTAATTTTATAATTTTTTTATGAATCCTCGAAAACTATTAATATATTTTTAAGGTTTTAAAATCATTTCCTTAAGAGCGTGACTCATCTCCTCATAGGAAAATGAATTATTTTATTATGTTCGGCCCTTATACTTATAAAATAATTAAAACAAATCCCATTTGGCTGAAACCAGGGGAAAGAACCACTGTATGGTTTGTGGTTTTGGTTATTTTATTATTTAGAGTCCAAAACCCAAATAATAAAGAAATCCCCCGAATTTCCTTTATAAACCTACCAAGATCCCATTTATCTTTACTAAAACACCATTTATATCATCCATACTCTCCCCTAAACTCTTTAGATTCCTCCCAAGGAAATATAAATCTCTCAAGAAACCCCTCCTAGGCTTTGGGAGTCACACACTCAAGTAAGGGATCCTCACCTTCCTCTCCTCCTTTCAATTCAAGCACCTTCTTTGGAATTTGTTTTCTTAATTGAAATTTTTTATAATATAATTTATTTCTAAAAAATTTCTTTAAATTCCAATTTAATTTATTTTAATGAGTTATTATTTATCTATTCCCATTCTGACCTTTATCTAAGCCGTTACTATTCTAAAATTTTGTAAGGGATCTTCCACTCTCCATTTTATTCAGGAACTTGTTTTATGTTATACTTCTTAATTTCCATTTTTTAATGTTAGTATATGTTCTAAAATATCTTACATACTTTCTTTTTTTATATATAAATGATGATATACCCCTTTAACTCTCATTAATCCTCCCATGATCCTTTATGTACACCCGTTACCATGCTGAAATTTCATAAGGGATTTCTATATTCTCATTTCCATTCAAGAACTTCTTTTATGTTATGTATCTTAAATTCCATTTGATTATGTTGTAATATGTTCTTAAATATTCCCATTACTATCCATTTAATGTATAAATTATGAGATCCCCATTTCACTCTCATTAATCCTCCCATGATCCTTTATATACAGCCATTACCATGCCAAAATATAGTTAGGATTATTTTCTTTATTCAAGTTTCTTCATTACCTTATGCCTTATATTTACAAATTTTTAATTTTGGGATATTATTTTTCATGTACCTATTAATTTAAATTTTATTTCTATGTGATGAGATACCCATTTCTTTCTTATCAACCCATTTTTATGAATCTTTAAGTGACGTTGTTTTGCTGCAAAAAATTTTACCGTAATTTTCTATGCCAAAAACATTGCGTAGTGAAGACCATATCCATTTCCTATCAAGGGTATTAGCATTAATGCACATATAAATTTTTATTGGGGACTTAAATATATGTATTCTAGAATCCTTAATATTGTAATAAATTATTATGATGAATGAATCTATGTTGTATGATTCATGTGACATACTAAAGCATGAGAATGAAATGAATAAGATGGGTGCGCCCAGATAGTGTCCAATACATTGGGTAATGTTTAGTATCATGATATTTGATGTTGCGATAGGGAGTGAACTGTAAAATTTTATATAAAATTTTCTACCGTAATTTCTTGGTGGGTTTAACCTTGACCTATGTTTAAGATGTAGTGTTTTAAGTTGTTACCACATTTCCCATGTTATGATTTTCACACTATATCAAGACTTATTATTCATGTTCCTTTTATACCCCATTGATATGAATATTGTATAACATGTATTATCTCCTTCATGTTATACCTTGTTTATTATCTTACTAAGCTTTATAGATCACCCCTTTCTTATGTTTTTCCCCAGGTTATCCCATGTAGTTTTAAAAGCCATGGTAATTTTAGAAGCATGTTAAGGAAGTGTTTAGTAATGTTGTTGTATCCCATGTTAAATATGTAATGATATGTACATAATTCCTAAAGACACTATAATTCTCAATTTTCCAGGTTGTATTAATTGTAATATTATGTAATGAATCATGTATTAATGTGTCATAAAGATCATAGTTTTTATAGTTGGTATCATAGGAATAGTTTATTTATTTTTGGGATTAGGATTTGAAAACTATAGTGAAAATACTTAGGGATAAAACTAAGTATAAGAAAAAATTACCAAAATTTTGGTAAGTATAGAGTAAATTATTTATCAAGAAAATAAATCCTTATCTGAATAATACAAGTGGACGTTGTTCTGGAACAGATGTACATATAGGTAACTACTCTGAAAAGGTGTCCCAGGCTTAACTTAGGGTAACTTGGTACATGACAATGAGTCTTAATTCACACCTTGTTTGACACTCTCGAGGGATATTATTTGTTTAATTTATAAGATCATTATAAAAAATTATTAATGGAAAAAATTACCATAATAATATATGTTAGGAAATATATCATGGATAACATAGATTACAGCCTAGAAACTCATAATTTATACCTTTAATGTCATTGAATCCACCATTATTTCTTTAATAGTTTAAAAATACTAATCCCTAAGTCTATATTAGATAAAGTAGAACCAAAATTAAAATGAAAAATTTAGGGTTATCATCCATAGATATAATAATTCCTTCATATCATGAAAGTTTAGTATAAAAATTCAAACACCACCACAAATCTTGTAAGTAGAGTTGTTAGTGAAAATATAAAATGGGGAAATTATTGCATCCCAAGTATATAACTCCTCCCCAGTCATAATTTTTGGGCTCAAATTCCTAGTGAACATAGTCATACTTCCTTTAGTGGAAATTAATACAATTCTGAGCATGGATTGGATTTTCCTATATAGAGACAACATAAATTGTCAAGAGAATGAAATCATTCTCTGTATTATGAATCAAAACTAGATTCTATACAAGTGAAAGGATTAAGAAAAATATTATTTAGCAGTAACATCTCAAACATGAAAATTATTTCCTTACAAGCAAGTGTATCTATCTCAAATGATTGATTCTATGGAAATAATAATCCTTGAATACATGTCTACTATGAGGGAATATGTTGATGTGTAACCTGAGGAGTTTCTTGGTCTTAATCCTATCGTAGAGGTTGAATTTTAAATCAATATTATACCTTGTGAATTACCAATATCTAAGACTCTGTATAGAATGACTGTTGTAGAACTTGAGGAGCTAAAAAACAACCATAAGAGAATTTGGATAAAGGGTTCATATGACCAAGTTCTTCACCACGGGGTGAACTAGTCCTCTTCATCAAGAATAAGGACAAGACAATGTGCCTTCACATTAATTATTGTGGGCTAAAAAAGATCACAATAAAGAAAAAGTATCCTTTGCCTTAGATTGACAACTTGTTCGATCAGCTACATGGAGCACAATACTTCTTCAAGGCAGATCTACAGTCAGAATATTACCAAGTTAGGGTGAAGAAGGAGGATATCCCCAATAATTATTTTTGTATAAGGTACAAGAATTATGAGTTCATAGTGATGCCTTTTGGGATCACTAATACTCCAAAAATATTCATAGAATTTATGAATAAAGTCTTTATAGATTTTCTCAACAAATTTGTTCTAGTATTTATAGATGATATTCTAATATACTCCAAAACCAAGGAGGAGCATGAAGAGTATCTGAGAACTATTCTAAAGACCTTATGAAAGGATAATATTTATGAAAATTACAAAAAATGTGAGTTATAATTGAAGGAAGTATCATTATTGGGGCATGTCATCACAAGTAATGGGATATCTGTAGACCCATCAAAGATAGAAGCAATTAAAGGATGTTTGAAACCAACATCTATGAGAGATATCCGTAGTTTCCTTGGATTAGATGGGTATTATTGCCATTTTTTGAGAAATTAATCTTGATTATCACACACTATAACCAAGATAACTTAGAAGGGAGTTAATTTTGATTGGAATGATAAATGTGAAGAGAGATTCAAGTAGCCAAAAAGGACGCTCATCACTAAACCTATGCTTACACTACCCATAATTGGAGAACTTTTCATAGTATTCAGTGATGATTTGAAGAAGGGATTGGGTTTTGGGTGAATTCATAATGAAAAATTCATATCCTATGCTTTAAGGCAGTTTAAAGTTCATGAACAGAACTACCCAATGCATGATCTGGAATTGGAAGATGTGATATTTGCTTTGAAAATTTTGTGGAATTATCTATTTGGGGAGAAGTGTTAAATATATACAGATCACAAAATTCTCAAGTATATATTCACACATAAAGAGATGAATATGCACCAAAGAATATGGTTAGATCTGATCCAAGACTATGACTGTTGAATCCTATACCATCCTAGTAAAGAGAATAAAGTGGCGGACTCTCCAAGTAGAAAAAATCCAACAATTATATCATTAATAAGAATTTATAGGGATATTATCTTCTTAGATTTATAAAGTAGGGACATTATAATCATAAAATAATGGACATAATCAATCCTTTCACAAATTATTGCTAAACCGTCCATTCTATAGGGGTTAAAGGATGTTAAAAAAGATGATGTGGGAATTCATAATAAAGTGGAAACAATAAGGAAAGGGAAATCCTCAGAGTTCAATGTTAATGAAGAATGAGTTGTGAGATTTGGGTCAAGACTATGTGTTCCATAAAATCCGGAGTTAAATAAGGAGCTATTGGATGATGCACATAGTTAAAATTTCTCTATTCATCCAAGAATCACAAAGATGTATCAAGATATCCATGATCACTATTGGTGGGGTAATTTGAAGTAGGAGATAATGAAATATACATCAAAGTTCCTGGTATTCCAGCAAGTGAAGATTGAAAGGCATAAGTATAAGGTGATTATGTAAACATTACCCATACCAACATGAAAATGGGATAAAATCACCATGGAATTTTTCACCTGACTTCTAAAGAAATCTTGGGGAAACAATGTTATATAGGTTTTTTTGGATCACCTTATAAAGATATCTCACTTCATTGCGATTCGATAGGATTTATTACTAGATCAACTTTCACATATATACATCAGAGAAGTGTTAAGGATTCATGTAGTAATACTATCAATTGTATCTGATCCATATTCAAGATTCACCTCTATGTTCTAGAAGAGTCTCCAACATGCTCCAAATACAGAGTTAAATTTAATCATGGATTATCAACCTCAAAATGATGTCCAATATGATTAGACTATCCAAAAACTTGATAAAATGTTGAGATCATGCTCAACTAAACTTCAATGGAGTATGGGAACAACATATTTTTCTTGTTAAGTTATCTTACAATAATAGTTTCCACTCGAGCATACAAATGGATCCCTATGAAGAACTTTATGGGAATAAGTTAAGAAAACCTACATGATGGGATAAATTTGGGGACACAAACCGCTAGGTCCTAAAATGGTTTAGGAAATGGTGGAAAATGTCAAGACCATTAAACAACACATCAAGGCTGCTCATATTTGAAAAAGAGCTATGTTGACAATCATCGAAGAGGCCTAGAATTTGATGTTGGAGACATGGTATTCTTCCTCATATCTTCATGGAATAAAGTGATGTGATTTGAGATGAAGTTAAATCTTAGTCTAAGATCCATCAACCCCTTTGAGATCCTTGATTTCATTAGAGTGGTGTCCTATCAACTAGAACTCCCACCGAACCTATCTCAAGTACACGATGTATTCCATGTTCCCTATTGAGGAAGAATGTAATGTCCTGGATTTTTACAAAGGTATGGGCCATTTAATTTTTGGTTTAAATTCCTTAAAATAACCCTTATTTTGATGCATAATCTTTAAATGGAGGTCTCAGGTATGTTTGGGGCTCGCTTGAATCCCAGACTACTGAAAAAGGGGGAAACAGACTAGGTTCCATGATCAGAAGCAACCGTGCAACCCAGGTGCATGACTGTGTAACTGTTTTAAGATATGGGGAAATGAGATACAACATAGCTAGTGCACAGTTAGTGAAACCATATGGTACATTGTGTGCTATGCCCTAGAGTATAAGAATATATCGCACGGTTGGCGCACGATTTGGAAAATCATGCAACCAAACCATTTGGAACCTACTGGGTATTTTTTATGAAATTTTAACCCTTATCTCTACCCTAACCCTTCCACATAGTTTTTCCTTCCACTAGGAATACAAACAGTCCCTCCTCTCCTATCTTGGGTTTTTGATTAATCACCCTCCATAATGGTTGGATCTCATCGCCGTCGAAAGCTACAAACTCCTCTTGTTTGAATCAAGACTTGATACTGGATGTGCATAATACCATGACATTAAGACTTTATGTAACACCCCAATATTTCATAGTACGTTATTTCTTCAAAGTAATTCAATAACTTGCACTACACAAAACACCGAGTTCAAGTGCACCATGACTTACCAAACTAGCCATTCAAAAGTGGTTATGAATAGTATTAACTGAATTATAAACTTTATATAATATTTATAATTTTAGAATTCATATTGTGAGTTTCTTAGACATAATTTAAGAACAAATTCATTTTTTTTCCAGATAAATGAAGTATTTTTCAAAAAATGCAATTTTAATGCCTTTTAATAGAGAACCCTATATAAATCCAATATTTAAAACTTTTATATATTCAATTTGACAAAATAAACTTCTTATTTATAATTGAGACATAAGAATTTAGTTTCAATAAATTTTTGGTGTTTTTTTGATAACTTTAATATTTGGGTGAATAGTGAAAAATACTATATTTTAATTGAAAATAACTTTTTTAATCAAAATAACTTATAGCGTTAAATTATACATTTTAATGGTTTGGAGGTATAAATAGATTATATTTTTACCATTTAATCAAATACTGGTCATTGTAAGTAATTTCACTTTGAAATAGGACATAAACAAGTGTCAATCTTTTGATAGTTATTATTTCTTTAAAATACGCTTTTTGGTTTTGACAACGGAAATTAATTTTAAATTAATTAATGAAAATTATATGTTTTTAAATTGTTAAAATATAATTTATTTTTAAATTCATAATATCAAAATTATCTTAGGGTGAATTTTTGGTATTTTTCTGAAAACTTTCAATTTTTGATGAATAGTGAAAAACACTAAGTTATTTTTTAAAACTGACTTTTTATTTAAATAACTATTTATTTTATTTAAATTTATTTTAGGTCAAAATATATACATAATACCTATATATATTCAATTTAATTCATTTTATAATAATTTTATATATATAAAATTTTATTTAACTTTTTACCGTCTTTTACCCACCTCCTAGGAGCATTTGCAAATTTACATAAAACTTAATTTTACCACTTCTGTGAGATGAATTTAAAAAATACGAGAGACACGGTTGATATCAGTAAGTTAAATTCAGTTCAATAAGATGAAAATATTTTTTGGTGAATAATAACTTTTTTACTTTTATTTACCATGGATAAAAGTAATTAGGGTAATTAAGAGTAAAACTGATATTATTATTACCCTAACACATGTCATAATTCTATTTTATAAGTGTAATCAGACCAAAAAAACCTTAGGAATGAAATATGATCCTTTAGGTCCACTTGGATTAGATTAGGACATTTATTATTATTTAATTCAAAGAAGAGTTAAAAGTGTTAAATTCAAAGTTTAATAACAAAATTTTTTTTAATATAGGGTTACACATAAGATAAATTAGACTATAGATATTCATTAGAAATATAAAAATATTTCATAAATAATGGTATTTTATTTATATTTTTTTGATATTAAATAATTTAATTTATTTATGACACAATGATGATACAGTAATTACCAAATTAATGAAATATTAAAATAATTGATATTATAAATATCCAAATAAATGTAATTTGAGAATTTTTATGAATTAAACTAATTTTAAAGGATAATATGACATTTAAGGGTTAGTTAGATGAATTTTTTTCGAAGTAATAATGCTGTTATGAATTTATCAAAAACAAAATATCAAATAGTGTCAAAATTGACATAAAAAGTTTTTAAAAATAATATAATATTATTAATTGATATTCTATTCCTAAAAATATAAGGTTCAGAAAAAATACTTATATAATGATATTTGTATCATTAATGAACCACTTGAGGTTCTATTGGAAGTAGATAGTAATTTTATTAACCATATAATATAAAAATACAAAGAGACATGGTAAATGTCGAACTATTTAACTAAGAGTTAAATAAAAAATATAAGGTTAATATAGTGATCCAAGCTTGTCTAAAACCTATTTTTTGAGTTTATTTAGACCCATACCCACCTTAGACTTTAAATAATTCATTTTAGAGCCATTATAAACTGAAAATTATTTTATTATAAAATAATATTTCTAGATTTTCCTAAGGTGCCCCTCACCCCTATTATAAAAGGGCACTTCACATTCTCTCTAATTTACACGTTCAAAGCCATTTTCTAGGCCAAAACCTACCCAAATACCCTCTCAACTGTCCTCCATTAATTCCAGAGGCCTTAATTTAGTCAGAAATACAACCTAAGGAGCCATTTTGATCAAATCAAAAGGAAGAACACGAAGAAGAGGTAAATATTTCATCACCTCTTTGAAGTTCTTTTCTTCTTCCACTTCATCTTTCTTTGTTGTTTACATTCTAAAATAATAAATCCAATATCTTCTATATACTGTGATGTTATTATAAATATGCTACATCCATATTCATTATTCTAACCATCCTTTGAAAGACATGTCACCATACATGCATACGTACGGCTTACCGTCACCACGTCGTGGTATAATTGTTATTCAATACATTATTATTTGGATGTGTATAATAATGATGTATAATTGATGTAAATAATAAATATAACATGATAATTATACTGTACATATGATATACCATCTCATTATATATTATTTTAATATCAAAATAATGAAATTGTCGCTCGTGCGTACGTACGGATTACCGTCTCCACGAACATGATGAGATTCATTCCCCATCGTAACCATTCAAGAATAATTTTCATTTGATGATTAAAAATAATGTTTAAAGACTTATTGTAATTCTGAATATGAATAAGATACATCCTATCCATAATAAAAATTACTTACGTAACAAATCATATAAAGGAAAATAAACCAATTAACACCCGAAACGAAGATAATACTAAAATATTATTAACAAAGAAATATTAGAGGATCATATATGATATCATATTAATGTATATAGTCCTTGAATAATTTAATAAAAATTATTTCACCATTATAATTTAGGTTAACCTACCCTCTACCAAGGAAAAGTAAAAGGTAAGGGTTGATTCTACAATCTCTTTATTATCCGAGGTTGTTTTTACGTATGTATCTACTCGGACCTCTTTATCATCCACATCCATGTTTCATAAAAATGTATTTAAAAACATTTTTTTACTAGAAAAAGAGTTAAAGTAATTTATACCATTATTTTACCTTATATGTTTTGAAAGGAATCTTTCTTTCATTTTCCAAACGAGGTACTTTATGACCTTTTCGACAAAATTAAGGTAAGAATGTTTTTTTAACTTATACGGCAGGTGCGGATATTTTCTGCCATTATAACATCGTCGAAGCTTCCCTTACAAGCTTATAAGAATATTTTCAAAATAAATGTTTTCTTTATAATTATTTGAATCTTAAATGATTTCAAAACATAAAGATATATTCCTCTAAAAAAGTTTTTTATTATATCTATGTCAAAATCCTTTTATGGATTTTAAGTTTATTTGAAGTTGATTTATTACGATACAAAACTTTTATATTATATTGAAGGTTTTGTGATATGTTTGACTATGTATGTGCTATTTTTATACCATTCATGGTTTATGGTTAAAGTATTGACATTTCTCATGCTAGTTTTAATACGAATCTTTATGTTATATTTCAACCTTTTCATATAAGGAATGTATTGGACTTAGTAAGTGATGGGTGGAGACCGCTATAGATCCTCGATGAATCGGTAGGTCTCATGAGAAAACTTGATGTGGAATTGGCTGATGCCTTTCCAGATTTGATACATGGTTTTGGCCAAGCCCTTAATCATTTTTAGACATCTTGGCTGAGGCCTTGACAAAATGTTTCAGAATGTCCGACATTATACATTCACTCATTATGAAAATAATATTGATGGTTCATGTGGTCATTCAACTAGTAGAATACCCATGATTATGTTTTATTATGACATTATTTAGTTAGCTCATATTCCTGCCATAAAATTATTAATGTTTATTATTAGTAAAGGCATGTGGTTTCAATTATTCACCATGCTGAATATTTATGTTATCTTCCTTTGTATTGCTTACCCTTACTGAGCATTTGAGCTCACCCCTTTCTTATGTTTCATTTTCCAAGGATATGAAGAAGTTAGTAATGAGTGAATTGTAGGAATAACATATGAGTCTTGGATGTTTCTAATGGAATAAATTCATGTTGTATTTCTTTTCAATTTGTAAAGATGAACTTATGTATGAATCTTGTTTCTAATAATACAAAAATGATGGGTCTTTAGAGACATGATTTCCTTGTGATCATGGAAATGTTGTGTAACAATACACTGACTCCGGTTAACTGGGGTCGGGGCATTACAGTTGGTATCAGAGGAAGTTTAGTACAAACCTTGGAAACTAGATTTAGATAAACTCTGATTAGAGCACATATCCCTAAGATATACTTTGAGGATTTGTACAGAAGAACTTCCTATAATTTTTGTATTGTAGAGATTTTGTGAGTCTTCCAAGAAATACATCCCTGTCTGGATACAAGCAGCTAGAGGCAGCTCTGGCACAGATGTACCTAGGGTTAAAACCTAAAAACACCACTTTGAGCTAGATTCGAATGGGAATTGGTGCACGACAATGGGCCTTGCTACACTCATGGTTACGACACTCCCGGGAGATATGTTTAGGATAATTCTCATTTTATTTACAAATCATTAAGAAGGATTTACAAGTATATACCTCCTCAAAGAAAATATTTTTATGATTATGGATTATATCCATAAACAGTTCAATTTATGTTAGGTATTTTACAAGTTTAGAATTATTCATTACAATTCATAAATTGACCTAGTGTATGCCATTGTATAGAAATGGATCCCAGTAGAAGGAATGTGAACTGTAGAAATACGTATGATCCAAAGAGTAAGAAGTATCATATCTTTCAGGGTATTAAGCCAACATTTAGAAAGGAAATAGTCTCCCATGTATTCTAAACATATGAAGAAATAGTATCATGTGTTAATAAGATAAGTAAATAATTCTCCGAGTCCTATGGATTTTATGGGAAGAAAGAGAAGAAAAATATGGAATAGATAAATATGTATAAAGGGAAGAGGGAAAAGAAGGATTTTACCATATTTGATAACTGTGGAAAAAATAACCTTGGTAAATTCTTGAAGGGAATGCGAGTTTGTTATAACTGTGGAGAAAAAGGACACCAAGTATGTGATTAGAAGGGTAAGAAAAAAGTTTCAAATGTACAATTCTTTATCTATAAGGAGTTGGGACACTACGCAAATCAATGTCCAAATCATTAGAGTACACCCCAAATGATACTATTGGATAATAATAAAGTTATGATACTACTGAAGATGAAGACGAATGATTAGATTTCTTACATTGTTATTAAAGCATTGTGCCATTTGAGTATTGTATTAATGATGTGCATGTTATAAGAATTACATAGTATATAAGGATTGTACTGTATTACTATTTCATTAAGGACTTGAGATTGTGTGGAACCAAGAAAAGTGACTCAGTAACATGTTAAATTTTTGGAAAATAATTGGTTGAGAGAAAGATAAACCATAATATGGTTCTGATACTAAGGTAGTGATTTTGGAATAATATATCATTGATTTGGATAAATTATATTGGATATTATTGACTACCTTGAAACCGATTAATGATTTTTATACTCCATCATTTTCGGAGTTTACAACATTTTTGTATAGAAGGAGTATATCTAGTATTTTATAAGGAATAATGGAGCTTTAATGTAATCAATAAGGTTTTATGATAATTCAGGATGTTACAGTGTTTTAAAAGAATACATGATGAAGGTGTTCACATGTTATTACATGGCTAAAAGGATCTTCATTGTGTTTAACTTCCTTATAAATTTTAGACTGTGAGTTTAGAAAGAATTATTTTGGATAAGTCTAGTTTTAGATTATTTTTGGATTGACATGAAAAGGATAACCTGAAGGTCGGGGGACAACCTGTCACATCCGACATGGCCGCGAGACTTGAACCCGCAACCGAAGGGCAAAAAGGGTGTATCACCTACCACTGGCCCATGTGATGTCCTGGATTGAATAATGTATTTTTTTAAAAGGTCAGGTAGATGAATTATAAATTCATTTTTTTGGAACCCTATACGAATAGGATAAATATAATATTTTTTTAGGATCTATTATCTTTTAGAATAAAAGATGACTCTGTGGTAGAAATTAGTTAAAGGATGGAACTATACTTTTCAAGTATATATATATGTATTTTCTTCTCTTATTCTACGAATAAATTAATTCTTAAACTTTAGGTGAGGGATCTTAAAACAAAAAATGTGTTATCCTAATACCTTATGTTTTGTTGAACTAATGATATTTTAAATCATCATATATTGATGGCTTTGAGACCCTCAATTCTACAATTATTTGTGACTGATGAACTCAATCACTCCCATAAATATTTAAATTTTCCCTCCAAATATGTGTCTCTAATTGCCACCAATGTTCTCCTAATCGAGATCATAATTTGGTGGTGACTTTTTCATTCCCCTTTTCCTCTTATTAAGACTAAAATTTATTAACCCAATTTCCGATGTGGGTTTTCCCACAAAGGTATTTTATATTTTCAACCTTTTATTTTAGAAGAACAATTTAAAACTGTGAGAACTCAATTTATTTAAGGAGGAAAAAATGTAACACCCAAAGATTTCATAGTACGTTATTTTTTCAAATTAATTCATTAACTTTCCCTACACGCAACATCGAGTTCAAGCATCCTACGACTTACCAAACTAGCCATTCAAAAGCGATTATGAATAGTATTAACTGAATTTTAAACTTTATATAATGTTTATAATTTTAGAATCCATATTGTGAGTTTCTTAGACATAATTTAAGAAGAAATTCATTTTTTTCAGATAAAAGAAGTATTTTACAAAAAATGAAATTTTACCGCATTTTAACGATGAACCCTCTAAAAATCTAATATTTGAAACTTTTATATGTTCAATTTTACAAAATAAACTTCTTCTTTTGAATTGGTATATAAGAATTTGGTTTCATTAATTGTTTTTTGTTTTTCTGATAACTTTCATATTTGGGTGAATAGTGAAAAATACTATATTTTAACTGAAAAAAACTTTTTTAATGAAAATAATTTATAGTGTTAAATTATAAATTTTAATGGTTTGGAGGTATAAATAGATTATATTTTTACCATTTAATCAAATACTGGTCATTTTAAGTAATTTCACTTTGAAACTGGACATAAACAAATGTCAATCTTTTGATAGTTATTATTTCTTAAAATTACGCTTTTTGGTTTGGACAGCAGAAATTAATTTTAAATTAATTAATTAAAATTATATGTTTTTAAATTGGTAAAATAGAATTAATTTTTGAATTCATAATATCAAAATTATCTTAGGGTTTTTTTTGGTATTTTTATTAAAACTTTCAATTTTTGATGAAGAGTGAAAAACACCCAGTTATTGTTTAAAACTGACTTTTTATTTAAATAATTATTTAGTTTCTTTAAGTTTATTTTAGGTCAAAATAGATACATAATACCTATATATGTTCAATTTAATTTATTGGAGTCAATTTATAATAAGTTTAGATATATAAAATTTTATTGAACTTTTTACCGTGTTTTACCCACCTCCTAGGAGCATTTTCAAATTTACATAAAACTTAATTTTACCACTTCTGTGAGCTGAATTTCAAAAATACAAGAGAAAAGGATGATATTAGTAAGTAAAATGTGGTTCAATAAGATGAAAATAATTTTTGGTGAATAGTAACTTTTTACTTTTATTACCACAGTTAAAAGTAAATAGGGTAATTAAGGGTAAAAATGATATTGTCATTACCCTAACACATTTCCTAATTCTATTGGATAAGTGTAATTCCATCAAAAACAACCTTAGGAATAAAATATGATCCTTTAGTTCCACTTTGATTAGATTAGGACACTTATTATTATTTAATTCAAAGAAGAGTTAAAAGTGTTAAATTCAAAGTTTAATAAATAAACCATTTTAAATATAGGGTTAAATATAAGATAAATTTTACTATAAATATTCATTAGAAATTTAAAAATATTTCCTACATAATTTTATTTTTTTTATATTTTTTAGACATTAAATTACTTAATTTATTTATGACACAATGATGATGCAATAATTACCAAATTAATGAAATATTAAAATAATTGATATTATAAATATCTAAATAAATGTAATTTGAGACTTTTTATGAATTACACTAATTTTATAGGTTAATATGACATGTTAGGGTTGGTTATATGAATTGTTTTCTAAGTAATAATGTTTTTATGAATTTAGCAAAAACAAAATACCAAATAGTGTCAAAATTGACATAAAAGAGTTTTTAAAACAAATATAATATTATTAATTGATATTCTATTCCTAAAAATCTAAGGTTCAGAAAAAAGACTTATATAATGATATGTGTATCATTAATTAACCACTTGGGGTTATATTAGAAGTATATATTAAGTTTATTAACCATATAATATAAAAATAAAAAGAGACATGGTAAATGTCAAACTATTTAACTAAGAGATAAATCTAAAAGATAAGGTTAATCTAGTGACCCAAACATGTCTAAAACCTATTGGTTGAGTGGATTTAGACCCATACCCACCTTATAATTTAAATAATTTATTTTGGTTCATTAGAAAACGAAAATTATTTTATTATTAAATAATATTTCTAGCTTTTCCTAAGGTGCCCCTCACCCCTCTTATAAAAGGGCACTTCCCATTTTCTCTAATTCACACAACAAAGCCATTTGGCTCAGGACAAAACCTGAACAATAACCTCTAAAACTATCCTACCTTCATCCTAGAGGCCTTCATTTAGTCATAAATCCAACCTATGATCCCTTTTGATCAAATCCAAAGGAAGAACCCGAAGAAGAGGTAAATATTTCATCACCTCTTTCAAGTTCCTTTCATCTTCCACTTCCTATTTCTTTGTTGTTTCCATTATAAAATAATAACTCCAGTATCTTATATATAATTTGATGTTATAATAAATATGGTAAAACCATATTCATTATTCTAGCCATCCTTTGAATGACATGTCACCATACGTGCGTACGTACGGCTTACCGTCTCTACGTTGTGGTATAGTTGTTATCCAATACATTATTATTTGGATGAATATAATAATGATATATAATTAGTGTAAATAAAAAATATAACATAATAATTATACTTTATATATTATATTCTATCCAATTATATATTATTTTAATATCAAAAGAATGAAATTGTTTCTTGTGCATACGTACGGATTACCGTCTCCATGAACACGATGAGATTCATTACCCATCGTATCCATTCAAGAATAATTTTCATTTGATGATTAAAAATAATGTTTAAAGACTTAATTTAATTCTGAATATGAATAAGATACATCTTATCCATAACAAACATTACTTACGTAACAAATCATATAAGAGAAAACGAATCAGTTAACACCTGAAATAACGATAATACTAAAATATTATTAAAAAAGCAATATTAGAAGATCATATATGATATAATATTAATGTATATAATCCATGAATAATTTAATAACAATTATTTCACCATTATACAGGAGGTTAACCTACCCTCGACCAAGGAAAAGTACAAGGTAAGGGTTAATTCTACAATCTCTTTATTATCCGAGGTTGTTTTTATGTAAGTATCTACTTGGACCTCTTTATCATCCACATCCTTGTTTCTTAAAAATATATTTCAATTTTTTTTACTAGACAATGAGGTAAAGTAATTTATACCCTTATTTTACCTTATATATTTTTAAAGGAATCTTTTCGTCATTTTCCAAACAAGATACATTTTGACCTTTTTGGCAAAATTAAGGTAAGAATGTTTTTAACTTATACGGCGGGTGCAACTATTTTATACCATTATAACATCATCGAAGATTCCCTTAAAAGAATATAAGAATATTTTCAAAATAAATATTTTCTTTATAATTATGTGACTCTTGAATTATTTCAAAATAGAAATATTTATTTCTCTAAAAAAGGTTTTAATTTCATCTATGTCAGCATCCTTTGATGGATTGTAAGTTTATTTGAAGTTGATTTATTATGATACAAAACATCCATATTGTATTGAAGGTTTTGTGATATTTTTGACTGTGGATGTGATATTTTTATACCATTCATGGTTTATGGTTAATGTATTGACATTTATTAAGCTAGTTTTAATATGAATGTTTATGTTATATTTCAACCTTTTCATATGAGGAATGTATTGGACTTAGTAAGTGACGGGTGGAGCCATCTATAGCTCCTCGATGCATCGGTAGGTCTCATGAGACAACTAGATGTGGAATTAGCCGAGGCCTTACCCAATTTGATACATGGTTTTGGATGAGGCCTTAATCATTTTTAGATGTCATGGACAAGGCCTTGAAAAAATGTTTCAGAACGTCCGGCATTATACATTCCCTCATTATGAAAATAATATTGATGGTTCACGTGGTCATTCAACTAGTATATACCCATGATTATGTTTTATTATGGAATTATTTACTCAGCTTATATTCCTTCCATAAAAGTATTCATGTTTATTATTAGTAAAGGCATGCATTTTCAATTATTCCCCAGGCTTAATATTTATGTTATCTTCCACTGTATTTCTTATCCTTACTGAGCATTTGAGATCACCAATTTCTTATGTTTAATTTTCCCAGGATATGAAGAAGTTAGTTATGAGTGACTTGCAGGCATAATCTAGGAGGCTTGGATGTTTCTAATGGAATAAATTCATGTTTTATTTCTTTTCAAGTTGTAAAGTTGAACTTATGTATGAATATTGTTTCCAACAGTACTAAAATGATCGGTCTTTCGAGACATGATTTCCTTGTGATCATGCCAATGTTATGTAATAATGCACCGAATCTGGGTAACTAGGGTCATGGCGTTATAGTTGGTATCAGAGGAAGTTTAGTACAAACCTTAGAAACTATATTTAGATAAACTCTGATTAGATCACATAGCCCTAAGATAGACTTTAGGGATTAGTATATAAGAAATTCCTCAAATTTTGGTATTGTAGAGATTTTTTGAATTTTCCAAGAAATACATACCTCTTTGGATACGAGGAGGTAGAGCCAGCTCTGGCACAAATGTACCTAGGGGTAAAAACCGAAAACACTGCTTTGAGCTAGACTCAAATGGGAACTAGTGTACGACAATGGGCCTTACTGCACTCTTGGTTACGACACTCCCGAGGGATATTCTTAGGATAATTCTCATTTTCTTTACAAATCATTAATAAGGATTTACAAGTATATACCTCCTCAAAGAAAATATTTTTATGATTATGGATTATATCCATAAACTATTCAATTTACGTTAGGTATTTTACAAGTTTGTAATTATTCATTGTAATTCAAAAACTGACCTAGTATATGCCATTATATAGAAATGGTGTCCAGTAGAAGGAATGTGAACTCCAGCAATACGTATGATCCAAAGAGTAAGAAAGATCATATCTTTCACGGTATTAAGCAGAGATTTATAAGGGAAATAGTCTCCCATTTATTCTCAACATATGATGAAATAGTATCATGTGTTAATAAGATAAGTAAAGAATTCTATGAGTCCAATGGCTTTGAAGGGAAGAAAGAGAAGAAAAGGATGGAAGAGATAAATATGTATACAGGGAAGAGGGAAAATAAAGATTTTCCCATATGTGATAACTGTGGAAAGAATAAACTTGGTAAATGCTTGAAGGGAATGGGATTTTGTTATAAGTGTGGAGAAAAAGGACACCAAGTACGTGATTGCAGGGGTAAGAAAAAAGTTTCAAATGTACAATGCTTTATCTGTAAGGAGTTGGGACACTATGAAAATCAATGTCAAAATCAACAGAGTATACCCCAAATGCTGCTATTGGATAGTAATAAAGTTATGATACTACCAAATATGAAGAGGAATGACTAGATTTCTTACGTTGTTATTAAAGCATTGTTTCATTTGAGTATTGTATTAATGATGTACATGTTATAATAATTATAGAGTATATAAGGATTGAACTACACTACTATTTCATTAAGGACTTGAGATTGTGTGGAACCAAGAAAAGTGACTCAATAGCAGGTTAAATTTTTGGAAAATATATGGTTGAGAGAAAGATAAACCATAATATGGTTGTGATACTGAGGTAGTGATTTTGGAATAATAAATCATTGATTTGGATAAATTATATTGAATTTTCTCGACTACCTTGAAACTGATTAATGATTTGTATATTCCATCATTTTTGGAGTTTACAACATTTTTGGATATAAGGAGTATATCCAGTATTCTATAAGGAATAAGGGAGCATGAATGTAATCAATAAAGTTTTATGGTAATTGAGGATGTTTTTAGTGTTTTAAAAGAATACATGATGAAGGTGTTCACATGTTATTACGTGGAAAAAAGGATCTTCATTGTGTTTACCTTATTTATAAATTTTGGACTGTGAGTTTGGATAGAATTATTTTGGATAAGTCTAGTTTGAGATTATTTTTGGATTTCCATAAAAAGGACAACCCGAATGTCGGGCAATAACCCGTCGCATCTGGCAAGGCTGCGAGACTTGAACCCACAATTGAAGGGCGACAAGGGTGTATCACCTTCCAATGGCCCATGTGATGTCCTGGATTGAATAATGTAGTTTTTTTAAAAGGTATGGTAGATGAATTAAAAATTCATTTTTTTGGAACCCTATACCAATAGGATAAATAAAATATTTTTGTAGGTTCTATTATCTTTTAGAGTGAAAGATGACTTTTTGGTAAAAATTAGTTAAAGGATGGAACTATACTTTTCAAGTATATATATATTTTTTCTTCTATTATTCTATGAAAAGATTAATTCTTAAACTTTATTTAAGGGATCTTAAACCTAAAAATGTGTTATCCTAATACCTTATGTTTTGTTGAATTGATGATATTTTAAATCATCATAGATTGATGGCTTTGAGTCCCTCAATTATACAACTGTTTGTGACTGATGACCTCAGTCACTCCCTATAAATATGTACATTTTTCATCTAATTATGTGTCTCTAATTTCCACAAATTTTCTCCTAATCGATATCATAATTTGGTGGTGACTTTTTCATTCCCCTTTTCCTCTTATTAAGACTAAATTTTTTAACCCAATTTCCGATGTGGGTTTTCCCAAAAAGGAATTTTCTATTTTCAACCTTTTATTTTCGAAGAAAAATTTCAAATTGCGAGGATGCAATTTATTGAAGGATGTAAGAATGTAACACCCCAAGATTTCATAGTACGTTATTTCTTCATAGTAATTCAATAACATGCACTACACGCAACACCGAGTTCAAGCACACCACAACTTACCAAACTAGCCATTCAAAAGCAGTTATGAATAGTATTAACTGAATTTTAAACTTTATATAATATTTATAATTTTAGAATCCATATTGTGAGTTTCTTAGACATAATTTAAGAAAAAATTCATTTATTTTTCAGATAAAAGAACTACTTTTCAAAAAATGCAATTTTAACGCCTTTTAATGGTGAACCCTATATAAATCCAATATTTGAAACTCTAATATATTAAATTTGAAAAAATAAACTTCTTATTTAGAATTGGGACATAAGAATTTAGTTTCAATATATTTTTGGTTTTTTTCTGATAACTTTCATATTTGAGTGAATAGTGAAAAATACTATATTTTAACTGAAAACAGTTTTTTAATCAAAATAATTTATAGTGTTAAATTATAAATTTTAATAGTTTGGAGGTATAAATAGATTATATTTTTACCATTTAATCCAATGATGGTCATTGTAAGTAATTTTACTTTGAAATTGGACAAAAACAAGTGTCAATCTTTTGATAGTTATTATTTCTTAAAAATACATTTTTTGGTTTTGACAATGAGAATTAATTTTAAATTAATTAATGAAACTTATATGTTTTTAAATTGGTAAAATATAATTCATTTTTTAATTCGGAATATCAAAATTATCCTAGGGTGAATTTTTGGTATTTTTCTGAAAACTTTCAATTTTTGATGAATAGTGAAAAATAATGAGTTATTGTTTAAAACCAAATTTTTATTTAAATAATTATTTATTTTATTTAAATTTATTTTTGGTCAAAATAGATACATAATACCTATATATGTTCAATTTAATTAAATAGAGTCATTTTATAATATGTTTAGATATATAAAATTTTATTGAACTTTTTACCGTCTTTTACCCACCTCCTTTGAGCATTTGCAAATTTACATAAAACTTAATTTTACCGCTTCTGTGAGCTGAATTTCAAAAATATGAGAGACATAGTTGATATCAGTAAGAAAAATGTGGTTCAATAAGATGAAAATAGTTTTTGGTGAATTGTAACTTTTTTACTTTTATTTACCACGATTAAAAGTCAATAGGGTAATTAAGGGTAAAAATGATATTATTATTACCCTAACACATGTACTTATTCTATTGGATAAGTGTAATTAGACCAAAAAAACCTTAAAAAATATTAACATTTTTAGAATTTCTGATCAGAAATTTACTTGTGACTTCTTATGGAATGGCCAACATATCTTTTGCAATATGGTTTATGCCATGAATTGGTACCAGGATAGGAGAACTTTATGGCTTAAACTCCTTGATATGGCTAAACATATTCAATATTCTTGGGTTGTCATGGGGGATTTCAATTCCATTCTTAGCCCTTCTAAAAAAATCGGTCCCTCACATCTCTCCATTTCTTCCAGAGAGTTTAAATCTACTATGGATGATTGTAACCTCTTCGAGATCACTCTTATTGGTGCAAAGTACACCTGGTACAGGAAACATTACAATAAGAATGTTTATAGTAAACTTGAAAGAGACTTTGTCAACACGAAGGCTCTTGATACCTGGGACAAAATATCCAGCGTAACTCTTCCTAGACTCAACTCTAATCATCATCCTATCCTTGTTAACTTCCTTATGAATGATCAAAAACCTGTCCTTCATTTAAAATTTAACAATGCTTGGTCTACGAATCCTGATTGTGTCACTTTTATTTATAACACTTGGAACTCTATGAAGCACCATAAAGATTATTTTGCTTGTTTACACAAACTGAAAGTTCTTAAGCAGGCTGTCAAAGGATGGTGTAAAAATAAAAATTCACAAATCGACCTAGACATCTCCTACCTCGAAGATGATCTCAATCACTTCCAAATGCAGAACACTAATTCTGATTTTATTCTGGATCCTCAATTAAAATCTAATATCTCTTCTAAACTTAATTCCTTACTCACTTTAAAAGAAAATATTCGTAAACAAATGTTTAGTACTAAATGGCTTACTGATGGTGATCGCAATACTAAATTTTATAATTGTCTCAAAAGAATTAGAAAGTTCAGTCGTCCTCTTTCTATGCCCATTCATAATAACTTGATCATTGATTCGGAAGAAGCCATTACGGATCATGTTACCTCGTATTTTTATAACATTTTTAATGGTCTGGATAGAAATATTGATCTTAAACCTGACATTATTCCTTTATTGGTTGATGAGGGAGACAATAAGTCTCTTTTATGCACTCCTCTCGATCATGAAATTAAAGACACTGTTTTTGGTCTAAATCCAGATAGTGCTCCTGGTTCGGATGGTTTCAATAATGGTTTTTTCCAAAATCATTGGGATATAATACAAAATGATGTTTGTAACATTGTTAAGATCTTTTTCACACATTTATTTCTTCCTGTTGGAATCAATGCTCAATTTTTAACCTTAATTCCTAAGGTTGAAAATGCTTCTGAGATCCATCAATTTGGACCAATTGCTTTGATTAACACTATCTGTAAAATCATCACCAAAATTATTGCAAATAGACTTGCTCCTATCTGTAATAGAATTGTCTCTTGGAACCAATTTGGTTTTATTAAAGGAAGATCTATTCAAGACTGTATTTGCATTGATTCTGAATGCACTAATAGTTTAAGCAAAAACACTAGAGGAGGTTGTGTAGCTATCAAACTAGATATTAGAATGGCTTTTGACACTATTGATTGGAATTTTATTTACAAAGTTCTTAAAAACTTTGGCTTTAATGATTCCTTCATTGGTAGAATCAAGACTCTCTTTCACTCAGCTCACATCTCTATTCTGATTAATGGTACCCCTAGAGGTTTCTTTAAATGCTCAAAAGGTGTCAGGCAGGGAGACCCCCTTTCTGCCATCCTCTTTGTTATTGCTGAGGATTACCTTAGCAGACTCCTTAACAATCTGGTTGATCAAAATTTGATTAAACCTATTCAGGTGGCCAAGAATTTAAATGCCCCCACCCATCTTTTATATTCTGATGATATTATATTATTCATAAAAGGGGATCAAAGAAATCTTAATGTTCTCAAGCAAGCTATATCCCACTATGAGGATGTCTCTGGTCAGAAAATTTCTTGGAACAAATCTTATATCTATTTTGGCAAAAATTTTCTAGTAAGAAGGAAATCTGGTATCATAAATTATCTGGGTATTAAAGAGGGTCTTTTACCTTTCACTTATTTGGGTGTTCCTTTATTTTGGGGTCTCCCCAAAGCTACATACTTTTCTAACATCATTTATCAAATCACAAACCAACTTTCTAATTGTAAAGGGAAATCTCTCTCCATGGATGGGAGAATTTGTTTGGTTAAATCGACCATTGTTTCTAAAATGGTTTATCCCCTTATGGTCTATAAATGGCCCGTTGGAATTTTTAGAAAAATTAATACTTATATTAAAAACTTCATCTAGTCCGGAAGTATTTTTGAAAAGAAGCTTGTTAAAGTTCCTTATAATTCATGCTGTAAACCCATTGCTAATAGTGGAATTAGCATTAAAAACTTAAAGCTGTTCAATGATGCTCTTCAGGCCCGCCTTACTTGGCACATTATTAACTCCACTTCTAAAGCTTCTGAATTTCTAAAACATAGATTTTTATCTAATCTTTTAAAAGGGAATCTTAATTTCATTAACTCATCCATCTGGCCTTCTATCCGGGACTCTTATCACAAAATCATGCAAAATTCTAGATGGATTGTTAGTGCTGATTCTTACATTAATTTTTGGTGAGACAAATGGTGTGGTAACCCTTTGATATCTTTGTAACCCCCAAATTATCTTCCTGAAGATTCTAATCAGACTATAAAGGAGGTCTTACAATCTCCTGATCGTGATCTCCCTGATATTATTAAGCAAATAATTGATAATCATCCTTTTTCTTATGTTGGTGATTTCCTTGTTTGGGAACCTTCTACTAATGGTATTCTAGATTCTAAAAACTTTTATAAGAATAATTTATCTGAAAATGAATCTAATTTTCTTTGGGTGAATCATTTTAACAAACCCTGGATTAAACCTTCCAGGCTCACCCTTATTTGGCTCATTTCCCATAATAGATTACCCACAGAAACTAGTCTGCAAACCTTTGGCATTTCTCTTTGTTCTAAGAGTCACCTGTGTAACCATCATAGGGAAGATTCCAATCATCTTTTTCTATCTTGTGCGATGGCCTCTGCCCTTTGGAATTATATCTTTGACCTTTTTGATTGTAGAAAGATTTTTACTGACTCAATCTCATTGTTTTTAAATAACTTCACTAGATATGACGCTTCTCTGCAGGTTAAAAATATGTTTCTTATGGCAGTGGCGAAACTTCTGCATGAGCTCTAGTACGTTAGAAATGATCTCATTCACAATAATCACTCTATAAATCTTAATGCAGGGAAATATTGAATTCTTTTTTTGATTCATGAAGCTGCCTAAATTCAAAAAGACTGTTGCAACAATTCTTTTGGTGACTTTGAGATCCCTTAGCATCTCCATGTTCCTGGCATTTTCCCAAATCCTAAACGCTTCTTGGAAGTGTTCTGGCGATCTCCAATGCCAGGATGGATCAAAGTGAATGTTGATGGAGCTTCCAAAGGCAACCCTGCCAGTTGTGGTGCTATCTTCAGAGACTTAGCCGGACAGTGTCAGGGATGCTTCTATGTTGGTTGTGGTCACTCTTCATCTCTGGAGGCAGAAATTCTTGGCGTCATTCATGCTGTTGATTTTTCTCTTCAAAGAGGTTGGAGAAAGCTATGGATTGAAAGTGATTCTACCACTATCATCCATGCCATTTGGAATGGCAACATCCATATAGCGTGGAAACTCACTTCTTGTTGGATTAATTGCCTCAACTTTCTCCATGGGATATATTATATAGCTACTCATGCCTACCGTGAAGCAAATGTCGTTGCTGATGCTCTTTCCAACAAAGGAGTTCATCAAAGCATGACTTGGCTGGACTATATCCCTTCTGATTTATTATATCTTTTGATAGAGATTGTAAAAAAATCCCTTTCTTTCGCCTCCTATAAACCTTTTTTGATTATCAATAAATTGTGCTTTGGTCTTTAACCAAAGCATTACCTTTAAAAAAAATTAATTTAAAGAAGAGTTAAAAGTGTTAAATTCAAAGTTTAATAACTAAACTATTTTTAATATAGGGTTACACATAAGATAAATTAGACTATGAATATTCATTAGAAAGATAAAAATATTTCATATGTAATGGTGTTTTATTTATATTTTTTATAAATTAAATAATTTAATTTATTTATGACACAATGATGATGAAGTAATTACCTAATTAATGAAATATTAAAATAATTTATATTATAAATATCCAAATAAATGTAATTTAATACTTTTTATGAATTAAACTAATTTTATAGGTTAATATGACATGTTAGGGTTGGTTAGATGAATATTTTTTTAAGTAATAATGCTGTTATAAATTTAGAAAAAACAAAATACCAAATAGTGTCAATATTGACATAAAAGAGTTTTTTTTTAAAATATAGTATTATTAATTAATATTCTATTCCTAAAAATATATGGTTCGGCCAAAAGACTAATATAATGATAGGTGTATCATTAATTAACCACTTGGGCTTCTATTGGAAGTATATAGTAAGTTTATTAACCATATAATATAAAAATACAAAGAGACATGGTAAATGTCAAACTATTTAACTAAGAGTTAAATCTAAAAGATAAGGTAAATATAGTGACCAAAACCTGTCTAAAACCTATTGGTTGATTGGTTTTCGACCCATCCCCACCTTATCCTTTAAATAATTCATTTTGGAGCCATTAGAAACCGAAAATGATTTTATCATAAAAGAATATTTCTAGCTTTTCCTAAGGTGCCCCTCACACCTCTTATAAAAGGGAAATTCCCATTCTCTCTAATTCACACATTCAAAGACATTTATCTCGGCCAAACCCTACCCAAATACTCTATCAACTCTCCTCCCTTCATTCTAGAGGCTTTACTTTAGCCATAAAGCCAACCTAAGGAGCCCTTTTGATCAAATCAAAAGGAAGAACCCGAAGAAGAGGTAAATATTTCATCACCTCTTTCAAGTTCTTTTCTTCTTACACTTCCTATCTCTTTGTTGTTTCCATTATAAAATAATAAATACAGTATATTTTATATATTGTGATGTTATTATAAATATGGTACAACCATATTCATTATTCTATCCATCCTTTGAATGACATGTCACCATACGTGATTACGTACGACTTACCGTCTCCACGTCGTGGTATAGTTGTTATTCAATACATTATTATTTGGATGGGTATAATAATGATTTATAATTGATCTAAATAATAAATATAACATGATAATTATAATTTATATATGATATACCATCCAATTATATATTATTTTAATATCAAAATAATGAAATTGTCGCTCGTACATACGTACGGATTACCATCTCCACGAACACGATGAGATTCATTCCCCATCATATCCATTCAAGACTAATTTTCATTTGATGATTAAAAATAAATTTTAAAGACTTAATATAATTCTTAATATTAATAATATAAATCCTATCCATAACAAACATTACTTACGTAACAAAGCATATAAAGTAAAACAAATCAGTTAACACCAGAAATGACGATGATACTAAAATATTATTAACAAAGAAATATTATAAGATAATATATGATATCATATTATTGTATATAGTTCTTGAATAATTTAATAAAAATCATTTCACCATTATATACGAGGTTAACCTACCCTCGACCAAGGAAAAGTACAAGGTAATGGTTAATTCTACAATCTCTTTATTATCCGAGGTTGTTTTTACGTAAGTATCTACTGGGACCTCTTTATCATCCATATCCATGTTTCTTAAAAATGTATTTCAAAACATTTTTTTACTAGAGAATAGGGTAAATTAATTTATACCCTTACTTGAACTTATATGTTTTTAAAGGAATCTTTCCTTCGTTTTCCAAACAAGGTACTTTATAACCTTTTCGACAAAACTAAGGTAAGAATGTTTTTTTAACTTATACGGTGGGTGTGACTATTTTCAGACATTACAACATCATACAAGCTTCCCTTACAAGATTATAAGAATATTTTCAAAATAAATGTTTTCTTTATAATTATTTGACTCTTAAATGATTTCAAAATAGAAAGATATATTTCTCTAAAAAATGTTTTGATTTCATCTATGTCAATATCCTTTGAGGGATTTTAAGTTAATTTGAAGTTGATTTATTATCATACAGAACTTCTATATTGTATTGAAGATTTTGTGATATGTTTTACTATGGATGTGATATTTTTATACCATTCATGGTTTATGGTTAAAGTATTCATATTTTGTATGCTAGTTTTAATATGAATGTTCATGTTATATTTAATCCTTTTCATATGAGGAATGTATTGGACTTAGTAAGTGACGAGTGGAGACTGCTATAGCTCATCGATGCATCAGAAGGTCTCATGAGACAACTAGATATGGAATTGGTTGAGGAATTTCCCAATTTGATACATGGTTTTTTCCGAGGCCTTAATAATTTTTAGACGTCTTCACCGAGGCCTTGAAAAAATGTTTCCAAATGTCTGCATTATACATTCACTCATTATGAAAATAATATTGTTGGTTCATGTGGTCATTCGATTAATAGAATACCCATGATTATGTTTTATTATGGAATTATTTACTCAGCTCATATTCCTACCATAAAAGTATTCATGTTTATTATTAGTAAATGCATGTGGTTTCAATTATTCACCATGCTTAATATTTATGTTATGTTCCACTGTATTGCTTACCCTTACTGAGCATTTGATCTCACCCCTTTCTTATGTTTAATTTTCCCAGGATATGACGAAGTTAGTTATGAGTGACTTGAAGGCATAATATTGGAGGCTTTGATGTTTCTAATGGAATAAATTCATGTTGTATTTATTTTCAAGTTGTAAAGTTGAACATATTTATGAATATTGTTTCCAATAATACTAAACTGATTGGTCTTTTGAGACATGATTTCCTTGTGATCATACCAATGTTATATAATAATGCACCGACTCTAGGTAATTAGGGTTGGGGCATTACAGTTGGTATTAGAGGAAGTTTAGTACAAACCTTGGAAACTAGATTAAAATAACTATGATTAGATCACATAGCCCTAAGATAGACTCTGAGGATTAGTATATAAGAACTTCATAGAATTTAGGTATTATAGAGATTTTGTGAGTTTTCCAAGAAATACATCCCTGTCTGGATAAAAGCAGGTAGAGGCAGCTCTGGAACAGATGTACCTAGGGGTAAAACCCAAAAACACCGCTTTGAGCTAGACTCGAATGAGAACTGGTGCAAGACAACGGGCCTTACTGCACTCTTGGTTAAGACACTCCCAGGGGATATGCTTAGGATAATTATCATTTTCTTTTCAAATCATTAAGAAGGATTTACGAGTATATACCTCATCAAAGAAAATATTTTTATGATTATGGATTATATTAATAAACTGTTCAATTTACGTTAGGTATTTTAAAAGTTTGGAATTATTCATTGCAATTCATAAACTGACCTAGTGTATTCCATTGTATAGAAATGGAACCCATTATAAGGAATGTGAAATCCATCAATACGTATGATCCAAAGAGTAAGAAGGATCATATATTTCATGTATCAAGACAACATTTAGAAGGGAAATAGTCTCCCATGTATTATCAACATATGAAGAAATAGTATCATGTGTTAATAAGATAAGTAAAGAATTCTCTGATTCATATGGATTTGAAGGGAAGCAACTGAAGAAAAGGATGGAAGAGATAAAGATGGATAAATGGAAGAGGGAAAAGAAGGATTTTCCCATATGTGATAACTGTGGAAAGAATCGCCTTGGTAAATGCTTGAAGGTAATGAGAGTTTGTTATGAGTGTGGAGAATAAGGACACCAAGTATATGATTTCAAGGGTAAGAAAAAAGTTTCAAATGTAGAATGCTTTATCTGCAAGGAGTTGGGACACTACGCAAATCAATGTCAAAATCATCAGAGTATACCCCAAATGATGCTATTGGGTAATAATAAAGTTATGATACTACTGAAGATGAAGATTATTGATTATATTTCTTACGTTGTTATTAAAGCATTGTGTTATTTGAGTATTGTATTAATGATGTACATGTTATAATAATTATAGAGTATATAAGGATTGAACTCCAGTACTATTTCATTAAGGACTTGAGATTGTGTGGAACCAAGAAAAGTGACTCAATAGGAGGTTAAATTTTTGGACAATATATGGTTGAGAGAAAGATAAACCATAATATGGTTCTGATACCAAGGTAGTGATTTTGGAATAATATATCATTGATTTGGATAAATTATATTGG
Organism: Viscum album; assembly: GCA_963277665.1. NCBI lineage: Eukaryota > Viridiplantae > Streptophyta > Magnoliopsida > Santalales > Viscaceae > Viscum > Viscum album. The sequence goes on along the minus strand of OY728150.1, from coordinate 1,222,275,132 downwards.
ATATTCTTGACTACCTTGAAACTGATTAATGATTTGTATATTCCATCATTGTTGGATTTTACAACATTTTTGGATAGAAAGAGTATATCCAGTATTCTATAAGGAATAAGGGAGCATGAATGTAATCAATAAGGTTTTATGGTAATTCAGGATGTTTCAGTGTTTTAAAAGAATACATGATGAAGGTGTTCACATGTTATTACGTGGAAAAAATATCTTAATTATGTTTACCTTCCTTATAAATTTTGGACTGTGAGTTTGGAAAGAAGTATTTTGGATAAGTCTAGTTTGAGATTATTTTTGGATTTCAATAAAAAGGACAACCCGAAGGTCGGGTGACAACCCGTCGCGTCCGGCAAGGCCGCGAGACTTGAACCTGCAACCGAAGGGCAACAAGGGTGTATCACATACCACTAGCCCACATGATGTCCTAAATTGAATAATGTTGTTTTTTTAAAAGGTCTGGTAGATGAATTATAAATTCATTTTTTGGAACCCTATATGAATAGGATGAATATAATATTTTTTTATGTTCTATTATATTTTAGAGTGAAATATGAATTTGTTATAGAAATTTGTTAAAGGATGGAACTCTATTTGTAATATATATATATATATATATATATATTTCTTTTATTATATGAAGAAATTAATTCTTAAACTTTAGTTAAGGGATCTTAAAACTAAAAATGTGTTATCCTAATACCTTATGTTTTGTTGTACTGATGATATTTTAAATCATCATAGATTGATGGATTTGAGGCCCTCAATTATACAATTGTTTGTGACTGGTGACCTCAATAAATCCTAATAAATATTTATGTATTTCCTCCAATTATGTGTATCTAATTGCCACCAATTTTCTCCTAATCAAGATCATAATTTGGTCTTGACTTTTTCATTCCCCTTTTCCTCTTATTAAAACTAAATTTTATTAACCCAATTTCCGATGTGGGTTTTCCCACAAAGGTATTTTCTATTTTCAACCTTTTATTTTCAAATAACAATTTCAAATTTCTAGAACTCAATTTATTGAAAAAGGAAAAAATGTAACACCCAAAGATTTCATAGTACGTTATTTCTTCAAATTAATTCAATAACTTTCATTACACGCAACACCGAGTTCAAGCGCCCTACGAATTACCAAACTAGCCATTCAAAAGCAGTTATAAATAGTATTAATTTAATTTTAAACTTTATATAATTTTTATAAATTTAGAATCCATATTGTGAGTTTCTTAGACATAATGTAAGAATAAATTCATTTTCTTTTCAGATAAGAGAAGTATTTTTCAAAAAATGAAATTTTACCTCCTTTTAACGGTTAAGCCTCTATAAATCTAATATTTGAAACTTTTATATATTAAATTTTACAAAATAAAATTCTTCTTTTGAATTGGGACATAATAACTTAGTTTTATTATTTTTTTTGTTTTTCTGATAACTTTAATATTTGGGTGAATAGTGAAAACACTATATTTTAATTGAAAAAAACTTTTTTAATCAAAATAATTTATAGTGTTAAATTATAAATTTTAATGGTTTGGAGGTATAAATAGATTATATTTTTACCATTTAATCCTATTCTGGTCATTGTAAGTAATTTCACTTTGAAATTGGACATAAACAAGTGTCAATCTTTTGATAGTTATTATTTCTTAAAATTACGCTTTTTGGTTTTGACAACGGAAATTAATTTTAAATTAATTAATTAAACTTATATGTTTTGAAATTTGTAAAATAGAATTGATTTTTGAATTCGTAATATCAAAATTATCTTAGGGTGATTTTTTGGTATTTTTTTGAAAACTTTCAATTTTTGATGAATAGTGAAAAAACACTGAGTTATTGTTTAAAACTGACTTTTTATTTTAATAATTATTCATTTTATTTAAATTTATTTTACATAAAAATAGATACATAATACCTATATATATTAAATTTAATTCATTGGAGTCATTTTATAATAAGTTTAGATATATAAAATGTTTATTGAACTTTTTACTGTCTTTTACCCACCTCCAAGGAGCATTTGCAAATTTACATAAAACATAATTTTACCGCTTCTGTGATCTGAATTTTAAAAATCAGAGAGACACAGTTGATATCAGTAAGTAAAATGTGATTCAATAAGATGAAAATAACTTTTGGTGAATAGTAACTTTTTACATTTATTTACCACGGTTAAAAGAAAATAGGGTAATTAAGGGTAAACATGATATTATTATTACCCTAACACATATACTAATTCTATTGGATAAGTTTAATTTGACCAGAAACAACCTTATGAATAAAATATTATCCTTTTGGACAACTTGTATTAGATTAAGACATTTATTATTATTTAATTCAAAGAAGAGTTAAAAGTGTTAAATTGAAAGTTTAATAACTAAACCATTTTTAATATAGGGTTACACATAAGAAATATTCGACTATAAATACTCATTAGTAAGATAAAAACATTTACTACATAATGTTATTTTATTTATAGTTTTTAGACATTAAATAGTTTAATTTATTTATGACACAATGATGGTGCGGTAATTACATAATTAATGAAATATTAAAATAATTGATATTATAAATATCCAAATAAATTTAATTTGAGACTTTTTATGAATTAAAATAATTTTATAGGTTAATATGACATTTTAGGGTTGGTTAGATGAATTTTTTTTGAATTAATAATTCTTTTATTAATTTTGAAATAACAAAATACCAAATAGTGTCGAAATTGACATAAAAGAGTTTTTAAAACAAATATAATATTATTAATTGATATTATATTCCTAAAAATATAAGGTTCATCTAAAAGACTTATATAATGATAGGTGTATCATTAATGAACCACTTGGGGCTAGATTGGAAGTATATATTAAGTTTATTAACCATATAATATAAAAATACAAAGAGACATGGTAAATGTCAAACTATTTAACTAAGATTTAAATCTAAATGATAAGGTTAATATAGTGAACCAAACCTGTATAAAACCTATTTGATGAGTGTTTTTCGACCCATATCCACCTTATAATTTAAATAATTTATTTTTGATCTATTAAAAAGCTAAAATAATTTTATTATAAAATAATATTTCTAACTTTTCCTAAGGTTCCCCTCACCCCTCTTATAAAAGGAAACTTCCCATTCTCTCTAATTCACACATTCAAAACCATTTTTAACGTCCAAACCCTGCAAAAATACCCTCTCAACTGTCCTACCTTAATCCTATAAGCCTTCACTTAGTCAGAAAGCCAACCTAAAGAGCCCTTTTGATCAAATCAAAAGGAAGAATCTGAAGAAGAGGTAAATATTTCATCACCTCTTTCAAGTTCCTTTCTTCTTACACTTCATCTTTCTTTGTTGTTTCCATTCTAAAATAATAAATAAAGTATAATCTATATACAATGATGTTATTATTAATATTTTACAACCATATTCATTATTATATCCATCCTTTGAATGACATGTCACCATACATGCGTACGTACGACTTACCGTATCCAAGTCGTGGTACAGTTGTTATTAAATACATTATTATATGGATAGGTATAATAATGATGTATAATTTATGTAAATAATAAATATACCATGCTAATGATACTGTACATATGTTATAACATCCAATTATATATTATTTTAATATCAAAAGAATGAAATTGTCGCTCATGCGTATGTACGGATTACCGTCTCCATGAACACAATGAGATTCATTCCCCATCGTATCCATTCAAGACAAATTTTCATTTGATAATTAAAAATAATTTTTAAAGATTTAATATCATTCTGAATATGAATAAGATAAATCCTATCCATAAAAAACTTTACTTATGTAACAAAGAATATAAAGGAAAATGAATCAGTTAACACCTGAAACGATGATAATACTAAAATATTATTAACAAAGAAATATTAGAAGATCATATATGATATCATATTAATGTATATAGTTCTTGAATAATTAAATAACATTTATTTAACCATTATACAGGAGGTTAACCTACCCCCGACCAAGGAAAAGTACAAGGTAAGGGTTAATTCTACAATCTCTTTATTATTCGAGGTTGTTTTTACGTAAGTATATAATGGGACCTCTTTATCATCCATATCCATGTTTCTTAAAAATGTAGTTCAAAAATTTTTTTACTAGAAAATGGGGTAAAGTAATTTATACCCTTATTTGACCTTATATGTTTTGAAATTAATCTTTCCGTCATTTTCCAAACAAGGTACTTTATGACCTTTTCGACAAAATTAAGGTAAGAATTTTTTTTAACTTATACGACGGGTGTGACTATTATCTGCCATTTTAACATCGTCAAAGCTTCCCTTACAAGCTTATAAGAATATTTTAAAAATAAATGTTTTATTTATAATTATGTGACTCTTAAATGATTTCAAAATAGAAAGAGATATTTCTCTAAAAAAGGTTTTGATTTCATCTATGTCAACATCCTTTGATGGATTTTATGTTTATTTGAAGTTGATTTATTATGATACAAAACTTCTATATTGTATTAAAGGTTCTGTGATATGTTTTACTATGGATGTGCTATTTTTATACCATTCATGGTTTATGGTTAAAGTATTGACATTTGACATGCTAGTTTTAATACGAATGTTTATGTTATATTTCAACCTTTTCATATGAGGAATGTATTGGACTTAGTAAGTGACGAGTAGATCCTGATATAGCTTCTCGATACATCGATAGTTATAATGAGACAACTAGACATGGAATTGTACAAGGCCTTTCCCAATTTGATACATGGTTTTGGCCAAGACCTTAATCATTTTTAGACGTCTTGGTCGAGGCCTTGAAAAAATGTTTCAGAATGTCCGGCATTATACATTCCCTCATTATTTAAATAATATTGATGGTTCATGTGGTCATTCGACTAGTAGAATACCCATGATTATGTTTTATTATGGAATTATTTACTCAGCTCATATTCCTGCCATAAAAGTATTCATGTTTATTATTAGTAAAGGCATATGGTTTCAATTATTCACTATGCTTAATATTTATGTCATCTTCCGCTGTATTTCTTACCATTAGTGAGCATTTGAGCTCACCCCTTTATTATTTTTTATTTTCCCAGGATAGGAAGATGTTAGTTAATCTAGGAGGCTTGGATGTTTCTTATGGAATAAATTCATGTTGTATTTATTTTCATGTTGTAAAGTTAAACTTATGTATGAATCTTGTTTCCAATAATACTAAACTGATCAGTCTTTCGAGAAATGATTTACTTGTGATCATTCCAATGTTATGTAATAATGCATAGACTCCGGGTAACTAGGTTTGGGGCATTACACTTTATGACCACATTTACATATAAAGGGAATCTTGATGCTTTTGATGCTTAATTTTCTTGATATTTAGGATGAAGATGGGGGAAGATGATTGACCCTGTGCTTGAGATTATATTGTAGAAGTTTTCCGTTTTGTACTTATAATAGCATACTATTTATACTTGTACTCCATTTACCCTAAAATTCTATTTTGGTATAGAATCATGACATCATCATCATCATTTTTGTACCATGTATCATTATTCATCTTTCATAGTTATCTGTTTACTCTGTTTGGGTTATTTATTACTTCTGTTTCTATCTGTTTATTATTATGCTTCCACTATTTCTTATTAATATTTACCAATATGTATACTCTGATATATGAGGGAATAGTCTCCCCACAGACACACCCAAGGCCCTCACTGCTAGTCAACAACCTCTAGTGTTTGGGTAGATGTTTTTGAGGTCATGTGACCAACATGTCTCATGGCACTATTGAGTGGAATCTGGAACCGAGATAATATAAAGTGGTATCATAGGTTTTATTTTCTTTTGTCTTATTATTAGGGACTTTATAAGAGACTAGGATATAGGAATTTGGACATGTCTCTATTATTGGACATAGATAACCCATGTATAGGGGAAACCCAAATTTCATGGGATGGGAATTATAGTTACTAATTATTTCATTGATGGTTGATACAATTTTTCCATTGGGAGGAACACATGATCTGTGATGTTATTGATATTTTTGTGATTGAAATGATGATTTATATTACATTGACCCAATGAAACGATGGAATTTCATTACATAAATCATATTAGGGACTATAAGAATTGAAATGACATGCATTATGCCATGCCATATTTATTTTTAGCAAATATTTCCCTATTTAAATGTGATTACTGATGCGCCTAATTGTTATATCTTGAAGTACCTACTTTGTTATAATAATAAAAATTTGATATTTTTTCTTTAAAGGATGTATTTTTGTTTGGGTTAAGTGGACGCCACTTTCATCTCATGAGGAGTATGGACTCTCATGGGTTGGGATGGTGAACCCTCTAACTCATCCAAATGAAAATGGGTAATTTAATCCTTAAACATTAAAATCAAAACCATATGTTAAAAATAAATAGATACCTTATAGGGTAATGTGTGACTTTGACCTCACCTTAGCATGGGATGTTAGTCAAAATCCACATGAACCTTTTTAGGTCCTTCCTTTTTATCTAAACCTGGCTCTTGGAGTAGGCTGTTAGTTGTGTTATCTTTAGTGGTGGGCCATGCTCCTATCCTCTTATCACTTTCCTTATAAGTTGTTCCATGTTCATGGAGGAATTGTACATGACCTTCCTTATTGATTCTTTACCTAAATTCCATATTTTTTATAAATATTTTTTGAGGAATTCATTTGGAAATTATAGTGTTATTCCCCTACGATGTACTCATGATACACACTAAGAGAGTGGCGATGAGAACACTCCAGAGGTGGTGGTCCATGAGCCGCCCATTGTAACTCTTATAGATCCACCTGAGGTACCTCCTATTTATCTTCCAATAGTCACTGATTCTTAGTTTAGGGATAGTTTTTGAAGGTTTATAAAGACTATCCATGGTGCTCCTCGACCAACCCCAACTATGGCAGAGCTTACACGGGACTTTCAGCAACAAAATCCCCCCACTTTCTCTGGGGAAGGTGGTCCTCATGCTGTAGAGTCATGGATAGAAGATATGATATCCATATATAACCATATTGAGACACCTCCATAGTGGAGGGTAAATAATTCTACCTACATGCTTCGTGACTCTTCCAAGCGTTGGTGGGATGTCATATCTAAATCAGAGCATTACCGATACATGAGCTAGAAATAATTATGGATGGCTTTATTTGATCACTTCTTTTCACAGGCTTTGAGAGTGGACTGATTTAGGGAGTTATTTCATCTTCAGCAAGGCTCTATGATATTTCTTGAGTATTCTTCTCACTTCACTGAGGTTCAACGTTTTTCTCTATCTCTGATAGGTGATGAAGTGACTACTGTGAGGAGTTTTGAGGATGAGCTTGGATATTCTATCCAATCACAGGTGATCATATTTCAGTTGAATTCCATTTCAGAGATAGTGAACCAGGCCTTGATCATAGAGAAGACTCTTAGGGAAGCAGGTCCTATGAGCTTGGTAAGTTCTATTCTGCGTCTGAGAGACAGTTCTTTAGGAAGTAAAAAGATTCGTTTAGATGGTGCACATGGGGGTAGTTCCAGCCAGGTGACATGTGCTGAAAATTGCATAGTATGTCACTAATGTGGCAGGATAGTCCATAAGAAGTATCAGTGCATGAGGAACCAAATGGAATGCTAAACTTATGATAGGATGGGCCATCATTAACATTTTTTTCTATTCTTTTTCTCCAACATCTTGTGACAGGGGATATATACCAGTACGTCCATTAGGTATAGAATCCATGACACCATGATAGGATGGGATTTGGTCTTCTATTTTCTGATCAAGCTGAGAAATAATGGTCGTGGCTAAGGCAATCAAGATTCAGATCATCAGTGACAACATAGTGGATCTTCTCAGGCTAGTCAGACTGAATCTAAGATCCATGGTTTAGACCATATGTATCCAATGTAACCAGCATCTGAGGAGCTGAATATAAGGCCATATATAGTTATAGGTACTATTCTGGTATCCTCTACATTAGTTTCTACCCTTTTTGATATAGGTGCATCACACTCTTTGATGTCTGTTGTGTGTGTGGAAAGACTTGGTCTCACTATAGAGTAATTCTGTGGCATTATGTCTCTTGACACTCCAATAGGGCTCAGAACAGAGGGAATATGTCAGTGTCAGGATTTCCCCATTGATATAGGTGGGTACCATTTATTCTATAATTTCTTCATCCTCAAGATGACCGACTTCAACGTCATTCTCAGTATGGATTGGCTCATGCGTTTTCATGTCCAAGTGGATTGTTATCACCGTTGAGTGTCTTTTACATTTCCCAAGTTAAATTAATATATACACAAAGGTGAGTGGGATATCTAGAAAGTTTGAGCTGGACCCAAGTGAACTGGGCTTGGAAGAGTGACCGCTCAGCTACCGAGTCTCTTTATGAGTGATCAGGGAATGTAACTCATAGATTTCCCTCCAGTTTTGGATCATTTCAGGGAAATATTCCCTGATTATTTATCTATCTTACTTTCTGAGAGATAAGTTGAGTTCACCATAGAGCTAGAGCTAGGTGCGACACCAGTGTCCATTCCTCCCTATAGGATGGAACGTACAAAACTCCAAGAACTCAAGAAACAGCTTGAAGATCCTGAGGATAAGAGTTTTATCTAACCCAGACCATCACTATGGGGTTAACCTATTATTTTTATCAAGAAGTTGGATGGTACCCATCGATTGTGTGTGGATTATAGATGGTCGAATCATCTTATAGCTAAGAACCATTATCCATTTCCTCATATAGATGTACTCTTAGACCAGCTCCATAGAGAAAATGTTTTCTCCAAGATCGATTTGAGGTCGAGCTACCATCAGGTTCATGTGAGACCATCATATATACCACGTACAACATTCCAGAGAATGTATGTCCTGTATGAGTACTTGTTTATGCAGTTCAGTGTGACGAACATACCAATAGTCTTCATGGATTTGATGAATCAAGTTTTTCACCCATATTTTGATTCCATCATGGTAGTATTCATAGATGAAATCTTGGTGCACTTGAATACCATACATGACCATGACACCCATCTTGAGATCATGCTAAGTACACTAAGAAAGCATCATATTTATGTAAATCTCAGTAAATACCACTTTTGGATTAGTGAGGTTCACTTCTTGGGTCATATCATATTAGAGGCTAGTGTATCTGTTGACTGGAGAAAGTGAGTGTTGTGGTTTCTTGAGTGAAACTAAATTTTTTTTTGATATATATAGTTTCTTAAGAATTGTGGGATATTATAGGCATTTCATTCAATACTTTTCCCGCTTAGTATAACCTCTCAGGACCTTGACTAAGACGTGTATATAGTTCCTATGGTCTGAAGCTTGTGATAAGGCCTTTCAGAAGTTAAAAGGAATACTCACATCAGCTCCGATTCTGATTCTTCCTAAGATGGGTAGAAGTTATACATTTTATTGTGATTCCTCAGGGATCAAACTGGGTGAAATTCTGATGCAAGGTGGTTGCGTTTTTATGTATAGATCTCACCAGTTGAGGACACATGAGAGGAACTATCCTATGCATGACCTTGAGCTATCCACTGTGGATCATGCTCTATACTGTTGGGGGAACTATCTTATGGGTGAGAGGTTCATTGTTTACACGAATAAAAAAATCTTGAAATATATCTCCATGCATCGAGACTTGAATCTTAGGCAATGTAGGTGGGTAGAATGACTGCAATCTTATGAATTTATATTTCTTATACCCATAGTAAGGGAAATTCCATGGCTGATGTATTGAGCTATAAAACTCAGACACAATCCATAAAAGTGTCCAGAAGTGAGTGGAAGATGATGGTTATGTTTTTTGAGTTGCATCTAGAGGTCAATAGCACCACAATCAATTGATTTTATCGGCTCTTGTAGTGACAAATTCTATTTTGGAGTGAGTCTTCATACAATAGTTATCTAATCCAGAGGGACTTGTTTTTAGGGAAAGTTTCATAGGAGGGAACCCACCTTTGGGTTGTGTTGTTGATAGTAGTGAGACCCTACTCTTCCATGGGCGTGTTTGGGCTCCTTCAGATATACATTAAGAGCTAATGAGGGAATCTCATGCCTCAATTTAGGAAGTTCACCCTGGGATTACCAAGATGTATTAGGATATGCATCATCAGTATTGGTGGTCAGGTATGAAAAAGTAGATAGAGGTCTTCATCACTCGGTGTTCCACCTATTAGTAGGTGAAGGCAGAGCACCACCGACTCACTGGACTTTTACAAAATTTATCCACTCCTGAGTAGAAATGGAATGAAGTCCCCATAGATTTAGTTATAGGCTTGTTGAGATCTCCTTGAGGTAGTGATGTAGTATGGGTGATCGTCGAAAGGTTGAACAAAGTTTCTCACTTCTTATTGATCAACAAGACTTACTCTACTTATGAGTTAGGTAGACTTTACATCAATGAGATAATGAAACTTCATGTTGTACCTAATTCTTTAGTTTTGGACTAATATTCCTTGTTCACATTGTGGTTTTGGAAAGTTTCCAAAGGCACTTGGTTCACAGGTGCTTATGAGTACTTTATATCCCCCTCAAACCAATGGGAAGTCCGAGAAGACAATTCATGTGATAGAAGATATTCTACAAGCCTGTATTCTTGATTTTGGGGGTTCCTGGGAGAATAATATTCCTCTAGTTGAGTTTTCCTATAATAATATCTTTTAGGAAACAATTTAGATTGCTCCGTATGAGGCTCTCTATAGGAGAGTATTCCGTTCACTCCTATACTGGCTAGAGGAAGGGAAGGTAGCTCTTTTAGGTCATCGTCTTGTTCAGGAGACTTCGGATAAATCCCAGATGATTCAAAAGTGTATGTATATATATTAGTTGAGGCAAAATTCATATACCGATATTCATCTTAGACCTATGGAATTTGTGGTGGGACATCGAGTATTTCAGTACGTATCACCTCGTTTGGGACATAAAATAATTAGGAGACAAATGAAGTTATCTCTGAGAGATTTTAATAATTTAGAGATAGTGAAGAGGGTTGGGATGGTAGTCTATAGGTTTCTATTACCACAGAGGTACCATTCCATACATTACATCTTCCACATATCTCAACTTCTACAGTATCATATAGAACCGTCTCATTCATTTGATCATGATAATATCAAGCCAGAGGTGGATGCATCCTTTGAAGAGTATCCAATCCGTATAGTTGACCGCAATACAAAGGATCCCTAAGACAGGTCAATTCCTTTAGTTCAGGTGATATAGAAACATAGAAATGTTTATAATGATACCTATGAGTGGGAGGCCAATGTATGTGCACAATGGCTAAAACTTTTCTCAGAGGATATCATACCACCCTCAGAAGGGAAACTCAGGGATGAGTTGTTTTAAAGAGGGGGGGGGGTTATAATGTCCCTACTTTTTTAAAAGGTATGAACCTTTTAATTTTTTCTTTAAATTCCTGAAAATGACCCTTAGTTTGACACCTAATCTTTAAATGGAGGTCTTGGGTGTGTCTGGGGCTCACTTGAAGCCTAAACTACCAAAAAGGGGGAAACAAACTGGGTTGAACGGTTAGGAGGAACCATACATCCCAGGTGCACGACTATATGACCATTTACAGATTTGAGGCAGTGAGCTACCATACGACTAACACATAGTTAGTGAAACCGTGAAGTCGACCATATGATACACCACAGAGTAATAGAATATACCACACTGTTGGCACACGATTTGGCCAACTATGTGGCCAAACCATACAACACCTGTTGGGTAGTTATTTTATGAAATATTTTAAACCCTTATCTCTCCCCTAACCCTTACACTCATTTTTCCTCCCTCCATGCATAAAAATACCCCCTTACTCTCCTCTATTGGGGTTTAAATTGATATCCCTACATACTGGCCAGATATATTCTCTGTTGAAAGCTACAAACTACTCTTAGTCGAATCAAGCCTCAATACCTAATGTAAATTGTACAATGACATTGAGACTTCATGATTGTAGGTACAAATAAAGGGAAGTGTGCTATTTCTAATTCTTGATTTTCTTGCTGTTTAGGATGGAGATGGGGGTAGGGGACCTAGCCTATGCTTGAGATGCTATCATATAATTTTATCATTTAATACTTTTGATAGCATGTTTTTTTGATTGTACCCCATTTTCACTATACGCATATTTTGTTATAGACTCAGGAAATCATCATCATCATTTTTGTACCATGTATCATTATTCATCTTCCATATTTATTTATTTACTCTGTTTGGGTTATTTATTATTTATGTTGCTGTCTATTTATTATTATTCTTCCACTATTTCTTCTTATTATTTACCAATTTTCATAATCTAATCTACGAGGATGTAGTTTTCCCATAGACACACCCTAGGCCCTCCCTATTAGTCGGATGCCTCTAGCATTTAGGGATATGCTCTTGAGTTCATGTGGAAAACTGGTCTTAGGAAACTATTGAGCGACATCTGGAATTGGGATGCTACAAAGTACATTCCATACCCCTTATATGTACTCAATCTTGAGGTGGTACCATTTGAGAATGATCTTTCCTATTAAGAGCATCCAATGAAGATCTTATATCATACATAAAAAGTTCTACAAAATAAGACAATTCACCTTGTTAAAGTATTGTGGAGAAACCAAAATTTTGAAGAAGAAATGTGGGAACCAGAGGAGGTGATGAAATAGAGTTACCCTTATATGTTTTAGTGTGGGAAAATAAAATTTTGAGGGTGAAATTTATTAAGGGGGAAGATTTTAATGACACGTACTGTTATAAATAAAACCCCTTTCCAATTTATTTAAATTTATTATTATGTAATATGGTTATAAAAACACATGAACATATTTGGTTTTATTATATCCTATCAAATTTAATTGAAAATTAAGAATAATTTTCATTGATAATATATCCTTTGAACAATGATCACATGATCAGTATAAATATAAGGTTTTAACAAATCCATTTGACATAGAAAAAGGACGTGATGACCTCAAACAGTAGGATCATACCCTATGAATCCCATTTTTCAGATATTATAATGGAGATAACATTTCTAGGATCTTTCCTTAACAAATACCAATTTGAGATCCAACAACTTAAGTATGATAGAAACTATTTATGGGAGAAGTTCAAGCTCATCGAGATGACGACCCAAACTTTGTTCACCGAATCACCCCATGAAAGTTCCACCATCGCGCACCTTACTCATAGGGAGTTTTCTGGTGTATTAAAGGGATATGTATCAAGACCATATCAATATTAATATTTAAATTATTTTTTATAAAATAATGAATATATTTTCATCCTATTATTGTTACTTTGTAAATACACTACTATAAAATCAGGCTATAGCCACGGTTTTAAACCGTGGCTATAGGCCCAAAAACTGTGGCTATAGGTTATAGCCATGGTTCCCACAACCATGGCTGGTATTGGCATGGCTATAGGGTAAAACCTATAGCCACAGTTGGGAACCATGGAAACAAACCTAAAGCCACGGTTTTCAATCCGCGACATAGGCTGAAAGCACTCATCTCCTATAGCCACTGTTGCAACCGTGGCTATAGACATAAAGCCACAGTTAGGAACCGTGGATGTAGACCTATAGCTATGGTTTAAAACCGTGGATATAGGCCTCCACATTTCGTAAAAAAAAACATCACCGGTACGGTGCTGGGACCTTGCATCCTCCCCACATCCCCTGAAAATACCCCCACCCCTTGCTGGACCCCTTGGTTTTGAACATGCCACATTATTCGTGCATGGTCATGGTAAATGGAAGAGCCGACCAACAACACATCCTGGGAAATGAATATTCATTGTTTAACTTTTCTGGTTTAGTAGAGATATTGTCTTTTGTTAAAAGAACCTAGACCATGGAGATGATAAAGACAGGGGTTCTACTCTTGTATCTGCTAAACTAGAATGGCAGATGATGATGTATTTCACTAACACCGAAAGTCAATCTGGGATCTGGAAAACAGCCCCCCTGAATAGCAGCCCCCCAGACAGAACCCCCCGGATGGACCCCCCTGCTAGACCCCCCTGGACAGCCCCCCGTTGGACCCCCCCTGGACAACAGCCCCCCCAGACAGTAGCCCCCCTGGATAGAAACCCGCAACCCCCCGGATAGAACCCCCTTGGACAGCAGCCCCCCGGATAGTAGCCCCCCTGGATAGAAACCCGCAGCCCCCCGGACAGAACCCCCCCTGATGGACCCCCTGGACAATAGCCCCCCCGGACCCCCCTGGACAGCAACCCCCCCCCCCCCCTGGACAGAAACCCGCAGCCCCCCCCCCCCCCCCCCCGGACCCCCTGGACTGAAACCCCCCTCCCCCCCAGATAGAAACCCGCCCCCCTACTGGACCCCCTCTGGACAACAGCCCCCCCTGGACCCCCTGGACAACATCCCCCCTAGACAGAACCCCCCCACTACCGGACCCCCTGGACATCAGTCCCCCCTACTTTGGATGTTTCTTAAGGTTGAGGCTGGGAGATACTGGGTTTATCCAATATAGACTTACAGATATTCTCATAGTGAGGTTATAGGTTTCTTGTGGAGGATTTAGGAGGTACAGTTGTGAGTTTCGTGTTGCTGTTTGGAATTATAGGACCTTTGAAGATGGGTTTCAGCTGGGGGTGTTGCTGTTTGGATTTTTATACATGGTTTAGTACAGGATACACTTACATGGTGCATGGTTCTGGTTGGTTTGTGATTTCTACTATGGTTGGTAACATGTTTTGGGTGCATAGGGGTTGGATTTATGGTGTTTCTTCTTTGTTTTGGATTACTATTGTAGGCTTCTGGTTCTCTTGATTGTCTAGTGTGGTGGATATAGTTTGGGGTGGGTCTTCAGGTGGTGGTTTGGAGTAATTCCAGTTGTCTTGAGCTTGGTTTCCCCATCTTGTGTATTCTGGTTGTTGATGGTGTAGGGATTTCTATGGTGGATGTTCCTAAATTCCCTTAAGATGCTGGATGCTGCAGGTTGGGAAGCATGTTTCTGGTAGATGGGTGGTTCTCTTTCTAGGGTGGGTGCATGTTGACTACTTTCAGGGGTAAGATGTCTCCAATTACTAGTTTAAATCCCTTATGAAATGAAACTAAGATAAGAAATGGAGATATATATCCCTTTTAGGGTTAATGGGAGATTATTGGAAACCCAAGTCACTCAAGTAATGAAAGGTGGTTTATGGGTTAAGGTGCTCAAAAAGATAATGGAGGCACCCCATTCTTTGGTTGATTGGTGCTAGGATCTTGTGGTACTTTGAAAAAGAATAATGATGTATGATGGATTACACATTTTAACATCATGTAGTGGGGATATATCTATTATACAGCTTAACATCACGTGACAAGATGTTTTCCTCACAGATTAATTTTATGTGGTAAGGAAATTTTTCATGTAGTATAAAATCATGTGGTAAAGTCATTTTTTCTGATCTAAATGGCCCCCCTTATCATTTTCCATATTAGAAAGCTAGGTTCCCTGATTTCACATGATAAATGATCAGTGGGAGAAACAGGGGAAAACTAGGAAGTTAGTTAAGTTGTGTGAGAGTGGGTCTCAGATGGATTACTACATAGGTCTAGTCCATATGATGTTTGGAGCTGCATTTTTATCATCTTATATGTTGTGATTGAACCCATTATTAAAGATTTATTTTTCCATATTTATCCTATTATGGAAGTAATAATGTTTTATGTTGTTCTTGTATAAAATATACCTATACAGGTCTAACTCGTATGCAGAGAGGGATCATTTTCATGTTGATTGTTGTAAATGGAACCATGATTGGAGATCCAATCAGACCCAAATATCCTATAATGAAAGAAATATAGCCACATAAAGTTCTTGAATGGGAAACTATCTATACAAGTCTTCCCCATACATAGAGAGGGGAATTGTTCCCATTAATTATTGTAGCTGGACACGAGATTGGAGATTTGGGTGTCACTCTATATCCTGTGAAAACATAAATAAATCCACATATAGTTCTTGAATGGGAAACTATCTATCTAGGTTTGACCCATATGTAGAAGGGGGTATTGTTCCTATTGATTTTTCCAGCTGGACCAAGGATGGGAGCTTCATGCATCACTACATATCGTGTGATGAATGGAATCAAACCACACATAGTTCTTCAAAAACCATGTAGTTTAATGTCATGCATAAAGGATGTAGGTTCCATAGCATGAAAATGAAATATTGTTGCTGGACCCAAGACAATAGATATGGGTGTAACTATGTATCATGTCATGGGAGAATTGAACCCACATGTAGTTCATGAACGGGTTGTTCCCTATATAGGTCTGGCCTAAATGTAGAGTTTTCCAGAGATAGCTATTTGTAGTGATGGAAACTGGACTTCAATGGAAAAAAATAGCTCAGTTTTGTACACTAGTGAGTACGGTGTCTCTTGGGTAGTAGTTCACATGGTGGTATGGTAGGCCCATAAATCATGTAGGAGCTTGTCAGTCTAGGAATTATTCTATTTTTCAACCATCTTCTACTACTTATTCGATAGAGACTTTTTGGAGGCCTGAATCTGTCCATTTGTTGCTACATGATAGCAGTATGAGTGGTTAGTGATAGGTGTTCAAGTCAGAGAGAGAATAAAAACAAGAGTTTCTATTTATTTCTACTACAATAATGAGCAAAATTTACAGTAGGAAAAAAAGAAGAACAATTGAAGAAAGGACTCCCTGTGGTCGCACCATGAGGCCGATGGCTGCAGCCCCTGTATCTGCACAGCAGATCCATTTTCTAAAAAACAATCCATGGACATACACAGATAATCTTTGGGTTCTTCATACTTTTTTTGATAGGACTCTGGGAGGTAGAAAAAAAATACATATCCTGTGTTTGGGGAGCTTCATGGGAATGGAAAACCTTCTAATCTAGAAGTTTAATTTCTAGTAGTATACTTTCTTGGGAAGGATGTGCCATGAGGAAATTAGATAGGGTCTTCCCTTTCACTAACTTATGTGATATGAATTAGATATCATGTTGTCTTAAAGTGACTGATCATAGGGAAGAATTCCCAGTCAACATAGGGAAGCTAAGGATGTACTTGAGTGGGTCAATACGAGTGACCAGGTGAACTTTGTAAGGATACTAGTAAAGCCTCATATTTTAATTGGGAAGATGGGTTTGAGGTAGTTTTTTTCAACATCATAATATTGTGTCTTAGTACCTAACATCATTTTACTAATGTAATAGACACTTGTTTCACTCCTCGCATCATTCTTATGTGCAATGAGAACACTGAGAAATCAATTTATGAAGGCCAAAAATAAGATGAGTGGAATTACTTCCACGAATGGAATCAATACTAGTCAGTGTAGTAAGTATTTATTTAGAATATCAAAGGATTAATGGAATTACTCATTGAAATGGAAGGTGACTTCCTTCTTTATTAAAACGGTGAAGCGTATAGACATGTCAGCCAGGTTAGCTATGAAGTTATAAATGTAATAAAGGTTCCCCTAGAGCCCCCTCAATTCTTTAATAATATAAGGAAGTGAAATTGATAAAAATGAACTTTTTTTAGAATCAAACTCAATTTCATGGTATCACACCACAAATATATCGAATTTCCCTAGCGTTACCCTGAAAACGCATTTTACCAGATTCATATTTAGGTTGTGCTACTGCAACTTGTTAAATATTATTTCAAGATCTTTGAAATAATCACATCTCTATTAAGATTTGATAACCATTTCATTAACAAAATCATTCATCTATTCTTTCTAAGAATGTATTGATGATATAATGTGTGTAGTGTTGGTATGTAGTGTCATCATTATTTAATCCAAAGGGCATGACCTAAATGGTGCGGGCTGGATTGCAGGTGGCTGGGGGCTGGTGTGGGCTCAAATGTAGGTGGAAGGGGGCTGGAATTCTGGTGGAAGGGGGCCGGTTGCAGGTGCTGGGGTGTCGTCCTGGAGTAGGGCCAAATCATGTCATTACCGCAGCGTGACTGCGGCGTGACCGCGGCATGACCGCGGTGTGTTCCGATCCCGCGAAAATTGATTTAATTATATTTAACATTTATTCTAAAACTCATTCAGCACAAATCAAATGCAATAATTTAAGCAACTAGATCAACATAACAATCACTGGTGGAAGGGGGCTAGTTGCAGGTGCTGGGGTGTCGTCCTGGAGCAGGGCCAAATCACAGCATTACAGCGGCGTGACCGCGGCGTGACCACGGAGTGACCGCGGCGTGACCACGGCGTGACCACGGCGTACCGTGGTATGACCACCACGGTGTGACCGCTGCGTGTTCCGGTCCAGCGACAATTGATTTAATTATATTTAACATTTATTCTAAAACTCATTCCGTACAAATCAAATGCAATAATTTAAGCAACTAGATCAACATAACTATCACTGTGAGTTTTCAAAGACAACGCACCTCCGTTGGAGTGGTTTCATTATAAAAGCACGACGTTAATTATCAAATGAAACAATAATATTAAAGAACACTTATTCAAGATATGCAATTCAATATAATTAAGTAGAATTAATAAAGAAGCTAAATTCAATTTAAAGCATGCAAGGACACCTAGCCCCTATGCACACACCCGCATGGCCATGAGCACATGCAAGGGGATCCTTGCACATAGGCACTCAAAATAGCTAGATTGCATAAAAATCAACCAAGATGGATCTCTTTAGTTCCCAATGACCTATGAATTGTAGTTACAAGAGACATATCTTTAGTTCCCAATGAACTATGCATTGCAGTAACAGAAAGTAATGCTGAAGTCCTAAAAGGTGTTATTATTTGAACTAAACATCATCTAAACATGGATAATATTTCAAAGAGGTATGTTCCAATGCTTTTATTTTTTTATTATTTTAATGATCAATATGTTTTTTCTAAAAAAGTAGGGGAAAAAATTATGTATATTTGAGTTTGATATACCATATGAACTTTTATTAGTATGCAGAATAAATACACAATATATCATTATTAATTACTGTGTAATATATTTCATGATGAAGTGTTCAATTATTGATGTCAAACACAACCATGATCCATTTGGGGTACCTCACAAAATACACAAAAACATAATTTCATCAAAATTTGTAGTGCCCAAATGAATCTCGGTCGAGATCTAAAGCATTGCTTACCTTCCCAGTGAAGGCCCCATATCATTTCTATAATTCAACCCCTTCAACTTGGTTTTCACCTATTCTTCAATTCAATATAGGTAACAAAATTAGTATACAATTTATTTCATAATTGAATCAGATAGATATGTCCTATTTGAAGTAGACTGATTAATTAAATTTAAAATAGAATAAATTAATGAATTATACTTAAAAAATATAGATGTGAAAAATTAAATAAATAAATGGAAAAGGAAATGAAAAAAATGGAATTGTAAATGAATTAGAGAATTGGATCCATATTATAGCTATGAATTAAAATGTACAGTAAATAGAAAATGACAATTCTGAAATTAACTAAACAATGAGACTTTTCTGTAACACCCATTGAAAAAAATATATAAAAACTGATATAGACTTTTACTAAGTAAATGTTCAAGGCATGTAAAATAAAAAATATATGAGAACTATTTAAACTAATGTATCATAAAATTAATGAAATGATTCAGAATAACGACATTAATACATAAAGGATGAATCAAAATATTATTTAGTATTCACAATATGAATTCCTTTAGTGATTGGTGACTAGAAAAGTGAATGAAAGCTGTAATTATGATGAAATTAGAAACCTATAATTTCATTATAATGTATATGATTAAATTAATAATCAAAAGTAGCACCAAAGTGATAAAGAAAATTATATAAAATAGAATGTAATTATTTTAGAAGTGACTAATTGTATAATGAATGATATATATATATATATTATCATAGAATGTAATTATACATAAATAATTGAATAATGCACACAAATCATAATAGTGAGCATTTTTTTCAAAGGTGGATAAGATCAAAAACATTTCCTAAATCCTTAGATCTATCATAAAAAATGATGAATTTAGGTATTCTGTTGGAGTATAAAATTCATGCAGTTTGATTTTACTAAGTGGAAAAAACAATGAAAACTTTGGAGATTTTTTACCTCTGAATTAGTTGACTCTTTCATCAAACCACAACATAGAATAGAAATACATTAAACTCGGATGAGGATCACTGGCAAGTCTTACAATAGTTAGAGACCTCGGAGAAACAATAATTTATTGATGCAACTCCAGCGGGAGTGTGACCCATCTGCATTTAACAAAATAATAAAGATTTAAATCCAAAGGCATTGAAATGATAAAGGGAAAAAAACCTTACACCAAAATGATTTGTTTAATCTACATTATGATCAAAATTCTAACTACTGAAAAAAATATTTCTAAATAAACTAAATAGAACTAAACCCGTGATTAATATTTTGGTAATTTTTTTTGAAAGTTAGTTTAAATGAATTAATCTATAGCAACCAACAAAATATAGACTAAACATGAAGTCGTGTGTAGTTGGTTGGTCGCAATTATCCAGTGGTTCCCATGAATGATACATCATTTCACATTATAGCTGCGTTTACTAAAAAATAAAACCTTTTGGCCTAATACATGTATGTATAATATACGGTAACGTTAAAATAGAGACTACCTGCTTCATTGAAGTCATGTAGTTTGAGAGATAATATGGTATATGATCTCTTTTTTCATCCCCCAAATCATTCTCATTTGGAATGAATACGCTTCATCTTATCCATCATTGCAAAGAAAAATTAAACAACCACAGACACTGATATAGGTCATACAAGTTAGAATATAAAAATACAATTAACAATGTAAGGGAGTTAGGGAAATTTTGTCTCTATACTATGTTTGAAAACACAATGAAAACATTATATATTAGGAGAATGAACTGTTAGAACACATATAAATATGGAATCACATATGTAGTAGAAACACACAGTATGATCAATGAACAAACTAACAATGAATATAATAATCAGATAATGAATAGAAACAGATAGTTATTGTGGGGTGAGCAACACATTGTTCTAAACTCAATTGATCAGTAAGAGTATCAGTAGATGTGGATAGAAATCATGCACTTGAGGGAGTTAGGGAACAGGATGCAGTGAATTTAGAGGGTACTTGAGTGAAATAATTCGACATAGTAGGAGAAATAGAAAACACATGATGAGGTGAGGGGATTCGGGAGGATGAACTATAGTAGAAGATGGAAAGATTGGTGTGGAAGACACCAGAAGTGTATTGCAGGTACTGCATGATTATGGGAGGGGAAACATGACCAGGAACCCTAGGAGCGGTAGCGAAGGTGTGACGGGAGCGGGAACCATAAGAGCATCGCCAGAGGGGAAATAGGAGCACGAAGCGTAGGAGAAATGTCAGAGGATAAAACCTGTTGAAAAAAATAAATGAACAACTCATAAGATTGTTATTAATGAATATTAAATAATTTAATTGTTCACATGGTACTAAAACATTTGTATTAATGAATAAGTGTATTAAAATACCATAGTCAAGAGTGAAGGTAATGCATAATATAATAACTACTTATACTCATAGGTCATGCACTACCCAATGATAGTCTTGCACTACCAGAAGGAATAAGTGAAACTGAAAAAGGAGGTCATACTAGTGGGAAATGCATTCCAGGAAGCCTATAAAGTAGCAAGTCAACCATGAAAAGACTTCACATTCTTCAAAACTAAAACCTCAAGAAGACATCCATGCACTGTCATAAAGCTGTCAAATTGATATTCAGAAAATAAAGGGCATTCCAGTCGAGAAAGCAACCTAGGAAAGAGAAAAAAACCCATCATAAAAAAAATAGGGAAGAAACTCCAGGATAGCATTAAGACCATAATGCAGATCACTGAATAGGGTGAAAAAATCCACTATCCAGTGAGAGAAAGATAAGACATCCATCAAACCATCAAAAACAATGAAATCATGTAACACAACATCATGGAGGTAAAGAAGGTTGAGTTATGCCACAGAAGGTTCTGGTTTATAAAAGAACATAGAAATAACAGAAAATCTCTAATATCAGATTAGATTTCAAAAAAATTAAGAGCACCTTCGTAAATAGTACATACTGTTTCCTTCAGAGGCATTGTGAAGGAAATACATTAAAATAATAGCCATCCAACAATTCTTTCAATACTTTCTACACTACAACCCCTATCCTGGATGTTAGCATCATAGTGTTTCAGTAGTGAAAAATGGTGACAAACAAAACATGAAAATTCAAACTAAATTTGAACCCTTTGTATAGATAATGTATATGCAGAAATCAAATAATACTTACTATGTGCATATAGATACTTCTATGGTTGATAGTAATATATTAAGATCCAAGGGAAATTATAATCAATAATAGATAAGAAAGTGGAGTTATATATTAATACTATTCAATAACTAATAATCTTATCATTTTATATGGTATTATATATCATATTTTATGATAGAATGAGAAATCATAACGGTGATATAATAGAAAATTTTAAATACACAGTGCAATATCATTTGTAGAAAAATGTATATAGAACTCATATTCTATAAATAAAATAGAACAAGTTTTTTCAATGTTTTTCAACTTACAATATCCCAATTTCATAATTCCCAACTCAAATGTGCAAAACAAGACACTATGTCATATTTTATGACATGGAATATGATATTCAGTATGATATCAATATTCCTCATTCCAATAATTATTTAATAACTCAAAAAACATTCTAATCACTAATACCACATTTATGATTCATAGAGAACTAATAAGACTTATAAAAAGTAATAAAAATGATTATGAATCTTGATTTATCCTTTTATAGATATATTATTTCATATTTTATGTTAATAATAATTGGGATTTTAAAGAAAAACTGTACTTTTATTGCGAAGATATTGAATTATGATTAATTTTTTGATAGAATTTATAATCCTTAAATATCATAATAAAAATTGTTTTTAGGGGGGTTTTAACTATCAAATTTTCTTGATTAAGTTTTCCATGTATTTCAAGAACATTTCATTGGATGATAACAATGGAAATTTCATTAAAGTAATAATTTTAATGTGATTATGATATTTTGGTTGTCTTGAAATTAATTTATTAAAATTACATTCTGTTTTAGTTGAAGATCAGTTGAATGAATGTAATATTATTTTATGTCTTGGAATTCATCCTTTTTAATCATTTTTTAACTTTTATTTTTTATTTTAATTGAGAAAATAGTCATAGTTTCAAAATTTGTGGTAAATATTTATTCAATGTGGGTCCACTAATCATACAAAACAATCTCCTGAAGAGTCTACCAAAATACTATGTGTGAGGAATTAGGATAAGTTAGAGATATGTCACACATTAAAAATTCAAACTACTGTAATTTTTCAAAGAGAACCTACCAAGCCTGTAAATTTTTCAAATGAACCAACATACTATGAGTTTTTTTAATCAAGCTATTTTATGTCAATAATAACTTACCTCACATCAATTTAAAATAATTTCAATTCACGAATTTCACAAAGACCAAAACTACCATACACTTTCCTCAAATATATCATGTGTTCTTCACTCCTACAATGGAGGTACAGACTGAACCCACTATATTTGAAAAAAATGATTGAATGTGGATGATTAATCAGTCAATAAATCATAAGTCCACAAACTGTGAACTGACCATATGAATTTTTATCTACCATTTAGTATTTCTCCTTCCAACGATGAGGTATATTTCATATCAATTTTAACTATTTTTGGAAACTTACTTAAATTTTTAAATAGAAGAAATGGTCTAGAGACCAAAAATTCTAATTATTCATTGAAAATTGATGGAAACTAAGGAGAAAACATTTAAATTTAACACAGATAGATGAACACTGAATCATGGGTCTTTCTAGGATATTTGAAGGGATAACCAATATGGATTCAATACAAAATAAAGGGTATGTATCTTAATATAATTAAAAATTTATCACCAATTATAATTATTTTCTGGAGTGAGTTATCTGATATCATGTGGTACTAGTTTGAATGAAGAAAAATATATCCAAACAAAACCAAACAAGAATTTGAACTGGGGTGCCTCCGTTGGAGTAGATTTTTGAAGATTACTGGACTTGTAGAAAATAAACCAAGGGGTTCCTATGACATGTGACCTTAGGATATGGTTCTAATGAAACTAATTAAAATCATAACATTGTCTAGGATTTCATGAAATAAATGAGGATATCACTATTCTTGATTAAAATGTGCTTATGGATAGTAGACCATACTGATGAGAGAAAATACATGAGATAAAATAATTTCCCCATTTTTTAAAATATCTGCGTTGATTGGAAGCTAGGAGGAGTACGCCGTGGTGACAGGTAGTCGGAGAGGAGGGCGCCACAGTGATAGGTCATTGGAGAGGAGGGTGCCGCGGTGAGAGAGGTCTCCAGGGAGGAGGGTGCTGCTGTGAGAGAGGTCGTCGGGAGGAGGGCGCCACAGTGAGAGAGTTCTTCAGAGAGGAGGGTGCCACGGTGGGGAGAGGTCGGGCGGGGGGAGAGGCCGAGAAGGAGAAGTCATCAGGGAGGAGGGTGACATAGTTAGGTGAGGTCGGGGAGGAGGGCACCGAGGTCAAGCGAGGTCGGGGAGTAGAAATCGTCCGGAGGAGAAGAAGCCGGGGGGGAAGAAGTCGGGAGCGAGAGTGCAAATCAGGGACCCCGATACCAAATAGGAAAAAACAATCTATAGCCACGATTATTAAATTAAACTATGGAAATTAGAAAGATATATCCACTGACCAATAAAACTGTGGCTATAGGTCAGTGGCTATAGCCTGTTTTTGTAGTAGTGATGTTTTTTATTTTGATATAATAAATCACAAATTGTATGTCTGGTTAATATTAAAATTTAACTAATAAATTTATGTATTAATGTATTTTTGAAATAAATAATAATTTAATAATATTATTAAATAATTTTTATTAAATATAAATTATCATATAATTTTTATGATGTAAAATGTAATTTTTATAAGGGTTCAAAAACTGTTATTATCAAAAAAACCAAAATTTATTAGTAAATGTCAATTATATTTTAAAAGTGAAAATTGAAATATTTAGGTAATTATTTTGATAAAATTAATATTATTTTTTGAATCATAAAATTAAAATTATCAAGTGGTGAATTTTTCAAAATTTTCTTACAGTCAAATTTTCAGGTAAAAATTAAATATCATATAAATATACTTCGTGTATTATGACATCATAATGACCTAAAAGTGATGTAATAAATACTATAGAGGGTATAAATGAATGAATATATGTTTTAACTTTAACATAATGTAATTTAATGTTTATTTGGTTTATTTTATAAATCCTTTATGAATCCTCCAAAACCATTAATATATTTTAAGGTTTTAAAATCATTTCTTTAAGATTGTGACTCACCTCCACATAAGCAAAGAAATTATTTTATTAAGTTAGGACCTTATCATTATAAAATAATTAAAACCACTCCCATTTTTCCGAAACCATGGGAAGAAACCATGGGATGGTTTGTTGTTTTGTTTATTTTATTATGTAGTCTAAAACCCAAATAATAAAGAAATCCCCCTCATTTCCTTTTTAAACCTATCTAATATCCCATTTCTCTTCACTCAAACTCCTTGTATCACTTATATACTCTATACTCCACTCTCTATAGTCCTCACAAGGTTACCCCAAGATCTTAATAATCCCATACCAAGATTTTCAAGCCACACACTTAAGTAAGGGATCATCACCTTCATCTCCTCCTTTCAATTCAAGCAGCTTCTTTGGAATTTTTCTTCTTAATTGTAATTTTTTATAATGTTATTTGTTTATAAAAATTACCGTAATGTCTAATTTATTTTATTTTAATGATATATTATTTATCATATCACATTTATACCTTTATCTAAGTTGTTACTATTCTAAAATTTTGTAAGGGATCTTCCACTCTCCTTTTTATTCAAGTACTTATTTTATGTTATTCTTCTTAATTTTCATTTTTTCATGTTGTGATATTTTATAAAATATACCACACACTTTAATTTTGATATATAAATGATGATATAACCCTTTCACTCTCATTAGTCCTCCCAAGATCCTTTATTACACCTGTTACCATGCCGAAATTTCGTAAGAGATTTATCTCTTCTCATTTCCATTCAAGCACTTCTTTTATGCTATATTTATTAAATTACATTTGATTATGTTGGAATATATTCTTACATATTACTATTACTTTACATTTAATTGATAAATTATGAGAACCCCCTTTCACTCTCATTAAGCCTCCCATGATCCTTTATGTACAACCATTACCATGCCAAAATATAGGTAGGATTCTTTTCTTTATTTAAGTTTATTTATTACCTGATTAGTTCTATTTCCAAATTTCTAATGTTGGGATATGTTTTTACATGTTCCTATTACTTTCCATTTTATGTATATGTGGTGAGATACCCCTTTATCTCTCATCAACCCATTTTTATAAATCTTTAAGGGATGTCATTATTTTTCCAAAAATTTTACCACGATTTTCCATACCAAAACAATTGTATAGTGAATACCATAACCATTTCATTTCAAGAGTGTTCACATTTATTCACATATACTTTTTTATTGGGGACTTACATATATGTATTAAAAAATCCTTAATCTTGGAATAAATGATAATTATGAATGAATTTATGTTTTATGATCTATATGGCACACTTAAGCATAAGAATGAAATGAATATGAATGGTGGGCCCAGATAACACTCCAATGCATTGGGTAATGTTTAGTATCATGATACATAATGTTGGGATAAAGAGTGAAATTGATTCCTTTATGGTACCTTATACACCATGATTTCTTGGTGGGTTTATCCATGGCCTATGTTTATGATGAAATGTTTTAAGTTATTGGAACATTTCTCATGTTATGGTTATCATGCTACATCAAGCCTTATTATTCATGTTAATTTTATGCCCCATTGATATTCCTATTGTCTAACTTGTATTATCTTATTCATGTTATGCCTTGTTTATTCCCTTATTGGGATTTATATCTCATCCCTTTATTATGTTTGTCCCCAGGTTATCCTATGCAGTTTTAAAAGATATGTAAATTTTAGAAGCATGTTAAGGAAGGGTTCAATAATGTTGTTTTATCCCATGTTAAAGATGTTATGATATGTACCAAATTTCAAAAGACACTATACTTTTAAATCTTAAAAGTATTATTAAGTGTAATATTATGTAATAAATAATGTATTAATGTGTAATAGAGAGAAGGGTTGTTATAATCGTTATTCTCATGTTATATTTAAGTGATCATTGATATCTATCTTTTTTACCCTTAATGAGCATCTGAGATCACCATTTATTAGGTTTACTTTACCTAGTTTATGAATAAAGTTATTAAGTATGAATTTTATAAGAAGGGTGATAGTTATAAAAAACCTACTGGGAGATGATGTAGTTCACTTATGAACCATTTGTTTATATATACAAGTTTCTATAGATACTAGACCTATATGATTATGGAATAGATTATTATGTTATGTAATGAATATTCATAAAATAAAATATAATATCTATGTATAAAAATTATGGGTTTTTAATTTTAATGATATATCCAAAGTGATTATAAGATTGGTTTTGAGTTGACTGAATGATAGTATGATCTGTTGTTGAATTAATGAAAAGATATGGAATCCTAGAAGCATGAATGTTGAAATAATTATAATATAGAGGTTGAAGTTGATTGAAATATAACTTCATCAGATGTTAAGTGAAATCATAAAATATATAATTCCATATGATCAGAAGAAAAATCGATTAGAAATTATGGTGAGTTATAATATTTTTAAATTCAAAGCTCAAAAAAAGTATTGGAATAATGTAAGAATGAATACCAGAAGCTGAAGAATCATATCATAGTTTGTTTAATGTATTGAAGGCTGAAATATTTTAAGAGGTATGTGAGACAAAGGTAAAACCAGAAGATATAGAATAATGTTTGTGGAATTATTTGATAGAATATGATGAGTTACTTCGTATAAACATAGTGAAGTCAAACTATTTGAAATAAATTCTAATCTAGACATTCAAAGATTAAAAATTCATAAAGGAAATATCATTATTCTAGATGATATTTATAGAGGTGTTGAATATAGTTGATGTTGATTTTTGTAAAGGTTTTAGAAAATTCAATCTTTGATATATTTGGAAGAATTGATGGTGATTGACTGAATATTTATAGTCATTGGGAGTTTCAAATTTAGAGCATGCATCCCCCATGGTTTTCTTGAAGGATTCTTGGTTATATAAAGGGGAAACACTATTAAAACATGGTAGTGATGAAAGAGAGTGATAATTTTCTTCATATATTATTGATAGTAATAAAATATAGATAGAGGATAACCTGTATAATCTCAAATACATGTTGGGTAGATGTTTTAGGAAGTCCAAAAATTATAATTTTGGGGAAGAAGTGAGTAGTTTCTACAATTTAGAAAACCATACGATGAGTACTAGACTGATGTCAAGTACAACATGTAGAAGATATGGGAATAAAATTTATTTTACGTTTGAGGGATTTTGAATTTAATTTTATTATAAGTAGAGGAAATTATCTAAGTGAATGTTATTATACTAAAATATAAAATTGGTAGTTGAATACCTATTCATGGGTTTATCAAAAGAAACCTTTGAAGACTGGTGATACCAATATAAACAATTCCATCAAACTAGTTAGATGTTATTATACATGGTGAGATGATATGTAAGTGTAGGATACACTATGGGTATTAAATAAAAATTAACCTACACTACTTGTAATTGATGATAATATTATTAGTTGAAGAGTCTACAACTTAGGATAAAAATCAGATGTAGCAAGGATTAGATTTCCCACATTGAGTATGAACCTTGTAAAATTATCCATGTGATTATAAGCTTTTCATTATCTATATTACATATGAGAGTAAATTTTGAGGTCATATAATAATACCCATACATTATAACCAATATAGAGGTTCCAATAACTTAAAAGGGGGTAATATTTTATGTTGTATTTATTTGGTAAAAATTTGTCTACACTAATTCACCCCCTCTCAGTGCAACTACATGGTCCCATGGGAATAACGACATAAACTATAATGAGTGGAATGGTCACCCATATAATTCTTTTTTTCAATGATCATAAATAAGAGGGATTTTTTTATAATACTAGTAAGTGAAAAGAACCTTTTTAAAAGTTTTAAACCATATATTAACACCTTTAGAGAGATAATGATAAAAAATAACAGTTTTAAGACTTAATTATGGATTCTCTCATAAATTATTTATGAATTCAATAATTTGAATTAATTTTAGAGAATAACCTAAAAATCCATTAAAACCCTCAATCTCTAATAATTGTTTATCAACACATCCACTATCAATAGAAAAACTAAAGAGATCTCAAAAAATATAAGAATAGAATGGATTGCTCTTCCTATTTAAAAATTTTGCCATCCATTAATATATAAATCCACCATGTAAAATATCATATAATAAATAAATTATCTTTCTTACCCTATATAATCTACCATAATTACATGGTGGACTAATTATAATTCACAATAAAAAATCTCCCATTTCTTATAATTCAACCATGGTGGATTTAATTCACTAAGTAACACTTAAATTTTTTAATTGAATTCCACATATCTCACTTGAAAAAATAAATTTTTTAATGTCATAATACCAAATAAAATATCTATTTATATTTAAATAAAATATACAATAATTAAATAATAAAGTATAATCACTTTATTCCATGATAGTCACACTTCAATAAATAAACTCATGTCATTTACACATATATTACACAAACACAAAATAATGGAGGTTACAGGTGCTGTATTTTCTTGATTATTTACAAGAGATTTAGTTGTTACTTTTACTATGGAAAAAAGACCCAATAAAGAATTTTATAAGAAAATAATTTTAAATTAAAATGAATATTCACATTGAATCCCAATCTAGGTGATTCCATAATATTTGGAATATTGGTGATAGCAAGTTATATTCATATTAAATGGTTTTAGTTAGTGGATTTATTGATTAAAGTACTCAGAATTTAATTTTTTTGGAAATATTTAAGACATAGAGAACGTTTTTAATGAAAAATTAGTTATTATATTTAATGGGGTTGGTTATAAAATTTAGAATAATAACATTTTAGTGAATATACGATCTCTTCTCTTTGAATTTTATATTTACATGATAAAACAATTAAAGCAAGTGATGAAATATGGGTTGTATTAACTAAATAAAAAATGAATTTATTGAATTTTATTACAAAGGCATGACATATAGAGATATTTATAAAAATGTGTAAATATAAGAGACGAGTATGACATAATTAAAATATATTATAAAAATTTTCAAAAAGTTATGAAGGTGATAACCTAATGAAGGAAACCAAACTTCAAATTCTATATTTTTTTTGAAAACTTGAATCTTTTTGCAGATGAAGTCATTGATAAATTATTTAATCAAAAAATTTATATAGTTTTATATATAAAAAGAATAAAATAAAATATTAAAGATGTTTAAATTGAATGGAAACTTATAATAATTATTATGCCACTCAATAATGAAAAAATATACATGATAGGATAACAAAAATCTAAATTTAGTAAAATTGAATGATTTTTAAAGAAATTTGGTGGCATATGAGATTAGGGTTAAACCAAAATTAATTTCAATATATACATCATCAAGGTAGATGTATTCTAAATAAATAAATAAGCGTGATCAAGATATTTATAGTGAATATATAAGTTATGATTGTATATTACTTATCACAAGTAATTTAAGAAATATGTAAAGGAAAATTCCAATAAAAATTAACTTTGGAATGATGAAAATATATAAACTTTGGTATTATAACTACAAGGATTCCAATAGAACATGAAGAATAAGAAGAATAATATGATGTTTAATTCTCAAGGAGAAGGAAAAAGAATAATCACATGAATAAAAAGAAACTAAATTGTCATTAAATTTATAACATGTGTTTACTTCAATTAAGGATAAAAAAACTAAAAAATAAACTGAATATTTTCAATAGGGAGTTGTGGATTTTAAATTTTCACTTAAAGTTTCACTTTAAGAATATAAAATTTATAAGAAAAAAAATAAGATGAATTACAAGATGAAAAAATAAAATAAATATATTGTATATTTAAGAGATGATATCAATAAAATTAAATAATTTATTGAATAAAAATACATGGAATAAAACAACTTAAAAAGGATAAATTTAACTTGTAAATCAAATAATAATCCAATTTCATTAATTTTTTCTCTACTTGTGTTATATAAATAAAAATGAGAATTTAATCTCTTAAGGAATATATTATTTCATTGAGGATAAATTTTGAAGATATGAACAGATATATATATAAAATAGGTAAATATATTGAACTTTTTAAGTTACTATGACATGTTATTCGAAGAAAAATATGCTAAAGTAATGAAACAATTGGAGGAATATTAGATCAAGAAAATTCAATTTATTATAATAAATAATAGTATTAAATGTGATATAGAATCATCCATGTCACAAGTTAAAAAGGTGAATCCAATAATATTGAATGTGAAATTAAACAAAATCTTTTAAAAATAAATGAGATTATTATATAAATATGGGACCTATGCTATTAAAGTTAAAAAAACAAATAACAAATAACCCACAATAAAATGAAAAAAATATGGAAACTTGGGTTATAATATGACCTATTACAAGGTGGGAAAAAATTATTCAAGAAGTTATGATTTTAAAAGTAATAAAGATATTCAAAAAATAAATCCCATTCAATGGAGATGAACCATATTTAATGAGTACTGTTTTAATGCTAATTATAACAACCCCTACACTATATGAAAAGTTATTCCATAATTTCTAGATAAATATACATAATATTAAACATCCCAAAATTGATAGATTTAGTGTATTGAAAAATTATTTTCATATTACAACATTAATTGAAAAATACCATAATAATTTATTTTAAGCCTTCAACATATTCCTCCAATAAGTTTATAGTAGTCTTCTTAACACATAATATCTCCTAGGGGAGATACATCGAAGGGTGAGATAAAAAACACATCATGCGGAGGAATAATAGGACATAAATGAATATATGAACCAATATGAGTACGTAAAGTACCATAATGGTCATAATTACAACATAAACATGGAATTCTAATATAAGAATATGGAAATCGTATAAATGTGTCATGAAACATGTCACATGATTAATATTGAAACATAAAAGTCATGGGTAAAGGATTATATCCAAGATAACATAACATAGTTTGGATAGGATCTCTTCCCATTCAAAATATATAATATCTCATGAGATAAAAATATTACCCAATTCATTATAGGAATGCATAATTTTGAGGCCACTCATTACATCATAATGTGTTCAAAATCTTGTGTTCCACATAGATAATAAAGGATAAAATTATCATATATAAATAAATAGGAATAACATGGATAGACTATTATGAAATAAAATTGTGACACCTTGATATTTTGTGTTTTTTTTCAAATATATAAAATTTGTGAGATTTTATGTTACATGAAATATCGAGTTTAGATTGTGTTACACACAACATTGAGTTTAAAACAAACATGACATACTCTTTAAATATTATTATTTAATACGATAGTTATCAACTAGACATTGTAATGGTGTTCATGAATAATATAAAAGAAATGATGAAAATATAGTTTAAAAATGTTTATATAATTATTTGGTGGCCAATTAATTAAAAATTATAATATAACCCTTTTTAAAATAAAAGGAAATATTTTTCCGAAAAACCATTTTTATGCACAAAAATGTGTTTTATATCAATAAGGTAATGAAATAACTTTTGGTTAATTATTTTAATGAATTTTATATATTATATATTTAATAAAATATTTAACATTCATCTTATATGTTTTCTAGATAAGATATAATAATAAATCAAATTTTATGATTAAAAAGTATAATTTTCTAAAAAGAAGTTTTGTCACCTTTTAAAGGTGTACTTATTTTAAAGCTAAATTTTCAAAATTTTAATAAATTAATTTGATAAAATAAAAATCATTTTATAATTTATAATGTCAAAATTATCTTAGGGTGAATTTTTAGGTTTTTTCTAAAAAGGTTTCCTTTTTTGATGACTAGTGAAAAATACGAAATTTTAATTGAAAACTTCTTGTTCATTTACATTATTTATATGGATAAATTATTTTTTAAATTATTTTTAAAGTATAATTAGTTAAATTATACATTTATTAATTCAAATTAGGTCATTTTAATCTTTTTAATATTGAATTTATATATAAAATATTTGTAAAATTGTGAACATTTTAACTTTAAAAACCTTCTTTCTCGTCAAGTACGTGGGATTAATTTAAAATTTATTTTTTCCACTTCAGTGATTTGAATTTATAAAAATTTATTCCCCATTTAGAATCCTAATAATTTATAATTTTTGTTAAGGTCAGCATAATTTTTTACCAAAATGACTAGTAAATATAGTAAAAATTAATTAACATGATTAAAGTAAAAATGGGTTTACTGGGGGGCTAAACTAGAATGATAAGAGTGAAAATAACCTAAAATATTATCTTAATTTTATTTAATGATTTTATTTATACCTTATACATCCAATTATTTTAAATATGGATATAAAATTCCACTTTCCTTTGAATATGACTCATATAATAAGTTAAGTAAAGAAAAAGACAAAAAAGATAATTTTCTTACTTTTAATATCTATAATGATTTGGGATAAGAAAAAAATATTATTTTAATTTTACATATTCTTATGAAATATAAATGTGTTATTTTTATAATAGTAATTTATATTTAATTTTTTTATGAATCTGTTACATAAAATTCTTAAGAAATTTCAACAGAGTAATTATTTAGTTAATGAAAAAAAATAACTAATACTAAAAATAATAAAAGTGAAATAAATTGAATGAATTATTGTGTACCCTTATTTTTGTAGATTAATATATCATTTTACATGGGTTTTAACATAATATATTATAATTACATTATTTTATTGATTTTTTTTAAAATTTAAATTAAATAAATATTGTCAAATTGACATTAATGTCATTTTATAATAAACTCTATTTTATTAATTTATTTAAAAATAATAAAAAACCAATATTATTTAAATTTATTTTAAAATGTTAATAAATATCAACTATGTTCCATTAATGGACCAATGTTTCTGTTATAGTGACTATATTGATCGTTAAATAGTAAAAACATGGTTAGTGTGGTTAATGTTAAAGCATTTTTTTGTGCATTACTTGAACTTATGTTAAAATTAATTTACAACACACATAGGATTTATATTTTATAAATTATATATCATATTTATAATCAGTGGGTCCAAATTACCTAATAAATATCACTCTGATTTATTTATAAATGATAAATTACCAATGATATAAAACTATTCACCTTATTAAAAAACCAAAATGGTAAAAATAAGGAAACATAGAAGTTAAGGAAAAAATGTTTAAAACATAAGTTCTATTGTTTGGAGGTTGTTTTGATAGACCATATCATCCCTCAAACCCATTAATTATCAATATTGGATCCACTTGAGGTAATATTGACCTCCCAATAGTGAATACTTCTTAGTATTTACAAGGATGCCACTCCTCCTCAACTATAAAAGGACACTCACTCACTCTATTTATTCACACCTATATAGCCATTTGGATCGAAAAATATCTACCCATATCACTTCTAAAATCTCATAAAATCATTCTATAATCCTTTTTTAATTATAAATCCATAATTTGTAGGATTTAGTGAAAAACTAAAGAACATACCCAAAGAAGAGGTAATGTTCATCAAGGAGAGTCTTTATTTTATTTATTTCTCCAACTCCTTAAATTATTATTATACCATTATTATATAATAAACTTATAATATTATATATAATTATAAATTTTTATGTCAATGGTATGGCCTATAACCACACACACTTTCATAAATTGGGTTATAAAATCATCATTCGTGTGTACGGTGGACTACCACCTTGTGAACCAATGTTATTCATTTTTTCCATTACACCCATTCAATGATTGGAATAATGATGGAAAAAATATTTATTATATATATATATATATATATATTTATGATATCATTATTCTTATTTAACTATTATATCCCTCATACCTTCATACTTTCCATTTTGTGGGAATACAATAATGTCGCTCATGTGTATGGTGGACTACCGCCTCACGAAGTAATGTGATTTGTTCGTACTTTAGATAGAATGTATTGAAGATGGGTTTAATAAATAGATGTGATATATTTGAATTAAAAATTATATTGGAATTATAATATATATATATATATATATCATTTTCTTTTCTTTCTTTTAATACGAAAAGAAATTGGAAACAACGTTTACACGCACATACTACCCACCGTCTCTATGAACAATGTATTTCATTTCATATCACCACATTTTATGGATTACTATAAATAAATATATAATAAATATATATGATATTTATATCATGTTTTAAATTCTTAATATGATTAAATAATTATCAAAGTAATAAGACCAAAAATAAAAAAACAAAACATATAAGAAAAACGAACCAGTTATAACCCGAGACACAACTTTAACATGAAATCATTAATAAGAGGGTAATAAAAGGTCATAAGAAAATAATATATGATTATATATATATGAATATTTTTATTTAATAGATTTATAATAATCTTATATTTACTATATACTATTTTTTAATGAGTACGATGAAAGTCAATTCTTAAGGTAAGATAATTTCGTATCACTTTTTTATTTTGTGAGACACATAATAAATTCACCACAAATTTATTTTATATGGTTTATATATTTACCATGAATGTATTTTATGATTATTCTACAAAAGTTATTTTTTTTTCATATCCATTTTAGGATCTCTCTTTCATTGTGTTTAAAGTTTAAAAGTTACCAAAATTGTAAGGGATTTTTGTCTCAATTTTCCTTCTATGAGTAGTTTGTTATGATATACACCTATATTCCTTTACAAGGTGTGTATACATACCCTTTGAAATTTAATATAATGAATTTATTTATAATCATGATATTTTATTTTCTATTTAATGTTATTAATTCATGGGGATTATAATTCAATGTTACCAATGTGGTAACGATTTTATGGTACAATATCATCATTTATTGGGATTGTTTAGGATTAAGTATCCAATGATGAAATATCAGGTTATACCTCTAAAAAATTTTCATTAAATTTATTGTCCTATAGTTATTAATGATTTCTTTAAGTAATTATAACATTTTTCCACTCTTTGGTACTTAAATAATTAAGAAAATTCTTTAAAGAAAGAATGAATTTATGTCTCTCTTCGATCGTAAATATATTTTCTTCCAAAACCATGTTTTCTAGAAATATTTTCAAATATGTTTATAAATGATATTTTTAGATAATTTTAATTTTTTATTTTTAAAGATTAATTTATAAGTTATCAAATATATTTTCTAAGAAAACAGTTTTCAAAATGTTTTATGTTTAAAAAGTTTTTTCAAAGTGGAAAGGATATTTTCTTAAAGAAATATTTTAAAAGATCTTTCAAAATTATTTTTCATCTAATATTAAATCCATTGATGTTACCTATGACTTACTGAGGATATGATCCAATGATGACATTCTTATTATTTATCTAAATGGTTTATGTTAATGATGACAAGTTTTTTATGAAACCCATTTCTCTTCCATGGGTTATACCATGATAAAATGATTATGAAACCCACTTATTTTCATGATTTATTCTATAATGAAATTATTATTAAAACTATATTTTTTATATATTTTATGATATGATGAAATGTTTATTATACCCATTTCATTTCAGGGCTTATTATATGTCAATTCTTATGATATTATGGAATACATATGTATGATTTAATTATGTGATGGGTGGGACATATATACCACTCTAATGGATTTGGTAAATATTTTTATCTCATGAGATAGATAGGACTGGAATTAGGAGTGAACTCAGTTCAGTAATAAAAGACCGGACTGAGGAGTGAACATGATTCAGTAATATAAGGCTCGAATGGGAGTGAACCTGGTTTAGTAATACATGGATAAAATGGGAGTGAACCCAATTCTGTAGTATAGGTCTGGAATAAGGAGTGAACTCGGTTTAGTAATTTTTTTATCTGTTATGATGGTCTTGGCAGTGAGCCTTGAATAATATAAAAATGATTTTTAAGCTTATTTTTATGACAAATGTTTTTGTCTCATACCAGTTTTATACTCTCATAAAACATTTTATTTGGTCATTTTATGATTCATGTATTGTGAAATTACAATATTTATTCCATGATTGATGATTATGATATTTAATATGAAGCGTATGGTTTTCAAATGGTATGCTCATGTTCCCACACCCTTATGTTCATGTTATTATTACGTATCTAATTTATTTACCCTTATTAAGCATATGAGCTCACCCTTTATTATGATTCCTTTCCCCAGGTTATGAATAATGGTTCTAAGTAGGTTTAATAAAGGGGAGGATATTTATAGGAGACATTAAAGATATTTCACCAAGTTATAAGATTATGTTTCCAAATTTCCAAATTCATAAAACTATTATGGTCCTCAGGTATGTGTTTGTGTAATATAAGGAATATTCATTTAAAATAATGTAATATCCATGTATGAAAATTCTAGGTCACTATAATTGGTATCAAAGGAAAGGTTTTGTTAAGCTTTCGAAACTATGATGAGAAAACATTAGTGATATCCCTAGGGATATTTCTATAGATATGTCCAGGGATGTCTCGAAGGATAAGTCTAAGGATGATTAAAAGTATATGAAAATTTCTTAGAATTTTGTTTAAGGATAGAGCCGGTGGTTTTTGAGAAATAAATCCGTTTATGGATACTACAAGTGGATGTGGTTCTAAAAAATATGTACCTAGGGGCAACAATCCCAAAACATCGTATTAAGCTAGACTTGATTGGGAAATAGTGGATGACAATGAGCCTTGCTACACACCTGGTTTGACACTCCTAGGGTATATTCTTTGGAAATTCACAAAATCTTTATAAATCATCATGGATGATTTAAATAGATGATGATCATGAATGGCATAGGTTAAGCCTAAGTATTCATATATTTTAAATAAGGTATCTTTATTTAGACATCCTATAAGTTATTTTTCATGATTATTTGGTTTTCCACTAAGATAAGTGTTGATCACACTATTATTTATGGTTTTAGTCAATGATAGGAATCAGAAATAATTGTGCTAGTTTGGATAAAGAGATGTTGGATAAGAATAAAGTAAATTATATATTACTTATTACCATGAAACAAATTAATGATTTATTGATAAATTGGTTTATGCTATCACAAATGGTGTTTATAGAATTTTTGGATTTTTAGGAATATATCCAATAATTTATGATATATGTAAAGAATGAATAAGCGTGTATATTTTTAATAAGGTTTTATGGTAATTACCTTGATTTAAGAGAATAAATGATAAAGTTATTCACATGTTTGGTATGTGACAATAAATATATACTTTATGATATATGGGGGATCAATGTGAAGATAATTTTGAGAAATTTAGTGACCTTATTTCTAAAGTTTTGGATTTTCATCTTTCAGAAGGGTTAAAAGGCTAACC
Source organism: Viscum album (assembly GCA_963277665.1). Taxonomy (NCBI): domain Eukaryota; kingdom Viridiplantae; phylum Streptophyta; class Magnoliopsida; order Santalales; family Viscaceae; genus Viscum; species Viscum album. The sequence continues at coordinate 1,222,236,341 of OY728150.1, read as the reverse complement.
ATTTATGAAAAGGTTTATGTCGAACTTTGGTTGAGGTTTTAGAGATTAACATATTACTTCAATATAAAAAGATGTATGCATATTGGATATCCTATACAAACCATTTTATTTTGATGATAACTAAAGATAGAAAAAATGAATTATCATTCTATTTATGGATCTTATAATCCATTGGTGCTTTAGGAATAAAAAATTCACCCTCATTTTTGGAGTAAGAGATGTAGTGGAAATTGATCAAGGCACAGCCAAATGGTGAGATTGTGTATATGAAATGGATCGAAATAAAGTAAGTATATCTTCTTTTGAAAATTATTCAACTTTAGGAAAATGGTATTGGAATAAAATTTTGTCCTATTATCATTATTTTTGATTATATTAATGATGTTTTTCAAGCCTATTTGGTTTATGGATTTGTGATTGTTAACTTTCCCCCGATCATGTTCTCTATTACTCTCTATTATTATTTAGGTGTTACTAAGTGAAAATAAATTTTTTATTAGCATAAAACCCCTTTTAAGGGTAGAAGGGGAACCTGACATGACATCAATGACTTAAAACAACAAAAACACCATGGAACAAGAGTTAAAGACCAAAAAAATCATTAAATCCTATGTGAAAGAGCCTCTACCCAACATAAAATCATTAGGAATAGTTTTATCCTACTCATCACTGCTCGGCTAACTGTCCTGTGCATGAATGCATGAGCCTAGTACTGATGGAAAAGCCATACCCTCTCAAACATCCAAATCTAGATGGAAATGAATAAAAGAAAACTCACTACTCTAAACCCAATCTAGAGAAACCCATTGTAAGAGAACAATTGCAATTATTCAAACCATGAACCGTAGGGCTATAGAGAAATCACCATCATAAAAAGAATAACACGATATAAAAATTAAGAATCATCAAAAAGAAATTCTTGAGTCAGCCTCCACCAAGAAAAAAACTAGGACAAACCCTACCACGCTTCTCATGACTCCCATCCACCACTACAATCAATGGAGAAACCGAAAGATGATCTAAAGAATGTGGAGCTAGGGCATCATCACCTAGTACATGATGTCCCAACACCACACCAAAGGTACAACATCGGTGAAGGGTTCTAGGCCACTCTAAACTAGAAATAATCCCCTGGGCATAGATCTTCTCATAACTAGACCACAAACACACCCTCACTGAAATACGGCACAAGCAGACCACAAGAAATGGGGGGAAAACGCGAGGAACAGTAGAAACGAAGAAATGAGCCAACCTCCACACTTCAACATATCCAAAAATTCAACAAAATTAACAAAAATGTAGAAATCACTAAGTTTAGAGCTACAAGAATAATCATAAGACCTCTGGAATATAGAACCAAGAGTTTCCCCTCCCCTCTATGTCACTCTAGGGACGATTAAAGCCATACTAGAAAGGATCAGAACACCTTCGCCCACATACACCAAACTAGGATCCGACACCGAGACGCCTTCACCCGTTGAGATGCCTTCACCTGCGAGATCCAAATCCATCACCCACCATGCTGAATCCTTCAACCTCCATGATGCACCATGACCTAGTTCCTCGCCTGAGTAGACGAAACTGGAAGCCTTGCATACTAAAACACCATTTTTATGCGCGTAAGTGTGTTTTATATCAATAAAATAAAAAAATAAATTTTGGTTAATTATTTTAATGAAATTTATATATTATATATTAATATTAATTTTTTACATTCATCTTAAATATTTTCTATTCAATATACAAAAATAAATCCAATTTTATGCTTAAAAATTGTATAATTTTAAAATGCAGTTTGTCACCTTTTTATGGTGCACTTACCAGCAAAGCCAGTCAGAAGCAATGCTTCTGACTATTTATTAAAAAAGAAAAAGAGAAAAGAGGAGACGGGTGGGGTCAAACAAAGGGACTTTCCCTCATCTATCAAAGCACAAAACTACAGATCATAATAGGACATATCATTCCCATAATCAGAATCATCATCAGTTTCCCATTTAGATTGGGACTTACCTTGATTAAGGATCTTAAGAATATTAGAATTAAATTTACCTGATAGCTTAGAAGATAGATTAGACACAGTGCGGGGTATATTAGAGTATTCCTTCCTCATCCTTCGCTTCGAGGGGGTAGGAGTGTAGTCTATGACCCCTTTTCCAGACATGAGTGCATCTTTGAAAGAAGTAGGACCACCGCTATCCGCTGCAACCCACTCTGCCTCTGAGATGTCACCCCACTTTCCAGTTATCCTGGAGGAATTCAAGAGATTATAGATCTCCTAATGACAATCAACCTGTTGACTAGTATTAAGAGTCATCTCAGCAATCTCATCACATCGTAAACCTGCACCAGGACTATCAGTGCAAGCAGGAGACCCTATAACAGAGGTAGTATTTTTTCTTGTCCCAACTGATCCAGTGGGAGTAACAGCCTGACCATCCGTGGGTGTAGTCCCCTTGGAAACATCAACCCGAGTAATAGAGGGACCATGCATCAGGGATGCCGAGTTTTTACAAAACTTAGAAGGACCACTGTTGGTTGTCAACGGTGAAAAATCCACCATCAGTCCATTTCCTTTCAAAATTAGCTGATGTTCCTCTGCAGAAGCAAACACATCAGTCTTATTGGAAGATGACTTGATGTTAAGGCCAAGGGGCTGTGACACATCAACATAATTCCTCTTTGATTTCATTCTATAGAGATTGGATGGGTGGCCCTTCATCCTACAGTTCTCAGAGGAAATGCGTTTCTGACATAGTTTCAAAAAATTCCCAACCGCCATGCCTTCATTACAAAAAGTGGCTTTCTTTCATATTCAATATCTATTTGAATATCATCTATCGGAGTGGAAAGGGTTACCTTATCAATTAGGCTGGAGATAAGATCAATCTATACTAACATCATGGAAAAAAATTGATAAAAAATAATTTTTTAATTCATAATGTGAAAATTATCTTAGGGTTATTATTTTGGATTTTTCTAAAACGGTTCATTTTTGATGAATAGTGAAAAATACTGAATTTTAATTGAAAACTGCCTTTTTGGAAAATTTATTTATAAAGTAAAATTATATTTTAAATTTGTTTTAAAGTTTAATTAGATAAATTATACATATATTAATTTAATTTATTTCATTTTAATCTTTTTGATATTGAATTTAGATAAAAAACTTTGTAAAATTTTGATCATTTTAACTTTAAAAACCTGCTTTCGTGTCAATTATTTAGGATTAATTTTAAATTAAAATTTTCTACTTCTATGAATTAAATTTGAAAAAATGAATAATATATTTTGATTTAGAGTAATTTATAATCTATAATAAGGTCAAATTAATTTTTGACCAAAATGAATAGTGAATGTAGTAAAAATTAATTACCACGATTAAAGTAAAAATGGGTTTACCTGGGGGTTAAACTAGAATGATAAGAGTGAAAATAATCTAAAATATTATATTAATTTTATTGAAATAGTTTATTTCTACCTTATACATCCAATTATTTGAAATATGGAAATTAGTTTCCGCTTTCCTTTGAATATGAGCCATATAATAATTTAAGTAAATAAAAAGGAAAAGAATAATTTCCTTACTTTTAATATATATAATGCTTTGGTATAGGGAAAAAAACCACATTTTTCGGTTATATATATATTTTTAAAAATCATAAATGGGTTATTATTATCATAATAACTTTTCTTTAATTTTTAGGTATTAATTAGTTACTTAAAATGTTTAATAAATGTCAACACAATAATAATTTAGTTAATAAAAAAATAAATAACTAATACTAAAAATAATAAAAGTAAAATAAAATAAATTAATTATTGTGTTCCATTATTTTTGTAGATTACTATATCATGTTTCATAGGTGTGGATATAATATATTATAATTCCATCATTTTATTGATATTTTTTTATATTTAAATTCAATAAATAATGTCAAATTGACATTAATGTCATTTTATTATAAATGCTTTTTTATTAATTGATTTAAAATTACTAAAAATCCTATATTTTGTAAAGTGATTTAAAAATGTTAACAAATATCAACTATGGTCCATTCATGGACCAATTTTTCTATTATAATGACTATATTGATCCTTAAATAGTAACAACTCGGTTAGAGTGGTTAAGGTTAACATAGCGTTTTTGCGCGTTACTTGCGCTTGTGTTAAAATTAATTTCCAGCATACATATGATTTATATTTTATAAATTATATTTAATATTTAGAATAATTAGTTCAAAGTTATCTATTAAGTCTCACTCTAATTTAGTCTTAATGGATTAATTACCAAGGTTAGAAAACTAGTTACCTTAGTGAAAAACCAAAATGGTAAAAATAAGGAAACTTAGAAGTTAAGGAACAAAATGATTAAAACAGGTGTTCCATTGTGATACAGAGGTTTTTATTGACTATATAATCCCAAAAAAACCAATAATTATAAATATTTGAGCCACTTGAAGTAATATTGACCTCCCAATATTGAATACTTTTGAGTATTTACAAGAATGACACTCCTCCTCAACTATAAAAGGGCACTCACTATCCCCAATTATTCACACCTCTCAAGCCATTTTTATCTACGAATATCTACCCAATTTACTTCCCAAATCCCACAAAATCATAATATAATCCTTATTTGGGGAATAAATTCATTCTTTTAAGGATTTAGTGCAAACCTAAGGAGGATACCCAAAGAAGAGGTAATGTTCTTCAATGAGCGTCTTTATTTTATTTCTCTCTCCACCTCCTTCAATTATTATTATGCCATGATTATATAAATAACATAGAATATTACATATATTTATATTTTTTATGTTAATATTCTTCCCTACAACTATACACACTTCCAGAAAATGGTTTATGAAATCATCATTTGTGTGTACGGTGGACTACCGCCTCGCAAAGTGATGTCATTCATTTTTCCATTTCCACCATTAAAGGTTGGAAATAATGATGGAAATAATTTTTGTATATGATATTTATGGTATTAACATGCGTTTTGAACTATTATATCACACATAACTTCATTATTTCTATTTTTTTGAATATAATAACATCGCTCGTGTGTACAGCAGGCTTTCGCCTCACGAATCGATGTGATTCATTCACACTTTACATCGAATATATTAAGGTTGAGTTTAATAAAAATATATGATATATATGACATAATATTTTTACTATAATGTTAATATATATATATAATTTCCTTTTATTTCCTTCAATATGATAAGAAAATGGAAACAATGTTCATGCGTACGTATGACCTACCGTCTCCATGAACATTGCATTTCATTTCCTATCACCAAATTTTATAGATTACTATAAATAAATATATAATGAATATATATGATATTTATATCTTGTTTTAAATTCTTTATATGATTAAATAATTATATAAGTAATAGGATCAAAAATAACAAATCAAAATATATATGAAAAACAAAGCGATTATTACCTGAGAAGTAACTTTAACATGAAATCATTAATAAGATGGACATAAAAGGTCATAATAAAATCATATATGATATGATACATATGAATATTATTATTTAATATATATATATATATATATATATATAAAGAACTTATATTTATAAACAGAATATCTGAATGAGTATGATGGAAGTCAAGACTTATGGTAAGGGATTTCTGTCTCACTTTTTACTTCTGTGAGCCACATGATATATTCACCCCCTCATTATTATATTTGGTTTATATACTGAACATGAATTTATTTTATTATGATTATAATCAAATTTATTGGTATTTTCATATCCATTTTGTGATATCTATTTTTTAGGGTTTACGGTTGAAAAGTTACAAATTTGTAGGGGATTTTTGTTTCGATTTGGCTTATTTGAGACATATGTTATTATATGCACCTGTATTACTCTAAAAGGTGTATATACATCTAGTTTAAAATTTAATATCTTCAATTTATTTATCCCAAAATATTTTATTGTCCATTTTATGTTATTACTTTATGTGGATTGTGATTTAATGTTATCGAAGTGGTATATATTTTATGTTACAATCTTATCATTTACGAGGATTATTTATAATTAAGTCTCAAATGATTAAATATAATGTTATAACTCTTAATAATTCTCATTATTTTTTTTCTCATATGTTTATTCATGATACATTCAATTAATGGTACCATTTTTTCTCTCTTTGACACTTAAATAATTAATAAAATATTTTTAAGAAAATATGACTTCATCTCTCTCTTTAGTCAGAAATATATTTTCTTCTGAAATACTTTTTTATAGATATTTTTTAAAATATGTTTTTAAATGATATTTTAATATTATTTTCAAATAGATTAATTTTGAAATTTTTTGTTGTTTAAAAATTGTTTTAAATTATTTTTAAAACTTCCTTTATAAGTTTTCAAAGTTATTTTCAATGAAAATGGTTTTCAAATGGTTTTATGTTTTAAAAAGTGTTGTCAAAGTGGAAATGATATTTTCCTTGAGAAATGTTTTAAATTATTTTTCAAACTTATTTTCCATATTACATCCTTTTATGTTTCTTATTCTTTATTGGGGATATGATCCAAGGATACCATTCTTATTCTTTCTCTAAATGGTTTATGTTTATGATTACAAATTGTTTATGAAACCTATTTCTATTCCTTGGGTTATACTGTGATAAAATTATTCTCAAACCTGTTTTCTTCATAGGTTATTCTTTGATGAAATGATTATGAAACCTATCTCTTTTTTACAGGTTATGATAGGATTAAATGTTTATCATACTCATTTTATTTCATGGGTTACGATATAATGAATACTTATGATCTTATGGAACTAATATATATGATTTAATTATTTGAAAGGTGGGACTTATATCTCCCTCCAATTCATTGGGTAAAGATTTATATCTCATGAGATAGATAGGATTGGAATGAGAAGTGAACTCAGATTAATAATACAAGACAAGAATAAGATTGAACTCAGTTCAGTAATACAAGGATGGAACAAGAGTGAACCCAATTTAATAATATAAGGTTAGAATGGGAGTGAATATAGCTTAGTAATACAGGGTTGGAATGAGGAGTGAACTAAGTTTTTTAAAGAAATTTTTCTTCTATGTTGTTCTTGGTAGTGATCCTTGACTAATATGGAGATTATTTTCTATTCATATGAGTATGCCACAAATATATGTCTTATGCTAATGTTAAGCTCTCATAAAACATGTTATTTAGTTATCTTATGATTTATGTCTTATGAAATGCCAATATTTATTCCATGACCCATGATTATGATATTTGATATTTAGGGTATGTTTTTTAAAATTTATACTCATTTTATCATACCCTTATATTCATGTTATTCTTATGTATCTCATTTATCAACCCTTTTTGAGAATTTGAGATCAAATTTTCTCACGTTTACTTTACCGAGGTTATGAATAAATGTTTTAAGTAGGATTACTAAAGGGGTTAATATCTATGGGATAAATTTAAAATCTTTTACCAAGTTATAAGATTATGTCTCCAAGTTTCCAATGGAACTAAACTATTTTGATCCTCAGGCACGTGCTTGTGTAATGTAAGGAATATTCATAAAAAATTATGTAATATCCATATATGAAAAGCCTGAGTCACTATAAAAATTTAGTTTCATAAAAATCTCACATTATAGAACATAACATCAATAAATGAAGAGAATATAAAATTATTGATAATTATACATGAAAATTATAGAAAATAGAATTAATATGATTTCAAGGACAATATATAAACCCTTTTAATCATCATTTATAAGAGAGGAACCATAAAAACAAAATTTACTCAAAAAATATACTTGAGAGGATATTTTATAGGAGTAACTTGGATATTTTCAAAACATGAGTCGTATGAATAAACCATGGAATATATAAAAGTTATGTAAATTTCCAAAATAAAATCACAATATAAAGAATATGGGAAGTTAAATCAGGAATATATACACATGTGAGAGATATGGAGAGGTTTTTATATAATTATAAAATCAATAAAAAGTAGATATTATAGGAAAACATATCCTAAAAATAATTAATAGACCTTTATAGAATAGAATATAATCTATACTAAAAAGTGGAACTTTTGACCACAAAAAAGAGAAAATTGGGAGAGAAACCTTTACCTCAAGTCACATGTTGCCTCAATATGTTTAACCTATATTTTTCCATTTATATCCATTATAAATTATTTATTATACCTTTGTTAAAAATAATATTCATGAGGAATTGTTTGTTTGAAGTATTCCAAGACAATTTTAGTATTGTGGTATTAATCACTGTTATTAGTTAATGAGTTCCAACATCAATAGAATTGTAAATATTACAATTTATAATAGCTATATAATAGTTAAATTTGGTATTATGTTCTATGGTCAATAATTTGTGAGGATTAGATAAATATTTCACAATTCATGTTTTATAGATTAATGGTTTAAGGTGGTTTAATTGGGAATACAATAAATCATTAAATAAATAATATAAATATTAATCACATAATTTAAAAAGGATAAAAATAAATAAAATTTCATATTTATATAGAATATATGTTATACTAACCATCTATAGAGGTGATTATAAGAAAATAAATGGAATTATCCTTATTAGTGGTAAAACCAACAATATAAAGAACATGTTGAAGGAGGAAGATAATATGGTATATATACTATTTAGGGTTCATATTAATTTTATATTAATATAATAAAATTAATATTAATTTTAATTATTATTAACTAGTTTAAGAAGGGTTTTTTAAAATATAAACTAGAAAAGAAATAAAATAAAATAAAAATAAATAAATACAAGATGTAACCTATTCTACATGGACTTCTTCTTTTCTAAGTACCCAAAACCTTGTATAATTTTGTTTTGGTGAGACACGAATATCCCTAATATGATATGGATGATTAATAGGGGAAATATAGGTTGATTTTTGGTATTTAATAGTTCTTTAAAGTAGTTTGTAAATGGATATGAGAGGATGTATCTATATGTGGTAGGGTTGGGTATTTAAAGATAACATAATAAACATAATATAATTTTATAACCAATATTTTCAATAGAAACCTTCATTATGATTACAAAAAGTTTGACACACCCATTGTATGAACCTCACTATTCTTAAAATAATGCATGATTTCATCACTACATCATTTTGTGGATATGGTATTATAAGAACCCATCAGATGGTGATGATGAAGTATTGAGTTTTTTATCAACCACTGTTTTCAATTAAATTCAATGATAATAATAAAAGAGGAAATGCCTATGGGTATTCCCAAAGTAAATGCATCAAAAGTACATACACTGGAAATTTTAATCATTAGTTAAACCATCTATAGAAGGAACACTAGTAGATAACAATTATACTTCCAATATAAGTCACTTAATATATTATTGATGACTTTTTTTGAAGATATAATGATCATGCCATCAGAAGTAAGGAAATTGGTGTAAATTCCACTGATATATGAAGAAGGAATTCATGAAATATATTTATTTTAGAATTAGACATTAAAATCATATGATTTATTAACCTAATATTCAATGAATAAATATCTAGTGATGTTATAATATGAATTAACTAAATAAAATATCTTTGAAATTATATTGTAAGAACTTTAGAGTTATATTGATAATGTCCGGCATTAATTCCTTGAGAATATTTGATAATTTTTTGAGTTTAAGTTGGTTTATTAAATTTTTTAAATCCTTATTTAATTAAGGAATATCAATTAGTTTATTAAAAAAATAATTCCAGCCTAAATCTAGTAGCTCGAGTATCCTAGTACAATAGTACTATATGAGATCAAAGGTAACTAACATCAAGAGGCTATGGGTAGAGGATCATAGGCATTTCCAGTGCGGGTTGACACTATTTTGAGAGGAATAAAACCTTGTGGGGTGGAATTATAGACCATAGGAGTGGGGTGGATCTAAAAAAATTTCATGTTTGGTAATTTGATATTCAGATAAATTAAGCGTCACATGCTTGATTAAACATTTGATTTGGGATTGGTAACAAGTGGGCACTGTACAAGTTAAAATAACACATGATATTTAAATGAAATGAGTTATATAGTACCTTACACTATGTTTTTGATGAATGATTTTATACCAAAAATCAATGATATCTTTTCATGGATTCATCATTTGATTGAAACCACCATGGGAAATGATGATAATCTCACACCATATCAAATTATTTTCACTGTAAAGACAACACAACCCAACGATATTTTTACTGGATGTAGTACAATGTTCTATGCCACTATCAAATGAGAATAATTACATTTACATCTGAATGATATTGAGATTATATGCATCATGTCTTACATATTAGGACATGATGATAAGTTTCTAGATGGAAAGATACCGAAAGCTACTTAAGGAATATAGGACAAACGATAAGTGGGTAGAAGTAACATGTTGAAAGACTGATCATGAATGATACTAGAAGATGGTGTAAATAGTTGAATCTATATAGGAATATGAATAGAAGTAGAATTTATCCTTAATATTAGTAGAAGTTCAAGAAATGATAGTGAATGTATAATTAAAGGCATTGGAGGAAAGAATCTGAAGACTCAAAGTCATGAAATACTATGAGGTTAGTTGGTCAGAAGGTAATATCACCTAATGATAATAAAAATAATTAAATTAAAAAGTTCATGTGGGAGGAATAAAATATTATTGGAAGATAATATTTCAGTTTTGGTTTGAGAAAAGTATTTGTATAATGGATGAACATCATTAAAATCCAATAACAGTATTGAAAATTTGGAGTTTCAAAAACTATGAGTTATGCCAAATATACAGGAGGATAGTATCAAAAACCATGTGATATATGAAATTCATGAAATATTTTATACATTCATGAGAAAGATATTTCATGTTGAGTTTACTGGAAGTCTCAGTTTAGTGCACCAAAAGAAGTTTCATGAAACACTGGTGAAAACTGGGTTGAGTTTTTTAATAAGTAGTGAGAAGTCGAATAAAATATTAGTGCGGAGGATAAAGATAACTAAAAGAGTTGGTATAAAGTTAGAGTATGTTTAAATACATGAGTTCTATGAGATTTTAAATTCTATATAGTGATAAAGATAGGTGTCTGATAGGTATATTCGATAGTAAAGATAACACATGCTTCAATGAATTTAATGTTATATTTTAATGAAACTTGAAGTTAGTCATATATGATAATATATGAACATATTCAAGAGCTCCCAATAAATATATCAGATAGTAAACATAATTTTTTCATGCATGTTAGAGTTTTAAGATTGGAAGATAGAAAATTATTTTCCCATACATGCAAAATCTTATTGCATTTGAGTAATGAAAATGGGATGTGCATGAATATAAAAGTTTTGTGATTGGAAGATAGTGTTGGGGATTTTATTGTTAATGAATCACTTGATTATTTATTTTTTAAATCATAATAAAAATTATATAAAAATTATATAACTTAATTTTATTTTTATATTTAAATGTTTATAAAGAATTTAGTTTAGTTGAAATGAAATACTATAACTCTAAAATATTTTTAAAAAAATCTAGGGATCAAAAGATCTAATGTTTGAATACTTCCATTGGATTTAGAAGCACAATAGTAGTGCTAAAGAAACTAATTTTTAGATACAAAAAGATTATTAGTCCATCAGAATATGAACAATAAGATTCTACCAATTTTGTTACAAATGATCCCATGTTTTTTAGAATTAGACCTTTGGATTTTGTTACAATGTTTCATATAAATAAACCCACACCTCAATCATCAGAACACAATAATTTATGTGAATAGATCATTATAAATTTTTTCTTCATTTTTTATTCTTTATAATTTATTTTTGCTGTGAGTTCTTCCATTCATTATAATCTTTTTATTTTTGAGTGCTTCTATTAAGAGATACTATTGTATAAGGTTTTCCTTGTAAATATCTTAATACTAACATTGTAATCATTTTTATTTAAATACCATGTAATAGAGGGATTTAGAAGAAATGAAGTTAAAAACTCTGATCATATGATTAAGGGATTTTGTGTCTTGGAAGACAGGGATCAGGTAATTTTGGTACTTAGAAGTAATATGTTACTGACCGGTATAGTTGAGGGATTCTGGGGACAAGAAGATAGAAGTTTTGATAGGTATAAAATAAGGTATACCTTATGATATTATGAAATTAATGGACACCTTTGACCATTTCTATATATCTATCTTTAACTTTGGTTTAAAAGTTAGGTTTTAATAATATCATTTGAAAGGAGTATTTAGTTTTCTAACCAATATTATGTGTTTTTTATTTAAATGAAGTTATATTCTTTCTAAATAAAATTTAGGTCATTTACTACTTAAATTATTTTAATAATGTTAGTATAATTTTTTTTACATTAACTCTTTCAAAATTAGGTTAAAATAATAATCATTTAATTATATCTATGTAAACTATATTTCAATATAGTATATAATACCATTACATTGATATCTGAGTTGATTGGTATTTTTAAAATCAAATCAATATTTGATCTCATCAGAATTTTGAAATATTGACCATCCCAAAACTTGAAGAGGATAAAAGTTGCATGTTTTTTCTAAAACTATAATTCATCCACCTATTGTATTTTATTTACCATAAAACCTCAAAATAGATAGAAGGAAATCAATTTATTTTAGTTTAAAAAAACAACTAGTAGAAGTATATGAATGTGATAAATATGTGTTTGGTTACATTAAAGAAGAGTGAAGTCTATGAAAGTAGGATCACCCAATAAATCTAATATAATTTTCATCCATGTAAAGTTAAATCCATTGAGATAATACCGAGATAGAAATTTAAAGATAAAATATTCATGAATATTGAGTTTTTATTCTAGCTGATATTTTCAAAAAATATAAAATGAGTCGATGCCATATTTTGTGGGAGATTTGGAAGAATATTTGAACTCAATGTATATAAAATAAATAAAGGAAAATTGATTCATAATTGAAATGTGTATAAATCCCAAATTCCCAAGATCTCAAATCAATGAACTTTTCAGGGAATGGATGAGTATAAAATGGAAATTTCATTTGAGGATAAATAGATTTGATATCCATAAGAAGATAACTAATTGAAGAGAGGTAGTATCTATCTTTCATATATATGAAATTTATTTTTCTTTAATATTTGTGAATACTAAAACATTAGGTTTTGAGTAAGAAGAGTAAGGTATCCAAATGCAATAAACCAATTTTTTTGGGTAAAAATGATGCCAATTTCAACCAGTAGAAGATCAAGATGTTTATGTTCATTAAGAAGTGAGAGATACATAATTAAGTTTACTAGAATTAGCTTTAGGTAAATGTGTAAGTGAGTTAAAAAGAATAAGATTTGGTAGTCAAAGTTCCATGTACAATTTGGTTGTGCTTACACTGTAACTAGATGGAGCTAGTATAAAGTAACTGTTAGGAGGTAGTATCTATGAAAGATGCACTATGGGTTTTATATGATAATTCTCCCACACTAATTATAATTAAATATAATATTATAGTCCTATGTACAGTTTGATTGTGCTTACACTATAACTATATAGAGCTAGTATAAAGTAACTGTTAAGGGGTAGTATCTATGAAAGATGAACTATGGGTTTTAGATGATAACGCCCCCACATGACTTATAATTAATGATAATATTATAGTGAAAAAATATGTATCTTAGGATAATCACAAAACACAACAAGAAGTAGGTTCTCACATTGAGGCCGAACCTTATACAAATCACGTGTGATGAATGTTTTGTTTCTATTACTATATTTCATAAAATAATGTGTATTGGGAGTGTTTAAACAAACCCATACATCTTAACTAAGATAAATATTTGAACAAATTAAATGGGTAATGTTTAAGTTGAATTTATTCAGTAAAAATGGGTCAAACCTGATTCACCCCTATTAGTGTGACTAAAAGATCCACTAGGACTCTTTGTATTTTTAGGAGATCATGAGATATTAAAATTATAACTTATAATCATGTTATTTAATTATGTTGATTAACCTGACATTATTATATTAATCTCATGGAATGTATATATACTTCATTTTTAGTCTTATATTATGAATAAATAAAATAATTTCAATAGGTTTTATATGTGATATATTTTTAGTATACCTTTTACTTAGGTTCATTTATTTATAAATAAAATTAATCTAAGTATGGAACACCTTTTAATTAAGAAAGTGTGATATTGAAAAAAGGCCATTACATACTTCTCCCCTTTAGAAATTTCACCCTAAAAATTTTAATTTTTATCCTCAGTTGAGAATATATGGGGTAGTTTTATTTAATTACATCCATATGTTCTAATGTCATGTCTTCATACTTATGGTTTTCCATTATACTTTTACAAGGTGAGTTTTCTTGTACCATAGAGCCTTATATCTACGATCCAAGATATTCTTTGACAAATCCTTATAATAGAGATCATATTATAGTTTTAAAACATCTTGATTCAATAAATATAAGGAATTTGATATGTTTTAACTTAATATATACACAAGGAACACATTATATAGTTGAGATAGTTTTGGTGGAATTGATAGTAGATAATACATAACTGCTAAGAGATCAAGAATATCAAAGGGGACAATGTAACTATGACATATATTTTCCTCTTTTAAAAACTCATAAATATATTCTAGGGTCATGTTCAATGGATTAATTTATCCATGAAATCAAAATATAGAACTTTTTTGTAATAAAATAGTATAGATAACATAGTTTGACATGAATTTACACAATACCTCAAATATTCTTCCTTGATCACCAGAAACTATCATAAATGTCGAGTGATAAAGTATAACAAGGTGGGAAGAAATTTAAACTAAAAATTTATTCTAAAAAAAATAATATTTAAAATTTCAAAATTTACAAGGAATAGCCATAAGATATACATGTAACAGATTGTATAAAATATTCCCAAAGTTGTCATATAAAATATATATGAGATGGAATTCAAACAAAACATGTATAAAACATGATCAAAGTAAAACCATATGTACTACATGTAGTAGACCCAACCCCAGTATCCCAGTTCTAGTGTCTTATTTATTACATTGGAATAAGATACAATGAATCACATCATTAAGGATAGAATAGTTTAGTAGTCTTGGTAAACTAGATACATAAATGATTCCTATATTACATTTGAAATCAAAAATTAAAACATAATTTTTTTTCTATTTTCAAGAATAAAATTATTCCATCTAGAATATCCTTGTACATCAATCATAGAACACTTTATGGAATCTTTGTTTAAGGTAAAAAAATAAGTGTGATCTCAAATGATCCGTAAGAGTTAAGTATAATAGAAGTTATCATGAATCAATAAGAATAATCAATACGGAAAGGTAAATAATTGAATACACATGATTTTTGATCAATAAACCGAGAAATAAGTGTATCTATAGATAATTTAAATATGAAAATATCATTAATAAAAATCAACATGATAAAGTAAATGATTGAAAATACATTCTATTTAATCAATAACATGACTATCATAATTGGATAAGACATAATTAACTTGGAAAGACAAATAGATGAAAACACATGGAATTTATTCAACAATTGATAATGGAATTCATTTTGATATTATTCCATTTTAAAAATCTCATGGATAATAAAACTGAATTATTAATGAAGGAAATTATTAATTATTATATGTCATGATCTCAAGCATCATGATACCTCTACCTTCAAAACCTTTCACAAGACAGATTAAAACTATTGGTAGAAACCCATTTAATGATAACTTACTAATTTATCTCATGAGATCTACCGATGCATTGAGAGGAAATATAATTTTGGTCCCCACCCATGAATTCATCTCTAAATAATTTCTTATATATTTAATAATCACTTTAATTCATGAATTATGTTTCATATCATCATATATCTATATTGAGTAAAGAATAAGGATTATCAATATTTCCCACATCAATAAAAAAACTTTCAATGTAAAAAACCATATGTATAAATGATATATGGTTTAAGAAATAAAAATATCAATGATAAATAATATAGATATTTAGGGGAAATTTAATGTCCAATGATCACAGGAAAGTGAATATTTCGAGGGAAAATTAATGAATAAAAGAATGAATCAAGAAAATGAATGTAAATAATTTCCTTGGTCAAAATGATCAAAAACAATCTAGAGAAGAATAAGGATGGTATCAATAGAAAATATATCCATTGGATTAATAATAAAGTTTTGTTGTTTTTGATTAATATAAATACCATAAAAAGATCTTTAAAAACATTCTTGAGAAAAATATCCTTTTCATTTCGAAAATCATTTTTCAAAACTAAAAGTTTATAAAAAAATTTGAAAATAATATTTGAAAATTATAAATTAATATTTAATACATTTTTGTGGTCATTATGGCTAAAAATTCCATTCATGACATACATGTTAAACAAATATTGTTCCACATTTTCAGTAAAAACAAAATGGGCCTTATTTTGAAAACAACATGAAGATTCCTTTAATTTTTTTAAAAAAAGTAAAAATAGGTACAAATATATCTAATAAATCATTTGTAAAAGGTTAAACAAAATTTTTCAAACATTTTTAGTAAAAATAGTTTTGGAATAAAATAGATTTTTGACTAAAGAGAGAAATGAAGTCAGAATTTCTTAAAATCATTTTCTCAATTATTTTAAGTGACAAAGAACGAAAAATGGTACTATTACATGAAAAAAATCATGAATAACTATAGGAGAATAAAATTAAAGGGTTTATTAAATAATGATCAAAACATTCCTTTCAATGGAAATATAAGTACAAACAATACTTATTAAAATCAAAAAAATAAAATAAACCCTTATAATGGTCAAAATGTTGAAGTAAGAATTAATGAATGAATAAATTATGTTTATAAAAAATAAATGAACATAAAAAAATTGGAAATAAAACATAATATAATAAAAATTAATTTCACACATAATCTTAGAATATCAAAGATGATGGAGAAGTAATATAACCTTATGAAATGAAATTGAGTTATAAAATTCTTTACTACTTTGTAACTCTTAATTCAAATCTCCTTTGATGAAATAATTAAAATTTAAAATTAAAATAACATGAATTATTAATTAATCATGAAATTACATGTCAAATGGGACATATATACACCGTAAGAAAGAAATTGGGTGCATAATAATAAAATAGGCCTCAATAAAAGGAAATTGAGACAAAGTCCTTTACCTTATGCTTCTTTTTGGTTGAATGTGATTTAACGTTATTTATAGTGTTTTTAAAAATTTTATTAACTTAAAAAATAACCAAATTAATATTTATAATATCATATATGATCCTTTTATAACATCTTATCACCCATTCGTTAATAATATTTCATTATTTTCATTATTTCAGGTGTTAATTGCCTTATTTTCTCATTCATGATTTATCATGAAAGTTATGGTTCTAGTGTATATTATATAGTTAAATCATATACAGAATGATAATAATGAAATAATTATCATATTTATATATCAATTATAATTTTAATTTCAATCATGAAATATGGTCATGAGAAATAAAGAACATTACGATCATGGATATGGTATGTCATATGTACACATGAACAACGCTTCCATTTTTCAATGATCATTATGAAAAGGTAGTATGTAATATTTTATATGTATATAATTATAATAATATTACAAATACTATATTATTTCCTTAAATATATATATATATATATATATATATATATCATCCATGTGATGGGTGATGAAAAGAGAGTCACATCGCTTTGTGAAGGCGACATTCAACACATACATGAACAATGTTATCATCTTTTAGTGAGTGAAAAGGTAAGAAGAAAAATGGTTTATTATCATTTAATAATGATAAATATGTCACTAATATTATAATTATGTAATTTATATCACATATATTTATTAAAATTTATCATTATTACCTTCCATGTAAAGTGTTTGTGAAAAACGAATCACGTCGCTTCGCGAGGCGGTAGTTCGTTGTACACACGAGCAATGTTATCATATCCACTATGTATTGGACAATAAAAAAGGTATATATTTGATATAATTAATATATAGGTGTAACACCCTAAGCTTCCATGGTACATTACCCATTGAATGATGCAATAGCTTGCGTTGTACGCCACTTCAAGATTCTAACACATCACGACCAATCAAACTAGCCTTTATGAATAGTAATACCCAATTTTTGAAATTCTATCAATTTTATATTTCAAAATGGAGTTAATTTTTGGGTTTGAAGTATATAAATTATCTTAGTGTTAATTTTGGGTATTTTTCTGAAAACATTTAGTTTTTGATGAATGGTGAAAAATACGAAATTTTAATTAAAAACAAAATTTTTAATCAAAATAATTTATAGTGATAAATTATACTATTGTGTGGTTTTTAAGTATAATTAGATTATATTTTTACCATTTAATACAATTTTGGTCATTGGATGTAATTTCACATTTAAACTGGACATAAGCAAGTGCCAATATTTTGATAGTTATTATTTCTTAAAAACACACTTTTTGTTTTGACAACAAGAATTAATTTTAAACTAATTTATACCACTTCTGTGTTTTAAATTTAGAAAAATGGATTCCATAATTATAATCAAGAGGTTCAAATTGAGTTAATAGGTATATTTTATTTTTAGAAATTCTGAATAATTACTTCGGTAAATATTTTATTTACCATGGTTAAAGGGTAAATCCGATAAATAAGGGTAAAAGTAATAATATTAAAAAAATATTAAATTACCCTAACACATGTCCTAACCCTATTTGATGATACATTTCTGACCGTGGGAATCTTTGGGTCGATTGTGGGACCCCATGGAGCCACTTGTAAGTGATAATGACACTTTATATTAATTAAGTTAAAGTAAATACAAAAATGACATAAGCATATATCTTTTAGTAAAACAATTTTTACATAGGGTTATATATGTTATCTCTTAGACTATAAATATTAATTATAAATATAAAACTATTTCCTATATAACAGTATTTTAATTATAATTTTTAGACGTTCAATAATTAAATTTATTTATGACACAATGATGATGCAATATTTTTCTTATTAATGAAAGAATAAAACAAATGGTATTATAGATATTAAAATAAATATAATTTGAAAGTTTTTATTCCATACACAAATTTTATAGGTTAATTTGACAAATTAGGATTTATTAAATGAATTTTTTTTAAGTAATAATGCTTTTAGTAATTTAACAAAAACAAAATAATAAATAGTGTCAAAATTGACATAAAAGAGTTTTTAAAACAAATATTATATTATTAATTGATATTCTATTCCTAAAAATATAAGGTTCAGCAAAAGGTCTTAAATAATATTATATATGTCATTAATGAACAAATTGAGGCTCTTTTATAAGTTTATAGTAAGTTTATTAACCATATAATATAAAAATACAAAGAGAGATGGTAAATACCAAAATAATTAACTAAGAGTTAAATCTAGAAGTTAAGGTTAATATAGTGACCCAAACCTGTCTAAAACCTATTGTTTGAGTGGTTTTGGACCCATACCCACCTTAACCTTAAAATAAATCTTTTTGGATCCATTATAAACCGAAAAGGATTTTATTATAAAATAATATTTCAATCTTTTCTTAAGGTGCCCCTCAACCCTCTTATAAAAGGGAACTTACCCTTCTCTCAAATTCACACCTTCAAAGTCATTTGGCTCAGCCAAACCCTACCAAAATATCCTACCAACTATCCTAACTTCATCCTAGAGGCATTAATTTAGTCACAAATCTATCCTAAGCATCCCTTTTGATCATATCAAAAGGAAGAACCCGAAGAAGAAGTAAATATTTCATCACCTATTTCAAGTTCCTTTCTTCTTCCACTTCCTCTTTCCTTGTTGTTTCCATTATAAAATAATAAATACAGTATCTTCTATATAATATTATGTTATTATAAAATGGTACAACCATATTCATTATTTTATACATCCTATTAATGAAATGTCACTATACGTGCATACGTACGACTTACCATCTCCACGTCGTGGTGTAGTTTGTTATTCAAACACTTCATCATTTGGATGAGTTTAATAATGAGTATAAATGATGAAAATAATAAATATAACATGATAATGATTCTGTATATTTGACATAACATCCAATTAAATATTATTTTAATATCAAAATAATTATATTTTCTCTCGTGTGTATGTATGGATTACCGTCTCCATGAACGCGATGAGATTCATTCCCCATCGTATCCATTCAAGAATAATTTTTATTTGATGATTAAAAATAATTTTTAAAGGCTTGATATCATTACGGATATGAATAATATGAATTATATCTACAACAAACATTACTTAAGTAACAAATCATATAAAGGAAAATGAATCAGTTAACACCCGAAACAATGATACTACTGAAATATCATTAACAAAAAAATATTAGAAGATCATATATGATATCATATTAATGTATATGGTTCTTGAATAATTAAATAATAATGATTTCACCATTATACAAGAGGTTAACCTACCCTCAACCAAGGAAAATAACAAGGTAATGGTTAATTTCACAATCTCTTCATTATCCGAGGTTGTTTATACATAATTATCTGTTGGGACCTCTTTATCATCCACATCCATGCTTCTTAAAAATTTATTTCAAAACATTTTTACTATTTACTAGACAATGGCTTAAAGTCATTTATAACCTTATTTGAGCTTATATGTTTTGAAAGTAATCTTTCTGTCCTTTTCCAAACAAGGTACCTTATGACCTTTTCGAAAAAATTAAGGTAAGAATGGTTTTTTAACTTATACAGAGGGTGTGGCTATTTTCCTCCATTATAACATTTTTGAAGATTACCTTATAAGATTATAAGAATATTTTCAAAATAAATGTTTTCTTTTATAATTATATGAATTTTAAATAATTTCAAAATTTAAAGAGCTATTTCTCTAAAAAAAGAGTTTTGAATTCATCTATGTCAACATACTTTGATAGATTTTATGCTTATTTGAAGTTAAATTATTATGATAAAAAACTTCCACATTGTATTGAAGGTTTTGTGATATGTTTGACTATGGATGTGTTATTTTTACACCATTCAGGGTTTATGGATAATGTATTGATATTTCGTATGCTAGTTTTAATACAAATGTTTATGTTATGTTTAAACCTTTTCATATGACGAATACATTGGACATTTATGTCCTAGGTTGGGGACTTATAAAATTAAGCCCTCCGGGTTGGGGTCTAGTTTCAGCAGACCCTTCATATTGGAGTTCGGTTACAGAGGCTGTCTGGGTTGGAGTCCGGTTACAAAGGCTCTCCGGGTTGGAGTATGGTTACAAAGGCTTTCTGGGTTGGGGTTCGGTTACAGTTAGTCCCTAGGTCCTGGCACAAGGCCTTGACACATAAATTAAAGTCTAGAATTATGAATTCCATCATTATGAAAGTGGATATTCATATTTCATGTGATTATTCGACTAGTAGAATATCATTGTGAATAAGTAAATGGAATTATTTGATTTTATATTTTCCATATTATGCTGAAGTTCAAGTTTAAAAGGATTTTGTTTTAGTCTTATACATTGCCTTAAATGTTTATTCTTATTTATGAAAGTTTCTGCTATATTGTTATCCTTACTTAGCATCTGAGCTCACCCCTTTCTATGTTTTATTTTACCTAGGATGTGAAGAAGTATTTTATGAATGAACTATAGGGATATTCTGAGGGGATATGAGTGTGGTCTATGGAAATAATGTTGTTTTAGTATTTCATTTTATAATGTAATGTAAAACTCATGAATATATCTAGTATTTCCAAGGCTACTAAACTGATAGGTCTTTTGGGACATTATTTCTTTTTATCAAGCGAATGTTATTTAATAATGCACTGACTTTGGGTAACTAGGGTTGGGGGGTTACAGTTTGTATCATAGGAGGTTTAGTACAAAGCTTGCAAGCTAGATTTAGAAAAACTCTGATTAGAGAACATTACCCTAAGATAGACTTTGAGGTTAAGTATAGAAGAACTTTCTAGAATTTTGATATTGTAGAGATTTTTTGAGTTTTCTAAGCAATAAATTCCTGTCTGGATATAAGCAGGTAGAGGAGGCTTTGGAATATATGTACCTAGGGGTAAAACCCAAAAACACCGCTTTGATCTAGTCTCAAATAGGAACTGGTGTATGACAACGGGCCTTGCTACACTCTTGGTTAGGACACTCCCAGGGGATATTCTTAGGATAATCCACATTTTCTTTACAAACAATTATGAGGGATTTATGAGTATATACCTCCTCAAAGAAAACATTTTTTATGATTATGGATTATATCCCTGAACTGTTTAATTTATGTTAAGTATGTTATAAGTTTGGAATTATGTATTGCGATTCATAAACTAATCTAGTGTATTCCATTATTTAAAAATGGCACCTAGTGGAAGGAATGGAAACTGCATCAACACACGTAATCTATGTAGGTATTTCCATCCTACTAAAGATAATTATAGTGGAGATGACGATGCAACTGGTGATGATCAGCTTATCACCATACTGGGAAAACTCACTCAGGTTATGAATAATAACCTTACCCGTATGAAGCACCCTGATCCACAACATGGAGGATCAATGTTCAATATCTTAATTAAGAAAAAAACACCAACATTCAATGGGAGTAAAAATCCATTAGTGGCTGAGCAATGGATAAATTCCTTAGAGAAAATATTCCACACCTTGGGGAGTAGTGAAAGGGAAAACATTGTCATGGATGTTTACCGCCTCACTGGAGATACTGATCAATGGTGGTCATTGATTCAAAACACAAAGGAAGATGCTGAAGTATCAAATATGGAATGGAGGGAGTTTAAAGAGATTTTCTTAGAAAAAAATTTCCTCGTGACCATTGAATAGATATGGAAAGGAAATTTCTGAGTTTGAGGAAAAAAGTGGATGAGAATGTCACAAAGTATGAAGATAACTTTACAAGGTTAGCGAGTAATGAAATAGATTATATATGTAACCCACGAAGTAATATTTATCATATCTTTGATGGGTTAAAACTGTTTCTCCGTCGAGCATTTGTCTCACAATACTTCTCATCGTACAAAGATACTGTCTCATGTTCTATCAAGATAGAAAAGTAATTCTCTAAGTCTTACGACTTTAAAGAAAAGTAAGAGAAGAAGAGATCTGTTGAAAACTATGGAAATGGAAATAAGGGGAAGAAGGGAAAATTTGAACATCCATCTTGCAGTAAATGTGGGAAGAAACACCCCAATACTTTCTTGAAGGGAATGGGAGTCTGTTACAAGTGTGGTGTAAAATGCCACCAAGATCATGATTGAAAGGGAAAGAAAGAGGCTGTCAATGTTGAATTCTACAATTGTAGAGAAAGGGGGCATTATGAAAATTAATGTCCTAAGTTATAAGGAAACTTACCTTAGAAAAGGCCAAGGGATCAAGGAAAATCTTATGCTATCACTACTGCTGAGGTTGAAGCTCCAAAAGACGTGGTGGTAGGTAATTTAATGGTTTCCTCAAGTTTAAAAAATGATTTATTTGATTATAGATCCTCACATTGTTTCATATCTTCCCAGTTTTCTAATAAAATTAGATATTTACAATTTTATTTAATAATGGATTTGTTAGTGAAAACTCTTAAGCGAATTGTCATTGCAACAAAGTTTTGTGAATCAGTTCCCATTAGGGCATATAAATGTTCTTTGTCTGCTGATCTCATCATCATACCCATGATTGAATTTGATATAATCCTCGGTCTGGATTGGATTTCATACCATGATGAAAAAATTTATTGTAAGAAGAATGGGGATACGATTTTTGATGAAGATGATAAAGAACACCTTATCTTTAGAGAAGAATCGTCACCACCTAATTCTTATCTAGATCCACCCCCAATAGCTCAAATAAATTCAATTATTGGGGAGGAAGAGAATTAAATAACTATGGGTGAGGAAAAGAATGTTCAAATAGAGGATGTACCTATTGTGCAATAGTATTTTGATGTGTTTCCAGAAGATTTACCTGGACATCCTTCAGAATGAGAAATTGAGTTTTCTGTTGATTTAATTCCTGGTTCAAGGCCCATATCGAAAACCCATTATATAATGGCCACTGTGGAATTAGTGGAACTAAAGAAACAACTAAAGGAATTGAGTAATAATGGATTTAATCGACCTAGTGTTTCTCCATGGGGAGCCCTTGTCCTTTTTGTTAAGAAGAAAGATGGATCTATGAGGTTGTGCATTGACTACAGGGAGATTAATGCAACAAAAATAAAGAAAAAGTATCCCCTACCTCACATTGATGATTTATTTGACCAACTTCATGGAGCTCAATATTTTTCAAAGATTAACCTTTGATATGGATACCATCAGTTGTGCATGAAGAAAGAAGAAATTACGAAGTCATCATTTTAAACGAGGTGCAGGCATTATGAGTTTACAGTAATGCCTTTTAGATTTACTAATGAACCCTCTGTCTTCATGGATCTAATGAATAGAGTTTTCAAGGAATATCTTGATGACTTTTTAGTGGTATTTATGAATGATATCTTGGTATACTTTAAAAGCTACGAAGATCATGAAAATCACATGCGCATTATTCTAAAGACTCATAGAAGAAATAAATTATATGGGAAATTTAACAAGTGTGAATTCTGGCTTTAGGAGATTTATTTTCTTAGACATAATGTCTCTAAAGATGGAATCTATGTTGATCCTTCAAAGAACAAGGCAGTCCAATAATTACCAGAACTGACGAGTATAACTGAGGTATGTAGTTTTATTGGTTTAATAGGTTATTATCGGCGTTTCATCCAGAATTTTGCCTGATTGGCTAACCCATTGACCAAGATCACATGTAAAGGGGTTAAATTTGTTTGAAAAAAAGAGTGTGAAGAATGTTTTGAAGAATTTAAGAGAATATTATTCAATGCTCCTATATTGACTCTACCATCAGGGAATGACGGGTTTGTTATTTATAGTGATGCTTCAAAGAAAGGACTTGGTTGTTTCCTTATGCAGAATGATAGGGTTATTGCCTATGAATCACAACAGATAAAAAGTCATGAAAAACCTATCCTACTCATGATCTTGAGTTAGCAGCTGTAATATTTTCTTTGAAGATACAGAGACACTACCTATATGGTGAAAAATGTGAGATTTATACTGATCACAAGAGTTTAAAGTATATTTTCTCACAAAAAGAACTCAACACGAGGCAAAAGAGATGGCTTTAACTACTCAATGATTATGATTTCACTATACACTACCACCTGAGAAAGGCAAATAAGGTGGCCTATGCTTTGATTAGAAAGGATCGTGGAGTTTTGAACAAGATGAGATTTGAAATAGATCCTATATACATGGATCTAGTAAAGATGGATATGGGAATAATCATGGAAGGTGAAACATCAATACTTTTTTCAAATGGTTTCCAAACCATCTTTACTAGAAAAGATAAAAAGTTCTCATCCTGATTATAAGGAGTTTCAAAAGAAAATTAAAGATGTGAACGATGGGAGATTGAGTGAATTTATATATGAAGATGTAATTTTGAAATTTGGGAAGAGACTTTGTGTTCCTAACATACCTGATTTAAAAAGGGAATTGTTGGATGATGCTCATAGCTCCAATTTCTCTATACACCATAGTAGCACTATGATGTATAGATATTTGAATGAACATTTTTGGTTGGACAACATGAAGAGGGAGATTACTAATTTTGTGTCACGATTATGGTTTGTCAAAAAGTGAAAGCTGGAAGGAAATAGCATGGAGGAGTCATGAAACCTCTTCCCATACCTGAGTGGAAATGGGATAATATTACGATGGACTTTGTCATTGGTCTACCAAAGACATCTAGAATTAATGATGCAATGTGGGTCATTATTGATCATCTTACCAGGTCAGCACATTTTCTTGCTATAAGATAAGATTTACCACTTGAACGTTTAGTAAGAATATATATTAATGAAGTTGTAAGACTCCATGGTGTACCCCTATCGATTGTTTCTGATCGTGATCCCCGTTTTACATCATGATTCTGGAAAAGTCTTCAGAAAGCCCTGGATACTGAACTTCATTTGAGCACTGCCTACCACCCTCAAACTGATGGAAAATCCGAACGGAATATTCAAACCTTATAAGACATGTTTATATCTTTCTCACTTGACTTTCAAGGTATGTGGGATCAATATTTACCTCTGGTAGAATTTTCCTATAACAATAGCTTCCATTAAAGTATTCAGATAGGACCATATGAAGCGTTATATGGCAAGAGATGTCGCACACCAACTTTTTGGGATGATGTTGGTGAAAGAAAACTTGTAGGCCCGAAAATTGTTGAGGAAACGATGGAAAATGTGAAGGTTATCTAAACCCACATCAAAACAGCACAAAGTAGGTAGAAGAGCTATGCTGATAACTGAAGGAAGGACTTGGAATTTCAGGTAGGAGATCATGTTTAATTGAAGGTATCTCCATGGAAGGGAGTAATATAATTTGATAAGAAGGGTAAACTAAGTCCCAGGTACATCAGGACTTTTGAAATTCTAGAACTAATTGGGTATGTAGCTTACCAGTTGGAAATGTCTCCAAGTCTCTCCAAAGTTCACGATGTGTTCCACGTATCACTGTAGAGAAAATACATGCCTGACCCAATGCATTTACTCACCTATGAAGAAATTGAACTAAAACCTGATCTATCTTATTGTGAAGATCCTTTAAAAATTCTTGATACTAAAGAACAAGTTCTGTGAAACAGGATGACTAGTCTGGTAAAAGTTCTATAGAGAAACCATAAGATGGAAGAGGAAAAGTGGGAACTCGAGGAACTTATGATGAAGGACCACCCGAATCTTCTTATGAAGAAATATTCTAGAAATTTTGAGGATAAAATTATTTTAAATAGGGGAGAATATAACACCCCAATATTCCACGTTACGTTTCCCTTTGAATAATGCAATAGCTTGCGTTGTACGCAACTTCGAGATTCTAACACATCGCGACCAATCAAACTAGCCGTTATGAATAGTAATACCCACTTTTTCAAATTTTATCAATTTTATCATTCAAAATGGACTTTATTTTTGGGTTCATAATGTAAAAATTATCTTAGGGCGAATTTTTGGCGTTTTTCTGAGAACATTCAGTTTTTTATGAATAGTGAAAAATACTAAATTTTAATTAAAAACAAATTTTTTAATAAAAATAATTTATAGTGCTAAATTATAATATTGAGTGGTTTTTAAGTATTATTAGATTATATTTTTACCATTTAATCCAATTTTGGTCATTGGACGTAATTTCACATTTAAACTGGACATAAGAAAGTGTCAATCTTTTGATAATTATTATTTCATAAAAACACGATTTTTGTTTTAACAACGGGAATTAATTTTAAATTTATTTCTTACACTTATGTGTTTTGAATTTAGAAAAATGGATTCCATATTTATAATCAGGAGGTCCAAATTTTTTAAATAGGTAACTTTTATTTTTAGACATTCTGAATAATTACTTCGGTAAATATTTTATTTACCATGGTTAAAGGGTAAATCCAGTAAATAAGGGTAAAAAAATAATATTATAATAATATAAAATTACCTTAACATGTGTCCTAACCTAATTGGATGATACATGTCCTACCATGGGTATCCTTGAGTCAATTTTGGGACCCCATGGATCCACTTGTAAGTGATAATGTCACTTTATATTAATTAAGTTAAAGTAAATACAAAAATGACATAAGCATATATCTTTTAGTAATTTTTTTTTACATAAGTCTATATATGTTATCTATTAAACTATAAATATTTATTAGAAAGATAAAAATATTTCCTACATAATGGTATTTTATTTATAAATTTTAGACATTTAATAATTAAATTTATTTATGACACAATGATGATGCAGTATTTTCCTTATTAATGAAAGAATAAAATAAATGGTATTATAGATGTTAAAATAAATATAATTTTAACATTTTGATTACATAAATTAATTTTATAGGTTAATGTTACATGTTAGGATTTATTAAATTATTTTTTAAGTAATAATTCTATTAAGAATTTAACAAAAAAAAAACAAATAGTGTCAAAATTGACGTAAAAGAGTTTTTAAAACAAATATTATATTATTAATTGATATTCTATTCCTAAAAATCTAAGGTTCATCCAAAGGTCTTAAATAATATTATATATGTCATTAATTAACCACTTTATGTTCTCTTGGAAGTTTATAGTATGTTTATTAACCATATAATATAAAAATACAAAGAGAGATGGTAAATGTCAAACTAATTAACTAAGAGTTAAATCTAGAATATAAGGTTAATATAGTGACGCAAACTTATCAAAAACCTATTGGTTGAGTGGTTTTCGACCCATACTCACCTTATACTTGAAAGAAATTATTTTTGAGCCATTATAAATCGAAAATTATTTTATTATAAAATAATATTTTAATCTTCTCCTAAGGTACCCCTCACCCCTCTTATAAAAGGGAACTTCCCCTTATCCCAAATTCACACCTTCAAAGCCATTTGTATCAGCCAAAACCTACCCAAATATGCTCAAAACTGTAATACCTTCATCCTAGAGGCCTTACTTTAGTCATAAATCCAACTTAAGGATCCCTTTTGATCAAATAAAAAGGAAGAACCCGAATAAGAGGTAAATATTTCATCACCTCTTTCAAGTTCATTTCTTCTTCCACTTCCTCTTTATTTGTTGTTTCCATTATAAAATAATAACTCCAGTATATTATATATACTGTGATGTTATTATAAAATTGGTACAACTATATTCATTATTTTATCTATCCTATGAATGACATGTCACCATACGTGCGTACGTACGACTTACCGTCTCCACGTCGTGGTGTAGTTTGTTATTCAAACACTTCATCATTTTTATGGGTATAATAATGAGTATAAATGATGAAAATAATAAATATAACATGATAAAGATTATTTATATATGATACACCATCCAATTAAATATTATTTTAATATTAAAATAATGATATTGTCGCTTGTGCGTACATACGAATTACCGTCTCCATGAACGTGATGAGATTCATTCCCCATTGTATCCATTCCAGAATAATTTTCTTTATATGATTAAAAATAATGTTTAAAGACTTGATATCATTCTGGATATGAATAAGATACATCATATCCACAACAAACATTACTTATGTAATAAATCATATAAAGGAAAATGAATCAGTTAACACCCGAAACGATGATACAACTGAAATATCATTAACAAAACAATATTAGAAGATCATATATGATATCATATTAATGTATATGGTTCTTGTATAATTTAATAATGACAATTTAACCATTATAAATGAGTTTAACCTACCCTCAACCAAGGAAAAGAACAAGGTAAGGGTTAATTTCCCAATCTCTTCATTATCTGAGGTTGTTTATGCGTAATTATCTGCTGGGACCTCTTTATCATCCACATCCATGGTTCTTTAAAATGCATTTTAAAACATTTTTACAATATACTAAACAATGGGTTAAAGTCATTTTTACCCTTATTTGATCTTATATGTTCTGAAAGTAATCTTTCCGTCATTTTCCAAACAAGGTATATTATGACCTTTTCGAAAAAATTATGGTAAGAATGTTTTTTTAAATTATACGGCGGGTGCGACTATTTTCCTCCATTATAACATCGTCGAAGATTACCTTACAAGCTTATAAGAATATTTTTGAAAATAAATGTTTTCCTTTATAATTATATAACTTTTAAATAATTTCAAAATAGAAAGAGATATTTCTCTAAAAAAAGAGTTTTGATTTCATTTATGTCAACATCCTTTGATGGATTTTAAGATTGTTTTATGTTTATTTATTATGATAATAAACTTCCACATTTTATTGAAGGTTTTGTGATATGTTTGACTGTGGATGTGTTATTTTTACACCATTCATGGTTTATGGATAATTTATTTACATTTTGTATGCTAGTTTTAATATGAATGTTTCTATTATGTTTAAACCTTTTCATATGAGGAATACATTGGACTAGTATGTTCCATGTTGGGGACCAGTAAAAGTAAGCCCTATTAGTTGGGGTCCAGTTACAGCAGACCCTCCGGGTTGGGGTCCGGTTACAGCAGACCCTCCGAGTTGAAGTCTGGTTATATAGGCTCTCCGGGTTGGAGTCCGGTTACAAAGTCTCTATGGGTTGGAGTCCGGTTACAGAGGCTCTCCAGGTTGGGGTCCGGTTACAATTATCCCCTAGGTCCTGGCATAATGCCTTGATAAAGAAATTAATGTCTGGAATTATGCATTACATCATATGAAAGTGGCTATTGATATTTCATGTGATTATTTGACTAGTAGAATATCCATGTGAATAAGTAAATGGAATTATTTGATTTTATATTTTCCATATTATGATGAAGTTCAAGTTTAAAAGGCTTTTGTTTTAGTCTTATACATTACCTTAAATGTTTATGCTTATTTATGAAAGTTTCCACTATATTTTTATCCTTACTAAGCATCTAAGCTCACCCCTTTCTATGTTTTATTTTTCCTAGGATGTGAAGAAATATTTTATGACTGAACTACAGGGATAGTCTGAGGGGATATGAGTGTGGTCTATGGAAATAATGTCATTTTAGTTTTTCATTTTATAATGTAATGTAAAACTCAGGAATGTATCTAGTATTTCCAAGGCTACTAAACTAATCGGTCTTTCGGGACATGATTTCCTTGTATCATGACAATGTTATGTAATAATGCACCGACTCTGGGTAACTAGGGTCGGGGCATTGAAATAGGTATAATTATGTTATAAATATCATATATATAATTTATAATTATCATCACATCCAACCTTGAGAGGTTGTAATGGGAAAATGAATGACAATGGTTCGTGAGGTGGTAGTTTTCCGTACACACAGATGTTGATTTCATAACCCATTTGATGGAAGTAGGGAAGTTTTTTAGTCAGGAACATAACATAAAAACAACTTATTATATGAATGATACTGATGTTATTATTTCATCATGGTTTAATAATAATTTATGGAGGTGGAAGAAGAAATAAAACAAAAAATCTAATTGAAGAACGCCACCTCTTCTTCAGGTATCCTCCTTATGTTTTCACCAAAATCCTCCCTAGGTCAGATTTATAGGATTTGGGTAGGTATGGACCAAAACAAAATGGTTTTAATGTGTGAATAAGAGAGAATAGGGGCTGACCATTTATAAGTGAGGTGAGTGGCATAATTATAATTTTTGAAAACAAAATATTGTACCCACATTTTTTACTTTCCAAAAGGGTCCAAAATGAATAATTATAAATAATTTTACATTATATGGCATAAATATGGGCATAAAATATATTTTAGATAATTTTTTAGTTATTTTTAACCCTTATCTTTTTAATTTAACTCATTAATAAATCAATTTTACCTTATCCGTTATAAATAATTTTTACTATTTTTACTATTAATTATGGTAAAAAATTAATTTGACCTTAATAGATAATATAAATTATTATTATTCCAAATATTAAACCAGTTTTTTCAAATTTAATTCACATAAGTGGTAAAATTAAATTTAAAAATAACCCCACAAACTCAATAAGAAAATGGGTTTTCAAAGAGAAAATATTCCAATGTTTGCGAAGTTTTTATTTCCAAAATCAATTTAAAAATTATTACAATGATATAAATTGGATTCACATATATATATATAAACTAATTTTACTTTAAAACCAATTCAAAATAAAATTTATCTTTTTAAATATTTTAAACAAAATGACAATTTTCAATTAAAATTCAGTTTTTTTCTCTATTCATCAAAAATGAAATATTTCTGAAAAATAAAAAAAATTCACACTTAGATAATTTTGATATTATTATTTAAAAACTGAATTTTATTTTTTCATATAAACTTTATAAATGTTTAAAATATTAATTTTAAATTATGCACGCAAATATTGACTAAATCATCTTTTAGAAAAAATACAGTTTTTCAGAAAAAATTTCTTTTTAATTTTAAATGATTATTTTTTTATTTATAATAAATAGATAACCCTAATTTTCATTATTTAGTTAGTTCCATTGAAAAATTCCAATATAATGGCTAGGTTATAATGATATACAATATAGTAGTTTATTTAGACTTGGGGTTTCAGGTTCTACAAGCTATCAAAGAGATTAAATTTAAAGAAATATATTTCATGGGTTATTTAAGCTCAGTGTTGTGTGTATTATATAATATCGAATAAAATTTTATTATTTTATAATTTCAGGGTGTTTACATTCTCCCCAACTTAAATAAATTTCATCCTCACAAATTAAAATTGATATCAGTAATCAAGTGTTTGATATTTGAAAATTATTTTATTGAAAACCCATATTGTAAAAATAGTTATCAAAACGTCCTATTAATAAGATATAAAGGGAAGTATAAATGTCACATAACTAGTTTTACAAGGAGGATAACATTGGTGGAAAGTGAATATATGGATAGGTAAGAAAAGCATAATTAATTATAAATTGTGATAGAGATCATTAATCATGAGAATGTGGGTGATTTAGAGAAGGTTAATGACCACAAAACTATAAATACATGATTAGTTAATAGACCATTTGATTCATTTAAAATGAATGTAATATGATATTTTTTTCAATATCCATTTTCTAAAGTTGAATAATTATTTTATTGTTTAAGAATATATGGAAATATACTTACTTTATATATTTCTCTTTCATAATCACAATTTTATTGTTTGGTTGTTTTTTGATCTATTTCTAATTAATTTATTACTCCAATAAATTAATATAAAAAATGATTTTTATTCCTGAATCACTAAAATTCACTTTTAATAGATTGTAAGATCAATAAAAGAGTGACAAGTATTTCTAGATGTCTTTAACTATTTTCTATAACCAATATGGTTTGCACAAGTTATCCAGTATAAAACACTAATCTATAAACATCAATTAATAATACCCCTGGTTCATCATTAATATTTATTTTTTCAAATCTTTTAACTAATTACATATTAAATAGGATATCATGTAGTCTAGTGGTAGTCATTAAACCCTTATCATCCTTCAGTTTTGGGTTCAATACCCACAACCTTGTTGGATGTGATGGGTTGTCACTTGGTATATGGGTTGTCCTTTTTCTAAAAATATATTAATATAATTCCTAATTTTTTTTTAAAAAAATGATAGAAATCCTTAAAATAAAATTAATAATTAAATAAACTTTTTACTAAGGTTTTCAATAATTGTTTTTTTCAAAAAGTTTAGTAATCTTATTTTACTATTATTACAATATCATTAGTAATAATATCAACCCTAAAGGTTATCAATACCTTTAAAATTATGTCTATAAAATGTAAAGGCATTATTTATCAAATAAATTTTCCACTTAAACATTGAATTTCCCTAAATTTATCCCAAATATCCTTAGTCTTGGTAGATTCCCATCACATGAAACCCAAAAGGGGTGTTTAAGACATTGAAATTATGATCAATATTAAACACATAAACCCATGATGGTATTTATAAATCTTAAGTTAATGAAGACACATATTCTTCTCAAATTTAACACAATCCTTAGATTTTCATGTTTATTATAACCAAAATACCATTAGAAAACTGCTTCCTAAAATTTAATTCTTGAATACAATATATAAATAATTCATTTAATTTATTTCCATATAAATCCTTCCTTGGTATATAGTTTAACATTTAGAAGATGTAATGGACTTAGATAATGGATAGGTTCTCTACATTTAAGAAAATTAACTATAGATGGAACCCTAGGATGATGTTTATTTCCTTTCATCATACTCTTCATTTTTCCTCATAAAAAATTTTCTTCAAGACCTTCCTTTACACACATAAAGAATTTTACCATTACTTTGAGACATAATATTTTCAATCTAAGTCACCTTAGGTTTAACCTAATTCATTCATTTCCATTATCTATTAAAATCCTTTATAATGGTTTGTAAAGAAAATGTGAATTATCCTATACATATCTCTCAGGAGTGTCAAACCAGGTGCAAAGTAAGGCCTGTTTTCATGCACTAGGTGATGATTAGTTCAAGCCTAATGCACCATTTTTAGAGTCATTACTTCTAGGTATATCTGATCCAAAACAATTTCCACTTGTAGTATCTAGACAGTGATGTATCACTAGGAAAAAATCACATAATATATTCCCTACAAAAACTTTTGGATGTTCTTCTATAGTTATCATTAATGTATTTTATAGGGTTATGATGACTAATCTATGTTTTCTTAAATCTAGTTCCCAAGGTTTCTACTAAACTCCATCTAATACTAACTTTAGTGACCCCAACCCTAGTACCCGTGAGATAGTGTCTGATTTATTAAATTGGCATAAGATACAAGAAATCACATCCTAAAGGAGAAAATAGTTTAGTTAGTAAACTAGATACAGAAATGATTCCAGTATTACATTTAAAAACACAAATTACAAGATTATTTTATTTTCTATTTTTAAAATATGATTATTCCCTCTATAATATCATTATACATAAATCATAATACACTTCATGGAATCCTAGGTAAAGGAAACAAAATAAGTGTAAGCTCAAATGCTTAGTAAGGTTTAAGTACATTGGAATTTATCATTAATCAATAAACACAATCAATATAGAAAGGTAAATAACTAAAAACACATGCCATGTAATCAATAAACTGATAAGTAAGGGAATCCATAGATAATATCAATACAAAAATATCATGGATAATAATCAATATGGAAAGGAAAATAAAAAAAATCATATTCCATTTAATCAATAATATGGCTATCAAAAATGGATAAGTAATAATTAATATGGAAAGATAAATAATTGAAAACACATTAAATTTAATCAATAACTGATAATGATATGATTATAGAGATAATTTTATTGCAGAAATCTCATGGATAATAATAACTGATTTCTTAATGAGGGAAATTAATAATTATTAAATGTCATAATCTCAAGCATAATGATACCCCTATTTCCTGAAGTGTCCAAGGATTGTGAAGTCACATTGATAGGGGGAGGGGTGAATTAGGTGTGACCAATTTTACTGAATTCATTTTCACCTTTTAATTACAACCTATGTCACCTTTTAGGATGAGTGGATCATGAATGCAATGAAGATAGAAAATGAAACACAACACACAATATTTTTACAAGGTTTGGTACTAATACCTACATATTTTCCATGTTGGTTTGAGCCCCCAACATGGATTATCCACTATAATATTTTTATCAATTATAATGGTTCAGGAAGTAACTAATTATACACCCTAGTAATCGATCCTCCAGTTGATTCTGGTTATACCCCCCCCCCGCAATCCAACTCTTTTTCCTTGGTTTGTTATACCCCCATACCATTCGACTAGTTATACCCCCAGAATTTATAGCCACTTCAACAACTAGTTAAACCCCTAGTCACAAGCTCCAACTTCTTCTTTATAATATCTGATCCATAGATTGGATGATCAGTTGATCCTCCTCTACAAGCTTGCTGGATCAAACCGGCTCATGTACAATTCAAGTTCCTTTTCACTAATGCTGGACTTGATCAAATAATTATGATTAATGAATATAATCATATACCTTAGTAAAACACCTCCCGGGAAAGAATTATTTCTTCTATATAAGACCCAGCCTCACTAAACACTGAAAACTCAGATACATAAAATATTTATAAATACCGATGATAAAAATATCCTGAATTCAGTCTCAAATCTATGCAGACTGATTAAGAAACAAATATTTCACATGAAATTTTTAAACATCATGCATATATTAACAATTCATGGTCAACTCAACATATTCAAGATTTAATTCATGGGAATGAAAACTATCATATATCAATCTTTTAACACAAACATTGTCCACATATACAATTTGTTTCTCAATGTGTTTATATTCTCATATGCATTAAACCATACATGATCTTCTCACTACATTTTGTGCAAGTAAATTGTCTTTAGACACACACACACACACACACACTCCTTCGTGCAAAACAAAATTATCAAATATACATTGTCCACTAATCCTTCATGAAACACATTGAATATTTTCACAATCCACCCACATATACAACATGCACGACACATCTCTCTTTGAAAAAGTGTGATGCCTTCACTTATGGCATGTAATAATAATTTATTATTACCTGAAAACCCAAATGGATATATTCTTGATGCACACAAGTTATTATTCACCAACAGAAACATTTTTATACACTATCACATGTGAAAACTAAGTGTATATATCGCACTATATCAAATATTTGTGAAATCCAGGAGACACAAATCATGTTATTCTGATTTATTTACAGAACTAGTTCATCGTGAAGCAATTACAGTGTGATAAGAACATGTCAAATAGTCATGGATACCCTTCTCCATTGTGAAAAAAGAATGTTCACAAATACCTTCATGAACCACATGTTCATGGTACTAAGAATCTATTAAAAATATCTCTTGGAAGTGAGATAAAATTATTTATAAAATGAGTTAGTCATTGGTATTTATAGGTGTCGATCGTCACCTTTGAACCTTCTATAATCACAAATTCCCATTAAATGAGTAGCTCGCTTCAAAAATAATCAATGTTATAAAAAAACATTGCTTCTTCAACTCACTATAGAACCTCGATTAGATCTTCATAGCATGATGAAAACAAAGTTACATCACATTTTAAACATACTAGTATTTTAAGAACAATAAAACGATGAATTAAGACCTTGGATAGAGATTTGGACGTCATGGAATGGAGCTTCCGATGTACCATAGATCACGACGACTTGTTGGGGAAGGCAACACCGCTGAGTTGATCGAATGCCCAGGAAAATTCGATCGAGCAAATATGACAATCAAGAGCTTGGAAAGTTGATCGAATGACTGAAATAATTCAATCAAGTGATCATATGGTTCTAGTTTATTCAGGGGAATCCCAAATCAAAATGGCCCGATGCTCGACTCTCCCTTATATTACAAGAAGCACCCTGAACCCGACAGAAATGGTTACCCATCCCGCTCTCCTATTCTACTTGGTACCACCCTATGCCTAGTTGGGCCTCTTCTACCATGTCATCCCGTACAGTGGCTATCCACCAAAAATCTGCCTCATATAGGCACACCCCTTGAAATTCCTCAACTATGGCCTCATGCTGGTTGGTTTAGGTTTGATCTTGGGTTCCCTTGTGGTGGTACTCCCCCTATCTAGCTAAGGTGGCTATTTTTAATGTACAAAAGATTGAAAAAACTTTAAATCTAATCAAAACTAACTTAAATAAAAAAAATAAGTTTCTTCATGCATGGATTGTTTTAAAAATATCAAATCCTTATCCTTCTCATGCATAAACTCTTATTTTTTACTCCATTCATTGTTGTAGACATTGTTCCAACTCAAACGATCAATGACACATGTTCTAAGAACTACTAACCATCTAGGCAATCATCACATTTAAAACATTCATTGACTTTTCATATTCTTAAGAAACTGAAAACAATTTCTATTTCACCAAATCATTTGGCCTCTTCAATACCCCCCTTTAGATTTGTTGTCAATACCCAATTTTTAAAATTCAATGATATCTTTTCCCCCTTATTGGAAATAAATCCAAATTTATAAGCATGTGAAGGAATTATAATTTTAAAATTCAAATTCTAAGAATATCCTCTCTTTTGACACATATTGTATAATTTACTTATGAGAAAGGTGGAATAACTACTAGCATAGAAAATAGATAAAATTAATAATATCTAAGCCAATGTGAGGAATTCTCTATGTAGAAAACAAGAGTGATCAAGTTTAACATAAATGAATTCAAATAATTTCCAGTATGTTAAATGAATCACTAAAACTTTTTAGGAATTACACATAATATTTTCAACTAATCTACTATATACATGTCAATAAAGAGATTAGAAACATTCAAGTGCAAGGATGTATTTCCCATTTTGTCATCAAATAATAAATCTCTTCCTTGTATAATTGATAAATTTTTATTATGAAAATTAGAGATGTAATCAATCTCCCTTCAACGATGACAAGCTTCAATTTCCTAACATTTTTTAAAATGATCAGATTCATACCTCTCCAGAATTTATGATATTCATATGATGCCAACTGGGATAAAAATATCTGATAACTGATTTTTTTTGCTCCCTCTCAAGAGATGCACACAATAATTCTTCATCATGATTGACTTTATTTAAGAATAAATTCCAAATGTATTTTGAGATTATTTGAGATGTTTCAAATTGACAACCTGATTCCAATAGTCTTCCATGATGAACATATTTCAAGCCGTAAACTATTTACAGCTTTTATAAATTTAGGTTTCCCCTTGATATATGATTCACCTTAAAACTACTATAAAATAGGCCTTTAAAAGCATCGCTATTTATCAGCGCTAGAAAAAAGTGCTGACATATGACACATTTATCAGCGCTAAAGAAAGAACTGATAAATTTAACCTTTTTTTAGTGCTTTGTTTAGTGTTAATAAAGGAAAACTTTATCAGTACTTTACTTTTAGCGCTAATAAAGGGTATCCTTTATCATCGCTGTATTTTTAGTGATGATAAAGAGTACCCTTTATAAGCACTTTATGTTTAGCACTGATAAAGATATTTTTATCAGTGATGTTTTAGCACTGATAAAGGTCTGAATAAATAAACTAAAATAATTAAATAAATAAAAAATAAAAATGATTTTATTAAAAAAAATACTAAATTATTTATTAATTAAATAATTATTGATAAAAATAAATAAATTGATTATACATTATTAAATATTAAACATTTTATTAATTAGATATTTATAATAATTAATGTTAATAAATTAAATATATAGATATATATTAATGTATATAAATATTATTTATATGTTAAAAAACATTTATGAACTTTACATTAAATATTTATATATTTATTGAATAATGGTTCATAATAAAAAATTAATATGAATTAAAAATAATGACTAATTGTATAGTGTAATGGATATATAATTGAATATCATTTTATTTTTCAATTTAATATTGATCAAATGCATGTAATTTTGATTTCAAATTTATATGATTAACACATTTTTATATAAAATGCACAAACACAAAACTTATCCATTTTCTCAATATTGTTAAAGTGAACTTATTTTTAATTTATTCAGTTTCACTCATTTTTAACATATATGCATGCACTAAAAATTAGATATTCATTAATAATGTTAAAAATATATTTGTAAAAAAATATTTATAAATAAATATATTTATAAATGTACATTTACTATATTTATACAAATATATAATTATAATTATAAATAAATAAAAATATTTTTAAAAGTATTTATATAATTATATATATTTAAATAATTATTAATTTTATAATAAATTTACTTAACTAATAAATATATTTACTATATTTATATTTATATATATTTATTAAATATATATAATGATATAAATATTATTTTTAAAAAAATATTTCTATAATTATAAATAAATAATTATAAAATTATAATAAATATATTTAAAAAGGAAAATATTTACTATATTTATATTTATATATATTTTTTAGGTACATATATATATTTAACATTTTTTAATTATAATTATAATTATAAATCTTTTACCAGCGCTAGACAATGTGCTGATAAACACCTAATTTTATTGGTGCTTTTTTTAAGTGCTGATAAAAGTGTCTTGATCTATTTTAAAAAAACCTAACCATTTGTGGGGCCATCGCAATATCATAACCATTCCATGGAATTCATCCACTACCGATGCTCCTCAGGGAATTGAAGCTCAAATCACACCAGTTGATTGCCTCCAGTTGCTCGAACATCTCATCTGACATTTGGTTTTCAGTTATAGTTAGGGTTTCTAAAGAGGGTCTCAAATTTTCTTTAACCTAGCGAGGTAGGCCTTCTAATTTTATTTATACATTTTTCATTTTGTTTTTGATTTCTTATTTGAAAATATCAATATTTTTGGTTCAGTTATTGTATACTATTTTTCTTTTTTGATTATGAATAGAATGATTTGTTTATGATCAATTTTTGGATTGACTAACGATGTTTTGGTCTTTTTAATTTTTTTTGAATCAATTTTATTCGCTCTCTATTTTTACATCAAAAGACAACAAAACATTCTAAGGGCATATGATTACCCTTATATTCACCATCTAAGTGGACTTTAATCCAACCTATAAATGAAGGCTTCCAAACAAAATCAAATGTACCATTAGGAGGAATGATGTTACAAGTAATACTAAGGCACCATGAAATAATGAAATCTTGAATAGAGCGATGAAATTAGTCCCTTTAATGGTAATTGGATTCCCATATAGTAGAAATTATCCATGATAATGAGGAATGAATATTGAATTTTGTTTTTAAATTTAAAAAATCAATTCGACTTTTCTAAATGATAAGTATTATTTCGTTCATAGCAACCTAATTTTTTATATTTCTAATAAAACATCTAAAATCTATGCATCCTTATCTTAATGAAATTTGGGAAATGATATTTCCATATAGAAACACAATGTATAAATCCATTAGCTACTTCATAAGGATATTCATCAAATAGTTTAACGGAAATTAGGTTTTGTGACAATCATAAGTGTAGGGTATAAATGTTCTTAAATTTTATATTCATCATGGGATTTTTTCATAACATGGATATCATGGGTTGTGGATTCATGTAATATTCCACTATAAATATAATTTTTATTCAATCCAAGGAAAATTATCATATGTATAATATACTTTTAAGGCATCAGATGATTCTTGAAATTGTATACAAAAGGATGAAATAGTGTAAGTCATAACCCCAGTCACAAAAAATGGTGTAATTTTTTAGTGGAATTTATTATTAATTAAGATATCTTAAATAATAATATAATCACATAATATGATTTAATAAATTTTAACAGAAGAAACAATTTTGTTTCATTGGGTTTTGGCATATCATATCATTATATATGGATAATTATAATGTATTATGTGATAAAATACACTATTTTCATGTATTGAAAGAGATAATCAAATCATGTTTATTATATCGATCAATATTTGAAAATATGAGTACTATTCAAAGTTTACTTTTTCTTTTTTATGAAGATATCATAAAATATGATAGATAATCATGGATTATCTATTTCCTTTCAGGGTACACCAATTATAAGGCCTTGTATATATTTAAAATATATCATGGATTATGATATAATGTATATCACTAAATGTATTTTTAGGAATAATATTATTTTTCTAATTATCATTTATAAACAGAATAATATACTTTATAACAAGATTATAATTTTTTTTGAAATTTATTTTTTTAAATTGAAATTACTTATAATTATTTTATATATAATTTATTTATAAAGTATTTATAATTAGTTATTAATGGATTATGGAACATTTAAAAAATACATTTCATTAATATTAAATAATAATACTAATATACCTTTTTGATATATATTTAATGTCTTATTATTTTGATAACGAATATCTTATGTGTATTTATTTATATATTGTATAAAATTAATCTTTTATGAACATAATAGGATGGATATGAACTAAAAATAGATG
Source organism: Viscum album (assembly GCA_963277665.1). Lineage (NCBI taxonomy): Eukaryota > Viridiplantae > Streptophyta > Magnoliopsida > Santalales > Viscaceae > Viscum > Viscum album. The sequence continues at coordinate 1,222,194,652 of OY728150.1, read as the reverse complement.
CATGCTAATTATTTGACAAATGAATAGAAAGATAGAGTTAAAGAGTTCATCAAGTTTTTAAGAGAGCATAGAGATGACCCTTCTAAAATCCTATGTCCATGTTTACATTGTTTTTATTCAAGAAAAATTAGTCTAGAAAAGTTGGAAGAACATTTAATTTGTCACAGAATATATAAAATCCATAAATTATAGTCTAAACATGGGAAAAAACTAAATGTGGACATTTATTGGGATGATAATATGGTTTATGAATCATTTGATATGAATACCTATGTAAAAGGTTATGGAGATCACATGGAAGAAATGAAAATGGAAATTGAATATGACCTTTGTGATTTTCCAAAGTTATTTGAGTAGTTAAATAGATGTTCCAAGAAATTATTATATAACAGTTGTACTTAATACACAACATTGTTAGCTATATTAAAGTTATATAAGTTGAAATCTAGAAGCGGATGGAGTGAAACCATATTTATATAACTACTTGGTCTTCTGAAAGATATGCCACTAGAAGAAAATAAACTACCATGTCGAACATATGATACTAACTAAATGTTAAATTCAATGGGCATGATATCTAAAAAAATACATGCTTGTCTAAATGATTTCATATTGTTTCATGAAGACTATAAATTACTCATAAAATTCCCTAAGTGTGGGGTATATTGATACAAGAAAAATGAATCAAGTCCTTCGAAATCTATAGGGTACTTTCCTATCATTCCATAGTTTAGAAGACTGTATATATGTCAGGAAACCATAAGAAAATTAACATGGAATGAATACACAATAATTAAATATAGGAACCTATTCCATCCATAAGATTCTCCTAAGTGGAAAAAATTGATTATTAGTTTATGGAATAGATGTTGTTACAATTACCTTGACAGAACATGAGAAAGTACATCTTTACATAATATATAATAGTGAAGATGTTTATCCATACATTTAATCCCACAAAGAAATTCATGAAGATTTTAATCCATAAAGGGATGAAGGATGGATATCAAATACACATAATCAATAGTTTATATGATGGTTCATAGATCAAATTTATAAAGATTTATATGAAAATCCAAATTTAATTGTCGAATGAATTCAATGGCTAGCCATAAGACTGAATGAAAATGTTACATCTTACATTGGTTTTCTAATAAATGGTTATACATTCTATACAAAATAACATTATGACTTCATTATGATGAAAAATAGTGGTGTTATTGTTGTGACTGAAGTGATGCACATATTTGGTTCCAAGGATAGGAATCTAATTTATGAAAATATGTCATATTTTGGAATTATCGAATAGCTATACGAGTTGGATTATAAAACATTTAAAGTGACTCTTTACCATTTTAAAAGGGCTGGCAATATCAATAGAGTGAAAGTTGATGAAATGGGATTTGTGAAGGTGAATTTCAGTGTGTAAGGGGAAAAAGAGGATCTTTTTGTAATGGAATCACAAGCAGTGATAGTATTTTATGTCTATGATCCATTAAACAAAAATTGGTAGATTGTCCTGCTAGCGACTAAAAAAAATGTTGAGTCATATGAAAATTCAATTGAGGATAACCCTTTAATTGGGACATCACAATATGTTCATGCTGGTCCCAATGTAGACAATGTTTTGTATGTTTTATGGGACCATAAAAAGGGGATTGAGATTCTTAATAGAGGAACCAAATTCATGAGACCTTTAAAAAAAATAAATAGGTTTCAATGAGATGGTAAAAGTGTTTTTTTAATATATTATGTTTTTCCTCATAATATTATATGTTATATACTGTATTATCATTATCTAGAATAAATTATTGACTAATCATAGAGGCAATGTCTTCTGCACATGATGATGTTATCAATCCCTGAGAAGAATAAACTATAATAAAGAAAAATCTTTGAAAACATGTCAAGGTATTGTTATGATATAATTTTTATATTTTACTGAAAAATTATATAATGGATAATTGATTTAATTTTTATTATTACTTATAGAGTTTTTTTAATTTAGAATATTTCTTTCCACATGTTATGCCTTTTTAAGAAGAGAAACAACACTATCTCTGCTCAATCACAGAAGTAATATTGATGTTTTCATAATAAAATAATTATCCATAGAATTAATGTATTGTTTCATATTTATGTTTAATTTATTTATTTTTAGTATTACTCACATAATAATTATTTCCTTATACAGGTGGATTATTTTGTTTGATATGGATTTCTCTTTCTATCTTTCATGCTTTTCTACACCAAAACCTACATATAATTCTTCTACCTCAAAACCTTTTCACCCATACAATGGTGAATTTATCACTTCCTTTCCTGTTCCATACAGAGTTAATTTTTTTTAATATTTATATTTTATTAATTTATTATTTCATATTTATGTTTTTTTGTGTTCTATCCATATTTCATTCCATTCTGCACCAAAACTTCCATAGACATTTTCTCCCTCAAAACCTTCCACCCCTACAGTGTTGAAATTTATCACTTTACTTCAATTTCCCTCCACTACTAAATCATAGAGGTGATATTGATATTTTTATAGTAAAATCATTTTCGATAAAATTAATGTATTATTTCATATTTATACTTAATTTATTACGTTTTAGTATTAATCATAATATTTTTTTTCTTATACAGGCAGATTCTTTTTTTTGAAGTTGATGTGGTTTGTTCGAAGCTACTCATGAATTGTTGGAAGTTCAAAAAATAAATTCAATATAAATAGTTTTAACATTGACAATTAGGATTTTTTGGGACTTTGGGATGTGTAGGATTTAGCTGCACCTCAATTCGACACACGATGTGATAGGTATGAATCCAAGTACATCTTTCAATTTAAAATTGACATTAATTTCAATAAAAATGAAAAATGACCTACTCAAAACTGAGTAAACATATTCAATTTTTTTACATGAAGAAAATGATTCATAAATCATATGTGATGTGTAATAATCTACTACACCTCAATCTGATACGTGTTATGCCCGATATGACTCAATGTGTCCATTATCAGTTTAAAATCAATATTTGATTTTAAAACATTTCACTCAAATAAAATCAAGAAAATGTTCTTAGATGTTTTTGATAATTTATGTAATTGATTTATAAATTATTTTTGATATATAAGAATTGGTCTCACATCAAACGGATACACAATGTGATCCGTATGAGTCAAAGTACGTGTTTTAAGTTTTAAATGATATTTTAGTAAAAATTACAAGTGACATACTTAAAACTAAGAAAACAAATTTATATTGGTTTAATATTTTAGTAAAATGATCCATAAGTCATTTGGGACATGTAGGAATCACTCAAACCTCAATCCGATGCACGGTGTGATCAGTATGACCCCAAGTGCATCTTTATTTAAAATTGAAATCAATTTTAGTAAAAAAACAAACTGGCCTACTCAAAATTGACAAAACACTTTTAGATTGTTTTTATACTTTAGTAAAATGATCCATATGTGATTTGATATGTGAATAAATCAACTACACCTCAATCTAATACACAGTGTGACCGATATGACTACAAGTTCATGTTTTTATTTAAAATTGATATCAATTTTGCTAAAAAGGCCAACTGACCAACTCAAAACTGAGAAAACACATTCACATTGTTTAAATATTTTAGGAAAATGATCCATAAGTCATTTTTGATATGTAGGAATCAACCTCACCTCAATCTGATACACACTATGATCGATATGAGTCAAAGTGTGTATTTCAATTTAAAAATGAAATTTTAGTAAAAAAAGGCAAGTGATGTACTGAAAACCAAGAAAAAAAATTCATATTGTTTTGATTATTTATAAAAATAATAATAAGTAATTTGATATGTTAATGAGTCATCCACACCTCAATCTAACACACGGTGTGATCGATATGACTCAAAGTGCGTGTTTTTATTTAAAATTGACATCAATTTTAGTAAAAAGGCTAACTGACCTACTCAAAACTGAGAAAACACATTACAACTATTTAAATACTTTTGGAAAACAAGAAATAAGTCATTTTTGATGTGTATGAATCATCTGAACATCAATCTGATATACAATGTGATCGGTATGAGTCAAAGTACATGTTTCAATTTTCAAATGATATTTCTGTAAAAAAAAAGTGACACAATAAAAGACAATAAAACACATTTATATTGTTTTTAAACATTAGGAAAACGATTCATAAGTCATTTGAGAGTTTTAGGAATCAGTCGCACCTGAATCAGATGCACGATGTGAATGAAATTACTCAAAGTGTGTCTTTTCATTTAAAATTTTCATCAATTTTAGTAAAAAGGCTAACTAACCTAATCAAAACCAATAAAAGGAATTCACATTGTTAAAATACTTTAGTAAAATGATAAATAAGTTATTTTTGATGCATAGGAATTATCCTCACCTCAATCCGATATACAATGTGATCGGTATGAGTCAAAGTGTGTGTTTTCATTTTAAATTGAAATTTTACAAAAAAGACAAGTGACGTTCCCAAAACAGAGAAAAAACATTCAGATTGTTTTGGAAATTTAGGAAAACAATCCATGAGACATTTGGGACATGTGAAAATCAGTCACAACTCAATTCGACACATAGTGTGACCGGTATGACTCAAAGTACATCTTTTTATTTAAAATTGTCATCAATTTTAGTAAAATGGGAAATTGTCCTACTTAAAATCGGGAAAGCACATTCAGATTGTTTTGATACTATACGAAAATGATACATAAGTCATTTTTGATGTTTAGGAATTATACACACCTTAATCTAATACATGATGTTTCTATTATGACTCAAAGTGTCCTTTATTAGTTTAAAATCATCATTTTAGTTCAAAAAGTGTCACTCACTAAAAACTGATCAAACACACTCATATTTTCTTGATAATTTAGGAAAATGATTCATAATTCATTTATGAGATTTAATAATCTATTTCATATAAAACTGATACAAGATTTGATTATAATGAGTATAAAGTGTGTGTTTCTAGTTTAAAATGACATTTTAGTAAAAAATACAACTGACATACTTAAAAATGAGCGAACAAATTCAGATTGTTTGGATAATTTTGGAAAAAAATCCACAAGTCATTTGAGATGTTTTGGAATTATCTTCACCTCAATTAGATTCATGGTGTGACCATTATGACTCTAAGTGCGTCTTTTTATTTAAATTTGACATAAATTTTATTAAAATTAACACTTTCTGTTAATTTATTTCTTTATATTATTACTGACATAAAAATTGTTTTCTTATATAGGTGAATTATTTTTCTTGAGTAGGGTTGGATTATTCAGAATTTGAATGAGTTGGTTCAGGATTAATATATAAAGGAACATTGATGTTTTTGAATCTACACAATAGTTTGTATTTATGTAATTGAATAAACCAATGTCTGAAATGTATATAATATAGTGTTTTTTTTCTAGTGTTTGTGTTGTAAATTTAATTTCATTTTAATCCTATATTGGTACTTATTTTTGTTGATATTTGGTGTGTTTCTGGTGCTTCAGCGTGCTATTATAGCACATTGTAGTGGTGCTACAATGTGCTCTTACAACACACTATAGTATGACCCTTTATTTGCATTTTTATACAAATAAAGGTATACTTTATCATTTCTTATATAAAAATTAGTAAAATAATATTTATCAACACTTTTATAAGTGTTGATAAATGGTTCCCTTAGAAATTATAAATTAAAGCACTAATAAAGGTCTTATTTATCAGCTCTAGTTTTAGTGCCGATAAAGGACCCCTTTATCAACGTTTTTTAGTGGTGATAAAAGACCAGGGCTTTTAACCTCTCTCATGTAGTCAAAACTTTTCTATCACTGATAAAAGCCATTTCTAGCACTGTTAAAGGCCAATTTTGCGGTAGTGTCAATTAACTACATGAAAAACAAACACAATATATATGGGAATAAGGTGTTTGTTTAATGATACTCAGTTAGAGCAACATGGACGAGAGTTTCTACTCAACCCAACAATATTCTTAGATGAAAAAGGTTTTTTCACATTTGATAACAAAACAATTTCATTTCCATCTTCTTTATCAATATTTCTTTCTTATTCCAACTATTCTAGCCATATGATCAAACACTCTTTAGGAACATTCTTAGTCTTCACTATGTGTCTAGAATTATTTCTAGCAACATTTGAAGTCACATATGTTTTCCCATTATTCTACAATAATTATTTTTTTAATAGATAACAATGTAAAATAATTTTTACTTGAATATATAGACACGTTTCATCTATCACATACAACATTTGGATTCAAAAAATTACCACTTTTAGGCATCTTTTCATATTCTTCAGCAGAGATTTCTTTCACCAAATAAATCTTGTTCTTTATTTTTTAGACTAATTCCTTCTTTGATTATATCATGATTTATTTAGTATGAATGTTTATGGAAAATTGGAAATGGTCCATGGTGTGACCTTTATTACCATAATAGAAACATATTTTCTTTAGAGAGACACTGTTCACATCATTCTTCATAATCTTCTTCAGAGTTTCTTTTTTAACAATCTTCTTCTTTTGTTCACATCCCAACGTTGAACTATCATCCTCATTTCTTAACTGATTCATTTTTTCTTGTGATATTCTATTTGAATTAATATATGATTTTTTCATGATTGGTACATACTACCACTCATCATAATGGTGACCAATTTTTTGGCAACAATCATATAAATTTTTAATGTAATCATATCTGTTCTTGATTGACTGATTATTGTTCTGTGAATTCTGCTTATGTTGTGCAAGTTTCCACTTTTCTTCAGATTTACTACCCCTAAATGCAAGAATTCTATAATTTTCATACAATAACATATTATTGCAAAAATTAATTTTCTAATTCCCAAACTTCCAACATCACCAATAGTATCCAAAAAATATGGATTTCTTCTTTTATAACATATTCTGAATGTCTGAAATTCTACTATTTTTGGGTAGCACATTTCTTCTTCTATGATTTCTTTGGGGAAAAAAAATTTCCATATTTATTCACATTCATCTTTGAAGATGTTTTGGATTTATGAATATTTTTATCCAACCATGTTTCTCCATATTAAAATTTTGAATTTTCACAATTCATCAAGACAAGAATAGAATGCATAGATTTATCAGGACAAAGGGTTACCATATTTAAAGAGTATATAGTTGATTTATCCTTAGATAATCTCAAGCACTTACTTCCACTAGATTTGGTTTTTTTAGAAACATAACTCTTATCAGATGAATCCTTGACAATATTTATTTTCTAAAAAAATAGGATGTCTCATCTTGTGTCTCTTCCATATTTCTCAGTTTCACTTCAAGTTCAAGACACTTTAAGTTGAGTGAAATATTATCATCTTCATCATATTACATGATATATTCCCAATTAATATTCATCTTATAAATATCATATTCATGCATATGATTTTCCTTTAGTAACAAATTATCAATATCCTTGATAGTTTCTTATTTATCATTCAACTGATCATCTTTGACATTTATAGATGTAATATGTAGATTTTCTAGTGCATAGATAAGTTCTGTAAAACAAATTCCAAAATTTCTTTGTCACAAATATTACATTATTATTATTCAATAGATCCAGCATATATTTATTTGAAAATATATATAGTTTCTTCCTTTCCTTTCAAAATTATTATGAGAGTGTCGGCAATGCCATCCATTTTAGTCAATTATTCTTCTATAGAATTCTCCTATTCTTCTAGATGTAATTTTTCATCCCGAAGTTCCTTGAAAAATCTAGTCATAAATGTGACCACTTTCAAATGCCTTCTAATTTCAAAATTGAACATATCATCATAAAAACTTGAACTTGATTCATCAACTGATTTCATTGAATAATTTACACTATGATTGCCTTTAGATACCAGTTAGTTTTCATTCAACTTTGAATTCTTCTTCAGATTTTTTGCCACTCTTTTCTACCCGTTTTCTATGATTTGAATAAAAAATTAACATTTGTAACATTAGGGGTATAGATAGGATTTTCCATCATATTTTCTTCTAAATTTTATTAAAACTCAAATATGCACTTTATATACTTATTATATAAACCATTGGACAAGTAAAATAGATCCAATCAGAGGTGGACTTGCTCTAATACCAATTGAAGTATCCAAGTATCATGCAGTCACACTGAGAGGGGGTGGGGTGAATCAGGTGTGAAAATTTTTATTGAATACCTTTTCAAATTTTAATTCAATCCTCTGTCACCTGTTAGGATGAGTGGATCATGCATGAAATTCAGATAAGTAAATGAAAAACAACATAGAATATTTTTACAAGATTTGGTACTAAGACCTACATCCTTTCTATGTTGGTTAGATCCCCCAACATATATTATCCACTATAATATTTTTATCAATTATAGTGTCTCAATCAACAACTACTTATACACCCTTATAATCGATCCTATAATCGATTCTAGTTATACCCCTTAGCAAACCAACTATTCTACCTCGGTTGGTTAGACCCCCCAGCCATTCAAATGGTTCGAACCCCCAGTCTCTAGAGCCTCTTCAGTAACTAGTTAAACCCCATAATCACAAGCTCTGACTTCTTCTTCAGAATATCTAATCCATAGATAGGATGATCGGTTTATTCTCCTCTATGATATTTCTAGATCAAACCTGCTCATATATAATTCAAGGTTTTTTGAACTGATGATAGAATTTCTTGAATAATTCTTATCATTGAATATAATTAGATGATTTAGTACAACACTACTCCGGAAATAATTATTTCTTCTATAGATGACCCGGGCTCACTAAACTCTAAAAAATGAGACACAAAAATTCTTTTGAAATACTAATGATAAAGCTATCCCAGCTTCAGTCTCAAATCGCTACACACTAATTAAGTAAAAAATATTTCAAGTTTACTTTTTAAAAGTCACGCATATAAAAAAAATTCATGGTCAAATCTACATATTCATTCTTTAATTCATGTGCATGAAAACTGTCATATATCAATATTTGCACAAAAACACTATCCAAACATACTATTTGTTTCTCAATATGTGTATATTCTCATATTCATCAAACCATACATGATATTATCACTAACTTTTTTACAATTAAATTTTATTTATGTACAGACACTTCTTTCACACAAAATATAATGCTCAAATATACACTTTCAACTAATCCTTCACACAACACACTAACTATTTTCACAATCTATGCGCATATACATCATGCACGACACCTCTATCCTCGTGCTGGTGTGCTACCTTCACTTGGGTTGTGTACTCACAATTTATTCTTGAATAAAAACCTAAATTGACATATTCTTGGTGAGCGCATGTTCCTATTCAAAAGTAGCAGCATTTGTATACCTGTCTCGTGTGAAAACCAGGCGATATATAATGCGCTACATCAAATATTTACAAAATCTAAGAGACGTAAATCATGATATTCCAAGTTCTTCATAGAACTAGTTCTTCATGGATATATTATAGTGTGTTAAGCATATTTCTAACAGTTATGGATAACCTTCTCCTTCACGCAAACAAAATAAGCATGGAAACCTTCACAAACTAGACATTCACATACTCGATTTCTCTATGGAAAATAGCTCTCGGATGTGAGATAAAACTTATTTATAAAATAATATTAACTTTAGTATTTATAGGTTTTGATCATCACCTCATAAAATTTTATAATCATGACTTCCCATTGGACAAACATATCGCTACAAAAAATAATCACCGTCATCGGAAAAAATTTATTCTTCAAATCACTATAGAACCTCGATTCTATCTTTATAGAATGATAAAAATTAAGTTGCATCATACTTTGTACATCCTAGTATTTTAATAATGATGAAATGATTATGTAAGACCTTGGATGTAGCTTTGGAAATCGTGGAATGGAGCTTCTGATGTACAAAAGATCTTGATGTCTTATTAGAGAAGACAACACTGTTGAGTTGATTAAATGGCCAGGAAAATTAAATTGAGCAAATATAATGGTTGAGAGATTGGAAAGATGATTGAATGGATGGAATAATTCTATCAAGTGATCGTATGGTTCTGGTTTGTTTAGGTAAATCCCATATCAAAATGGCCCGGCGTTTGGCTCTCCCTTATATTACAAGCCACACCCTGAACCCGACAAAAATATTTACCATTCACACCTTCCTATTCTTCCTAGCCCCGCCCCATGCCTAGATACAACTCCACTTCCTTTCCGCTCTACACAGTGGCTCTCCACTACACCTCTGCCTCAAGTAGGCATTCCCCTTTTACTTCCTCAGTTATGGCCTCACGTTGGCCGGTTTAGGGTTGATCTCATCTACCCATGTGGTGCTAGACCCCTTAGCTGGCTAAGGTATCTATTTTTTAATATACAAAACATTAAAAAAACATCAAAAAATATTCACATAAAATTCAAATACAATCAACACAATCTTTAATCAATAAAATAAGTTCCCTCATACATGGATTCTTCTACAAATATCAAATCCTTCTCCTTCTCATGCATGAACACTTATTTTTTACTCCATTAACTATTGTAAAAAACGTGTAAACTGAAATGATCAATGAAACATGTTATAAGAACTAATAACTAGCTTTAAAATCATCAAATTTAAAATATTCATTTACTTTTCATGTTCTTAGGCAATTTATAACAATTTTAACTTTGCCAAATAATTTGGCCTCTTCACCATCAAGACCTTTCACAAGATGGTATAAAACTATAGGTAGAAGCCCATTTAATACTAGCTTACTAATTTGTATCATGAGACCTACTGGTGCATCAAGGGGATTTATAATTCTAGGACCCACCCATAATTTTATTTCCAAATCATCCCTCATATATTGAATAATTTATTTAATTCATGAACAATTTTCCTTATCATCAAATATCCATATGGAGTAATGAATACGGAATATAAATATTTCTATAGTTAATAAAATATCTTTAAAAGTAAAAAACCATATATAGAAATGAGATAATATTTAACCAATAAGTATATCCATGATAAATAATATAGATATTTATGGGAAATTTAATGTCCAATGATCACAAGAAAGTGAATATTTCAAGGGAAAGTTAACGACTATAAAAATGAATCAGGAAATTGAATTCCAATACTTTCCTTGAATAAAATGATAATAAACCATACAAATTAATAATAAAGATGATTTCAATACAAAATATAACTATTTTATTAAAAATATAGGGTTTTTTTTGTAATTTATGATTAAAAATACCATAAAAAGATCTTAATTTTTTTTAAGAAAAATATCCTTTTCATTTTCAAATCCAATTTCTAAAACTAAAAGTTGAAAAAATGATTTTAAAATACTTTTATTTGAAAATAATTTTTAAAAATTATAATGGAATATTTAAAACATTTTATTGGTTAGGATATATATAAATTCCATTCAGGTTGTACATGTCAAAAAAAACATTCCTTCCATTTTTTTTTGGTAAAAGTAAAACATACCTTCTTTTGAAAACAACATGAAGATTACTTTCAATTTTTTTTGAAAAAATTAGAAATATGTAAACATGTATTTAATACATTATTTTTAAAGGGATAAAAACATTTTGGAAACATTTTTTTAAAACATGATTTTTGAAGAAAACAGATTTCCGATCGAAGAGAGAAATAATGTTGAATTTTCTCAAAAACATTTTCTTAATTTAGAGTGAAAAAATGGTACTATTAATTGGAAAATTTCAATATAAAAACATTATAAATAAATTAAAGGGTTTATTAAACAATTATCAAATAACTTACTTCAATGTAAATTCAAGTTTAAACAATCCCGATGAAAATTGATTGTGAAATAATATCTTACAATGATCATAACATTGAAGTAAGAATTTACAAATGAATCGATTATGTTTATCAATTTAAAAAATACATAAAATAAATGGAAATAAAATATAAATAATAAAAATTCATTTCACACATGATCTTAGAATATCAAAGATGAAAAAGAAGTAATATAACCCAATGAAAAGAAATTGAGTTATGAAATTCTTTACCACTTGATAACTCTCAAATAAAATCACCTTGGATGAAATAATTCAAACTAAAACTTTAAATACCATGAATTATTAATTAATCATTATATTGAAAATTAATGGGGATGTGGCTTTATATACACCATATAAAATAAATTTGGTGGATAACATTAAAATATTCATAAATGAAGGGAAATTGAGACAAAGCCCCTTACCTCGTGATTCCTTTGGGTGAAACATGATTTAACATATTTTATAGTGATTTTAAACATCTTATTAACTTATAAAATAACCATAAAAATATTTATCATATCATATATTATTATTTTATAACATCTTATCACCTGTTTGTTAATGATATTTCATTTTTTTCATTGTTTCAGGTATTAATTTCCTTGTTTTCTCATTCATGATTTGTCATTAATATTCTGGTTCTTATTTATATAATATAGGTTCATAAGATAAAGAATAATAATAATTAAATAATTATCATATTTATACATAAATTATAATTTTAATACCTATCGTGAAATATGGTTTTTGATAAATGAAGTATGTTATGATCATCGAGATGATAAGACATACATATGCATGAGGAACATTTTTTCATTTTTCAACAATCATTATAGAAAGGTGGTGAGTAATATGTCATATTTATATAATAATAATAATATCATAAATACTATATTATTTATTTAAATATCTTTATATATATCATCCATGTGGTGTTCTGATGAAAAGAGAGTCACATTTTTTTGTAAAGATGGTAGTTCACACGTACATGAACAATTTTATCATCTTTCAGTGAGTGAAAACTTAAGAAAAAAATGATATAATATTTTCTAAGAATGATAAACATGTAATTAATATAATAATTACTTCATTTATATCACATATATTCATTAAATTTATCCTTATTACCTTCAATGTAAAGTGTTAGTAAAAAGAGAACCACATCGCTTCATGAGATGATAGTCCACTGAACACAGAAGCGACATTATCATATCCACTATAGAATTTAAAGTAAATATATAAATATATGATATATTTAATAAATATTTATATATATATTCTATAAATATAATAAATATAATTTAGATTCATCATCATACCGAACCATGATAGGTGGTAATGGAAAACCGAAATACATCATTTCATAAGGCCGTTGTGTGCCGTACACAAAAATGATGATTTTTAACCCATTTTATGGAAGTGGGGATGGTTGTAGGTCATGAACTTAACATAAAAAATCTAATTATTTGGATGATACTGAGGTTATTATATCAGCATAGTTTAATAATCATTAAGGAAGGTGGAGGAAGAAATAAAATAAAAATGCTCGTTAAAGAACCTTACCTCTTATTTGGGCATCATCCTTATGTTTGCACAAAAATCCTTCATAGGTTTGATTTATTAAAAAAATAAGGATTATAGGATTTGATGAGGGAATATAGTAAGTTATTTGGTTAGGTATTGACCGAAAAAAAAGGGTTTGATGGTGTGTATAAGAGAGGAGAGAGGGTGGCCTTCTATAAGTGAGGTTAGTGGCATAGTTTTAATTTTGGAAAATAAAATGTGTACCCACGTTTAACACATGAAAAAGGGTAAAAAAATGTATTATTATTGATAATTATACATAATAGAGTCTAAATATGGTGAGAAAATAAATTTTATATAAGTTTTTAAGTCATTTTAACCCTTATCTTTTTATTTTAACCCTTGAAAAATCTATTTTACCTTAGCTATGGTATATAATTTTTATTATTTTTACTATTAATTATGGTCAAAAATAATTTTGTAAAAAAAAAATATTTTAAAAGAAAAAAATTATATTCTATAGTGTAAAGGGCATGGAACACTTAGTTTATATTGTGTTACACATAACAATGAGTTTCTTCAATAGCTTGTGTTACACGCAAGACTGAGTTTTACTGAAAAACAATATACTATTAATATTATTATTTGACATTATAGATATCACCTAACCATTGGAATAGAAGGTACAAAAATTATTAACTGAATTATAAAAATATGGTTTACACATGTATATATAAGGAATTATTTTCCGACCAATTAATTATAAATGAAAATAAATCCCTTTTGAAAATAGAAAGATTTTTTCCTAAAAAACTATTTTAATTCATCAAGTGTGTTTTATACCAACAAATTAAACAAATAAATATTGTTGATACGACAACCCTCCTTTTTAATATATAACCTTTCATTACATTTTACAAACATAGGATCTTTAAAGTCCAGTGTCTTGGAAATCAAGAACATAAAACATTAAAATATAAATATTATTCTAATCTACTTGTATGGATTCATCATAAGTTCTTCTGAAGTAAAATTATTTCATATCATAACCTAGAGACATACATCAAAGGAAATGGTGAGCAGAAGGCCCAGTAAGAAAAATAAGGGAATCAGTTTACTTGTGAAATCAATAAGAACTTGATAAAAAAAATAAACATGAGAACTGAATGTAGATGCATTTCATAATGGAAATAACTTGAATCATAACTTGAATATGTGGATACACCATTTAATTTATACATTAATGAACATATCACCAAGTTTCATCCCCAATGTGTCATACAAATTACCAAGGTTATCTACCAAGGTATCAGAAAACTTGTTATCTATAGAGATTAAATTCTTTACCCAATGAATTCGAGATCTATCTGGGTGCACCCTTAATATGTATTTATTTTCATTTGATCCACATAAATCATAATCAAAAATTTCATAAATAACTCATATATAATATAATAAATGGGTTTTATTTCAAAATTGTGACATTTTAATAGTTCTTAAAAACTTGATTGTTATGTCATTTGTAACTCATGGAAAGGGAGTGAGGGTTATATGTATGTCAATTAAAGAATAAAATAGATCAATTTTATGTATTGATTAATACCCCTAGAAATGAAAATAGATTTGGGTATTCACATAAATAATAAAAGAGAATTTCTTTAGAAAAATAGAGAGATTTTGAGACGAAAATTCTGCAGCATAACGGCTATATAACATGGTTTTAGAAAGCATTTAAAAGAGAGGGGATAAGATTCACAAACTCATAAATAACACATAATATAATATGGGTATATAATAAAAATAAATAAGATCATGGTATGTATATTTGAAGGAAATATTATATGAAAATGAAACTCGAAGGAAAAAAAGATGTGATTTATTTTACGAAAATTCAACAGCCTAACGACGTCACTTAAAAATTTAGAAAATCAGTTGATGATAGAGGAAAGGGTCTATCATCAATTGAACATAAAATATACAGTAATAATGATATATAATAATATATCCCCACATAAAAAAATGAAAACTAGAAGACATAACATAAAGGAAGTCATGACTTAAAAGAGGAGGGTGAAAAGTTCTCTTACCTTGAAGAGTAACTTTGAAAGCTTGAAGGTTGGGACCTTGGGGGATTTAGGGCACCTTGAGAGGACTCATTGGGAGGTAAAAATACCAGAGCTTTGTTGAGGAGGATTTTGGAATGAAATGAATAAGGGAATGTCTTGCTATTTATAGGGAAAGAGAGGGAATATTTAATTAATTTC
The DNA here is from genome assembly GCA_963277665.1 of Viscum album. NCBI lineage: Eukaryota > Viridiplantae > Streptophyta > Magnoliopsida > Santalales > Viscaceae > Viscum > Viscum album. Next base: position 1,222,179,064 of record OY728150.1, on the reverse strand, counting down.
CAAGGGACACCTCATTGGTGGTATTTGCAAAACCATGGGATTTCACATGGTATTTTCCCATGGTATTGGACACTTGGTAAAACTCATAACATATATTACTATTCACTAGTAGACCAGATTTATTACATCATGATTACATCATCAATGATGTCATTAAACACCCGAAACTCAAAACTGTATTTTTACTATTCACCGAAAATTCAACTGTTTTAGAAAAATCCAAAAAATTTACCATAACCTAATATCGTTTCTCAGAATTCAAAAATGAACTCCATTTTATGAAAATAGTTTTCTAAATATTTTTAATTTAATTTTTAAATAAAATCATTATTTATTCAAAAAAACAACTCTAAAACTATAACTTCTTTTGTAACACCTTCAAAAAGTAATCAAGGGCCCATAAAATTATCATATAACCATAAGAAAATTAATAAAAATTTAAGATTAAATTTTATGAAAATACATTTCCATTTTAAATTATTAAATTAATTATAAAATTGTAAATAAAGTATTTATGACATATAAAAATACCAAAACTTATACTATGATCGTTTTTCACTTTAGGATGTCTACATTATATTTATACATTCATGGGTGAAGTTTTTATTTTTTTGGCCGATTTACTATTCATTAATATTAATAAGGGTATGTTACTATTCAAACTTTACTATTCACTAAAAACAAGTTGATCTTATTAGACTCTAAATTTCATACTGATCACAACTGTAGAATACCATTTTTAGAATATCATTTCACATTATTATTTATTTAAAGTATACAAAAATATTTTAAAATACCTCCATTATCAAAATTAATCAATAATATGGAACTTCATTCTACATTTATTCGGACATTTGAAATTTAAAAATTTAACATAATAAGGAATAACGATTTTATTTATACAAAAAGGATTAAACAACGTAACTAAGGTCTCATTACATAGCCCCTTATAACACCTGCATAAGACTTAAGTGTAAGGTGTGCTATAGTGATAGAATCTTGGGGTGGTTCAGACAACATTTCCCGAGTGGTTATTTCTATAAACATTAAATTCTCCCTTAGGAGATTCTGTTCAAGATTCACATTTTGAAGCTCAGCTTGGGCTTGGTCTAGAGCGAAGCCCAGAGATGCTACCTCCTTCCTAAGCTCTGACAGATGGGCTTCGTATGACCTGAGTCTACTGGATGAGGCCATCAAATCTTCTTTCTGTATTAATTAACCAAGATCAATTGTATTTATAAACAATAATTTTAATGTTATGAGTTTAGTTTCCAATGATCATTTTGTCCAATGACCATATAACAGTTGAAACCCAGCGATATCACTTCATTAATTAAAGGATATAGTTTTATGGAGTATAAAATGAAATAACACACAAATTTAGGAAACAAATATTATTCAAAAGTTCGAGTCATTATATTTGAATTATATTAATGAAATTTATATATAATATATTCAATCTAATTTTAAAAATTAACCCTATGTGTTTCCTAGACATGATATAAAAATAAATCCAATTTTATGCTTAAAATTGTATATATTTCAAATAATAGTTTTATCACCTTTTTATGATGCACTTTTTTTTATTTATTTAACAATTTAATATAATTTATTTGATAAAATAAACTTAATTTTTTAAAGTGTAATATAAAAATTTACATTGGGTGAAATTTTGTTATTTTTCGGAATGTATTGATTTTTCAATGAATAATGGAAATGTCGATTTTTATAAAAGTATTTTATTTTTAATAAATTAAGAAATTTAATAGTCCCTATTTTTTTGAATATTTTTTATGTAAAATGTTTATTATTTAGGTATATTAATTAAAATTAATTAATTTTGAATCAAATTTATATTGGGTTTTAATAAAATATTATTTTTGGGTTTAAAGATGATTTTTTTCTGAAAACAGTTATAAAATGAATAATGTTTCTCAATTTTAATTAATTAAAATAAACCCTAATTAATAATGTTTTAAGTTAGATTTATATACTATATATAATTAAATATTAATTGAATTTCATATAATGAATATTATTAATCATAGAGTTAATATAGAATCATCTTTCTCTAAAGAAACACTCTTCTTAAAAACTGGTTGTCTAGCCATGACTGCAGGATTATTTTTAAATTCAAATTTTCCACTTATGTGAAATGAATTTATAAAAATGGATTCATTATTTGGAATTATAATAATTTATATTATCTAATAATTTCAACTTAATTTTTTCCAAAAGTGATTAGTGAAAATAATTAAAATTAATCACATCGATTAAGGTAAAAATGATACTACCAAGTGACTATAATTTAAATTTAAGGGGCCAAATGACCTATAAAATTTTAAAAAACCAAATTTATGGCCATATTTATACATTAAGAAATATATTATCTTGTTTTTTGCATTATTTTATCCTTTTGTAGGTAAAAAAGTGGTTTCATCTTACTTTCTTTTGAAAAATACCAAATGTGACCTATCCCCCAATTATAATAGGACACCCCCTATCAAACTCACTTTACACATTAAAAAATAGTTGATTTAGACAATACCTAAACAAATAACTTCCAAACCTCCCTACCCTCATAATATAATCCTTACTTTGTGTTTAAATTCAACCAATTAATTCATTTGGTGAAAACTAAAAGGAGTTACTCGAAGAAGAGGTAACATTCATCAACATGAACTTTTGTTTTATTTATTTATACCACCCATAAATTATTATTATATAATAATTATATAATAAAATTAGTATCCTAAATATACCTATATTTTTTTATATTTAGTGCATGACCTACACCAAAACACTCTTCCATCAAATGAATTACAAAATCATCATTTGTGTGCACGACCGACTATTGCTTAACATAATGATGTCATTCATTTTCCCATTACCAACTCTCATGGTTAGTAATAATGATGTAAATGATATTTATATATTACTTATATTATATTAATATAAACCCTTTATATATTTCATACCACAGGGGATATGATAACATCGCTCGTGTGTACGGAAGACTACCGCCTCATGAAGTGATATGAAGCATTTTTCCATAACGTGTAACATGGAAGGTAATAAGGGTAACTATAATGAATATATATGATATAAATGAATTTTTTATGATATTAATGACATAATTATATTTTTTAATATGTAATAAATAATTTTTTTCTTACATTTTAATACACTAAGAAAATGACAACGTCGTTCGTGGATGTGTGGACTATCGCCACCTCGAAGCGATGTGATTCCTTTTACATCAAAAGAATTATATATATAAGTATATATAATTAAGTAATATTTATTTATTATATAATTATAATTTTGGAAAGATAAATGTTACTTAACTTCTTTCCATAATGATCATTGGAAAATGATAATGTTATTCATGCATACGTATCACCTACCGCCTCCATGATCGCAACATTGTTCATTTTTTAATAAAAATATTTCATGATGGATTTTAAAAGTATAATTGATGTATAAATATTATAATTATATCATTATTATTATTATTTATATGTTTAAATAATGACCTCATTGACCTTATTTGACCTACCAAAGTCAGTTTTGACACATAAGTCAAATTAGGTCAAAATACCCGACTTAAACTTAATTGATTATGTAATTGTATATAAATTATCAATAAGTGAAATAAAAGTAATAATAAACTTGAATTTTTCTCTCAAGAAAGTAAATTATTAACATAATTTTATTATCCTGGAAGATAAAGACACACATGATGAGTCAAACTCAAGGTAAGGGACTTCGTATCAATTTCCATTCATTGAGAAAATTCTTGATGTTATGAACATTTATTGTTTTATCACATGTATATATAGAACCTTTGACATTATATATAAATAATATATCTATTCTCATAATATTTAAAGATACATTTAATTTCATTCTTTAATGGGGTTTATGATTCAAGTGTTTCTCAAGTGATAATGAGATTTTATTTGAAAAAAAAATCCTCTTTTTAAAACTCTATTTATCTTCCATGTCCATGTTTTTTAAATTATATTTAAAATGTATTAATATGGGAATAAAAGTTTTATAATGTTCATTTTATGTCTCTTTTACCTTGTTTTATAGGTTTTCAAATGGAATCTTTTTATATTTTTTAAACAGAAAGGTTATAGATACTTTTCCTACTGACATGACTAATAGTTCATTTATAACTTCTTTTTTCAAGATTAAATGTCTTCTTAAATAAAAAAACTACTTCCCCTTTTTTTGGTATTTTGGTATTGTTTTTTGTAAATAAAATTGTATTTTGTATTAAAAATTGGATTTTTAAATAAAAAAGTATTTTAATATTTGAAAGGTATTTGCATATAGGTTTAAAAGAGTTTTTCAAATGATGAAATGTTTTATTCATGACGTGGTTCATGGATATTATAAAATATTGGTGGGACCATATATCACTAGGTAATCCTGCTATATCTTAAATTATGGGTGCTACCAAATAGCACTCCAATGCATTAGGTAAGGATTATATTCTCTAGATAATTATATTTGAAGTTGACAGTATGACTATTCCAATTTATAATGGTTCTATAAGGGTTATTTATGGGCTGTATGAGATGATATCCCAAGGTATGTACATGAATTTTATATGATTTATAATGATTTTTTATAGAACTAATTTTTTTCAAAAGGTTAAATAAATTATCTTTTAAAAGTAATGATATTTACCTTTATGGGTAAAATACAATGCTTTCAATAAAAGGGGTTTTCATGGGTTTTCATGATTTTATTGAACTAATAGTTTCATTTCTTATTATATCCCTTAATAGGATTCTATGCTCATCCAATGTTTTTAAAAAATATATCTATAGGATTTTAAGGATGGGTATGGGAAAGGAAGAGGTCAAGTTGAAAGTCATGAATCATTTCATTAAAAGAGATCTAATTTATTTTTTTAAAAAAAATTATTTTATGGAAAAAATGGATACAAACCATAAGTGTACACTTTTTATTTTATAGTTTTTATGTATGTGTTATGACTTAATTCTCTAAAAATCTAAACTTGAAAATATATTCAATGTAAAAGAATGTAAAATTCCTGAAATAAACTCAATATTATGTAATGTTTAAGGCCAAGGTCTTATAGTTGGTATGAAAGGATAGTTTAGATAACTGTAGAGGTTATGACAATATTTTTCATTCCCTTGAAACAATTTACCTTATGGCTAAGTTAAAATAATATATCATTTTAAAATTACCATCTTGCTTAATCAAAAACATGTTTATTCAAAATGGTTTCCCACAAATGAAATAGGGGAGCTATAACAGGAAGACACTGAGAGGAAAATATGCTTCCAAATAAGCATTGTGAGGTGGTCAGAATTGGAACATAACATTTTTTTTGCAAGGATGGACCATTAGAAACAATATATAATAGTGTTGGTATCCATGATAGAGAGGAATCCTATCTTCCATGAAGTAACATTTATATAGTGGAAAATTTCATGTGGCAACATTCCCCATATTTAAATGAATCATCTAACCTAGTTGTATCTGAATTATGGATCATTTCCATAGAGAAGACATTTTAAGTCATGAGATGTTTGTAATATCAAAAGGTAACCATTTACATTTATCATTTTGAAGGTGAAACTGATTGATGGTAGTCCTGTTTAAAAATACTAGAGAGAAATATGATATTGATGCCATGGAATGGGAAAAATTTAATAATAAATTCCTTGAGAAATATTTCCCTTAGTTTGTTTTGCATAGGAAGGAGAAACAATTAATGTAATTAAGGAAAAAGAATGAAGAATCCATGTTCGTAGATGAATAAAATCTTACAAGGTTATCTAGGTATATATAAGATTTTGTTCAATACATTGATAGTAAAATCAATAGATTTTACTCATAATTAAAACCCATATTTTGAATATCTTTGGTTGTATGATAATTTAGAAGTTAAGAGAATTTTGAGAATGTTGAGATAGAGTTTTGGACACTTATGTGCCATGAGATAAAATGAGTAATAAATGGTCAAAGTTTAAGGAAATAGAGAAGCAATTATCTAAGAAGCATATAAGTAAGCCCCAAAAATTTTATTATTGTTGTAAAATATACTTGAAGGAATGTTTATCAGGATCCAAAATGTGTTACCAGTGTGGTAAGTTTAGTCATTAAGTTCATGAATACAAAGGAAAGAGTCTTGAACAAAAAAAGACTGGTGTAATAGATATCTATAAAATTTTGAGATGTTTTAGCTGTAATGAGTTGGTTCATTATGCTAATATGTATCATAAGTTTCTTACTTAGGGTAGAAATCATCATGATCAGAAATATAAAGGCATGGAAAATCTTTTGATGCCAATGTAGTTAATATTGGTCTATCTAGTGAAGTGGTGTATGATTTATGGTGATTTTAATTTTTCTAGGGTCAATCATAAGAAAAAATCTTTAGATACCCTTTTTGAGGTTTTAAGTGATGAGATATTACATTAATTAATAAATTTTAGGGAATTTTTTATAATGTTTATGTATATGTAAGTCTTTAGGTTAATAAGAAGTATGCGTTAAATTTTTCAGAAATTAGTTTTATGGTTTTAATAACCTTTAAGGTTGATATGATCTTGGATATTGAGAACAAAAGTTTTATGGTATAGACAACCACATGACTAAAAAGTGATTTGGTGACTAAGTGATTAATGATACTTTAAATATCACTATATTTTTTGGATTGAGATAAAAAAAAGTTATGAGATTACCATTGAGGTTAAAACAATATTTAATTTTGAGGTTATTGAGGTTATTTGGGATATATGGTTTTGTAATGATTTAGTTTCAAATTTGGGTATTAATTTTGAATTTTGAATATTATTTTATCATATGAAGTTTTATTCATTTTGGTAACTATAATACCATGTGCTAGCCATTTTGGTTTTGGTTAATGTTTAAAGTATGGTGGAATATCTTGACTAGACCTTTTATGTTTTTTTTGGTCTTTAAAAATTTATTTCAGTAAATAATGTAATAAAATTATTTTTAAATACTCATATTCTGGAGTAAAATATGAGATTTTTGTGGAAATTTATTAAAGGGTAAAATTCTACTCATCAAGTAAGTATATTTCTATTTTATCTTAGTCTAGATGGTGATAGAATTACTCAACTCTATTGAAATGATCACTAAACAAAATTATTATCATATTACCTTCAATTATGATGAATTTATGGTATTTTATATCATAAAATATTTGTGGTTTTGAGACCATTAAATTCCCATTAGTCATTCACTTATTTTTTTATCAATGAGCATAATCTTTCTCTATAATTATTTACGCTTTCCCTCCATTCCAACATATGTTCTTCTAATTTGAAACCTAGTTATGTGTTATTAAATATTAACCTTTTAATTCCATTTATATATTATTAAGAGGATGTTTTATTAACCCTTTTCATGAAGTTGTTTTAAAACAAAAGTATTTTCAATGTTCAACCTCTGATTACATAGCTAAAGTTCAAATTGCGAGGATGTAATTTATTAAGGGGGAGGGGGGAGGATGTAACATCCTAAGATTTTAAAAGAAAAAAAATTATATTCAATAGTTTAAAGGGCACAAAGCACTAATTTTATATTTTTTTACATTCAATAACAAGTTTCTAAAACAGCTTTCATTACATGTAAGACTGAGTTTTAACAAACAACAATATACTATTAATAATATTATTTAATATAATATCTATCAAATATCCATTAGAATGGATAATATGAACATGATTAACTGAATTTTGGAAATATTATTTACACATTTATATATATAATTAATTCTTTTTTGACCAAATAATTATAAATGAAAATAAAACCCTTTTGAAAATACAAGGGAAGGTTTTTCTGAAAATATATTTTAATGCGTACAAGTGCATTTTATACCAATAAATTATAGAAATAACTATTTTTTGATTATATTAATGATATATATATATAATATTCAATATAATTTTTAACATTCAACGTATGTTTTTTCTAGACATGATATAATAATAAATTCAATTTTATACTTAAAACTGTATATTTTTCAAAAAAGTGGGTTTTCCACCTTTTTATTGCACAATTAATTTAAAACTATTTTTTAAAAATTTTATAAAATTTATTTGATAATATAAACTTAATTTTTTATATTGGGATTTAAAAATTTACTTTGGGTAAAATTTTGGGATTTTTTTCAAAAATATTGATTTTTCAATGAATAGTGAAAAATATCAATTTTTATAAGTCTTTTATTTTTTAGAAATTAAGAAATTTAAGAGTCCCAATATGTTTTGAATATATTATTAAGAAAAATGATTATTATTTATTTATATTTAATCCAATTAATTACTTTTAAATTAAATTTATATGGTTTTTAATATAAAAGTTTTGTGTGTGTTTAAAGACCATTTTTTCTAAAAACTATTTTAAAATGCATAATGTTTCCCATTTTTAATTAATTAAAATAATCCCTAATTGAGAATATTTTAATTTAAATGAATATAATATATATCAATTAATATTAATTTAGTTTCCTCCAAGGATTATTATTATTCATAGAGTTCATATAGAGTAATCTTTTTCTAAAAAAAATATTATTCTTAATAGCCTACTATCTCGCCAGGACTATAAGATTAATATTAAATTAAAATTTACCACTTATGTAAATTGAGTATGTAAAAATATATTAAATATTTGGAATCATAAAAATTTATAATTTCTAATAAATTCAAATTAATTTTCTACTAAAGTGATTAGTGAAAACAATTAAAATTAATCATAGTGATTAAGTTAAAAATGAGATTACCAAGTGACTAAACTTTAAACTTAAGGGAAAAAATGACATAAAAAATTGTATAAACCCAATTTAATGGCCATATTTAGACCTTATAACTTATTTTATCTAGTTTTGTGCATTATTAGATACTTTTTATAGGTTAAAACATGGGTTCACCTAACATTGTTTTGAAAAATACCAAGTGTGTCCTCTCTCCCACTTATAAAAGGTCACCACCCATTCCCTTCAATTTACACCACAAAACAAATTGTTTATACAAATAACTAACCAAATCACTTCTACAATTACCTAACCTCATCCTAAAATCCTTAATTTGGGCATAAATCTAACCAATGAAGTCTTTTGGTGCAAAACAAACGGAGTTATCTAAATAATAGGTAATGTTCATCAAAATGCACTTTTATTTTATTTATTTCTCCACCAACTTCAATAATACTTGTACCTTTCATATATAATAAAAATAGTATCCTAAATATACTGATATGTTTTCATGTTAATTATATGACCTACACCCACCCACACTATATAAAATGGGTTGGGGAATCATTATTCGTGTGTATGGCGGACTACCGCCTCAAGAAATGATGTCGTTCATTTTTCCATTACCACCTCTCATGGCTAGGAATAATGATGGTCATACATTTTATATATTATATTTATGATAATTATAATATATTTATACTTATTTAGTCATTATATCATATAAACCCTTTTTACATTTCATATCCTATGGGATACGATAACGTCGCTCGTGCGTACGCCAGGCTACGACCTTACGAAGCGATATGGAAAATTTTTCAATAAATTGTTACATGGAAGGTAATAATAGTAAATATAATGAATATATAGGATATAAATGGAATAATTATTATATTTATGACATAATTATATTTCTAGAAATATGATGCATAATTTTCTCCTTACCTTTCCACACACTAAAAAAGTGATAACGTTGTTCGTGGATGTGTGGACTACCGCCTCCTCGAAGCTATGCGATTCCTTTTAAATTACAAGAATGATATATATAAGTATATATAATTAAATATTTTTTTATTTTCAATATAATTATCATTATGGAAATATAAGTCTAACTTAACTTCTTTTTATAATGATCGTTGAAAAATGGGAATGTTACTCATGCATACATACGACCTGCCGTCTCCATGACCACAACATTAGTTCATTTTCCATTACCATTTTTATTATGGTAATTTATTTATAAATATGATAATTATTTCATGATTGATATTTTTTAAATATTTAAATAATTTTCTCATTGACCTTATTTGACCTACCAAAGTTAGTTTTGACACATAAGCTGAATATGGTCAAAACATCTGACTTAAACTCAATTGATTAAGTAATTGTGTATAAATTATTAATAAGTTAAATAAAATTAATAATAAAATTTAAAAAATTTCTCAAAAAATTAAATTATTAACATAATTTTATTATTTAGGTAGATAAAGACACACATGAAAGTTGAACTCAAGGTAAGGGATTTCCTCTCAATTTCCTTTCATTAAGGCAATTATTGATGTTATAAACCTTTATTATTTTATAAGATGTGTATAAAAACCCTTTGAAATTATATATCAAGAATTTATCTATCCTAATGATATTTAATTTTATGTTTAATTTCATTCTTTAATGAGATTTACAATTCAAGTGTTTCTAAAGTGATAAGGGGATTTTATTTGAACAAAATACTCTTTTAAGGTTTTCTTTAAAACTATCTTTATCTTATATGTACATGTTTTTAAAATGAAATTTTAAATGTTTTTATATGGTAATTAAAGATTTATAATATTCATTTTATTTTTCTTTTACCTTATTTCAAAGTTTTTCAAAAGGAATCTTTTAACATGTTTTAAATGGAATAATGAAAAATACATTTCCTATTTCTATCACTGTTATTTCATTTATATATTCCTTTCCAGGATTAAATCCCTTCTTAAATAAAAAACTCTTTCCATTTTTTGGGTATGTTTGTATTGAAAAATATTTTTCAAAATAAAATTTTATTTTTTATTGAAAACGGTCTTTTGAGAGAAAATTATATTTTAATATTTGAAAGGGATTTGCATACTAGTTTAAAATAGTTTTTCAAATAATAAAATGTTTTTTTCATGACGTGGTTCTTGTAAATTATAAAATATGGATGTTCCTAGATAGCACTGAGTGAGAAAATATCGCTTAAATTATGGGTGTTCTTAGATATCACTCCAATACGTTGGGTAATGATTATAATCTCTAGAGTTTTATATTGGAAGTTGGCCACATGGTTATTGAAAATTTTAAGGCTTCTATAAGGGTACTATGAGAAGATTTACCAAGGTACTAACATGAATTTTATATGCTTTATAATGATTTTTCATGGAAATAATTTCTTTTAAAAAGGTAAATTAAATGATATTTTTTAAATGAATGATATTTCCTTTTATGAGTAAAATGTTATGTTTTAAAGAATATATTTTTTCAGGTGTTTTTGTGTTTTTACTGAATTAATAGTTTCCTTTCTTTTTATATCCATTACCGAGCTTCTTTTCTCATTCTATGTTTTAAAAAAAAGTTTTTACAGGGTTTTAAGGATGGTTAAGGGAAAGAAGAGATCAATTTTAAATTCATTAATAGATTTTATGAAAACTAATAATTCTTTATTTTAAAAGTTTTATATTATAGAAAAAATGGATATTAATTGGTAGTATCCAAATTGTATTTTATGGGTTTGTTATCTATGAGTTATGGCCTAATTATCTAAAACTATAAACCTGAAAAGATCCTCAATGTGAAAGAAAGTAAAATTTTTGGTATAAACTAAATATTATATAATGTTCTAGTCCATATCCTTATATTTGGTATCAAATTTCGGTTTAGATAAATTTAGAGGTTAGGATAATGTTAATATCATGACCTTGAAAGATTTTACCTTATAGATAAGTTGAAATGATATATCATTTTAAGACTCCTATGTTGATTCATCTAAACTATGTCTGTTAAAAATGAATTTCCACAAAGGGAACAGGGAAGCTATAGTGGGAAGGCACTGAGAGGACAATATCCTTCAAAATCATCATCCTGAGGTGATCATAATTGGAACAAAATAGTTTGTTACAAGGATGATGCATTTGACACAAGATATTAATGGTGGTGATATCCATGCTAGAGAGGAACCCAATATAACATGAAGGAACATGTCTATAATGGATCATTTCATGAGGCAACATCCTTTATCTTTTAGTAGATCATCTGACCGAGTGGTAGCTGAAGGATGAATCAATTCTCTGGAGAATATATTTGAAGTCATGGGATGTTCAAAACAACTAAAGGTAACCCTTTCCATTTATTATTTTAAAGGTGAATTTTACTGATGGTGGTCCTTGATTAAGAATACCAGAGAGAAAGATGATCTTGATGCCATGGAATGGGAAACATTTAACAATATCTTCCTTGAGAAATATTTCCCTATGTTTGTTTATTTTAGGATAGATACATAATTATTGTAATTGAGGTAAAAGGATTAATATTAAGTGGTCTTACATAGAAAAAATATTAAAAGTTTATCCAGGTATATAAAAGATTTTTTTCAAGACATTGATAGTAAAATTAATATATTTTACTCAAGATCAAAACTAAGATTAAGAAGATATTTGGTCACATGAGAATTTAATAATTATGAGTTGAGAATGTTGACATAAAGTTTTTTATACTTATTTTCCATGATATGAAAGGAGTAATAAATAGTCAAAGTGGTAGGAAATGGAGAATAACCCTACTAAGAAGCTTATAGGTAAGCCCCAAACATGTTTCTATTTTTGAAAAACACATTTTAAGGAATTTATGTTTGGATATTGAATGTTTTATTAGTGTGTTAAGTTTGGTCATAGGGTTCATGACTTAAAATAAAATAGTCCTGAAAAACCAAATGATGGGTTAAATGATATCCATACAATGATGAGATGTTTTAGCTACAATGTGTTGGGTCATTATGCTAATGTGTGTTCAAAGTTCCTTACATAGGGTAGAAATCATCATGATCAGAAGCAAAAAGGTGTGGGGAAATATTTTGCTGCTATTTCCATTAATGTTGGTCCATATGGTGAAGTGGTGGAATATCTAGGGATATTTTAATTTTTCAAAGGTTAACCACAACTTCAATGATTTAGACACTCCTTTTTAGGTTTTAAGTGATGATATCTTAAAATTATTAATGAATTTTTGGGAGATGTTTTGTTGGGTTTATATATATATATAAGGCTTTGGTTTAATAATAAGTTTGCCTTTAATTTTTTGGAAATTATTTTTAAGATATTTATAACCTTTAGGGTTTATATGATCTTGGATATTGAGAAAAAAAGTATTATTATATAGATAACCATAGTGTTGAAAAGTTATTTTTGACCAAGTGATTAATGTTACTTTAAAGATCACCATATTTTTGGTCTTGGAATCTGAAAGGTATGAGATAACCATTTTGGTTAAAACACTCTTTAATATGGAGGTTATTGAGATTATTTGGGATATAGGGTTATGGAATGATTTAGTTTAAAATTTGGGTATTCTGTTTAATTTTTAAGATTATTTTATCATAGGAAGGTTTATTCCTTTTTGGAATTATCTTACCATGTTCTAACCATTTTGGTTTTTGTTAATCTCTAATGATAATTGGAATAGATTGAATATACATTTTATGATTATGTGGTCTTTAAAATTTTATTTTAGTGCATTAGGAATTAAAAATTCATCTTGAATACTCATAATTTAGAGAAACAGATGATATTGTTGTGGAAATTGATTAAAGAATGAGATTATACTCATCAAGTATGTATATTTCCATATTTTCTTAGTCTAGAAGTTAAGTGAATTAATAAAATATAATAAAAGCATCTGGAAAAAAAAAATATTTTCCTAGTACCTTAAATTCTGATGAAATTATGGTATTTTCAATCACAATGATTTATGTTTTTGATACCCTTAACTTTTAATTGATCATTCACTTGTTTGTGATCAATGGCATCAATCAATCTATATAATTATTTAAGATCTTACTCCATTCCCAACTATGTTATCATATTTGGAAACCTAGTTATGTATTATTACATATGTTATTTTTTACTTCATTTTATCTATTATTAATAGGATGTTTTATTAACCCTTTTCATGATGTGGGTTTACAACAAAAGTATTTTCAATGTCCAACCTTTGATTACCGAGATAAAGTTCAAATTGAGAAGATGAAATTTTTTATGGGGGGATGTAACACTGTAAGATTTTAAGAGAATGAAATTATATTCAATAGAATAAATGACACACAAAAAATAGTTTATCTTATGTTACACACAACAATGAGTTTCTTTAATAAATTTCATTTCACACAAGACCATGTTTTACCGAACAACAATATACTATTAATATTATTATTTAACATGATAGATATCACCTAGCTGTTGGAATTAAAATTATGAACAATATTAACTAAATTATGAAAATATGGTTTATACAGGTATATATAATGAATTTTTTGGTAATTAATTAATTAGAAATGAAAATAAAACCCTTTTGAAAATAAAAGGAAATCATTTTCTGATCAACTATTTTAATGCGCACAAGTGTGTTTTATACCAATAATTTTGAAAAAAAACACTTTTTGGATTATATTAATTAAATTTATATATAATATATTTAATATAATTTTTAATATTCATCCTATGTGTTTCCTATACATGATATAAAAATAAATCCAATTTTACGCTTAAAATTGTATATTTTTCAAAAAAGCAGTTTTGTTGTCTTTTTATGGAACTTGTTTTAAAAATAATATTTAACAGTTATATAAATTTATTTTATAAAATAAAATTCATTTTTTAAATGGGAAAATTAAAATTTACTCTAGGTGAAATTTGGGGATTTTTCAAAAAATATTGATTTTTTAGTGAATAGTGAAAAATATTGACTTTTATAAAAGTATTTTATTTTTAATAAATTAAGAAATTTAATAGTCACGATATATTTAGAATATATTTTAAATTAACCTATGTATTATTTATTTATATCTAATACACTTAATTACTTTTCAAACAACTTTATATTGATTTTTAATATAATATTTTTGTTGGGTTTAAAGATTGGTTTTTCTAAAAACAGTTTTAAAATGCATAATGTTTTTCATTTTTAATTAATAAAAATAACACCTAATTTGGAATGTTTTAAATTAAATTTATATACTATATATAATTAAATATTAATTGATTTCCATACAAGTATCATTATCCATCACAGAGTTAATATAAAATAATCTTTTTCTAAAAAAATAATGTTCTTAAACACCTGTTGTCTCAGAACAATTGTGAGAATAATAATAAAATAAATTTTGTAAATTATGTGAATATAATTTGAAAAAATTGATTCTAAATTTCTAAATAAATTTATTTATAATTTATAATAAGTTCAACTTAATTTTTTACCAAAGTTATTGGTGAAAATAATTTAAATTAGTCACAACGATTAAGGTAAAAATGAAATTACCAAGTGACTAAAATTTAAAATTAAAGGAAAAAATGACATAGAAACTTATCTAAAACCCATTCTATGACCATATTTATACCGTATACCTTCTATTATTTAGTTTTGTTCATTATTAGATCATTTTAGTAGGTAAAAATGTTTTTTCACCAAACTTTTTTTGAGAAATACCATGTGTGTCCTATCCCCCACTTATAAAAGGCCAACACCTACCACCTCATTTCAAACCATCAAACAAATTGGTTCTAAAAATACCTGAAAAAAGAATTTATCCTCTTCCATAAACTTTTTTTAGAAGCCTTTATTTGGGAATAAATACATCCAATGAAGTCATTTAGTGTAAACCAAAAGGAGTTACTCGAAGAAGAGGTAATGTTCTTCGACAAGAAATTTTGTTTTAATGCATTATTCACCAACTAAATTATTATTATACCATGATTATATAATAAAATTATTATAATAAATATAATTATTATTTATTATCTTAATTTTATGACCTACACCCACACACACTTCCATCAAATGGGTTACAAAATCATCATTTGTGTGCATGGAAGACTACCGTCTCGCGAAACGATGTCATTAGTTTTTCCATTACCACCTCTCATTATTGGGAATACTGATGCACATAATTTTAATAAATTATATTTATAATATTACTATACACCATTTTTACATTTCATATCGTTGGAGATATGATAACATCGCTCATGTGTACGACGAACTACCATCTCACAAAGCGATATGAAGCGTTTTTCAACAACATGTTACATGGAAGGTAATAAGGGTTAATATAATTAATATATATGATATACATGAAATAATTATTTTATTAATGAAAAAATTATATTTCTGTAAATATAATATATAATTTTATACTTACCTTTTCACCTATTGAAAAAGTGATAACGTTGTTCGTGAACGTGTGGAATGCCGCCTCCTCAAAGCGATGTGATTCCTTTTACATAAAAAGAATGATATATAAGTATATATAATTAAATAATATGTTATTTATGATATAATTATTATTCTATAAAGATAAATGTTACTTACCTTTTTTCCATAATGATCATTGAAAAATGGAAACGTTACTCATGTGTTTGTACAACCTACCATCTCCATGAGCGTAACATTGGTTAATTTTTTATAACCATATTTAATGATGGATTTTAAAATTATAATTTATTTATAAATATTATAATTATTTCATCATTATTATTATGTATATTTTTAAATAATTTCTTCATTGACCTTAGTCAACCTACCAAAGTCATTTTTGACACATAAGACGAATATGATCAAAACATATGACTTAAACTTAATTGATTAAGTAATTGCATATAAATTATTAATAAAAGAAATAAAAGTGATAATAAACTTAAAAACTTTTATCAAGAAATTAAATTATAAATTTAATTTTACTATTCATGAAGATAAAGACACACGTGATAGGTTATACTCAATGCAAGGGACTTCATCTCAATTTCCTTTCATTGTGGAAATTCTTGATGATATGCACCTTTATTATTAATAATGTGTATATAAATACCATTTGAAATTATATAATAAGAATTTATTTTTTTCTCATGATATTTAATGTTTTTTTAATGTCATTCTTTAATTGGGTTTAAGATTCAAGTTTCTCTCAAGTGATAAGATCATTTTATTTGAAAAAAATCATATTTAAGGTTTTCCTTAAAACTATCATTATATTTCATGTACTAGTTTTTAAAATGATATTTTAAATGTTTTAATATGGGAATAAAAGATTTATAATTTTAATTTTATATCTCTTTTACCTTATTCCAAACGTTTTCAAAAGAAATATTTTTATACATTTTAAACGGAACGATGAAAACTACTTTTCTTACCACTGTGACTGTTATTTAATTTATAGATTCCTTTGAAAGACTACATGTTTTATTAAATTTAAAACCCCCTTTCATTTTTTGGGTATTTTGGTATTTATTTTTTTTAAACAAAATTTTATTTTGTATTGAAAATGGGATTTTGAAAGAAAATTGTATTTTAATATTTGAAAGTGATCTACATATGAGTTTAAAAGAGTTTTTAAAATAATGAAATGTTTTATTCAAGATGTGGTTCTTAGAAATTATAAAATATGGGTGCACCGAGATTGCACTAGGTGAGAACGTTATAGTTTAAATGATGAGTGCACCCAGATAAAGCTCCAATGCATTGGGTAATGATTATATTCTTTGGGAAATTATATTAGAAGTTGGCCATATGATTATTCCAATTTATAAGGGTTCTATAAGGGTTTTATGAGATGATGTCCTAGGGTACCTACATGAATTTTATATTCTTTTTAATTATTTTGAATGAAAATAATATGTTTTTATTAGGTAAAATAAAGAACTTTTTAAATGAACTATTTTTCTATTTATGGGTAAAATAATATGTATTCAAGAAAATGGGGTTTCCTGGGTTTTCACGTTTCTTCTAAAATAATGGTTTTTTTTATAACTTAATGATTTTTTGTACTCATCCTGAGTTTTTGAAAAATATTTTAGAGGATTTTTAGGATGGTTAAGTGAAATGAAGAGGTCATGGTAAAATTCATGAAGAGTTTTCATGAAAAAATCATGTTTTTTTTTAAAAGTTTTATATCATGGAAAAAATGGATACTAATTAGAAGTGTCCAATTTGTATTTTATTTTCTTAATGTATGATTCATGGCCTAATTATCAAAAATATAAACTTTAAAAGATCCTCAGTGTAAAAGAAAGTAAAATTCATGACATAGAATCAATATTATAAAATGTTTAAGGTCAGAGCCATATAAATTTGACCATATTAGATAATATAAATTATGATTATTCCAAATATGGAATCCATTTATCTAAATTCTATTCAAATAAGTGGAAAAATTAAATTTAAAATTAATCTCATAGACTCAATGAGAAATAAGATTTTTAAAGAGAAAATGTTTAAATGTTGACAAATTTATAATATAAAAATTCAATATAAAAATGATTAAAATGAAATAAATTAGATTAATTGATATATAATTGAACCAATTTTTCTTTAAAAAAATTATAAATATAATTCAACTTTATAAATAATTTAAATGAAAATTCAGTATTTTTGCCTATTCATTAAAAAATGAAATATTTTAGAACAATACAAAAAATTAACCCTAAGATATTTTTTATATGAATATTTTAAAAAATATGTTTATTTTTTAAAATAAATTTTCAAAAATTTGTAAAATATATTTTAATATTTTTTGCAAAACATAACTAAATAGTCTTTTATAAAAAATAATGTTTTTTTGAAAATATTTTTTTTTCTTTTAAATTATTCTAATTTTATTTCTAATCAATAAATAACCACAATTTTTATAATTTAGTTAGTACTATTCATACTCACCAATTTAATGGCTAGGTTATAATGGTATACTATATTACAATTCATTTAGACTCATGGTTGTGTGTTCTAGATGTTATCGAAGAGATTAAATTTAAAGAAATATATTTCATGGGCTTTTTAAACTGAGTGTTTTCTATCATATACGATATCAGATATAATATTATTATTTTCAAATTTTAGGGTGTTACACTATATCCCAAAGAATAGGCAAAAAACGACAATATTCTTCTTCATATGAACCACTTACCATTATCTCCAAAAAATTGACCATGAAACCTATCTATTAGACTTATCCACCCTTGTGTGTTGTGTCCCTTCCTTTGTCAATATCACAAACAATAAGAATTACACATAACCTAAACGATAACAGTAGGGTGTGAGTACAATGCACACAAAATATAGTTACCACCCAACCTATAAAAATCTATCCTAAAGACATGTATACGAAGGAACAATAAGAAGTAAGAAGGTAATTAATAAAAGAGAACTATTTATATATTATACAAGTTTTATAAATAGAATAAATTTATTCCTTTATTATTGGGTTCTATGTGCTAACTAGACCATAAATGAATACAAATTCACTTTCTTTGAGAGAATTCTGAGATCCAAAACAAGGCATTGAAACATCCTCATTATGATGGAAATAACCATAAATAAATAAATAAATAAATAAATAAATATATATATATCCTCTATAAGGAAGGAAAATAACCAATATTTCACACACAAACACACACACACTCATATATATTCATATATATATATATATTATAATTTCATATCATTACCAATATTATACATAATAAATAATTAGCATATAAAAAATATATTTTCTAATCTATAGATAGAGAAACCAACACAAACAATTTATAACCATACATGGGATCCATGGACTAATTATCACACTATAGAAGTATATAAGCATGGAATAAAAAACAATAATAGGAATTAGATAAAACAAGGAGTCAAATTAAATTATGATACACATCATATCCAGAATGATTGACCAATTTAATCAAATTAATTTTATAATAAATCAATTTATGAAGGTATTTTTAGAATAAAACCATTTTCAAGTTATTTATCACACTACCCCATGTTGTAGCTAGAAATAATATATGAGAGTAGAAGTTTTACTTGAAAATTAACATATATAATACAATCCTAATTGAATAGAAGGAAGGAATCACCCTTGGATAACAAAAACACAGATAATCTATAAAAAGAATAGAAAAAATATTTATAGAATAGGTATCCTTACCTTTGACCCACCAAGGGATAGTTCATATGAAACTCTTTAAAATTTCATTGTATATTGTGATTTAGTTTTGGAATATATTGGTTAAACGTATTTCAAATATTGAGATGTGTGATAGGTATTATAGGGTCTTTAGTTTGAAGTTCGGAGGAGTTATGGAGGGTTGAGCATGGAGTTTTTATATTTTTAGGAGCACCATGAGAAAGATCACATCACAGTGTAAGTCAAATTGATCCTAGAGTCTGAATATATGAAATAGGGAGACCAAAACGCCGAATATATGGGTGTGGTCTTAGGCATAAGGCACTAGGAGTATCCTTGTGGACCATAGCTAGAATGGACTCACCATATCATGATGGAAGGTGTGGTGGGTTTAAAATTGAAAAAGATTTTTCCCTATGGCATAAAGTGTTTCTATGGGGGACCTCATAGGTGTAGTATGATTGAATCCACCACGACCATGGTGGGAATTGGCATCCCATGTTGATGGGTATTCAATTTTTTTAAATATCCAAATTGGTCACTGAAGTTCATGGGATTTGTGTGTTTCAAAAGGGAAACTACATGTGATTAATAGGGGAAATTATTGACATGGTTTTGAGTTTATATCCCCCTATAAAACTCTTATTATTCATATTATCATTAGAGATAATGATCTATATAAACTTAGGGTGAATCATTAGGATGATTTCCTCCCCTCTTAATGGTTTGTAAATTAGTTGATTTTGGAAAGGAATCTTCAGAGACCTATATTTGTTTGAATACCTATTAGTAATATCACTTCTTTTTTCTTAATAAGATATAGAATTATTAGTGATGGTTGTTCTTGTTAGAGATCATTGGTGCGTATTATTAATTTAGGTTTCAATACATAGCATTGGGAATCAATACTATTATGGAATGGGGACTTCCTTACCATTTAGGGACTTTTTATAGAGTTTTAGGTTTTGATATTAATTTAGTCGTGTGTAGCCCTTGAGAACCTTGCTTGATGTGATATATTTATGGGTGAATTTTTATCCCTTGAGACCCATGCTTAATGTAATATATATGTAGCTGCATGTGTATATTGTAAGACATTTCTTGATATGACATTCCTGTCTCTTTCTATGTTAAACATTATATGTGTAATTGTGTATAGCATATGGACACTCAGATATAGATATAAAGATAACTAAGTTACTCTAAATTGGATAGATGGATCCTTAGAGGAGAAGAAAAATTGATGCAATTAATAGCCTATGGCTATGGGTGGAATTTTGGTTAGCATCAAAAGTTATCATGATAGCTAATGTAAGAATGAATGTGCACCATTAGAAGAGGTTTATGTTTCAAAAAAATTTCAATTTGTATAATTGGGGAATATAATTTCACATGAGTATATTTCTAATGATTTGGATGTGTTAGGTGTATGTTCCATCATGTAGAAAGAAGAATAACCATGAGGCGGTGATTGGTTGGATGAACAAGATGACTACTCCTTAAGGGTAGAGTGTGAATTTCCCTTAAAGGTGAGCATATAATTTTTCCTTAAAGGTGGAACATGAATACATTATAGTTTATTGAATTTATCAACCCAATTTATAGATCACATGGAACGATTTAGTTATGAAATGACTCTTTATGAAATTTCTTCTGATATGGATTCGAAGTAGGCAGTTCTAGGGTTTATAATGTCTTGGTTAGTACAAATGACTCAGTACATGTGTTTTTTTTATGAATTTACTTTATTTTCATGGAATACACTTTTATATATTTCTACACTTATTAAGGATGAATTGGTACTAAGTTTATACTCACACCCATCACAATAATCTCAATGTGTGTGTATTTTTTATGGCTAGGGATCCAGATAAGGGAAATTTGCCTATATTGGGAAGCTAAGTAAGGGGAATTTGGAGTAAAGACACGATGTTGGGATGGAAATTAAGCTATTCATGCTACTTATTTAGTTTTTTTATCTTCATACTTTTTTTGACCTACCGCATTGGGGTTACTTTGGTTTATCTTGTATGAATTTTATGCACCTTTTTACTATATGAAATTATTTTTTTAGTTTCTATTGTGTATTCCCTCACCACTAGTTGTAACCTATTGCTACAAGAAGGTGTGCTTGAGGTTATATTGCACTCTAGTTTGGATCCAATGATTTATTTAAGTGTGTTAAAAAGTGACATCAGAGTAGATATTTTTTCCATCAATTTTCCTTTATTTTCTTCCTAACTATGCTTTGGGCATGGTACAAAGAATATATAATGATTGGAACTTGGGTAGGGGAATTATTCCAGTTCCAAGCTGACACTGTGTAGTGGACCTCTAAGTTAGCAGTTAAGTGGGATTGTTTTTACTGGTTGTGTTATTACAATTTCATGTTTTTCCATGAGTATTATTATGATGTTATAGTTTATTGTATTTGTGTGTGTTCATGAATCATTAGTAAGTACATAGGTACACATGCCATATTCTTTTTTATTTATCATACATAGTAGTTCAATTAATTAAATATCATTAGTAATATATGTTTTGTGTTTCTGTGATATATCTATTCTAAAATTTAAATTTCTTGAATTAGAGCATGTTATGTTTTGTTATATGTATATGAATGAGTCTAATGTGTAGGTCTAGAAAAATTTTCTTATGTCCTGTA
The DNA here is from genome assembly GCA_963277665.1 of Viscum album. NCBI lineage: Eukaryota > Viridiplantae > Streptophyta > Magnoliopsida > Santalales > Viscaceae > Viscum > Viscum album. The sequence continues at coordinate 1,222,156,447 of OY728150.1, read as the reverse complement.
GAATGATAAGGGGGATATAACTTATAGATGTTGGTATGCCCTTAATATGAGTCTTCCCATAATGATATTTTTAGTGTGCCTATAAACTACTTGATCAATCATCTTAGTAATCTAGTATAGGAATTTCTATATGTTTTATAGAATTTTAGATAATTCTTCCCTATAAACGTCACATGGAACCACCTAGGAAAGTGGTTCATAATTCTCTTATAAGGATGGATAATCTTTTAGTGCCTCTAGATGTATTGGAGGGTATAGCTAAGCATGCTCTAGTGGTCACTCTAGTAGTCCAAGTAGTAGAACTAATTCATGCTTGAGTCTTCTGAATAGTGTCTATTCAAAGTATATGATATCATAGGATGATGGTAGACTAGAATTAGGATTTATATATTTAGTATCTTCTAGCCTTTTAGGGATATATAGGCTCCAAGGGCACTAAGTATTGGATTTAAATCATAAAGGGAATATTTAATCTAGTGGAGACACTAGAAAAATGGTGGGTGAAATTGGTTGTGTATATGCTACATGGACTTTTTAGGAGAGAGTGGAGCATCATAAACTAGGATGGTAGGCAAGAGGGTCTTAATTAGAAGACCTTAATATACCACTTATTTTATGATTTTTTCCCTGATACACTGAAACTAGACCACACCCACGAGTTTATGGATTTTTATCAGGGAATGATTATAGAGAAAACTAATTCTTCTCTTTTTATGAAGTTTCTTTATTTTACACTTATTTTGGCTATAAATGAGGAAAAAAGGCCCAAAGTTTTAAGATTTTCTTTTTAATTGAGATAAATCACTAGGTCAAAAAAAATTTAATGACATATGCCGATGTGATTTACAAGGATTTCAAGTCTGAGAAGGGACTGGAGGAGGATATAACAATAGGTCTTTGTCTATATCTCAGTGTACTAGTGAATGGAATCACTATTAGTGTTGTAGGTGACCTCTCTAGAAGCTAGAAAAGGAAGTCAGAAGATGTATTATAGTGTTTTGAGAGCCATTAATATTATATTAAGGGGTCTTCAGATCTCTTTATGGGAGGAAGTTATGTTAGGTTCTATAACTAAGGATGAAAGGGAACTATAACAAGTCCTACATGAAACTACTTAAGGTGTGTCATTGATGTGGAAAGATGAGTTATCATCAGTGACTTTTTTCAAAGTTATCACAAATGGTAATAGGGATGTTAGGGCATGATATGGGTAGGGAACCTTAGTAGTGTATTTAGACTCCATGAAATTCAGTAACCTAGGTGAGTCGCATACTTATAGGGAAAAGCCTTGGGGTATAACATAGGCAAGGTTTATATGGTAGACTAGGTCCAAAATAATGGTGTAGAGGGTCCTTGAACTATTTGTGGGATGGTTTTTATTATGTCTACCCTTTCTTATAATTTATTTGATATAGGATCCTGCAAGTATTTATTTTTACCAATTGGTTTCTAAGTTATACTTTCTAGATAATTCCTCCCAAAGTTTCTTGCTCTTGACACACCTTTGGGAAAGAAGCTAGATCGTCTTTATAGATGTATAGAGCTCCCCTTAGTAGTTTTTGGATATATAAATATATGTGATTTCATTATACATGACTAGTTTCTATTTAATATTTGGTATGAATTGGTAAACTTGTTTTTGAGCACACATCAATTATTTTTGAATAATAGTAACCTTTACCTATTATAGGGTACACAAGAATTTCTTGATTGGAGAATGAGATTTTAGGAGTAGGTAGAGTGGGTATGGTATTTATTCAAATTAGAGGCATTACAATATAGATGATGAATGTGGTTCTTGTGGAATATCAGACAATATTTTTATCCCCTCTTCCTCTAGTAGAGGATCTTTATCTCGATGCCTTTCTGGATAAATTCTCAGGTCTTTCTCTTGACCAGGGGATTGAGTTGGAGATTTAACTCATGATTGGTTTGTAGCCTATATTGATTCCTCCTTACTGTATGAAACTATCTAATTTTAAAGAACTAAAAGTATAGATTTAGGATTTAGATGTGAAAGGATTTATCTGACCAAACACTTCTCTTTTGGGTGCTCTAGTTTTGTTTTCTAATAAGGAAGATGGAAGACTTCGATTTTGGATGAAATATAGGAATCTGAATCAAGTCATAATAAAGAACATGAATCTATTTCCATGGATTAATAATTTTTTGATAAGTTTAGGGGATCTTGGTTATTCTATAAGTTTTAATTTTATTTTGGATACCACTAGATTTTGTTTAGAGAAGAGGATATACCAATGATATCATTAAGGAGAATGTATGTTTTTTATGAGTATCTCGTGATGCTTTCTTAGATGATGAATGCTCTAGAAGTGTTCATGGATCTCATGAACATGATCTTTCATCCATAATGGGACTCCATCATTTTATTAGTTAATGATACTATGATATATTTCTGGACCACATAATTACATTCAATACCTGTAGATATCGTATTGAGTGAACTCTGAGTGCGTCAACTTTATGCCAATCTTTCATAATGTCACTTTTGAATCTAAGAGGTACATTTCACCAGGCATGTTATTTCCAGGATAAGTATTTCTATTGATCCAGAGAATGTAGTGGAAGTTATGACTTGGGAAAAAACTTTGAAGATGTTTGAGATTCAAGATTTCCTTGGTTTAATAGGATACTACAAGTTGTTAATTCAAGAATTATTCTTCTTAGTAGCACCTACGAACGGGATTACCAAAAAGGGAGTGAAGTTTTAATGGATAAACCAATGTTAAGAGGATTTAATATAGATTAAGAGAGGGTTGATATCTACTCTAATTCTAATTTTCCCCCAACCTATGTTTTATTTAGTTTACTAAGATGCTTCAGAAGTTGGATTTGGATATGTTTTGATACAAGAGGATCAAGTAGTTTCATATGGGTCTCATCAGCTATGATCCCATGAGAAAAAATAACCGACTCATGACCCAGAGTTAACTGCTGTGATTCATGCCTTTAATTTTTTGTGATAATGACTTTTTGATGAGATATTTTTCATTTATATGAACCAAAATAGCTTATAATATATATTCTCAAAACAAGACTTGAACCTTTATTAAAGGCATTGAGTTTATTACCTATTGATGTTTGACTTTGAGATGGTTTATTATCATAGGAAAGTGAATGCGGTTGAATTTTATATTAGTAGAAAAACATAGGATCTAGGAGAGTGAACATCAAAATAAGCGTAGAAGTTGATGAGTTTATTAGTGGATTATTTGATGGGTGAATTTTTAAATATAGGGGTGATGATCTATACTCCCTCAATCATCATTTCTTTATTGGTAGAATAGGTGAAGGCTAGTCAAGAGTTTGATCCTAAATGTTTAGTGATGTAGGAATGGTTGGTGAGGAATGATCTAGTTCCAAGATGGTCTTTGGATGTGAGTGATGTGATATACATCCAAAATAGAGTAGTGGTTCATACTTATTTTAGGGAAGATACGATGAGGGACTCTCGTTTGTAATAGTGGGAAGTGAAACCAGGTTCAACTATCATGTATTGTGGTATTAAGTGATGTTTTTGGAGCTTGGGTTTGAAAATGGGTATTTCAGGCTTCATCTTTAATTATCCTACTTATCAGAGAATTAAGGCTGAGAATTAGTGACTAGGTGGATTACTTCAGCCAATTCTAGTTCTTGTATGGAAATCATATGAAGTGATAATGGTTTTATTATGATCTTAACTAGGACCCCAAGGGGCTAAGATGTGATATAGGTTTTGGTTGATTGGATGATTAAGTTTTCTCAGTTATTGTTGATTCGAGAGACTCATTTGGTGGTTTAGTTAGGAAAGCTCTACGTATAAGAGATAATAGAGCTAAATGGAGAGCCTACAAGAATAATACCTGAATGAGATGATCATTCAACATTATGAGTTTGTAAATGATAGTGTAATGTGATAGGGAACTATTTAAATCTAAGTACATATTATCACTCTTATACTGATGAATAGTTAGAAAATATGATCCAAATTTTAGAGGATATGCTCAGGGCATGTGTTCTAGATTCTGAAAAAACATGTGACGGTCATATAGACTTGGTAGAGTTCATGTATAATAATAGTTTCTAGCATTTGATCCATATTTCTCGATTTAAGGCTCTCTATGGTTGGCCATGTCATTCACATTGTGTTGGTATAAGGTGGGTGAGCCAACTCTTATCAGGCCAAGTTTGGTGTAGGATACCTCTGAGTATGTGTATTTTATTTTTAAGTGGTTTATGATCACTTAGAGCTAAATATGTTATTTTAAAACAACCTCTAAATTTTTTCGTGGGTGATCATTTTTTCTTATGAGTGTCACCTTAGTTGGGACATTGAAAACTGTGTAAGCAGGGAAAATTAACACCATATCTTATGGGACCATTTGAGACCATCGAGGGAATTAAAACAATGGATTACCGATTTCACCTTCCTATATTATATAGAGGTGTCTAAAACATGTTACATGTGTATTATATTTGAAATTATAAGCCTGATCCTATCTAAGTGATCGACAATTAGGATATTGAGTTGGAACCCGATGCAACATTTGTGGAGTGGCCATTTTGGATTATAGATTGGAGTGAGAAAGTGTTATGGGAGAAGATAATGACACTTTTTAAAGTTCTATAGTTTCATAGATGTATCCAAGGGGAGACATGGAAGTAGGAATCATATGTCCTAGCTCAATGACATGAGTTATTTGAGAAATACCTCAAGTGAAACTTCTCAAGGAAGAAAAGTTATTATTTGGTGAGATTTTTAACATCCAAAAATTTCAAGGAATATTGTGATATAGTTTTTTTATATATTGGTTAAAAAAATTTAGCTTTTGATATATGTGAGATTTGTTCATGTTTATATATTCTAGAGGTTTAATGATTTTTGTAGGCATGATAATGTATTTTCAGCATTTTTAGGGTAAACATAGGAAGGACCATTTCATAGTGAAAGTTGTGCTACACTTGGAGTCTTCCTTTGTGAAACAGAGAAACAAAAACTTTCAATGACTAGGCATGGTATCAAGCATGAGACATTTAGAGTCTCTATATAGACCATGAACAGAATAGACTTACCATGTCGTTGTGGGTTTAAAATGACTAAGTTTTTTTCCTATAATGTGAAGAGTTGTCATGGTGGATCTTCTAGGCATAGTGTAATCAAAGACACCACAACCATGGTTGGAATAATTAAATTGTGGTTATGGCTATTTTATTTTTTTGAAATGTCTGAGTCATCCACCAAACATTAAGGGATTTATGAATTAAAAAATGGGTACCATTTCCAATTAATTTGGGGAGTTATTAATGTGGTTTTGACTTAATCTATCCCTTGATAACCCATGTTATTCAATTTATCATTAGGAATAAGGATTAAGATGAATTCAAGATAAAGATTTGGGATTATTTCTTCTCCTCTCATGGGAATAAAAATTAGAAGATTTTGGAAATACTTGGCATTGGGAATCAATACTTTTAATGTATGGATTCTTTACAATTTAGGGCATTTGTAAAGAATTTTATATTATGATATGCATGTGGGTGTGCGGGTATTCCATGATACCCTTGCCCGATGTGATATAAATGTGGGTTCATGGGTATCACATGAGATCATTTCATGATGTGATATGCATGTGTGTGTGTGTGTGGTACGTGACACCCTTATTTGGTGCGATATTCATATGGGTACATGTGGATCCTATGAGATCATTATTGATATGACATGATTGTGAACTTCTATGTTAAACATTATATATGGATGTGTTCATAGATTATGTAAAATCTTCTACATATATCAATATGAAAAAGTTTTACTAAGTAGACCAGTTGGATCCTTAGAGAGAAAGAAAATATGATGTAGTTGATAGCCTATGGCTTTAGGTGGAATTTTGGTTAGCATTATAACTTAACATGATAAATGATGTGGGAATGACTATGCTCTATTAGAAGAGGTCCATGATTCAGAACATTATAACTTCATACCATTGGGGAAAAACCTTGATAATGAGAAGAATTACAATGATTCAAATGTGTCAGGTGTATGTACCATCATGAGGAAAGAGGAATAACCACAAGGTGGTGATTGGTTGGATGATCCAGATGACTTCTTCTTAAGGGTGGAGTGCGACTTTCCCTTAATGGCATGCATAAAATTCTTCCTTAAATGTCAAACATGGATACAAGATAATCAATTGATTTTTTTGAGTTGATTTATAGATTAAATGAAATGATTTATTCATGAAATGACTGTTTATGATCTCTTCTATCATGGAGTTGAAGCATGTGGAGCTAGGGTTCATAGTGTCATGGGTATCACATGATGACTCAACAAATGCGTGGTTATTTATGAATTTAGATTATTTTCATGGAATACACTTTTATATATTGTCTCACCTATGTTAATGATGCATTGGTGTCATCTTACTGGGTTTATAGTCACACCATGCGTGTGCATCTCAATGTGCTTATAGATTTTATGGTTATGTATCTAGCTCAAGGATAGGGACCTATATTTGGTAGCTGATTAGGGGAATCCTAGAGGATAAGGGAGATGTCAAGATAGACTTTGGGATATTGATGCAGTGTCATTAGTTTATTTTATTATGTCTTCATACTTTTTTTGACCTACCACATTTAGGGTACTTTGGTTTATCATGTATGAATTATATGCCATTTTTTACAATATTACATTATTGTTGAGTTTCAACTATGTATTTATGTGGTTATTTATTTATTTTTCATTTTACTTATGATGCATAGATATTGTTACAAATGGAATAGTCTCCTTATGTTACCATTCAGGTAATGTCACAGACCTTATTCACTGATAAGTAACCAAACCTATCTAGTTACATAGCCTCAAGCATGCCTCTCAATATTCTAGAAGATGTCGGCTAACAGTGAGTGTCTATGATGGTATGGTGGGGAGACTATACCCTCATAATCAGAGTATATAAAATAGGTCTAATAGAATATTAAACATAAGAAATGTAATAAATGAGACAATATAAGTAAAAAAACCCGATGTAATAATAATCACTAGGATGACATCACAAACAATAAATAGATCAATATCCAGTAATATAGAAAAAATGATGATTTCAAGTCTGTATTCTATGAAAATACCGTGAATAAATGGGAAACAGAACACCTGACATTTACAACATGCTATAAAAAAGAAAAAATATCAAAATCTATCAATAATAGTTTCATGATAAAAAGCTTAGTCCCCTACTCCCATACTTAATCCCATTATATAAAATTAGGATTCTAAAGAAGGACCATCTACCTTGCTCCGACCTACATCAATAAAGTCTTTCTAGGTAATAAACAGAGGCCTGGACATGGTGTGAGATAAATCAGTAGGCCACCACCAATGGTATTTAGAACTATTCAGTTTATGAGTATACAATGAGAAATTTGTAGGTATAATATATAAAGTCAATGAAAAAAACCATGTAGATCCAGGTTTCCTATGGAACACCTATTTGATACTACCTACTTCGACCTAAACCAAGAATATCTTTTAGCATTGTACATTTTAAATTTATAGTGATAATTCTTGGACCAAAGGTGTACCACCAAGGCATCTATATATAGTTATAGTCATATGTGATTTCAAAATTATCATGGAATTTAAAAAGTAATAAGGAGGTAAATCTAGGATGTTAAGTATGTGAATCATAGACTAAATATAAGTATATTCTTTGACTTGGTAGGCATGTCAATTGATTTAATTTTCATTCTTAGACTGCCCAAGGTGTTCCAATGAGGAAACCTAGGTATCTCTCTAGGTCTACTATAAAAATCCATCGCTGTAGGAGTCTGTTCAAGGAATTCCACATAGGAACCTAGAAATCACTCAAGGCATGGTATAAAGGAATTTCCCTTTGAACTCATCCAAGGTATTCTACACAGGGAACCAAGTATCGCTCTTGGCATGGTGTAATGACATTTCCATCTAAGGTTGTCTAAGGTATTATATATAGGGAACCAAGTATCACTCTTGGAATAATATAAATCTATAAACCTGATGAGCCTGTATATGGTATTCTATATAAGAATCCATGTTTCACTCTCAGTGTGATATAATCCATTTATAATTCATTTAATTTACTATGCTCATTAAGCGCACCCAAGGCATTCCAATTCATAAACCTTATATCTCCCTTGACATGACATGTTGAATGGCCATGAGCTAGTGATAAAATAATACCATTTTATAATTTACTTACATCAACATGACCATTTAACTCAGAAGGATAACTCAAGATATAAGTAAGAAAAAGAAAGTCCTAGGAGTATGGGCTTACCACTTTCCATTTGTTTAATTCAAATTGAAATTTTTTCATAAGGGCTAACTCATTTTACCTAAATTGGTGTTTCAATTTCATTTCAATGCATATAATTAAATGGAATTTAAAATAGGCTCACCCATAGGGGTGGCTCATTTCATGGTAGACATCATTTGATAATGAATTTAGGGTGTAAGAACTACCCTAATCAAAGTGATACTCATTCATTTAATTAATTATACATTTAATATGTATCACAAATAAGGTCCAACACATGTCATAATGGTGTAACAATATAAAAATCTAGACATTTGTGAAAAAGAACTTGACCACCTACCTTAGATGGGTAGTATATTCCTCATATATTTTTGACCTTTAACATGGGATAAAATGGGAGAAATCTAAGAAATATATGAGTACCCTAAAAATAGGGAATATTAGCTCATATATATTTAGTATTCCATATAGAAAAATAAAATAAGAAAATAAGGGAGAGAATTAAATTAATTACCATTGGCTATATAACATGATAAATGCTGGCTAAATCATAAATAATATGAAGGAGGAGGATAAAATCCTAGATTGAGGGAGAAGGGAGAGATTCCAATGAAGGATGAGGATATTTTGTGAGTGATGAAGTAAAAGGAGAAGAAAATATTTAAGGTAAGGAGGGGTAGAAATGTAATTTCACCCATTTTTAAAGGGAAGATGGTTTGGATTCATGGTTGGACAAACCATGCCCCATTCGTGCATGTTTAAAGTCCCTAATATAACCCCTTCACATAGTTAGACACATGGATAGACAAACCATGCACTAACCATGCATTTTATCTCTACAATAAGCCCACACAAATTAGAAATATCATGCATCCTACCTTTCTCAATTAATTAAACCTTCTTCTTCTTAATATGGAAGAAAAAATGAGCCACATAGTTACCACTAACCATGTGACAATCACGTGCCTCTTCCTATTTCTCCAAAAAACCAATGATCTGGGCTCTAAAAAAGCCTTGGACAATCGTAAACCCTTCCTTAAACTCTTATAAAATTTAATATAGGTAAAAATAATGGTTTGAACTAAAATTTAAAGTGTCTATACCACATGAAAAAAAACAGGATATTACAACCTCCCCTACTTAAAATAATTCATCCCTGAGTTTCCATTCTGAGTGTAGTTGTGCATAAACTGAGAACAACTCTGGATGTTGAGCAAGAATGTTAGCCTATTACTCTTAGGTCTTATCTTGTATAAGGTCGTGCTTCTATAATGCCCAAACCATAGTAAATGACCTACAAAAAAGAGAATTAATGCTACAATCAATGATATGTACTAGATACCCCTAAAAAGTATCATCAACATATAACTCAACCTTATTAGATTGAATAACATGATATGGGTTTTAATAGAAATAGTGAACCTATGAAACATGGAAGATGTCATGCATGGCCTAGTTCATATAAGGTAAGTGAAATTGATAGGATATCGACCTTACTATCTCTATAAATATCAAAGATTCTAATGATATTAGGTTCCATATTCCCTTATTTTTGAATCCTTCAATTCCCCAGACTAGGTGAAGCACATAAGAAAACATGATCTCCCACCTCAAACTCCAAAGGTCGATGACAACGATCAACATAAGGATTTATCCTGAACTGAGTTGCAGCCATATTATTTATGATAATATATACCTACTATCTTGTCTCATAAATGAGATAAGGTCCTAGTAGAACTATATCTCCCACCTATAACTAGTACATAGGTGAACGAGATGACTTCCTGTATAGGGGCTCATAAGGATACATCTGTATAGTTGCTCGGAAGCTGTTATTATGAGAAAACTCAACAAGAGGTAGATGTTTCATCCAAGTTACTCCAAAATCAATGAATTTTTTTTGAAGCATATCCTCTAACACCCATATCGTATGCTAGGATTATCCATCAGTCTATGGGTGATAGTCTGTACTCAGAAGTACATGTGAACCAAGAGCCTTCTGCAACCCCTTTCAGATCTATGATGTCAATCATGTGTACCAATATAATATGGTAGTAAATGGTACTCCAAGAAGGTTTATGATCTCCCTAGAATTTAACCACCCTAGATCATCCACTAAAAATATGTCCCAAGTAGGATATATGTGGGTGAACTTTTTCAGTCTGTCAACGATCACCCATATTGTGTCACTGCCCCAAGAGGATCTTGGTAAGACCATCACAAAATCCATGGTTATTTCATCCCATTTCCACACAGAAATATATAATGGCTATAAAATTACTACTGGTCACTAGTGTACCACCTTCACATTCTAATATTTGGAACATCAATTAAAAAATCTATACATCTCTCCTTTCATACCAGGCCACCAATACTGGAGGCGTAAATCAAGGTACATCTTCATAAGACTGGGAAGAACTTCCCAAGTGGAGGCACAAAACTCGTTCATCAAATCCTCTCATATGTCTATGGGTACTAAAAAACATCCATGAATGTGTATTATCTCATCCCCATTAATGACCCAACTAGGTGGTGGGTCCTCACCTGAAATGCTTTCCCTTAGGACTTAGCCCTTGGGATAAAAAATCTTCCTCATCTTCACTTTGTCCATAAGTGAAGATGTCACTGATAATGATGTGACTAAAGGTTTCCCATAATGGGCCTGCACCTCCAAGTGCATCTCAAAAAACAATTCCATCAATTTCCACTCACTACAATCCTCTTAAATGGACCATGTTTGAGTATTTAATCTTAGATCTTCAACCATTACATTTCCCTTTCTAGGCATATAAGTAATTTCAATGTTTAAAAAATATAGGTATTCAAACTATTAGCATTGTATGAGGTTCAAATCATTCTGATTGAAGATATAATTGAGTATTTTGTGGTATATGTGTACCAAAAACCATTCTCCATGTAATTAACATCTCTAGGAATTAAAGTCATGTACCACAACTACCAACTCAAGATCATACATCAAGTAATCCTGATCGTGGTGTCTCAACTTATGGGACTTATATGCCACAACATGATCTTCCTACATTAGAATGGATCCCATATTGATGCTTGATTCATAAAAATATATTGTATAACTTCTACCCAACTCTAGAAGAATCAAAATTGATGTTCAAGTCAACCGTCCTTTAAACTCTTAATAGGATTTATCTCATGCTTCAGACCATAAAAAGTTAACACCCTAATTGGTCAATCCTTTTATAGGTGATATAACGTGTGATAAATCCAGAATAAAATGTCTATAATAGCCATATAACCCTAAGAAAATCTATATATCAATAATTATCTCAGGATTCTTCCATGAAACTATGAATCTCACCTTCTATGGGTCTACCGACACTCTTACCTATGAGATGATGTGACCCAGGAGTTAGAATTTATCAATTGAAAACTAAAATTTTGTGAGCTTAGCATACAACCTATTCTATCTCAGTGTGATAAAAATGATTTCATGGAGTTTGTAATGATCATGTCTAGTATTTGAGTACCCCAAGATTTTGACTATAAATAATACCAAAAAAGAATCTATATAAAGTTGGAAAACCTGATTCATCATATCCATGAATACTGACATCACATTTGTGAGATAGAATGAAATGAATAGATATCCGTACAAGCCATATCAACTATAGAATTATGTATTCCATATATATAAAGGGATTAATCATTCTTGATGGTATCACAAACTCAAATAAATCTTTGATAATACCCTATCTCCTTAGATCTAATAAAAAATGTCATCTATATAAGGCATTGGATACTAGTTCTTAACTAAAAGATGGTTAACTTTCTAGTAATACACATTAATCCTTGGGATCCTATCCAAATTATTATTGAAAAGAAATTGTGAACCCCATGGTGAAGTACTAAGTTGAATAAGACCCATGGATATAAAATCCTATTACTACCTCTTGAGCTCCCACAATATAGTAGTAGTCATCTTGTATGGAGGATTTGATATTGATATTGCTCTTGGAAGTAGTAAAATAGTAAACTCTACCTCTCCCTCAAGAGGTAGTCCCATATATTCAACATGGAAAACATCCCTAAAAATATATATTATAGGATAGAAATGTATACATTGAGTTCCCCTATCATCCATAAATAGGCTAGCAATCTAGGCTATCACTCTACCTAGCCCGCGATGTTCCGGTCCAACTCAAATCACCCAAACATCCCATTATCCACTGTGAATATAGGTACCTCCCTTGGGTGATTTGAAGGGAACCCCATGGAAATAACAATAAACATGATCATGGTAGATAACTAACCAATTCATCCCAAGAATGATGTCAAAACCTGTCATCTCAAGGAATAATATGTTCTATATGAAACAATAGCTACCTATAATAAGGGGGGTCCCTATATTGGAATTCACTTTATAATCAAGTCACCAATGGAGTGTTGAGTGTCATCACCCCATAGAAATAATGAATTTTGAGGCCAATGCTTTCCAAAATTGATATATATATATATAAAATAATGTGAAGTTCCAATTTAAAATAATGAAAACACTAAAGTAGTGCCTAACTAGGTCGTACCTCATATTATAGAAGGTCCAAAAATCAAATCCCCTGGTATAGGCTATATTTCCTGTATCTAGATAGATCAATGAACTTGACCTACAACTTGACTACCCTTAACAAACCACACTGATGTAACTATATCATATAAGAATAGCTTCCATGGTAACATACACCTCTTTGGCTTGATCTGATAATAGTATTCCAGCTCCCTACATGACAGGGAGCTGCTAATACTGATCCCAAATGTAGAGTCAGTACATATCCATTCTCACTAAGAATTAGAGGAAAATTTATACAAAAACACTAAATATGACCCATTATTCTACAATCTTAGAACTTAATTGTGTCCTTGGTGCACAAGGGATTTTTATGGATCGAACTAACACACTAGTGATACACCACATAATTTTCAATGCGTTTCATCAGACTGCTGCTTCCCTATGAGTATACTCAAGGTAATTCTTCCGATTTATAGATTCACCACTTCCCTATATCAGTACTGAACCAACTTGACACACACTATCAAATTCCCTCAAATTCTACTTAATAATAAGGGACCATTTTTCTATTTAAGAAATGGTAGTTAGATATAAAATGTCCACCTAGGATCATATGGAATACACAAAACCATCATCAAACTATCTCACAATCATCAAATCATCACTAGTGAGGGTTAGTGTGAAATACTGGAGCTCGGTGAAACAAGATGACTAATACATCATAAACATATCACCCTACTACAGGTGAAAAAACACTATAGTATGGTCATATATCAATATATGTGGGAATAATTAATCATAAAATATCATCTGGATGTCCCTCTAGACCATATCTTGATGACGATTAGTCAATGTAATGATATCCCACCAAAGCTTGGTAGAATAACAAAGCATATAAGTTGTGATCTTGACCCTTCTGTTTAGATATGTTACTAAATTATCTAGGATATAAAACATGGCCTCTAATGATGACTCAACAATTTGAGGACCAATTTCAACTAAAAATATTGTATGGTGATACTACTAGAATTATTGGGTCATCTCTTCCATAGTAGGGGTAAATCATGGGGATCCCTATATTGATTGAACTAGTCACACAAAAAACTCTTAGAAATGAGCATTGATACCCAGATCATGAATAAAATGATTTGAATTAAGTGTTATTACAAGAGGTAATACTAGTGGATCGGGGCCCACAACCTTCAGAGTATGGCTATCTCTACCTTCCTAGCATACAACTCGAGTCCTTTGTGGTGTAATATTTCTATAATTCAAAATGAACACCTCATAACAATGTTTGACAATACAACATATCTCAAAATCAAAGAAAATGTAAGGTATATAATCTTCCTATATAAGAGTCAACACCATCTTCCTGCTCCTAAATCTAGGTATAGGTTACATAAATGATCATAAAGGGGGTCATAAGAGACACTCCCACCACCCAATACTATGGTCATGTCCAGGTCATGGTATCCCATATTTTATTAAGGTTTCTGGTACATGGAGTGTAAATTGAAATTTATGGAAGAAAAGACACCTTAAGTTTCAATTGAAATCCCCATTTAACAGTAACCATTTCATTTGAAAATTTAAATTTATCAATGTTTTTACTCATTAATATGTATATATTTATCAGGGTCTAGTTATATGATCCATCATTCCCATGTTATAAAGGCATGATCTCTATAATTTGCAATTATCATGTCATGTAAATGCAACCAAACCCTTATATCCAGTATCAGGATGTAACAAGACACATAAAACGATTCAATTACATGAATCAACATTCCAAATTTACAAAACTACAATCTTTATAAATTATAATTTTATTTCATGTAATTCAAAATCAACTAATATTTTAGCTCATGTAAGCATAACTACGTAACTCAAACATGTGATAATTGGTTAACTAAGGTAAAACCCTCAATATATGTGATAAAACCATTTAGTTTGAGGAAAAAACTTTAATAACAAATTATTTATCCTCTTCTTACAAGAAAAATTAGTCCAATTACAATATAGAAACCAAGGAACCTCAAATTTACATAGGAAATACATATAATAAATTAGACATGGAACAGAATATGCATGACATATAAATCCTCAGGTGATTATAATGATGCATAAAAAATACATACCTGCCATAACTATATAAAGGTAAAAATTGAATCCTTAATAATAACAATAATTTATACAATTCATGTGTGTCACCCAATGGTGAAATAAAAAAAAACTATAATATAAAAAACCAGAATAAAAAGTTTCATCCTAGGAAACATGGATTTTTCACTTTATATGGATTAGTTACTCCAAGGTACAAACTCATTACCAAATTCTGACACATTCTTAGTTTCCTATATACCAATAAAAAAACATGAAAAAATGAAAATTGCAATTATACCACTTTTAATGTCTCATACCTGATTCAATTATAAGTAACCAAACATGATTAGACCTGTGGACTCAAGTACACCTCCCCAT